>JARQOD010000002.1:345756454-345909207 GCA_033576555.1 Oophaga sylvatica
GGGGTCCCCTCCACTGCGAAAATGTAAAAACGGATCACTTGAAGGGCTGGATGCCCGCAGGACTCCTCTACAGAACGGGTGCCTCACCTTCCGGTACAGCATTAAGGTAAGAGGGGTTTGGGCGCCCTCCAAGTTTTTTTTTGGGCACCCCAGCTGGTTTCCCCATCTGGGCCCCCTCCCGGTCCCGGGCCAGGCCTTTGGGGGTTTCCTCCGCTTCTTGCAGGTAGGAGGGTTTCCAGGCCGGGGTTGGGCCCAACGGGGGTTTTCCGTGGCGATGGGCGCTTCCTGGGGGGGAGCTTGACGCTCCATCCCTTCACACTTCTGTGTGTCCATTAGCATTCTGCAAGTCAAGTGTCATTGCATCTGGAGGGGGGCCCCTTTTTTTGTGGGGGCGGGACCTTTGTTATTTTCCGCACATGAGGGGATGAGGGGCGGAACGAAGAGCGTGGGGCCGATTTACATTGCAGTCCTTTTTTAGAGGGGGTCGGCCTGTTTTCGCGCCCCGAGTAGTGTACACCCACGAAGAGCACCCTTCTAATTTTCACCATGCTGTCGTGACGCAGATATGGGGAAAAATGGCAAATACTTCTCTGATGATTTTGCAAATTTTCAAACACAAAAAACCCTTCAATTCAGGGCCCCAGGACTGCTTTTAAGGAGCTACAGAAACCTGTTCTGACGCCCAAGTTAGTCGCACAGAGCCAGATTTTGGGGGGACTCGGCACCGAGCCCGTCGATTCTATGGGGTATGTCACGGGTTTAAACCCCCGGGAAAGAATCAGAAAGGGTATTTTACTATGTAGAAGGTATAAACTTACATATATGATATTTTATGCACAATGACATGTTATTATAATATTGTATTTATTGTGTTATTTTGGTTTTTCAACGAAAGAAAGGGTTTTTTTTTTTTTTTTTGTTTTGGTATTTTTTTCCCATAGACTTACAGGGGTTCCGGATCGGAAAGGATTTCGACGGTTTTAGTGATATCGGCGTCCATTTTGATACTTTTTAATTCGACGTATGCAAACACAAAATTCTAATATAATTTAGCAAAAAACCCCCAAATTGATAGTAGATTGTATGTTCTTCTGTTTCGCTATTTTGCTTAGCCATGGACAGTGCTTTGCAGCAGTAGCTGGGGTCCATGCTTATGAAATTCATATAGTGGGGGACAGTTAGCTAGTTAGTTAATTAGTATGGTGGTCATAACCATGGATACAATCTGCAGTCCCCTGCCCCTACTTCCCAAGGGGTGGTGAATAATTTATAAAAACTATACGACTTTTTTAATTTGGAGGTTTTGGGAAAATTTTAATATTATTACCCCTACTAATATTGGGATGGATTTGAGAAGGGAAAACCCCCTTTAAAAAGATAGTTTTTTTACTTAGAAAAATGAAACTGAAAAGAATTTATAATTGTAAATTAAAGAATCAAGAATATAGCATTCTTCCAAAATATATAAGCATGTAAATTAATGGGACAGAACAGCAAACTGCCCTTTAATTCAAAAAAAATCATTAATTACAATATTTAAAAGGAGCCACATAAATTTTTATACATCTTTTTTAAACTTTGTTTGTGCTTTTTTTAAATAGTTTGCTTGTCTATTAAAAAAAAAAACAAAATGGTTGACTCCTCCCATTGACTCATTTATTTTCCATAAATTCAGAATGTTTTGGATGTAACGGCTGGGGGAAAGAAAGGAGGGGAAAATCAAGCGAAATTTTTATTTCAGTACCCTTAGAGAAGGGGGTTCCCAAAATGTGTATTTTGTATGAGAACTTCCCTGATAACGTATTTTATCTGAAAATCAACTTGAAACATCAGGGGGAAAGGATATTGATACAAAGACAAACGATTTTTTAGCAAATTGAAAAACGTGCCGGGGGAATGGTATTATTAATTGTTTCTTTTTCAAATGAAGTAAAAAGATTTCAAAGCCAAATTAGCTTCATGTTTGACAGTGATGAAAAAGATTTTTCAATAACAGAAGGCCCAAATGATTTATCCCCCTGGCTTCGGGGGGCTTTTTTTTTCTTTCCTCCCTTCCAAGGGGTCCCTTTAAAGGGCCATTTCATATAAAGCTATGCTTTTTTAATGGTATTTAAAAAAGAAGCTTAAAACATAGGAAGCTGAGTGGGGCACCCTGGTTTTGGGGCTTTAAAAACTTCTTTGTTGAGCCCCCAGAATAAAATAAAAACATTGCCCAAAAGATTTCTTTCAGATCCATCAAGGTAGTTTTAGTTGGGGTTTCTAAAAGAGGGGCAGCAATAAAAAATAGGTTTAAGTAAATTTTTGCCAAAACCTGAAGGAATAGACTAAAGATGAGCCAATTTTCAAGGTCCCAAAATAAAAGGGGACGACACTGTTTGATAGATTTGGACCCCTTGGGGCATTTTAAAGTTTTTTTTTTTTTCCCCTCTTTATTCTCTTTAGTGATTTATTTTTAAGCAGTTTTTTTGGAGCATTTTATACCTTCCTAACCAAACCAAAGCCAACTCGGCAAGTTTTAAAAATCATAAAATGGCCGAATAAAATGCCCCAAAAATCTAGCTAATCACACCAAAATCCGGAACATAACACAATATTCCAAAGGCTAAAAAGGTTAAATATTAAAAGTGTACGAATTATAAAACAAGGTAAAAATTTTTATTATTTATCCCAAACACCCATTCAGAAAAATTAAAGTTTTTGGGCATTTTTGTATATCTTTTTTACAGACCATAAATGCTCTTTTGGCGCCCCGGGTTGCACAACATTAAAATAATGGATTGCAACGAACCTGGGGTCCGCGGTGCGCTAGAGATCCTGCCCCGAACCCCCTGGGTAGGGGGTGAAAACTGAAACAGAAAATAAAAGGTTTTGGCCGTTGTTATTTCAATCAGCAAAGTTGGATTTCCCACTCCCCGTTAATTCAGGGAGATGTGCAGTAGCTGGCGTGAAAAGCCTGTTTATGCACAGAAGCCACTTTCCAATGATTGGAAGTGCATGCAATCAGGGCCAGGCGTACGTGGCCACCCAGTTGCGACCCGACTGAGAACTCTCTGTTCATTGGAAAAGGCGACCCCCGGTTATCGCCCTCAGTCTGTCCAGGGTGTACAGCTACCCTCTATCGAGAGACTGTGCCCCATTGGCCCCCTGCCTGGCATAAGCGAACTGCCTAAAGGCCTGTGTTTGCCGATGAAACTTTGGCATCGGAAAAGGTTTCCCGGGAGCAAAGCAAGAGAGCGGTGGGCCGATTCGGTACGTCCACACAGAGCTTCCTTTTTAGTAGATTTTCCGACCACCCGCCTGCACAAGTTTTTTTAAAGGGCTAAGCCCGCCTCCGCCATCTCGTTAATAACATACTGATACGTCACCCATGACAATCAGGCGGTGCCCGGCCCCCGGAATCAGGAACCCAAATTCCCAATCAGGGGCTTGCCACTCAGGGGGATGCTGGCGGGAACCCTGGACTTAGACTGTGGCCTTTTTCCCTTTCGAAAACCTCTTTAAAAGTACTGGGAAAAACAAAGACCCTTGAACGCTTTTACTTCTCTTTCACTGGCAGGGTTGGGGGCCAATGGTGAAGTGAGCCATTGCCCGGGGGCTGGGGTTGGGGAAGACCACAGACTCCGAGACCCAAAGTTGGATCCAGCCATCCCCCTGATGCCTAAAGCTACACTTGGCCCAGTGCTGAAATCCCCCTCTCTGTCCTGAAAATGATAACACTATTCTTAAAAAAAAAAAAATTTTTTCAGGAGGTGGCAAAAAAGTGCATAATGTTTACAATCTGTCAGACTTTCTGGGAAATTTTGCAAAACGCAAATGTGTTAACAAAACTTTTGTTTCACTTGTGGGGGGGAAAAAAATATACAAATCCCCCAGTGTTTTTTTAGAGGTTAAAATTTTGGCTATTTTTTTTTGTTAACTTTACATTTTTTTTGGCTTGTTGCTCTACTTGAGTAATACTTATTACCCCTTCGCATAAAGAAATAAAATGATCAGAGAGAATGGGGAAACCCAAGTAATCCGGGAAAATGCCATTTGCATGGCAGTTCCCTTTCCCAATTAGGTTGGACACAAAGAAGAGCTTTAACTAAACCAGGGGGGGCCCTGGGGATCCAGGAGCCACACTAAAATTTGCATAGGAACCCCGATGGAATCCCATTAATTAGAGTTATTTTCTTCGGTTACATGTTTACAATGGAGTTTGATTAATCACATCCTTAGATGACTTACGGTAAAAGTTGCGTCCTAAAAAGCCAAACAAATGAAAGAAATATAAATATTAAAACAACCTTTCTTAGAAAAATTTAGAAAATTTTGGATTAAAAATTGAATTCGGTTATATTTGCCTGTTTGTAAAAATTTATTAAAAATAATGCCCAAAAAAAAACAAAATATGGACCTTTCCAAAACTTTTTAAAAGCCAAACTTTAAAAAATAAAAACATTTTGGCACAATTTAAACTATGCTAAAATTTTTAAATTTGGCGTTCTTACCCCCTTTTTTCGTCCAGCCCCAAAAAAAATTGGACAGCTTTTTTTTTCGGGAACCCCTTCTGCTCATTAAAATTTAAAGATGAACAGCAGCGTTCACTCCCCCCCGAAACTTACCCCCAACAGGTTTGGGAATGGATTTGTGGAATGGCAACATAAGGGGAACCCCGGGGAAAATTCTGATTCTTGAAAGGCTCTCTTTTGAATCAAAGTGACTCCAGCCCCTTTTTCCTCAAAAAGGGGGGGGCAGGAATTATCCCACAGTGCACATTTTTTCTGATTAATTTAGGTTCGAGGTTTTTTCTGTTTTTGCCCCTTAAATGACACGGGGTGCAATTGGGCTCCAGTGAATAAGAAGGACAAAATTTAAAGTAATTGCGGGAAAAAAAAGCAACAAAAAGTTATTGACAGGACTTGAACCCGGAATTTCTGGTACCTAGGGGTGTTTTCTTTTTGGTTACCAGCTTGTGGGCAGTCCCTTTGCAAACCCAGTACTGTTTGTGTAATTCCTGTTGGCCCAACTTAAATTTCCCCGTTGGCTCCATTTTGTAAATTTCTGATGAGCACCCTATTTAAACCCGGGCATTGCACTCCCTTCCTTGTGGATTTTTAAACTCTCAGCCTTTAGTAAGCTCTTCTTTTCACCTGCTTCTTCATCCAAGATATAATGCACTTTGTATAAACCCTTTTGGAAATTCCTGACCCCCTTTTTTTGGGTTTCCTTTCAAAAATACTTTTTTTCCCCCTTTCCCAAACCCCTTGGCTATTCCAAACAAAGCAACTTGCAGTTGTTTGACCCTAGTGATTGCAAAAAACCACTTTTTAAAAACCCCCTTCTTTCCAAAACAAAAAAAATTTTAAAACAAAAAATGGTTTTTTGCACCAGCGAAGAAAAAAGTCACGAAAAAGGAAAATTTAAATGATTTACGGGGGGGAAATTTTGGGTTTTGGGGGATTCAGGGGCCCCGGGAAAAAAAAAACGCAAAATCCCACGGGCCCCCAAAGTTCGGGGGGGGCGTTATAAAAAACCGGGGATTCCTTAATCATTTGTTAAAAAAAAACCTATTTTCGATCCCAACCCCTTCCCTTTTTTAACCATTTGGGGGGAAAAAAGGGGTTTGTTCTTTAAATTTCCCCCTGATGATAAAAGTTTTTTCATGACCTAAACCTTTAAATGTAAAAAAAAATTGTGACCTTTTTTAATGACTTTAGCCCTTATCAATAGGGTCAAGGTTTGATGTAAATTTGGGTTTAGTACACCCTTGAAATAAAGGGGTTAAAATTACATCGGGGCGGCGCTCTGTAACTGAATATATAAAAAATTTTCCGCGGGGGGGGGTGGAGACAAAAAAGGGGGAAAAAATTTGCAACCAAAGGAGTCTTTTTTTCCCCCTAGTTTAAAAAAAGGGGGCTAAAAAAAAAAATTAACTTGCCAAAAAGTTGGCCCCTTAAAAATTTTTTGGGGGACTTTATTAAAATGGGGCTTTAAAAATTTTGGATCATGACTCACTGAACAAAAAAAGGGGGAAAAACCCCCCCCCCGGGTTATTTGGGGAAAAAACCCCCAAAAAATCTACTTCTTTAAAAAATTTTTCCCCTTTTTAAAAAAACCCCCAAAAAAGGGGGGAAAAATTGTGGGGGGAAAACTTGCAAATTGAAAAAATTAAAGTTTGAAAAACCTCCCCTTTCTCTCCCAGGGGGAGGCCCGGAGGGGGGGCCCCCAAAAGGGGAAAATTTAAAAAACCCTTTTTTGTGGGAGCCCTGGACTTTTTGGGGTTTTTAACTTGTTTAAAAATAAACCCCCCAACCCCCTTTCCCCAAAAAAATCCCCCAAAAAAAAACAATTTAAAACCCCCTTTTTAAAAAACCCTAGATTTTTTTTAACCCCAGCCCAGGGGTCTTTTGAAATGCCGGAAAGGGCAAAGAGCAATCTCCTTTTTTAAAATTTTTTTTTTTTCCCTTTTAAAGGGTCAAAAATTGGGGGGAGCCAAAAACCCAATGCCCTGCATTTTAAGTTTTTTGGGAGCCTTTGGAAGAGGTTTTCTTTTGGATTTAACCAGTTCCCTTGAAAAAAATTTTTAAAAAGTTTAAACAAAATCCTTTCCCAATCAATGGGAAAAACCCTTGGGATTTTTTCACCCCCCTTTTTTCCCCTTTTTGGGGGAACCGTTCCTCAGGAGAAAATTTGTTTTTAAAAACTGTTTTTGAAACAAATAATAAAAAAAGCGGTTATTTTCCCCCCCGGGGGTTATTTCTAGGGAAGGGGCAAAGCCCAAAAAATGCTCGGGGGGGCTTTTTTTTTTCGGGTAAAAAAAATTTGGGGGAAAAAACGGTTTTATTCCGGACAGAAAAAAAAAACCCCAATGAAAAGTCTATGGAGCCCCCAAAAAATTTTTTGGCCTTTTGACCCCCCCGGGGGGCCCCCTTTTTGGGGGTTTTAAAGCATCTTGAAAATGATGGAAATGCTCAAATGCCCCCGGGGAAAATTTAATGGGGACCCCCCGGGAAAAAAAATTTTTGCCCTCGAAAGCACAGCTGAAACAATGTTGTCGGGTTTAAAAAGGGCCTTTTTTCCAAAGGCACCCAAAAAAAAAACCCAAAAAAAAAAACCAAAACTGATTTTGAGCGAAAAATGTTCCCCCAACCCCCCTTTTCCCAGGTTGGGGGAACTTTTAAAGGAAAAAAAATTTTAAACCCCCCCCCCAAAAAAAGGGTTCCCCCCCCTTTTTGGGGGAAATTTCCGACCAGAAATTTTGAAATTGGTTTGCTTTTTTAATTTTAAAAAATTTTAAAACCAAAAAAACCCAATGCATTCGGGGGGAAAATGTAATTGTAACTTTTAAAAAGCCTGGGGGGGCCCCCTGGGGTGGGGTGAACATAGGCGACCCATCTTTTTCATTTAGGGAAGGAGGGCCCTCTTAATTCCCCCGAGCCTTTTTTAAAAGGTGCATCAGGGGTTTTTAAAATTTTTCCCAAAAAAGGGGACTTTTTTAAACATTTGGGTCCTAAACAGTTTGAGGCGGGGGCCTAAAAATTTGGATGTAGGGTGGGGAACGAACAAATTATAAAAATAGGTGCGTTAAAAACCCCTTTTCCCCCCTTGTGCAGGCAAAAGCCTACTGGGGGGAAATTTTTGGGGGGTGGGGGCCCCAAAAACCCCTTTTGTTACTTACTTTTTTTCGCAAATAAAATCCTGGGCACAAATGGGGGGAAAAAAAAGCAAACCCCCTGTTAAAAATTTTTGGGGGCCCCGCTGAGGAAAAAGGACCGGGGGCTTTTACTGGGGTCCTTTTTTAACCCCCGACAGGGATACACAAAAAATCTGTGCGGATGGGGGGGCCCGGGGTGTTTTTTTAAAAACCCCAGCAAGAAAAAAAAGCAACCCTCCCTCCCCGGGGGGGCCCCCGGGTATTTTGGGGGGTTTAAATTTCACCCGAGCCTAACCACATGCGTGCTGATACTTTGGCGCAAAGCAATAATGCTTTTGGGTAAAAGCGCAGGCCCCCAAAAAACCCCCTTTTTAAAAGCAACACAGGGCCCCCCAAAAAAAAGGGCCAAGGGAAAAAATTTTTTCAGAAAATGTAGTTTCAGGACCTTCCCTGGCGGCCCAATGGGAAAGGCGCAGTACCTGGCATGGGGCCCCGGGGATCCCCAAATAAGGTTTTAAAACCCTGGGCAGAAAAAAAGGGGGAAAAAACGAGGACTTGCCCCTAAAGATGTTGCTCGCCGTGACCCTACCCCCCCAAAAAGAAAAAACCGGGAAAAAGGCCCAGCAAAAAACCTTGCACGTACAGGTGAGCAAAAATGCGGGGCCCAAAGGGTCTCGCTGAGGAGACCCCCGGGGGCCCCGGAGACGGATGGGGGCCGCACCCGGAAAATAGCTCGTTTTTCCCCCCCTGTGCAGAGGCGGGAATCGACCTCAAACTTAAAACCCCCCCGGGGCCCCCCTTTTTTTCCCCTTGGGGGCCTCCAACGCAAAAAGGGGGGCAGCAATGACTGCGGGGCCCTGAATACGCTCAAAAGGCCCCCCATGACCCCCCCCGGGAAAAAAACCCCCCTCTAATCCCCCAAAAAAAAAACTTTTTCCCCAAAATACCCCTTGCCCCCCAGAATAGTTTTAAACCTCGGGGCCCCCCGTAGAAAAACCCCTTTTTCCCCCCGGGGCAAAATTGAGGGGGAAAACCCGGGAAACAATTTTTGGGGGGTTTCAGGAGGGAGCCCGGGAAATTTGGGCGGTGTCCCCAGGCGTGGGGGAAAGGGGGAGGGTTTTAAAAAACCCCCGGATTGATTTTTTCGAGGACCTTGAGGGACCCAAAAAAGGAAGGGCAAATTAGTGGCCCTTACCCCGCGCCTGTTTTTCCCGGGGGGAAAGCAAACTAATCGGGGGGGGAAAAAATGTGGAGCGGGACCCGGGATGGCATCGGCAGAAGACCTCACCCTCTCCTTGGAACCCTGAATGGCACCCTGAGGGGGGCCCCCCAAACCCCCCTTTGCGCCCGGGGGCCGGGGGTCTGCCCCTGGAGGGGCGGAAGACACGGGAAAATGGGAAACCGGTCCCCCGGGAGCTAAACCGTATTTAAGAGGAAGGGGTCTTCCCCCCGGGTGGTCAGCCAAGCTTTTTAAAGCGAACCGCCCCCGGTAGCAAAGATGCCCAGTCCCCCCGGGGGGCTGACAAAATGTGAAAGGGGAAAATTTCCCCCAAAATTTGGGTTTGGGCCCCCTTCTCCAACCCTTTTTTCGGGGTTTTTGGGGGTGAAATCCCCAAAAAAGGGGATTAATAATGCGAGTGGGGCGAAAAAGCTCTCTTCCAGAACCGAGACGTAAATTGGGGACCTCGATCATGACGATTTTCGGGGTTCTGGGGAAACAAAAAAATTTCCTAATAAAAATGCTTTCCCAAAGGGCCCCGGGAGCGGTAACCGTGGTAAAAGGGGGCCCCCAAAAGGACCTTTTGGAGAAGTGGGCTTTTTTCCCAGATGATTTTTTCAGCCCCCGATTTGGGGGAAGGGCCCCCCTTTAAAAACCCCTCCCGACCATCTCCCAAGGCTGTCCCCCACCGTAAAGGGAAAAGTAGCCCAGCTGGAAAAGTCAGGGGCTTTTTTTGGGCAGGAGACGCAAGCCTTTAACTATTCCCCGGTCACGGGGCCTATGTGGCCCCCGTATGTCCCCCCCAGCAACCAGATTCCTTTTTTTGCCCCAAAACCACCCACCCGGCGAATGTGCCCCCCAAAGGAAATACCCCCAGTACAAATTGGTGGGCACAAAAAAACTTGACCGGAGGCACAGACTCAAAAACCGGGGGGACAGTTCTTTTTGGCTCTTGTGGGGAAAATCCCGGGTCCCCCTCCCCCCCTTAAAAGGGGGGGAATACGGAGCGAGAGAAAAAATCGGCCCGAATGTTCTTCTCAGGGAAGGGGGGAAAGGGGGGTGAATGGAACGGGAGAAAAACAGGGACCATCGGGCCCCGATGAGAATTTCCCCGGGGCCCGGGCTTAAAAAATTTTTTAAATTTTTGTGGTCAGTGAAAACCCTTTAAAGGGAAAGCGCGCCCCCCCCGGGAAAAAAATTTCCCCCTCGGGAAAAAGGGCCCAATTTTTTTGGAGCAATCCCCAAAACCCCCAAAGAATTTTCCCCCTTTTTCAGGAGTGGAAAGGGTTGGGGAAAAAAAGAAAAAAGGGGTTTTTTCCCCCCTTTAGCATCCTTTTTAAAAAGGACTGTCCAGCCCAATGGGCGGGGCTCAACCCCCATAAAAAAGGTTATAAACCCCTTTGGGGGGAGAAAAATGGGGGCGCTAGCAAAATGGGATTTTTTTAAAGGGAAAGGCCCCTTTGGGGACCTCCTCCCGCCCCCAAAAATTTGGGGTTTTCTTTTCCCCTTTTTTTTGGGAGGGCTACCAAGGGGGGTACCCCAAATTTTTTAAAAGGGGGGGAAAGAACTGGCGTAAAATTAAAAAACCCAAAAAAGCGCTGCCCGCTTTAAAAGAATGGGTTTTGGGCCGTCCCTTTTCACCCGATTTGGCAGTATCCATAGCCAACCCCCGGGGGAGATGATATGCCCGGAAAAATTTAAAAATCCTTTCCAAACACAATTTTTTTCCCCCCTTTTGGGAAAAGAGGGATTTTCCCCCTAAGAGGTGAAGCTTGTTAAAACCCCCCCGGTGAGGGGGCCATTCTGGTGAAAAAAATGAAAATTTCACCCAAAAAACTACACAGAGGGGGGGAAACCCCGGGGAAAAGGGGGGTTAACAAAGTTTGGAAAACAGGGGGCTTTTTCAGAGCCCAAGGGCATTAACCGGGGTTTAATTTAACCCCCCCCCTGGTTAAAAGTGTTTTCCACCGCCCCCCTTTACAGAGCGAATTGGTTTTTAGGCCCCGTAGATCTGCTTTGGGAAAACCCCTTTTCTCCTCGGAGTCAAAAAAAGAGTCAGGATTAGGGGCCGGGGTACTTTTCTTGGGGTGATGGCTTTTTAAAAGCCCGTGTCAATACAAAAAGACGTAATTCCCCCGTTCTTCTTTGCAGAAAAACCCCCGCCCCTGCTGGTACACCGACTTCAAATGAACCTCTTCCAATTTCCCCCCCGAATTATGGGACATGGCCCCATCTTGGGGAAACAGAGGGGTTTGACCCCTTTTCCCCCAGGAGGTTTTTGCCCCAGGAAAAGATAAAAAAGGACAGTCGTGGGGGGAATGAGGGGAAGAGTCTCCCCGCCTTCCTTTGGGGAAAAGTCGCCATCCAATTTAAAGGGGGGGGAAAAAATAAGGTCTAAAGGGGTTTTTTGTGATGGTGACCTTTAAACCCCCCTCCCTGAAACACCTGTTACATGAATCACCCCAACCCATATCCTCCCAAGGGGCCACTCCCAAAATGGGGATAGGGGTGACAAGGGCCGGTATTCCCAGCAAAACCTGTTTTTTATTTTTCCCCCGGACAGGACAAGAAAGGAAATACTCCCCCTTTTAGGGAAAGGGGGCATAACAAAAATTTAGAGGGATAGTTGGGGGGGGATTTGTTTAGGGAAAAATCATCCATTACTTTTTCGCACAGTCCCCCGGTTTTTGGGGACCCAAATTGAGGTATAGTTGGGGTGGAGAGCAAAGGAGGGCTGAAATTCCCCCCGGCTCCAGAATCCCACAGAACCGGCGGTGAGAGAGGATGGAAGGTGGGGCCACCCGGGAAAACCTCGCCTACACTGGACTTCCCCCAACCTCCGCCGGAAAACGGGGGTCGAGGGCGGGTAGATATGGCGATAAGCTTTTCCAGTGTGCGGGAACTCCCTGGTAACCAAGGTGTCTTTCACATGGCCCGCCATCCTCTCCAAAACCACGGGAAAGGGGACTTTATCTGGCCAGTCTAACTCCGAGGGCCAGAGTCTGAAATTGGACAGCAAAATAGCGGCCCAAAAAGGACGAACCCTGTGAACTCCCAACATTGGGCGCCGCAGGGTGGGTGACCTGAGGTCCTAGAAAAAACCTTTTTTAGAACCTCCAAAAAAACAGGAGCACTCCGCACCACACGGCGTCACGCTCCCACAGCAGGTGGCCCACTCCAAGCTCTGCCCTACGAGGAGCATTACAAAACCCACTTGTGCTCGATCCGTGGGGAAACGAGCAGCCCAGAAGCTCGAGTTGTATAAAGCACTGACTCACGAATCCCCGACATTGCTTGCTGTCACCAGCAAACTTGTCCGAAGTGGGAGGTGGGATAATGTAGGGGCAGAGGTGGCAGTGGACACACTGGCTGCAGCCACGCTAGCAGCCTGAACAGCGCTGCGGTAACATCCACAGCTGAGGTTGTGCGCTCAAGAGCCGTCAACCTACCCTCCAGCTGCTGGATGTTCTGCTGAAGACGCTGGTCGTCCACCATTTACTAGCCAGACCCTGGCACTAGTATTATGTTAGGGCTGGCGGAACGCACAAAATAAATATAAATAATAGGTGCGTTCGCAGCCCGGGGTCCACCGTGCAGGCAGAGCCTGCTGCTAGTAAGATGGCGGTATAGGCAAACTCTGTTACTTCACAGAGTCGCAAATATAAATACTGTGGCACAATATGGCGGAATAAGCGAACTCTGTTACACCATACAGTCGCTGAGGTAAAGACGCAGAGATAGGTACTGTGTTCTGTTAACTCCAAAGGGATACACAATAACTGCTATGTGGTGCGGATAGCATTCCGTGATCATGCAGACAGCAATGCAATCAAGCAATCTCCTCACCGAGAAGCCGATATTCTAGGGCTAATTTTAGCCAAGCCCTAACCACGTGCACACAAAATCTCCTCACCGGAGATGCCGGTATTCTAGGGGCTTATTCATCTGAGCCCTAACCACATGCGTGCATGATCACACTGGCGCAAAGCACATAATGCAATTGATCCTAGCGCATGGCCGCAAGGCCATACAACCCTTTTATAGAACAACTACAGGGCCTGCCAGAAAAGGACCAATGAGAAACTGTTCAGAACACATGTAGTTTCAGGACCTTCCTGGGGGACCAATAGGAGCTTTCTGCAGTACCTGAGCATGTGACCCCTGATCTCCAATGAGAGATCTTACCCTGGGCATGCTCAGAAGGGAAACGCAGGACTTAGTCCTAAAGACGTCTGCTCGCCGCTGACCACTACTAGCCACAATAGCAGAACCTGGAGAGGCAGCAGTAAACCTCTGCACAGTACTAGCTGAGCAAGACGCTGGGACCGACGTCTCTGCTGAGGAGACTCCACTGCGACCGGAGACGGATGGGGACCGCACGGAAATAGCTTGAGATTCCCCTGTGCAGAGGCAGGAACTCGACCTCTAACAGTGGATGTGCTGCCAAGAATTATGACACACCCCAATACCCCTTTCATAAGAGGTCCAGGAGGGCCCCCATAAAAAAATGTAGCATTGAATGCAAGGCCTGCCCTGCTACCAAGTCATATGCACCCCAATAAGCCTTTGAAACCCACATGATGGATGGGCCCCGTAAAATCGACGTCACCATATTCCTTTTGTACTCCTGTTCTCTTTTGTTTACACAGTGACAGCAATGTCTGCCCTGCTGCACAGTCATAAGCACCCCATAACGCCTTGGAACCCACATACTGGATGGGTCCTGTAAAATCCACGTCACCATATCCATTTCACACTGCTCAGGCTTCAATAGTGGTGTGCTCCGATCCCCTAAAACTGGGACAGGAAGGTTAAGCGAGAACATGTGGTCTTTGCTGCGGCTCACTTTCAGCTTGGCCACGGCCTCGGCCTCTGCATGCACCATCAGCATCACGTTAACTTCCCTGTTCCTTGCCCCTTGCCTTGCCCATTTTAAAGGGACTACTGAAATATTTGAAAAGCTTAATACAAAATGGATTTATTTTGGAGACAATTTATATGTTATCAGTATACCTGCAAACGAAAATTTTGACACCACTGATACACCAGACCTTAGCCTGAAATCACAGACTGGGTTAAATTTTTTGGTTAGGTTTTTTGTTACTGTTTGAACAAAATACAAAAGAGATACAAGAAGGCTAGCAGACAGAACTAATGCAACATATGCCAGCCAAGAAAAGAATTTTCCCCACCACAGATACACCAGGACTCAACCTGAGATAACAAGAGTTGAATAATTTTTTTTATGATTGTGTGGATTAAAAAGACTGCTGGATATAACGACAATGAGAGAAGGGCCCAAAAAAAGGGAAGTAAGCCTAAAAAGCATCAAATTTTGCCACACGGATGATGGGGCATGTCACGGGATAACCACACAGTAAAATGTAGCCTGTTTTATAAATAATGCAACATGGTGCTGTCTATAAGTGCACTCGCACCCAGGGCTAAATAGAAAAAAAAAACCTACACTGGCCACACTTTGACCTTGCACAGATATAGCTGCCACGGAGATAACAGTACCACTAATTTGTGCACCTTTATTTAATAAAAGTACTGGTGTTTTTTAAGTGAAAGGACACACAGGGTTCCAAAAAAATATTGCCGTACACTGTCCACAACATTCACCACCACAGATATGAGCTGCCATGGAGATAACAGTACACCACTAATTTGTGCACTTATTTTTTTTAATAAAAAGTACTGTGTTTTTATGTGAAAAGACACACAGGGCTCCGCAAAAATATTGCCCTACACTGCCCACATTTGACACGCACAGAAATGAGCTGCCACGGAGATAACAGTACCTCTAATTTGTGCACCTATTTTTTTATATAAAATGTACTGGTGTTTTTATGTGAAAGGGAAACACACAGGGCTCCAAAAATATATTGGCGTACACTGCCCACACGTTGAGCACTCACAGATATGACTGCCACGGAGATAACAGTACTACTAATTTGTGCACCTTTTTATTAAATAAAAAGTACTGGTTTTTTACGTGAAAAGACAAACGGGGCTCCAAAACAAAATTGCCGTACACTGCCCACACGTTGACACGCACAGATATGAGCTGGCACAGAGATACCACATCGAAATATATGTGGCCTGTATTCCAATTACACCTGGGCTAGCTATATACGGCCAATATATCCTACAGTAACAGCAGCAGCAACAGAAGTCAGGAAGGGAATGGACCCTCTTGATGTATGCAATGATCTATATATCACATACAGTGCCACAGGCCTTGCACTGATGTGTATAAAGCGACGTTCACATTCTTCTCTGCCTGCCTAACACTGAACCTATATACTCCGAATTAGCCCTTAGAAGACTGTTGGGTTATCAGGATTGAGTAGTTTAGGATGTAGACCCCACACTGGCTAAGAAATCGCCAAATCTGACACATATCTCGGCAACCGTTCTTCCTACACTGTCTGAATCCGAGCTGAATGCGCCGAGCAGGCGGTGTCCGTCTCTTATACTCATGAAGATGCTGGTGCGGCCAACCAATCACTGCACGACCACAACAAAGATGCTGCGGCGTTTCATGGCCTGGCAGACATTCCCTTGCAGGTTTTGGATCTCTAAAGTCCACAAAAAATGCTGGGTGGAGACCACTGTCCTATCGAATAATCCCGAAATGCTCACTGCTCGCCGAGTATGATGATACCCTGATACTCGTGCGAGTACGAGTAGTGGCGAGCGCGTTCGCTCATCACTATTATATTCCTCTCTAAAATTTCCAGTTATTCTAAGAATTACCTGTTTTCAATCCATAACTCATCATCAACTGACATCGAGGACCATTACCTTTCCCTCAGAGTACTGTAATAACAATTGTCATGCTAATTTAGCTGTTTTAAACAAATTCCAAGTATCTGAGATTTATCTTCAGATTTCCATAACAATCACTACCCACTCCCCTTAATTCCTGAGTTGCATGTAGAAACTGAGTTCTGCCAAGATTTTTCCAAACTAGATCTAAATGGGGCTTATAATCTCATACGAATTCACCCAGGAGATGAGAGGAAAACTGCCTTTAGAACTAGATACAGACATTTTGATTATCTGTTTATGCCTTTTGGCCTTAACAATGCCATTGCCACCTTTCAGCACTTCATTAATGATTTTTTTGAGTTTTCTGAACTATTTGTTGTTGTTTATCTCAATGACATCTTATTTTTTTCAGATTTCTTGTAGGAGCTCACGGCAAGCTATTTAGTCCTGAATGTCTAGAAGAAAAATTTCTCTACATAAAACTCGAAAAATATGAATTTTAAAAAACCCAGACTCAATTTCTGGATATAACATTTTTTCCCAAAGGCCCTGACATGGATGCCATAAATCAGACAGTATTGACAAGCCAACCCCAAGAAATTAAAATAAATCCCCGCTTTATGGGATTTGTACTTTCTACAGAAGATTCATAAAAAATTTTTTTAAAAAACCCTTTTTTACCAGTACTAACTCACAAAGAAATCAAAGGTTTTTCTGGTCTCCAGAGGCACAAGGGGCTTTTAAAAACTAAAGACTCTTTTTACTGTGCACCATTACTATCCATCCATACCAAAACTGCCATTTTTTTTTAGAAGTAGACACCTCAGCCCTTTCATTGAAAAACCGTTTTCACAGTGTGCGGGAGACAAAAATCAGATTCATCCATAGCATTCCTTCCCATAAAAAAGTCATCGCAGAAAAGAACTATTACATGTGAAATAATGAATTTAAAAGCTTTAAATTTACTTCTCCGAATGAGACATTTTTTTTTGGAAAAGGGGCCAAATCACCATAAACTGTCCTTACAAAACCACAAAAATTTAAATTTCCCCATTCATACAGCTAAAAAATGCCTCCAAAAAGGGCACTTTGGGCCCTTATTTTTTTTCCGGTTAATTTTTCATTTTTTAAACACCTGTTTCAAGAAACGGCAAACTGATGCCTGCCCCAGGAAAATTACCAAACCTCGGAGGTCTAAGGATGCCCACACAAAAAACAATTCACTACGGGATCGCTAAAAAACGAAACTTATTTAGCGTCCTTTTTAGCGATGTTTTCATGCGGCAGTTTTCCAGCGACAGCTTCCTCTGGATCTCGCTCGCCGGAATCGCTCCCGACCCTTTTTTCCCCTTTCCGTCGCGCCCCGCGGGGGAAAGTATCTAATGGGCTGTGTGAAACTTTTCTTAGCGATTAGGGGTACTTTTTCCCCGCTAAAGTCGTTAAGAAGGGGGCAAAACCGCGATACGTCGTAACAAATTTTCCAAAAATTTGGGGGAAGCATTGGGCGATATAAAACAATCCCCTACGATCGCATTAGTATCTCGTATTTTTTGATCGCAAGCGGGTTTGTTTAGTGTGGCAGAAACTTAACACTGACTGAAACCTTTTCTACGTCCAAATAAATTCTTGGGGGATACTGGAAACAAAAAAATTCTATTAAAAGATTAAAGTTTGATACCAAACTGAATTCTTTTTTACATCCTTCAAAACGTTGAATCTTTCTTTTAAGGGGGGGTTTTTGGGATGCAGAACCACCAAATATAGGGTCCCCAAAATCTGCTCAACTTGAAGTCCTTAAACTTGTCCATAGTAACAAGTAACATAGTTATTAAGTTGAAGGAAGAACTTTAAGCCCAAACAAGTTCAACCCAAATCCTATCCTAACCGGGCCCTAACATGTTGATCCAAAGGAAGGCAAAAAAAAACCCAAGTGGCAAACAGTAAGGGCTTCAAAATGGGAAAAAAATCCTTCCCGACTCCACATACGGCAATCAGACTAGCTCCCTGGATCAACGCTATATCTAGGAAACTAGTTAATAGCCTGTATATTTACTTTTCAAGAAAGACATCCAGTCCCTTCTTAAATTTTAGTAAGGAATCACTCATTACAACATTAGACGGCAGAGAGTTTCCATAGTCTCACTGCTCTTACGATAAAGAATCTGCGTCTGTGATTATGGCTAAACCTTCTTTCCTCCAGACGTAGAGGATGCCCCCTTGTCCCCGTCACAGGTCTAAGAATAAAAAGATCATTAGAAGGTCTTTGTACTGTCCCCATTATATTTATACATTGTAATAAGATCACCCCTAAGCCTTCGTTTTTCCAAACTAAATAACCCCAAGTGTAATAACCTGTCTTGGTATTGCAGACACCCCAGTTCTCTAATAACCTTGGTCGCACTTCTCTGCAACCCGCTCCAGTTCAGCTATGTCTTTCTTATACACCGGAGACCAGAACTGCACACAGTATTCTAAGTGTGGTTCGCACCAGTGACTTGTATAGAGGTAAAATTATGTTCTCCTCATGAGCATCTATGCCTCTTAATGCATCCCATTATTTTATTTGCCTTGGCAGCAGCTGCCTGACATTGGCCACTAAATGTGAGTTTTGTCGTCCCACCCATACACCCAGGTCTTTTTCAGTGACAGTTTTGCCCAGTGTTTTACAATTATGCACATAATTATACATCTTATTTGTTTCTACCCAAGTGCATGACCTTACATTTATCCCCATTAAAGCTCATTTTCCATTTATCAGCCCAAGCTTCTAGTTTACATATAATCCTCTGTTAATATAAAATTATCTCCTCTGTATTTATTGCCCTGCAGAGTTTAGTGTCATCTGCAAATATTGAAATACTACTCTGTATGCCCCCTACAAGGTCAATAATAAATATTTTAAAGAGAAGCGGCCCCATATACTGACCCTGTGGTACCCCCTGCTAACCGTGACCCAGTCCGAGTGTGCTCCATTAATAACCACCCTTTTTTCTATCCATGAGCCAGTTCTTAACCCACTTACACATATTTTCCCCTATCCCCATTGTTCTCATTTTATGTATCAACCTTTTGTGTGGCACTGTATCCAAAAGCTTTTGAGAAGTCCATGTACACTACGTCCACTGCATTCCCTTGGTCCAGTCCTGAACTTACCCCTTCATAAAGCTTATCAGATTAGTCTGACAAGAATGGTCCCTCGTAAACCCATGCTGATACTGTGTCATGAGGTTATTTTAGCTTCAGATACTCCAATTAGTTTCCTTAAAAAACCCTCCAGGATTTTACCCACAGTAGATGTTAAGCTCACTGCCTATAATTTCCAGGTTCAGTTTTTCCCCCTTTTTGATCTTGGCACCACATTTGCTATATGCCAGTCCTGTGGTACAGACCCAGTTATTATGGATCTTTAAAGATTAAAAATAATGGTATCTATAACTGTACTTAATTCCTGCAGTACTCGGGGGTATCCCATCCGGACCCGGGATTTGTCAACTTTAGTGATTTTTAGACGCCGCCGTACTTCCTGCTGGGTTAAGCAGGTGACATTTAATGGAGAAATTTTTTTATCTCTGATCATTTATCTGTCATGGGATTTTCTTGTGTAAAGGTCATTGAAAAAAAGTCATTTAGCATATGGCTTTTTCCTATCCCATCCACCTTTTCACCCAGCTAATTTTTAAGGGACCAACACTATCTTTTTTTAGTTTTTGCCTTTTATGTAGTTAAAGAATATTTTGGGATTATTTTTTACTTTCTCTGGCAATGAGTCTCTCTGCCTCAATCTTTGCTGTCTTGATTTGCTTTTTAACAGAATTTTCAGTCTTCTGTATTTATTTAATGCCTCATCACTACCTACTTGCTTTAATTCCCTAAACGCTTTCTTTTTGTCCCTTATTGCGCCCCTTACAGCTCTATTTTAGCCATAGTGGTTTTCCTCCTAATTCTAGCATGTTATTTCCCATAGGGTATATACTGTGCACAGGTCCTATTCAGGATTACTAATAAACGTCTCCCATTTCTTTGTGTATTTTTATGTCTCAGGATATCGTCCCAGTTTTTGCACCAAGATCATCTCTCATCCGTTTGGAAATTTGCCTTCCTGAAGTTTAGTGTCCTTGTAACCCCTCGCTACACATTTATTAAAGGATACAAGAAAGCTTATTATTTTGTGATCACTATTACCCAAGTGACCCCCAACCCTTATATTTGATATGCGTCTGGCCTGTTGGATAATATTGGTCTAGCAGTGCCCCCCCTCTTGTTGGGTCCTGAACTAGTTGTGAAAGGTAATTGTCTCTCATAGTTGCCAAAAATTATTACCTTTGCTGTTCCCAATGTATTTCAGGTAGTTGAAGTCCCCCATAATAATGACTTCTCCTTGAGTTGCTGCTTCATTATTTGCTTTACGAGATATTTCCTGTTGCTTCCATTATTTTAGGAGACTTATAACAAACCCCTATCATTAATTTATTATTTTTCCCCCCTCCCCTAATCTCCACCCACAGAGACTCTACATCTTCATTAGATTCACAGATATCACGCAGGATGGGTTTTTAAGATGATTTTACATAAACACACACCCCCACCTCGCTTATTTTTACGGTCATTTCTAAACAGACTATAGCCCTGTAAAATTAATCGCCCAGTCGTGGCTCTCATCCAGCAAGTATCAGATATCCCCACCATGTCATAATTATGTTCCAACAAAATTAATTCTAATTCCGCCATTTTGTTGGTGAGGCTTCTAGCATTAGTATACATGCACTTTATGTTCTCTCTGAACCTCTATTCTTTCTTAAATTATTAACTGTTCAACCCACCCCCCCCTTGCCACCCCCCACCCCCAATTTCATTATTTGTGCCCGGTTCTCTATTACACTGCCTTCCCCCCCCTATAAAATGAATACCCTCCCCCCTAGTCCCAGTTAAAGACTCCTCCAACCTTCTAGCCATTTTCTCCCCCAACACAGCGCACCCTCCCATTGAGGTGCAGCCCGTCCCTAGCATAGAACCTGTAGCCAACTGAGAAGTCGGCCCAGTTCTCCAGGAACCCAAACCCCTCCTTCCTACACCAATTTCTTGAGCCACTATTAACCTCCCTAATCTCCCGTTGCTCTCTGGTGTGGCACGTGGTACCGGCAGTATTTCAGAAAATACCACGTTGGAGGTCTTTGCTTTAAGCTTGCAGCCTAATTCCCTGAAATCATCTTTAAGGACCTCCACCTCCTCTAACTTTGTCATTTGTGCCAATGTGCACCATGACCGCTGGGTCCTCACCAGCCCCCCCAGTAATCTGTCAACCCGATCAGCGATGTGTCGGACTCGAGTGCCAGGTAGGCAGCACACTGTTCGACGATCCCGGTCTTTGTGACAGATTGCCCTATCTGTTTCCCCTAATAATTGAGTCCCCCCACTACCAGCACCTGTCTGGCCTGCCCTGCTCTCCTAATTCCCCCCTTACTGGAGCAAGACCCCCCGGCTTTCAGAGACATGCCTGGCTGCAGCAGTGCTACCCCTGTACTGACAACCCCCTCATCTGCCAACTTTTGCAAACTTATTGGGGTGTGCCAGATCAGGACTAGCCTCCCTGGCGCTCTTTCCCTCTACCCCGCTTTCTAACTGTCACCCAGCTTCCTACTTCAGGGTCCTGCAGCTCCCCTAGCATCCCCCCCCTCAATCTATCCCATTGAGCGTCTCTCAGTGAGCAGAAGACTCTTTTCCATATTGTCTATGGATCTCAGTGTTTGCCAGCTGCACATTTAGATCCAAGATTTAGGTTCCAAATGCACAACGTGCTCACATCTCACGCAGCAGTTATGCCCCTCGACCGGCTGTTCAAGGACTGCATACATGTGGCAAGATGTACACTGATGGCATTGGCAATAGTGGAGCACATATCTAATGGGGATTCACCAGACAGCAAAGATAAGTAAAAATAAAAAAAAGTAATTAATAAAATAAACAGCAATTCAGTAATTCTCCTTGGAAACTCCCTGAATCCAAAGTCACTGAATCTCAAGGTCCACTTACCACCGTTCGCACTTGCGCACCGCTCACACTCGCTGAAGCAGAAGATTTAAAGAGAGATTTTTTTTTTTTTCTCCTTCGCAGCAAATCACCCTGCTGCCAAAGCACCTCCAAAAAAAAAACTTCTGAACTTTTAGGACACCCTGGAGTCATGAAAACTGAAGAGCTACTGCATCATTCTTTTTGGTGAACTAATTGTAGAAGGATGTGAGAAAATATATTTCCTCCTGTTTAACATCTGCACAGAACAAAACACCACGATCTTCTATTTTAGACTCCTTCAACCTTTTCCAGTTACATCCAGGCCTTGGGGATTAATCTCAATGATTTATCATAGACCTACCTCCATTCTAAACAAATTGACTGTTTATCCTGGTTGTAATGAATCGGCTCACAAAGATGGCCCATTTTATTCCAAGTAAAGGGATTCCCACTGCTGAACAAAACTGCAGAATTAACTAGTCAAGAGATATTTAGGCTACTTGGAATTCCTGACAAATGTAATTTCCAATAGAGGGTTTAATTTACAGTACAAAAGATTTTGGAAATGTTTCTGTACAGCGTTAGGATTTACTGTCAATTTGTCTACTGCTTTCCATTCACATCCAATGGCTAGACTGAAAGCACCAAGCAAACTCCGAACAAAACCTGCACTGTTTTAAATCTTACATGCAGATGACTGGGTGGAATATTACCAACAACAGAATTTGCCTATAACACTCAGACACAGTTCTACATCCCAAAGTCAATATTTTGCTAATTATGGCTTGCATCCAGTATTTATTCCTAATCTTCAATTTAATACTTTGGTTCCTGCTGACAGACTTACAAAATGGCAGAAAGTTTAGAAAGAACTAATCGAGATTTTTCAAAAGGCCCAAGAATATTATAAAAAACAGCAGATAAAGATTGCAAAGCTCTCCTACCCTTCAGTTGGTGACAAGGTTTGGCTATCTACAAAAAAATCTGAAAATGAACGTACCACCTTCTAAAAAATTCACAGGACCTTTTCAATATCTGCACAAATTAACCAAGTTGCTTTCCATTTAAAACTTGCTAACAGCCTGAAAATTCAACCCTGTGTTCCATGTATCCTTGCTCAAACTATTCAGTGAGAACCCATTTCCAGAAGGACACTCAGGCCACCTCCTCCAATCAGAAAAAGTCAATGGTGAAGAAGGAGTACATTGTGGATAAAATTCTAGACTCTAGAAGATTTAGAGGAAGATTACAATATTTTGTGCAATGGAAGGCTTATGGACCAGAATATAATTCATGGGAGCTGGACTTCATTCCATGCACCCAGGCTTACAGAAGCTTTCATCAGAGGCCCCAAAGAGAAACCAGCACCTGAGATGTCCAGAGGCCATCCTAGAAGGAGGGGAGTACTGTGAAGACTCAAATCTGGCACCTTGGTTGAACCAGGCAGAAACCTTCCCTTTGAGTTATTTCAGCTCACTGGATAGCTCTTTGCTATTCAGATACTAATACCTGTGTAAATTCCTGATTTGGCTCCACCTATAAGTTCCCTGATGACTCCACCTTGTAAATCTCCTGTTTGAACCTGATTGATATTTAAACTTGGCATTGCACTTCCTTCCTTGCAATATTATTGAGCTCCTAGGCTTTAATGAAGCTCTCTTTCACCTGCTGCTTCAACTAAGACTGCTACCTACTGCTGCAACCTCTAGCTATTCTGTTCTACTCAACCTGCTGATCCTGCAATACTGCAATACTGCAGGTCTTCCATTTAGCCTTTGTGTTTGTGTTTTGTTTGCTCCTAAGCCATGTCTTGTTGCAGTTGTGTTTATGAGAAGTTCAGGGCTTATTTTTTTTATAGCCTAACCCTCCTTTACTATTCTCCACAACTTTATACCTGACCTGCCTGGGTTTTTTCTTGGTTTTCATGATGTTGTTTGATCTCTTATGTTCTCAAATAAAATCTCTGAGGCCTCCATAAAAAGGGCTGTAATCACACTAAGAATGAATTATACACAGGATGACCCAATTTACTAATTATGTGACTTTTGGAGGCAATTGATCACTCAGGATTTATTTAAGGTATCAGTCTATAGGGCTGAATACAAATGCAAATACAATTTTCCGATGTATTTTTTAAAAATATTTAGGAAACCATGTTGGATAACTTCGATACCCGTGATCTAATAACCGCAAAAAATAAAAATGCTTTTATTCATCTCCAACTCCCTAATTCGTTCATGTGTTTAGACATGCACAGCAAAAAAAAAATGCCTCTTTTCCATATCACTAATCTTCTGTCCGATAACCCGGATTACAGCAGTTGGTATATGCCTAAAAACTGTTGCAAATTGCAATATCATCAGGTGCGCAAGTACCCGTTGTTTATACTAATTAATATCATCAAATTAACTCTATTTGCACTGTTTTGCTCCCCAGTCTTTTACCTGACTGCTACTTTTGTAGTATATCACATAAAAATCTCAATAAAAATATTTAAGTTTGTGGGTGTAACGTAAAAATATGTGGAAGAGTTCACAGGGTATTAATACTTTTCAAGGTATTGACTATGCTATATGCTAAATTTGCAACTATGGTCAACTAACTCTGTTTTTATCTTGTACTGGTCTTTATTACTTCACCCAGTAATTTAAGGTTATTGAATAATTTTACATTTGACAGCAGTAACTTAATTTTTCATTTCTTCTTTTTCTTGATCCTTGGGGCATTTGTAAAAGCTTGAGTCTGCATATTTGAGCAATGAAATTAGATGAAATGCTTGTATTTTATTAAGTTTGAAGTAAAACATTAGTTTTTAAACTTCTTTTTCTAGTGATCTTTGCTCTGCACTCTGAAGAATTTGTCTCATTGATGTCTTTGTAAATCACTGTGTTCACTTTAAAATGGACAATAACTGTGGCTTTTCAACCTGTGGCCCCATTTTGATAAATAAAGACCATTATTTGTTTTAATTTTATAGTTCGTAAATGTACTGACTTCTACAAAATGTTATAAATTTTAAGGGCAATATCGCAATTATCTTCCATCTATACAACCTGTCCTTTGATAATACTAAAACACTTACAGGGTCAAGAGGGTCAACAATGCTGTCTAAACATGCAATCAATCATAAGTATATTTAAATTGATATGTATCTTTAGTATCTTTATGGTTTTAAAAACCAAAGTCCAACTGTTTTGCCCCATATAGTAATGTACAATGACCTTAAAATGTGGTTTAGTCAGTAATTAAAGATAATTTATTTCTGCTATATGTATAGATATTGTCTTTCTATTCTAAAACTGGATGCAAATATGAGTAATATACAATTGTAGTATTGTAATTGTAATATTGTATCTTTTTTTCTGTTGTTCTTTTTATTTACTTACTAATCCAGTTCTTGCAGTCTAAATGCCCGTCTTAGTCATATAATAACAATAACTTTATTTATGTAGCACCAACATATTTCACAGCACTTTACAATTGAGGGGGACATGTTAGAGACAATAAAGACATTACACATAGATCAACAGTTACAGGAGGAGTGAAGGTCCTTACAATCCATAAGAAAATAGGGGGGACACGATAGTAGAACTGCTTGTCAAATATGGCCAGCCATCATTATAATAAATAGGGGTTTATGATATAAAGCTGATGAACCGATCAGCAGCCGTATCTAAGTACAGTTACCAAGTGCTATAGAATGCATGGAAAATGTTGAAACAGATGAATTAGAGTGAACAGGTTCAAGAGGAAAATTTAGAAAAGGGAACAGGAAACAGTTTATTAGTGAAGTGGAGATACTAAGCCTGTCTTAAGAGATGTGCTTTTAAAGCGTGCTTAAAAATGTGAGGCCTAAGTATTAAATCGGAATATCAGGGCTAGTGAATTCCAGAAAACTTGCACAGCATGAAAAGGAAATCTTGGAGACGACAGTGGAGGTTCAGATTTTGGAAGATGATTAGTTTTAGATCAGCAGCTGAATGGAGAGCACGGGAGGTTGTGGACTGAGATGAGGAGGAGATGTACTGTGGTACAGAACTGTGGAGAGCTTTGTGGAAGGCAATAAGTTTATATTGTACTCTGTAGCGAATGGGTACCAGTGCAGTGACTGGCACAAAAGTGGAGGCATCGGTGTAGTGACTTGACAGAAAATACGACCCTTTTTCCTCATTCTGGACAGAATGAGGGAGAAAATTTTGGTAAGAGGGAGACCAATCAGTAGAGAGCTGTAGTAGTCCAGGCAAGAATGAATAGAAGTGATAGTAAAGTTTTTTTTTGCAGTTTCAGGTGAGAAAAGGTCAGATTTGAGAGATGTATTTTACATGCAGGTGACATGAGCGAGTGAGGGATTGTACTGTATAAGTAAAATAAAAGAAAATTTCTCTGTCAAAGATGACCCCAAAGACAGCGAACGTGCTGGTTGGGAGTTATGGTTTAACCACCCAAGAAATTGCTATATCGGGTATAGGTCAGTTAGTGAGAGGGGAAACACAAGAAGTTCAGTTTTGAAAAGATTTAGTTGCAATAGAGGAGGACAAGATGGTAGAGGCAGCAGACTGACAATCCCTGGTATTTTGTATTAAGGTGTGGTGTATAATTGGGTGTCATCAGCATGTAGAAGTATTGAAACTAAGTCTGCTGATGAGGAAAAAATTATTGAATTTCAGCTCACCACTAGTGTGAGCGATACGATACCGCAAGTATCGGGTATCGGCCGATATTACTCTATCGGCCTTTCGATACTTAGTTTTCGATATCTTCCATATATCGTATACCGGAATCGGAAGTTCCCATAATTCTTTGAGAGGCAATGTGATTTTAGTCAGCCAATGAGGAATCCTAAGAAGTGTGGGCACATCCTGTACTGCTGCGGTCATTTAACTAATGGCATGGCTGTGATTGGATGCTGAAATGATGTCAGAATGCACTATAAAAGGCCCCCGCGCCATTTTAGCGTCACTGTGCTGTGAATTCAGTAAGGACAAACGCTGCTGTGCTGACTCTGAGGGACAGTTAGAGATTGCGATTTAGTGTACTGTGCTGTAGGCAGGCTAGCACCAACCGCTGTGTAAAGCTTCCTTTTGCCTGCGTGTTTTTTTTAACAGCTCTGCAAGGTGTGTGAGTGCAGGTGACGCGCAGTTTGCTCTGCATGCAACGCTGTCTGTAGGCATCTGCACGTGTCCTCACAGACTCTTTTTTTTTTCTTCAGTGTAATTCTTGAGCTCCATGCAAATTTTAAATACTAGTGTGACGCGCTTCCATCCGTATCCAATACATTTGTTTGCAAACACTATAGAAGTAGACAAAGGAGTAGCCTTTCACAGATTGTGAACAGTTTGTTTCATGTTCACTTCATCTTGTTTTTTTATTTTTGAGTGCACATCACGCTCCAGTTACTTGTTCAAGCACTGCTGCTTGTACTCTGCTGAGCGTGTCTCAGTGCCTCATCCTTTTCATTTATCTCCAATTGGTTCTGCTCCATTCCATTTAAAATATAATCTATTAGTGTGACGCGCTTCCATCCTATCCAATACATGGTTGCAAACACTATAGAAGTAGACAAAGGAGTAGCCTTTCACAGATTGTGAACAGTTTGTGTTTCAGTGTTCACTTCATCTCTGCGTAATAACCACACTTAGGCCTTATAACTTTTCTGACTTTCTTTATCAATTTCCAAAGAAGAAGTCAGTGAGTAAGGCACGGTCGTGGCCGTGGAGTTTCAGCAGGGAGGACGTGGGATTCTGTGGCTGCTGCCGCCCTCAGTGACACAGCATCCACCAGTTTTACCCATGAGCTTTTTCCTTTATGCGAAACTTTGGTAGGAGGATCGGCGTCCCCCCCCTGCTGCTGGAAGAACAAATTGAAGCCGTTGTTGGTTGGAGGGCAGCCAATGCATCGACTTCAATTCCTTCCACCTCCTCTCAGGAACACAACACTGTTGAGCAACCATCTGTCTGTTCACCACATATCAAATTGCCCGGGCAGTCAAGAGTTTCTGTACAGGACCAGCTGAGTCTCTGCTTCTGTTCTCAGAAATCTGTTGGCTCGCAAACACGGGCACAGGCAAGCAGCTTTCTGCAATTTGAAAAAAGGGAGTATGCAGGATGCGCAACAGCTGTGTCTCCTTAAATCTGAAGAGGCGGGTGAGCCAGTGCCGATGGACAGCACACCGCAGAACGCATCTTATGATGATGATGAACCAGGTGCCAGGTTTGTGGAGCATGGTTCTGCCCAGACCATCCACAGCAGCAGGTGTTGGAAGAGGGTAGTGGAGATGATGAAGTCCGAGACCCAACATGGCGTGAGCAACAGGAAGGTGGTGGGAGCAGCTCGAGGAAGAGTTTGTCCCAACGGTACAAAGAGGAGGGAGAGGTAGGCTGCAGACTCGCTTGCCTGTAGCCTCCAGTTTGGGGCACCTGTTGGGAGCATTTCCCTCTAGAAATGTCAAAATTGGCGCTCCCATGACTTTACACTGCGTGGTCCTTTTTTTGACAGACTTGTAGATGATATTTTCTATGTTCAATGCAAGCTGTGTAAGCAAAAAGTTAAAAGAGGTAAAAATATCAGTAACCTGAATACCACAAATATGTGGAAACATGTACGGACAAAGCACGTAGCTGAGTTACAAAGAAACATGGAGATGTAGGCCAACCTACAGCAGGCACTACATCTTCAGGTCGTGTTCGAGCCTCTACCTCCAGCTCACACACACCTGGTTCGGCTTCCTCACGGATCTCCATGGAAGAACCTGGGTCACTGTTGTCCATAGACAAACTGTTATTCCACCCACAGCAGCAAGTTCACAGTCATCGTCACACTCCCAGAACAAAAAACAGCCATCGGTACCACAGGCATGGGATAAAAGACGGCCATACTCGGCAAACCATCCACGAGCACAGGCTCTGAATGCTGGCATTGCAAAACTCCTGTCCCTTGAAATGCTGTCATTCAGGCTGGGGAGACGACAGTTTCAGGAACTTTATGGCATTGGCAGCCCCACAATATAATGTGCCAAGCCGATTTTATTTCAGCAGGCAAGCTGTCCCTGCTCTGCAAAAACATGTCGAGGGAAACATTAAACATGCGTACTAAATGCCGTCAGTAGCAGGGTCCACCTGACCACCGATGCATGGACCAGTACCCATGGCCAGGGACGATACCTTTCCCTCACTGCCCATTGGGTCAATGTTGTGGAGCCGGGTACAGATCTTGCCAGTGGCGCTGTACGTGTTCTGCCAACTCCAAGGATTGCAGGAATCCAGTCTGTACACATTGATTCCTCCTCCTACTCCAGTTCCTCAGAATCATCGCTGCACAGCCGTCACGGTATTCCTCCACATGGACCCGTGAACCTTACCTGTTGCGACCGATATGAGCACAGCCGTGGGCCAAACGTCAACAGAACCGTCCTGAAATTAATTTCCATGGGAATTGAAGCCACACACGCAGGAGCTCTGGGATGCCATCAAGCAGGAGAGCGACTGTGGTTTTTGTCAGCTAATCTCCAGCCAGGCTTGTAGTGTGTGACAATGGCCGAAATCTGGTGGCAGCTCTGGGCCTTGGCAAACCTCACTCACATACCATGTCTGGCACATTGCTCAACTTGGTCGTGCAGGTTTTTTGAGGACTATCCGGATCTTGATGCACTGCTGCACAAGGTCCGCCTGAGGGGCGCTCACTCGCGACGTTCCAGCATGGCCAGATCGCGCATTGCAGCTCTGCGAGTTTAGATTTTTGCCTTCCTGAACATCGCATCATATGTGACGTACCCACCAGGTGGAATTCCACGTTACATATGTTGAGCGGTTGTGTGAGCAGCAGCCAGCAGTAATGGAGTATCACTGCAACAGGCTGTCCCTGTGTGCATTGCCACGAAGATCGTCGCGGTTGCAACATTCTGACTTCTCATAGCTGAGTTGCTGTTTCTTTGTGTTGGCATTAGGGAGTTAATTCTGTCTGTGCTCAGTTCTGGACTGGTGCAGTTTTTCTCCCGGCTGCAATTAATTATTGTTGATTGGTTTCCTTTAAATCTCTGGTTGTCTGTGTTGGGAGTTGCCATGAAAATTCTTCATGCAGACCAAAAGATAGGATTGTATCTGTATAGACTTAAGTTAAAGAGCTCCTTAGTTTTTTAAGCTCACCTTGCTTAGAGTTTAATATCCCAGACATTTATGTTCCTTCTGTGTTTGAGTGTGTATGCAAGTCTGTGTTTTCTCCAGTCGTCTAATATGTCTAATCTGTGTATTTAGCAGAGATCAGCCCATATTCCTTTGGTGGTAATCAGTATCCTTCTTAGGACTGATTACAGGGTTCAGGGACTGATAGGAGACAGGGTTAGGCTGGAGACTTGGACCTCTGAACCTTTATCAGTACCTCCAAGGTGAGGGATTAGTTAGGACCCCAGTTTTTGGGTCAGGTTTTAGACCCCCGGTCCTCCTCTTTCCTGTGACAGTGTATCAAGTCCTCAAGATTAACCCTGAGTTCAACGGATATCGTGTCAGGTAAATCTATTCTATATTTACATGCTGATGTTGCTAATCTATATGTTGTATAGAGTGTTGTTCTTTTAAGAATATTTACTGACATCGTACACATATCATAAGACCGCGTGACATTTTCACTGGCCCATAAAATTAATTCCCAGTTGCCATGGATCCAGTAGCCCAGCTGGCTCTGCAGTTGCAGGGATTATCCATGGAGCTGACGGACATTAAGTCCAAAGTTTTGTTCTCCCTCGGAGCAAACCAGATTTGAACCTAAATAGCTCTCCCGGACAGGTTCACTGGTGGGCGAGACAAATTTTTTACCTTCGGGGAAGCATGTAAATTGTATTTTCGCTTCGGCCTCGATCATCAGGAGTGAAGAGCAGAGAGTGGGAATTGTTATCTCGCTCCTACAAGGGGACCCTCAATCCTGGGCCTTCTCCCTTCCTCCGGGATCCCCGGCTCTACAGTCGTAGATCGATTTTTTACTTGCCCTGGGTTTGGTATATGATGACCCAGATCGGTCTCTCTTGCTGAGACAAAATTACGTAAGATACAGCAGGGAGATCGTCCGTCGGAGGAATTTGTTTCTGAGTTTCGTAGATGGGCCACAGATACTCAGTGGAATGACCCAGCTCTTAGAAGCCAGTTTGTCATGGGCTTTTCTGACAAATTAAAGGACGTTTTGGCTCAGTATGATTCCCCCTCCATCACTGGAGGCTGCTATGGGCCCTAGCTATCCGTACTGATAGACGGCTCCGGAGAGGTGCGAGGTAACTCCGCCCCTGTTGTTACTCCACCTACTACTAAAGTCCCTTATGTTGAGGTTCCCCTTGTCTGTTCGGAGGAGCCTATGCAGTTGGAGGGACATCATTTCGTAGGAGGGGATTGGCGGTACGCCGCAGGACTAGAAGGTGTTTCTTCTGCGGGAAAGAGGGACATTTTGTTGGGGGATGTCCATCCCGTGCCTTGTTGAGCAAAAAGTCGCCGGAAAACTGTTAATCCCAGGTTGTGTGGTGGACGACAACCTGGGAGTATGTATTTCGTCCGCTAGTTCTTCTCAGTTCCTTGTACCAGTGGGGGTGGTGGTTGGTACGAGAGTGGAGAGATTTTCTGTTCTTCTTGATAGTGGGTCCGGGGCTAATCGGGTTGACGCTCAGTTTGCTCAGGCTCAAGGTATGCATCTGAGTGTATTGGTCAAACCGATCCCTATATTCTCCATTGACGCCAGGCCCTCTCGGCCAAGGTAGCTTTGTTCATGAGGTTCATAACATTGACCTTCGGGTAGGGGCAATACTAGGGAACTATTATCTTGTTATGTGTTGGAGGGTCTACCTACTCCTATTGTGTTGGACTTCCTTGGTTGGTTAAACATAACCCTGTGATTAATTGGCAGTCCAGAGATATAAGCCAATTGGGGAGTTTTGCAAAAGTACTGCATGAACACAGTCATCAGTGCGGTCGTGCCTAGTACTTTGGCCTCCTTTTTTGGAGGACTTTGGGGATGTGTTCCCCTGAGGAGGGTGTCAGGAGTTGCCTCCTCATCGCGTGTATGACTGCTCTATTAATTTACTTCCTGATGCTAAGTTACCTAAAGCTAGGTTATATACCTTTCTGGTCCTGAGAGGCAAGGCTATGAAAGATTATATTTCGGAGAGTCGGCCAAAGGGCATATTAGACCTTCATCTTCCCAGTGGCCGCGGGGTTCTTCTTTGTGAAGAAAAAAGATGGAGGCCTACGCCCTTGCTTGGATTTCCGCGAACTTAATCGGATTACTGTTCGAGATCCGTATCCCCTCCCTCTGATTCCTATCTCTTCAATCAAATTGTTGGCGCCAAATGGTTCTCTAAATTGGATCTCAGGGGGGCGTTAATCTGATTAGGATAAAGAGGGGATGAGTGGAAAACGGCGTTTAACACCGCCGGAAAGGGGCATATGAGAACCTGTCATGCCTTTTGGTCTGACTACTGCACCAGCAGTGTTCCAACATTTTGTTAATGACATTTTTCGTCATCTGGTGGGGCTGTTTGTGGTCGTATATTTGGATGACATTTTAATTTACTCACCAGATCTTGGGTCTCACCAGAGCATGTGAGACAGGTGTTGCAGATCTTGCGAGACAATAAACTATACGCCAAACTGGAAAAGTGTGTATTCGCCGTACAGGAACTTCAGTTTTTGGGTTTCTTGGTGTCAGCCTCCGGTTTTCGTATGGACCCTGAAAAGGTGAGAGCAGTGCTTGAATGGGATCAGCCAGAGGATCTTAAGGCTCTGCAGCGTTTTCTGGGGTTTGCTAACTACTACCGGAAATTTTATTTGTAATTTCTCATCTGTTGTCAAACCTCTCACTGACATGACAAGAAAAGGACGGATTTTCTAAATGGTCGGACAAAGCTTGCCAAGCTTTTTCCTCTTTGAAAAAATGTTTTGCTTCGGCAACCCGTTCTCATCCAACCAGATGCATCACAGCCGTTCGTTGTGGAGGTGGACGCGTCTGACGTAGGGGTGGGTGCAATATTGTCCCAGGGTCCGTCCCCTGTAAAATGGCATCCGTGCGCTTTCTTTTCTAAAAAATTGTCGTCCGCCGAAAGGAATTATGAATCGGCAATAGGGAACTTTTGGCCATTAAGTTGGCTTTTGAAGAATGCGTCACTTTTTTGGAGGGGGCGTCCACCCGGTCACCGTCATTACTGATCACAAGAACCTGCTGTATTTGGAATCTGCTAAGCGTCTGAATTCCAGACAAGCTCGATGGTCGTTGTTTTTTACCAGGTTTAATTTTGTTGTCACTTATCGCCCTGGATCTAAAGAATGTTAAGGCGGATGCCTTGTCTCGCAGTTTCCCAGGGGCCGGGAAAATGGATGACCCGATTCCTATCCTTCAGGAGGGGTGGTAGTGTCGGCTGTATGTTCTGAGCTTGAGGAGGAGGTGTTAGAGGCTCAGGGGGACGCCCCTGCAGGACCTCCAGGGAGACTGTTTGTCCCAAATCAGTGAGACAAAAGGTTATTGAGGCACATCATAAATTCTGCTTTAGCAGGACATCCAGGGAGTAAGGCTACTTTAGATCTCCTTTCTCGCCGGTTTTGGTGGCCTAACGTTAATAAAGATGTTTTAACTTTTGTCGCGTCCTGTGGGGTTTGTGCTCGCTCTAAGACCCCTCATACCCGTTCCGTCTGGGACCCTCTTACCCTTGAAACTTCCGGAGCGTCCATGGACTCATTTGTCTATGGACTTCATCACGGACCTTCCCTCAGTCGTCGGAAGACTGTCATACTGGTGGTTGTTGACAGGTTCAGTAAGATGGCACATTTCATTGCTCTTCCTGCCCTCCCTAATGCTAAAACTCTGGCGAGGTGTTCATTGGGGAGATTGTGAGACTTCATGGGTTGCCTTCTGATGTGGTGTCATATAGGGGGCTCAGTTTGTGTCCAAGTTTTGGAGGGCATTTTGTTTACGTCGGGGATGCAATTGTCATTTTCCTCGGCTTTTCATCCGCAGACCAAATGGTCAGACAGAGCGTCTGAATCAAAGCCTAGAGACTTATCTTCGGTGTTTTTGGTCTCAGAGAACCAGGAGGACTGGGTCTTCTTTCCGCCTCTGGCAGAGTTCGCTCTTAACAACAGGCGGAGCGAGTCCACTGGTAAGTCCCCGTTTTTTGGGGCATATGGTTTTCATCCCCAGTTTTGTACATTCAATGGGGGGGTCCCTTCTGGGGTTCCTGAGGAGGAGCGTTTTTTCTCGTCGTCACTTGCTTCAGTGTGGAGAGGTGTATTGAATAATCTGAGTGCTATGGGGAACCGTTATAAACGTATGGCTGATAGGAGGAGAGTTTCTGGTCCAGATCTTAATGTGAACGATCTGGTATGGTTGTCTACCAGGAATATAAAACTTAAGTTCCCTCCTGAAGCTGGGCCCCAGATTCATCGGGCCGTACAGGATCAGTTCCATAATTAATCCTGTGGCATTTCGTCTGGACCTCCCTCCTACGTTTAAAATCCTCAATGTGTTCCACAAGTCATTACTTAAGAGGTACGTGGCACCAGTCATACCATCACCTCTACCTCCTCCTCCAGTGGTGGTCAATGGTAACTTGGAGTTTCAAGTGTCAAAGATCATTGACTCACGTCTGAATCGCCGTCCCTTCAGTACTTGGTGCATTGGAGGGGTATGTCCAGAGGAGAGGACGTGGGTTCCTGCTCTGACATTAACGCAGATCGTTTGGTGCGGACCTTCCACAGAACTCACCCGGGCAAACCTGGCCCTGAGGGTCCGGAGGCCCCCTCGTAGAAGGGGGGGTATGTCATGTGTGCATTGCACGAAGATCGTCGCGGTTGCACATTCTGACTTCTCATAGCTGGGGTTGCTGTTTCTTTGTGTTTGGCAGTTAGGGAGTTAATTCTGTCGTGCTCAGTTCTGGGACTGGGTGCAGTTTCTCCGCTGCAATTAATTATTTGTTGATTGGTTTCCTTTAAATCTCTGGTTGTCTGTGTTGGGTTGCCAGTGAAATTCTTCATGCAGACCACAGATAGGATTGTATCTGTATAGACTTAAGTTAAAGAGCTCCTTAGTTGTTTTAAGCTCACCTTGCTTAGAGTTTAATATCCCAGATCATTTATGTTCCTTCTGTGTTTGAGTGTGTATGCAAGTCTGTGTTTTCTCCAGTCTGTCTAATATGTCTAATCTGTGTATTTAGCAGAGATCAGCCCATATCCTTTGGTGGTAATCAGTATCCTTCTTAGGACTGATTACAGGGTTCAGGGACTGATAGGAGACAGGGTTAGGCTGGAGACTTGGACCTCTGAACCTTTATCAGTACCTCCAAGGTGAGGGATTAGTTAGGACCCCAGTTTAGGGTCAGGTTAGACCCCCGGTCCTCCTCTTTCCTGTGACAGTGTATCAAGTCCTCAAGATTAACCCCGAGTTCAACGGATATCGTGTCAGGTAAATCTATTCTATATTTACATGCTGATGTTGCAAATCTATATGTTGTATAGAGTGTTGTTCTTTTAAGATAGTTTACTGACATCGTACACATATCATAAGACCGCGTGACACAGCGCAATCAACTCGCAATTTGCGCCGCTCACACTTCACCACTACTGAGGGGCCTCTATGAAGGACATCTGCGACGTTTTGCGTGCGTTTGATGTCTCAACGCGGATGGCGAGTGCAGATGATGCACTAGTCAGCATGACTGTCCCCTTATCTGTGTAAGGTCTGTGTACATGTTCCTGAAACTCAGTTTGTTCGTCAGCCATTTTTTCTTTCTGTCTTGCTGCAGCTATCTTGCCCTCAGTCAAAATGGAGTTTCAGCTTGCCCTGTTCCCGCCCTGATTCTCTCCTTTTGCTTCTTAAGCCAGCCACAGCTGAGCAATCAGTGCTTCAGAATCTAGCCTGCAGTGAACCTGTGACCTGACTCCTAAAGCCTTGGACCTTGTACTCCAGCTATTCCTACTGAGGAACTCTGAAGCACTTGTGGACTCTGAACCCTGCTCTTTGAAAGACCCACGTTTTGCATGGACTTACGGTAACAGAAGAAGATCCTGAACCTGTTGTGGAGAGTGATTGCTGAGCTTAGATTACTCTGGCCTGCTGTGTCTCCTGCTTCTGTGCTGCAAACTGTGTGACTATTTTTGCCAACTTGTATGAAGTAATACAAGATTTCTATATCAAACCTGTGTCTTATGTATTTTCATCGCAACCAAGCACAAGACGCTATATGAACTGTACTACATACATAACAAGATTCTGAAGCCAAAACGTTAGTGTTGCTGGGTCTGGAAAGGCTGTGTCTGCTGTAATGTGGATATTCGGATGTCCGGTTGTACTTTTCTGTGATGACAGTGGTTGTGACTTCTCACAACCATTCCAGGGAGCAATTCCCTTAAGTGTTTTTTTTTTCTGCAGTGTTACCACAGGTAAACACTATTTTTTTTTTTTTCTTTTTCTTTTTTTGTCTGCTGTAAACTGTGGATATCAGATGTTCGGGTGAATTTCTGTGATGATAGTGGTTGTGATTCTCACAACCATTCCAGGTGACAGTTCCCTTAATTTTTTTTTCTCTCTGCAGTGTTACCACAGGTAAACACTATTGTTTTTTTTTTTTTTCTCTCCTCTCCTCTTCTTCCAGTACTCCTGTCTTAAAAGATCTGGAAAATGGAGGCCCGCATAAAGGAACTTTGCGGAGTGATGATAATATCCTTGCAGATTTGCAGAATAGAAAGCCCCTTTTTCAAGCTACAGGACCTACTAATCACAAATTGCAAGTTTTTTGGACAGACTGCCAGGATTTGCGAGCCAGGATTGAGTTCTAGAAGAGCGAGTCCAGGCTCCTGCCGTAGCCCCGAGTTTCTGGGATTCCCAGTTGCCCCCTTTTCGTTTTGGCGGTGAACGTGAGAAATTCAGGGGATTTATTAATCAATGCAATCTTTTTTTTTCTGCACATGCTTCACAATTTCCCACTGACGATCTAAGGTGCTTACTATAATTATGTTGCTTACCAACAAGGCTTTGATGTGGGCAAACCCTCTGATTGAGACTGAGGATGATTGTTTGAATCACCTTGATCTTTTATTTCAGCCATGGGGCAGGTGTTTGATGACCCCAATCGAGGTGCAACAGCTGAAGCAGCCATGTTAGCTTGCCCAAGGTAAGCACTCGGTTAGCCTGAATATGCCTTGGATTTCAGGAGATGGCCCTTGATACCACCTGGGACAGTTCGCCAAAAAATCTATTTTTCGAAAGGGTTTATCTCCACTGATTAAGATAGACTTGCTCGTGCCGATCCTCCCACTGGCGTTAGGTGACTTTATTAACTACTGCATCCGATTGATACTCGTCCCTGACTGAACGCAGGCAAGAGAGATGGTTCGAAAGCAATCGCACTAACCTTTTCCTACCTTCCTCTCCAGCTAAGGAACCTTTGAGTAGGATTACACGGGAACCTGAACCTGAACCCATGCAGGTAGACCTTTACACGACGGGTTAGTGATGCACGCAAGGAACATCGTTTTTAAGAGAATCTATTTTCTATTGGTAAGTCAGGGCACTTCATTTAAACTGCCCCAGCCGTTTCGTAAGACCACTGCAGGCACACACTTCATTGTGAGTGTTGCGAGAGGGATCTGTCAGGTCCGAGCCTCAGGCTCCAGAGAGATCTGCAGCAACACATCTGATTTCTCGGACTTAAACTCCGTTACCTCTTGAGGACGTTGACTGTGTAAACGCTGCCATTTTTCAAGTTTCCTCAGCGGTGTCCAGCTGAGTTTGTAAGAAAAACAATTTCATTGCTTTTTCCATCAAAACCTCTGGGTTGACTCAGCTGGGGGTTCTAGCTCTGCTATGATCGACTCAGGGGCAAGTGGAAATTTTATGGATGTCTCCTTGCTCTGAAAACAGGGGATCTTCAGTGAAGAAGGTACTCCAGTACAGATGGAAACTGTGGATGGCTCCCTGCTGACCTTGGACAGTGGATCAGAAACAGAGCCTTTGAGGGTTCTATGGGTAAAGATCATCAAGAGAAACTGTCCTTTAATGGCTTATCTCTTCTCCCCACTTTCCCCATTATTCTAGGGCTACCATGGCTGCAGGCTCAGAATCTACCTATTAACTGGGAGACCAAGGAATTACACTTCCAGAGAAACAGATGAGTCCAAAAGTTTCAGCTTGCTCTGTTCCTAAAGGAACCATGTCAGTCCCTGAACTACCAGCTGTATACCAGGACTTTGTGGATTTTATGTGACAAGAAGAACGCTGACCAGCTTCCTCCCTCACCGTCCATATGATTGTCCAATTGAATATTGCTGGAGCCAGATACCTTTTGGTTAAGATCACCCCCTGGCGGGGCCGAGCTAAAGGCTTTAAAGGATACATAGACGAAAATCTAGCAAGGGCTTCATACGCCCCTCTTCATCTCCTGCAGGTGCACCCATCTTCTTTGTAAAGAAGAAAGATGGATCTCTGAGACCATGCGTAGACTATAGGGAACTCAATAAGGTTACTATTAAAACCGTTATCCATTGCCTTAATCCCTGAGTTATTGGAGAGAGTGCGACATGCCAAAATTTTTCTTAAACTAGATCTTCGTGGGGCCTATAACTTAGTCCGTTTTTAGACCTGGGGATGAATTGGAAGACTGCATTCCAGGTCACGCTATGGACACTTTGAATACTAGTTATGCCTTTTGGTCTGAGTACCGCCCCAGCCACTTTCCAACACTTGGTGAATGACATATTCAGGGATCTCCTAGATACATTCGTGGTAATTTATTTGGATGATATTCTAATTTTTTCTAACCTCACAGAGGAACATCATGGGACATGTGAGAATGGTCTTGAACGTCTAAGACAAAATCATCTTTACATCAAACTTGAAAATGTGAATTCCATAGGACCGGAAATTCAATTTCTGGGTATGTACTGTCTACCCAAGGAATTAGTATGGATGAAAGCAAAACCCAAGCCATCAAGGATTGGCCAAGTCTAAAATGTGAAGGAGGTACAGCGCTTCATCGGGTTTGGCCAACTTCTATAGACGTTTCATTAGAAATTTCTCTGAGGTAGTGTCACCTATCACCCAACTTACCCGGAAAGAGTTCTAGGTTCTCCTGACTCCCCAAGCCCAGAAGCATTTTCCCGTCTAAAAGATAAATTTACCACTGCACCTATCCTAGTAATCCCAACCCGAGCTTGCCTTCATAATAGAGGTGGATGCTTCAGACTGTGCCGTTGGAGCTATACTCTTCAGAGAACAGGTGAGAAGAATGTCTTGCATCCCTGTGCCTTCTTTTCCAGCAGTTGTCTTCGCTGAGAGGAACTACGATGTGGCAATAGAGAGTTGTTGGCCATTATTGCCGCCTTCAAAGAATGGAGACACCTTCTTCAGGGAGCTGCACAGCAAATTAGTCGTCCTGACGACCATCGTAACCTTGAGTTTATCAGGTCGCTAAGTGCCTGACTCCTCGCCAGGCTCGCTGGAATCTTTTCTTAAACCAATTTAATTTTATCATTTCTTATAGACCAGGATCGCGCAATGGAAAGGCTGATGCACTCTCTAGGATTTACTCAGCAGAGACACGTCCAATTACTCCTCCTAAGACTATTCTTCCTGACTCTAGATTCCTAGGAGTAATTCATAATCAAGACCTACTTAAGGACATCAAGGAAGCATACCATGCGGATTCCTTTTGGCACAACCCCCAAGGGACGTAAGTCTTGTCTTTAAGAAATGGGTTGTGGATTCAGGGACAACGCCTGTATATTCCTGAAACAGTCAGATTGAGAGTATTGCAACTCATTCACGATTCCAAGATAGCTGGGCATAGAGGAATTCTAAAGACACAGGAATTTCTCTCTCGTTTTCTTTTGGTGCCCACTTGCTGGAAGGATGTTTTAAACTATGTCACTTCATGTGAAGTCTGTGCAAGATGCAAAACACCTCACTCCTCACCAACTGGTCTGTTACAGCCTCTTCCCACCCCGTCCCGCCCGTGGGGATCCATTTCTATGGACTTCATTGTGGAGTTACCAACCTCTCAAGGGAAGAACACCATTCTAGTGGTGGTTGACCGTCTAACAAAGGCAGCTCATTTTATCCCTTGTGTCGGCTTACCCACTGCAAACAGACATCAGATTTGATGATTAAAGATGTGTTTCGCTTACATGGAGTACCGATGAGGTTATTTCGGATCGAGGGGTGCAATTCACTTCTAGGTTTTGGCAAAATTTCTGTGCAGCATTGGACATTAAAGTAAACCTTTCTTCTGCTTTTCATCCCCAGACTAATGGACAGACCGAACGAACCAATCAAACCCTGGAGCAGTATCTCCGCTGCTTTATCTGCCACCTACAGGATGATTGGGTGGATCTACTTCCATTAGCTGAGTTCTCGTATAACAACTCTCAGAGTTGCCTCCACTAAGCAGTCTCCTTTTTACTCTAATCTAGGTTATCATCCTAACATTCTACCACGATTTCCCATAGAAACGCCTTTACCAGCATGCTGAAAGAATCACGTCTTTACAGAAGAATATGGATCTTCTAAAGGAAATCTGGAATCGGCTCAAGAAAGGTACAAGAAAGCAGCAGAAAAATTTCGTAAACCTGCACCAGCTTTCAAGGTAGGAGACTTGGTCTGGCTGTCAACCAGAAATCTTAAGTTAAGGATTCCATCGTCTAAGTTGGGACATAAGTACATTGGACCCTAAAATCAGTAAATTATAAGTGCCGTTGCTTGTCGTCTTCAACTGCCCAGAACTATGAGAATTCACCCTGTCTTTCATGTATCCCTACTAAAGGCTGCGACACCCAATATGTTTCCTGGACATTCTTCTCCTTGCCCTGACCCAGTGCTAGTCGATGGTCAGGAAGAATTTGTGTGGAAAGTATTTTAGATTCCAGGTTGTATAGAAATCAGTTACAATATCTGATTAAATGGCAGGGCTACCCAGTGGAGGACAACTCATGGGAACCAGTCAATAACGTTAATGCTCCTCGCTTGCTCCGTCAGTTTCATCAGAGGTACCCACACAAGCCTGGCCTGAGGTCATCCGAAGGCTGTCCCTAAGGGGAGTAATGTAAGGTTCTGTGTACATGTTCCTGAAACTCAGTTTGTTTTGTCAGCCATTTTACTTCTGTCTTGCTGCAGCTATCTTGCCCTCAGTCAAAATGGAGTTTCCAGCTTGCATGTTCCCGCCCTGATTCTCTCCTTTTGCTTCTTAAGCAGCCACAGCTGAGCAATCAGTGCTTCAGAATCTAGCCTGCAGTGAACCTGTGACCTGACTCCTAAAGCCTTGGACCTTGTACTCCACTATTCCTACTGAGGAACTCTGAAGCACTTGTGGACTCTGAACCCTGCTCTTTGAAAGACCCACGTTTGCATGGACTTACAGTAACAGAGAAGAAGATCCTGAACCTGTTGTGGAGAGTGATTGCTGAGCTTAGATTACTCTGGCCTGCTGTTCTCCTGCTTCTGTTCTGCAAACTGTGTGACTATTTTTGCCAACTTGTATGAAGTAATACAAGACTTTCTATATCAAACCTGTGTCTCATGTATTTTCATCGCACCCAAGCACAAGACGCTATATGAACTGTACTACATACATTACAATCTGCCTGCTTCAGAAATCACTGAAAGCACTAAAGGAAGAGGTTTTGAAGAGGTGGAGGATGAGGAGTCACAAATTAAATTACCTTCAGGACAGTCAGCGCAACGTGGTTCCTCAAAAAGGGCTGGGCAGGCTCACTTTGTGAGGAGGATGAGGAGGAGGAGGAGTCAATGGAGGAGGAAGAAATCCCTACAGAGGGAGGTACACAACGCTCTAGTCAGTATGTAGAGCGAGGTTGGGGTGATGCAGAGGAGGCAGAGATGACGCCTCTTCCAAGGACAGCCTTTGTTGGCCAGTTGGGAGTCTGCAGCACAATGGTTGATTTCATGCTTCAGTGCCTGAGAAACGACCGCCGCATCGCCCACATTCTCACCACGTCAGATTATTGGGTGTACACCCTCCTAGACCCTCGCTACCGGGACAACTTACAAACCCTCATCACACCGGTGAACCGGGACCGTAAAATGCAGGAGTACCAAGACACACTGTGCAATCCATACTGTTTGTACATTCCCAGCCGAGAGAGCTGCTGCTGCTGCTACTGCTTTACAAAGCAGCTCTGTGCGTCGAGGCCGTGTAGACACCTCTACAACAAAGGAGCAGAAGCAGCGCCTCTGCACAGGGCAAGAGCTGTATGTTACAAATGTGGCAAAGTTTTGTGACAGCGCCACAAGGTCTACACCATCCGAGACGGCTCCCAGTCACCAGGAAAAAACGTTTCCGTAAGATGGTGACAGACTACTTGGCTTTCCCTCTAAGTGTACTCCCAGATGCCTTTCCCCTTTCAAATTTTGGTTCTCTAAGTTGGATACATGGCCAGAGCTTAGCCAGTATGCATTGGAGGTGCTGGCTTGCCCTGCTGCCAGTGTATTATCTGAGCGTGTCTTTAGTGCTGCAGGTGGTGTAGTAACAGACCGTCGCATGCGACTATCCTCAGAGAATGTAGACCGGCTTACTTTTCTGAAAATGAACAAGGCATGGATCTCACCTGAATTTGCTGTCCGTTTTCAGATTAAATAACTGTTTGGCAACGTTTTCCATGTCTCCTGTTATGTTCATCTTTCTACCACCTGAACTCTACTCCCTGGGCTACAACACCACCATTTGTTGCTCGTAAGTAATTGGCAGGGGTACTGACTCCTGGCCAGCCTGGTTACAGCACGACAGCTGTTTCCTGGCAGTGTGAACGTCAATTATCCTCCAATAAGTTGTGCTGTCGTGTTGCATTCGGGTTAGCCGACTCTATGGTGCCTGCAGTTTAGGTGATTCCTATGTGTGCTGTGGAATATGTAAATAAAGGCGGTTTCCATTGTGACAATAGGACAAGCACCCACTGTAGGACTGTGTGATTCGGTAACTGCGGACGGCTTGCGTCCTGTCAACTTACATTTTCATGGGTGCGTTCTTCTACTCGTCCGGGGTCCAGTACCGTCAACTGGTTCTCCCCAGTGCCTTTGGCCTAGGTGCCTCCATCTCCGTATCCGAGTTCCACCAACGTCTGCTGGTCCTTGGTAGTGCTTTGGAGCACAGGTACCTCCTGCTTAGAAAACCGTGTCACAGTAACGTCAGCTGGTACTCGGTTGTGACATTGCCTCTTTTCCTTCTGCTACCCGTCCGGGGTCCAGTACCGTCAACTGGTTCTCCCAGTGCCTTTGGCCTAGGTGCCTCCATCTCCGTATCCGAGTTCCACCAACGTCTGCTGGTCCTTGGTAGTGCTTTGGAGCACAGGTACCTCCTGCTTAGTAACCGTGTCACAGTAACGTCAGCTGGTACTCGGTTGTGACATTGCCTCTTTTCCTTCTGCTACCCGTCCAGGTTCCAGCACAGTCAGCTGGTCCTCGTTACTTCCATTGTCTCTTGCTCCATCTGATACCCGTCAGGGTTCCAGTAACGTCAGCTGTTTCTCGGAAATTAGACAACCTTAAAGACCACCCAGAAGAAGATGACGACAACAAAGGACGACGAGCATGAAGCCAACCAGCCTGAACACCATCACAAAGAAAAAATAAAAGATTACCCAGAAGAAGATCACCAACAGGACAAAGAAGGTTAAGACAAACTACAAGATACAGAACAAGAGACAGAAGAACAATAAGCAAAAGATCAAAAAGCAGAAGAAACATGAAGTATAAGACCAAAATGAAGAGCAAAATATATGCTCTAAATTCTAAGCAGAAGAAGACTAAGCAATGTATGGGGGTGAGTCCGTTCCTCCTCGTGGTGCCCCTGGAAAATGCCTGTTGCTGCAGGCTAAACTGAAGACGGACAAATACTGTTGTAATTTAAATCTTTTGTGACAGCAAGAACGGAAGGATGAACAATTCATACTTTTACAGATTACAAGTACAGGAATCTCTGTCACAAATAAGCATATGATGAAGAAGATGAAGAGGAAGAAGATGAAGAATTTGAATATGAAGAAGATTAATTAGTTTAATAATAACAATATGAGTAATGTAAACAAAAACATGAATAGCAAGAAGTTTAAGAAGAAGATTAAGAAGGTGAAGATGAAGAATAATTTGAGAAAGATGATGCTGCTGCTGAAGATTATGAAGGAGAAAGTGTAGCACTGGCAAAAGTTAAAAAGGTGAAGAGCATGGAAGTTGTGAAACATACATATTTGCCAAAATAGAAAAAAGGTTAACAACATTGTCAATTTGTTAGTCAATCCAAACGTATTTCCAAAAAAATATATATTAATGCTATTCCAATGCATTGGGTTAAACATGTATGCCTTTATTGTCTCCTCAACCCCCCAATACATTCTACATTAGTCTTTGTTGTTTTCCTTCATGTACAATTAACCAACAAGGCAAGAATGTTTTTTTTTTAATGTCGATATTTGGTTCCCATAGACTTACATTGGACTTCCGGTATCGGAATCGGATATCGACGATATTTAGTGATATCTGCGATACCATTCCGATCCGATATTTTTAGATATCGAGCAGTATCGCTCAACACTACTCACCACTGTGACAGTCGTTTAAGTTGCTCCAGCATGGATGTAGTTCAGTCCAAACTAAACACAGCTATATCCAAACAAGGAGAGTTTTTCTAGCGAGCGTTGGTGGAACAGTGGTAGACGTTTTTGCAAAAAACGTAATGTTTAATGAATGAAAACATTATATATAGAGACAAAAAATTATTTTTATAGAGACAAAATTTTTTATCTCTATATGTAATGTTTTCATTCATTAAATTAAGAAGTTTTTTGCAAAAATGTCTACCACTGTTCCTCCAACGCTCACTTGAAAACTCTCCTTGTTTGGATAAGTCTGTTGATGGTTTGTCCAATAGGGGCAATATATAGGAAGAAGAGGAGGGGCCTAGGATTGAGCCTTAAAGAACCCCAAAAGTAAGGGGAAGAGGAGAGGAAGATGAACCGGCAAATGATACAGTAAAGGAATGGTCAGAGAAGTAGGAGGAGAACTAAGAGAGAACGTTTTTTTGAGGCCTACAGAGAGAAGCATAGTGAGGATTACCTGGTGCTCCACAGTGTCAAATGCTGCAGAAAGATCCAGGAGAATCAGCAGGGCATAGTAATAATTAGTTTTAGCTGTTAAAGCATCATTAAAGGTTTAGTGAAGGCAGTTTCAGTAGAGTATACATCACGGAAAACTGATTGTAAAGGGTCACGAAAAGAGTTATCTGAGAGATAGTGGATTAGCTGAGTGTGGATCAAGTATTCCAAGATTTTAGAGATGAAGGAGTTATAAGAGACATGTCTGTAGTTGGCAGAAAAGTTCTGGTCCAGGGATGTTTTTTTTAGTAGAGGGGTTATGATTAGAAATGAGCAAACCTTTCAAGGTTCAGTTCGGATTGGTGAACGTTCCGATGTTCACTGAACATGTTCGCCGAATGCTTTGACGAACATACCCTAGCCTCATTGATTTCAATGAGAGGCGAAACCAAACACACAGACAACACCTTCAGGGAGGCCAAAAAGCTGCCAAAACAGCTAAAATTAGTGGAATCAATTGACCCATCAATTGCGCTATAAATAATTAAAAAAAAATTTTAAGTGTGTTCCATAGTATTTTTGATAACTAGGCTGGCAAAACTGACAGCTGTGGGCTTCTGTCAGTGTTAGCAAGACTGGTTATCAAAAATAGAGAGGCCCCGACGCTGTTTTTTTAAATTATTTTAATAAATAATTTACAAAACCGGTGTGGGGTACTCTCCATTTTTGACAACCAGGGGTTGTCCAGTGACATCAAGCCTACGGCTAAGTAATGGAGAGGTTTCTATAAGACTCCTATCCATTACTAATCTATGATTCTATCGTAAATAAACACCAAGCCAGAATAAAGTCCTTTAGGCCCCTTCGCCCCGAAGCCTGTTTTCACCTTCCTGACCAGGCCAATTTTTACTATTCTGATCACTGTCACTTTATGAGGTAATAACTCTAGAATGCTTCAATAGATCCCGCTGATTCTGAGATTGTTTTTTCACGACATATTATACTTCATGATAGTGGTAACATTTCTTTGATATTACGTGCCTTTATTTGTGAAAAAAACAGAAATTTGGTGAAAATTTTGAAAGTTTCGCAATTTTCAAACTTTTAATTTTTATGCCTTTAAATCAGACAGTCATATTGCACAAGATAGTTAATAAGTAACATTTATCACATGTCTCCTTAACATCACGACAATGTTTTAAATATGATTTTTTGTTAGAAAGTTATAAGGGTTAAAAGTTGACCATCAATTTCTCATTTTTACTACATTTGAAAAACCATTTTTTTAGGGACCACCTCATATTTGAAGTGACTTTGAGGGGCCTATATGACAGAAAATACCCAAAGTGACACCATTCTAAAAACTGCACCCTTCAAGGTACTCAAAGCTACATTTAAGAAGTTTATTAACCCTTCAGGTGCTTCACAGGAAGTTTTGGAATGTGGAAGGAAAAAATAAACTACTTTTATTTTATTATTTCACAAAAAATTTCCTTTAGACCTAATTTTTTTTACTTTTGCAAAGGTAACAGGAGAAAATAAACCATACAATTTCTTGTGCAATTGCTCCTGAGCATTCTGATATCCCATATGTGGGGAAAATCTACTTATTTGCTGGAATAATTAGCAGATGCCATGTCGCGTTTGGAGATCCCTATTGTGCCTAAACTGTTGAAACCCCCACAAGTGACCCAGATTTGGAAACTAGAACCCTTAGGGAACTTATTTAGATGTGTATTGAACACCTTGAACCCACAGGTGCTTCACAGAAGTTTATACATTAAGCCGTGAAAATAAAAAAAATCATATTTTTCTCAAAAAAATCTTTTTTAGCTCCATATTTTGCATTTTCATAAGTGTAACAGGAGAAATTGCGACCTAAAATTTGTTGTGCAATTTCTCTTGAGTGTGTAGATACCCAATATGTGGAGGGAAACAACTGTTTGGGTGTACGGCAGAGCTTGAAAGGGAACGAGCACCATTTTACTTTTTGAATGTAAAATTTGCAGGAATAATTAGCTGATGCCATGTCTCGTTTGGAGAGCCTCTGATGTGCCTAAACAGTGGAAACCTCCACAAGTGACATAATTTGGAAACTAGACCACTTAGGGAACTTATCTAGATGTGTATTGAGCACCTTGAACCCACAGGTGCATCACAGAAGTTTGCAACGATAAGCCATGAAAATAAAAAAAAATCGCATATTTCCTGCAAAAATCTTTTTTAGCTCCAAATTTTGTATTTTCACAAGGTTAACAGGAGAAAATAGACCCCAAAATTTGTTGTGCAATTTCTCCTGAGTTCACCGATAGCCCATATGTCATCAAAAGCTACTTTGGAGGCACAGAACAAAGCTCAGAAGGGAAGAAAAACCATATTACAGTGCAGATTTTTCTGCACTTGTTTGAGGTTGCCATGTTACATTGGCAGAGACCCTGAGGTGCCAACACAGCAGAACCCCCATACGTGATCCCATTTTACAAACTTTTATACCATTGAGCAGTGAAGATAAAATAAATTACATTTTTAGCACCAACATTGTGTGTTAACCCCATGTTTTACATTTTAATACTGGGATAAGGGTAAAAATGGCACCAAAATTTGTCCCACAATTTCAACTGAATTTGGAAATACCGCATATGTGACTGTGCAGTACTTTATCTAGCCATACCGAGAAACTCGGGAGGGACGGAATGCTATTTGCCTCCTGGAACGCAGATTTTCCTAGAATAGTTTGCGTATTCCATATAAAGAGCCCCTAAGTGCTAGAAAAAAACAGAATCCTTCCTCAAGTGACCCCATTTTAGAAATTATAACCCTTTGAGAATTTATCTACAGATATAGTGACGATTTTGACTCCATGGGCGTTTTCCAGAAATAAGCAGCAGTGGATGTTGCTGAGTGAAAATTCCAAATGCCGTTGTAGTGACCAGTACATTATGCCCCGCTCATGCTTCTGGAGACATGGACCTGTAAATTATGCGGGCTCTCATCACTATAGAAATGCCAAACATGTGTCAGGACACAGCTGTTGGGTGACCTGGGACCAAGAGCTCCTTCCCTGTCCTTAACAACTGGTGGCACCCTAGCTCGCCTGCTCCGCAGGAGATTTCAGATGGTGAAGATTCCGGAGCCTCCGCCCTTGCCTTATCTCCTAAGTTAGCCCTCCATCGGTTCTCTTCCCCCACCAAGGGAAGAGGGGCGCTACTGTGCACCATAGTACACCAACCCAACAAACAAGGCAACATAAGCAAGGGTTAACAGGAAACAAAATATTCACTCACATATAGTTAGGGTCTGCGGAATGCACCAGATAAATATAAATAGTGGGTGCATTCGAAGCCCGAGGTCCAATGTGAAGGCAGAGCCTGCTGCTAGTAAGATGGCGGTATAGGCGAACTCTGTTACTTCACAGAGTCGCAAAGGTAGAGATGCAGAGATAGGTACGGTGTCCTGTTAATTCCACAGGGATACACAGATAACTGATGTGAGGATAGCAGTCCGTGGTCATGCAGTCAGAAAAGCAATCAAGCAATCTCCTCACCGGAGAAGCCGGTATTCTAGGGGCTTATTTCAGCCAAGCCCTAACCACGTGCACACAAATCTCCTCACCGGAGGTGCCGGTATTCTAGGGGCTTATTTCAGCCAAGCCCTAACCACATACATGTATGATCACATTGGCGCAAAGCACATAATGCAATTAACACTAGCGCATGGCGGCACGGCCATGCCACCCTTTTATAGTAGCAACTACAGGACCTACCAGAAAAGGACCAATGAGAAACTGCTCCAGAACACATGCAGTTTCAGGACCTTCCTGGCGGACCAATAGGAGCTGCTACAGTAGCTGAGCATGTGACCCCTGATCTCCTATGAGAGCTCTTACCCTGGGCATGCTCAGAAAGGAAAACTCAGGACTTAGTCCCAACTGAGTCTGCTTGCCGCTGACCTGCACTGGTTACAATGGCAGGACCTGGAGAGGCAGCAGTCATCCTCTGCACAGCACTAGACTGAGCGAGACGCTGGGACCGACTTCTCTGCTGATCAGGTTCCACTGCGTCCGGAGACGAATGGGAGACCGCAGCGGGGATAGCTCTCCGGGAGAGAGAGAGGATAGACCCGTCCCCGGGGAGGTTCTGCTCCAGGCAAGAGGTCAATAGGACAGTCATAGGGGCGGTGAGGCGGAAGCATCTCCGCAGCCTTTTTGGAGAACACGTCTAAATAGGACCAATAACACTTGGGTAGGGAAGTGAGATCTGCGGGTATCCCTGTAGTAGCAACCTGAACACTCTCCCTCACACATCTACCTCTATAAGACTCACTCCAACCCCGTATCTTCCCAGAGGACCACTCAATATGTGGGGAGTAGTGTTGAGCGATACGTAAATGCAAATATCGGCTATCGGCCGATATTAGCTCTATCGGCCTTTCGATAATTCGTTTCGATATTTTCATCTTATCGAATACCGGAATCGGATTTGTCACTGTCACTGTGAGTGTCCGTCGGTCGGGTGTGTCAGGAGTCAGCGGCACTTACCTGGCAGAAGATCTCCGGCGGTCACGTCCTGGACTGCTTGATGGCCGCCATTATCTTCTCCCTGGCGGTCACATGCAGTTTTTCGCGATAACTGCAGTGACTGCAGGGTAATCCCGGCCGTAAAGCAGTCCGATGACGTCACCGCCGGGGAAGCAGGTAATCAGCTGTGCTGCGCCGGGATGACAGGCTCTGCCTGTCATTCTGATGTAGCAGAGCTGGATCGTCGTGGGACACTCGTTACTATGGACTGCGTCGGTCAGGTGGTATACTTTTTTTTTTTTTTTCATTTTTTTACAGGAGATCGATGGCGTCGCAGGATGAGACTGTAATAAAAGTAATGAAAACTGTGTTTTTTTTTTTTTATTAAATTAAAAAACTTTTTTATGAACATTCACCCGTCTGGGTACATAAACAATTTAACTATTTACATACAGGGACCCTGTCCGGGTTATTTATAATTCTTTGGCAGGGGTGTTCCAGGTACCACCTGGTACTCTTCTGATGCTTGCCAAACATCCGAGGCACCAAGGACCACCAGGACCTGATGACGTCGTGTGGCCTGTACAGTCAAGTCGTGACCCGCTATCTGGGTCTGTGTGGCCACCTCTTTCATCTCCCTCCGGGTCTGGAACCCTATGTCCCGGACTGAACGAACCCCAGGGGGCCTAACAGGCGCCGGGTACGGGCCAGCTATACTTATCATGTCCATAGCTGGGGCTGCTGAGGAGACCACTGAGGGAGGCTTGGGAGATTTACGGCGTGGGGTGGGCACTTTTGCAGAGGCCTGGATGTGGGAGGCTGAAGGCTCCGAGGGTCTCACAGGTTCCTGACACTCTGGGGAGTAGGGGTCGCACCTGGTAACATTTAGGGCGTACCATCCATTGTAAACCCAGTGTCGGGTGTAAGTCACCAAGTCTCCTGGCAACAGGTCCCTCCCCGGGTGTCCTTCTGGGAGGTGAGCCTCCACGTCCCGCCAGTTCACAAAAACTTCTAAATAAAGTCCAGGCTCCTTGATGAAGCCCCAACCACCTTTCAATTTAAAGCTCCGTACTGCACCCTTACGCCGCGGCTCACACAGGGTTCCTTTATCCTTTCTCATCCGGTCCTTATCTGCCCGGTCCTTCTCCAGGTTACGTTGGCGAAGTTTTTGGGATTCTCGCTGCTCCCTTTGTCGCTCTGCTTCCCGCTCCCAACGTCTCCACTCTTCCTCCTGACGCCGGTTGAAATTCTCCTCCACCAGCTGCTCCATGTCTCCACCATCAAACTGCAGCTTACAGTGTCCGGTTTGCGGCAGCTCTCCTGGCGCCCCCCAGTCCTGGCGGCGCTCACATGCGGAGGAAGCAGCTGGCTCTGGAACAGATGACAGTCGGGGCTCCGATACAGGCAGGTAGACCTCTGGTGCCTGCGCGGCCTCCTCCATGAGGACGGGTGTCGCTTCTTCTGTCTCAGCGACGGGGGCAGACAGCGGGATCTGGGGTGCTGCCGGTGCAGAGTTTTTTGCACGAACGGGTGCCTCCACTGCGACAACGTCAACCGGATCACATTGCAAGGACTCCTCTACTAGAACGGGTGCCTCACCTTCCGGTACAGACACTTCAGGTAAGAGGGATTGGCGCCGCTCCAAGTTTAGTTTTAGGGCACGCCAGCTCGCTTCCATCCTGGCGACCTCCTCCCGGTGCCGGGCCAGGTCTATCAGGGTATCCTCCGCTTCTTCCAGCGTAGGAGGGTTTCCAGGCCGGGTGCCCAACGGTGGCTCCGTGGCGATCGGGTCGCTTCCGTGGGGGGAGAGCTCTGACTGCTCCATCCCTTCACACTTCTGCTCGTGTCCATTAGCCATCTCTGCCAAGTCACATGTGTCATTAGCATCTGGAGAGGGCCCCTCTTTTGTAGGGAGGCGTGACCTTCGTGTTAGTTTCCGCCCACTGAGGAGGATGAGGAGGCGGAACTGAAGAGCTGTGGGGCACGATCTTACATTGCAGTACCATTTAGAGCCATCGTTTTCGCGTCACTGAGTGAGTGTACACCCATGAAGAGCACGCCCTTCTTCTTCACCAGTGCCTCGTCGTGACGCAGATATGGCGGAAAAATGGCAAATACATTCTCTGATGATTTTAGCAATTCTCAAGCACAAAACCAGTTCAATTCAGGCACACAGGACTCGCTTATAGCGAGCTACAGAATCCTGTTCGTGACGCCCAAGTTGAGTCGCACAGAGCCAGAGGTTTTGGGGGTACTCGGCACCGAGCCCGTCGACTTCTATGGGTATGTCAGGGCTTTACCCGGCAATTGAATCAGAGTCTATTTTACTATGTAGAAGTGTATAAACTATAAATATATGTATATATATATGTCACAATGACATGTATATATATATATATATGTATTCTATGTGTGTATATTTTGTGTTTACAACGAAAGAAAGGGTTTTTTTTGTTGCGATATTTTGTTCCCATAGACTTACATGGGACTTCCGGTATCGTAATCGGATATCGACGATATTTAGTGCTATCGGCGATACAATTTCGATATGATATTTTTAGATATCGAGCAATATCGCTCAACACTAGTGGGGAGTGAAGACGAAGCCAGGGTACTCCCAGCAGAGCCTCATCTATACCCTCAGGAAGGGTAAGGAAAGAGATAATCTCCTGATGGGAAGGAGACATAGCTAATGTGAGAGGGATTGTCTGATGTGTGATCTGTGAGGGCAGTATGGATCCATTCACCACTCGAACAGTCACCGGTTTGGCGAGCATCACCTGAGGTATTGTGTGGCGGAGAGCAAAAGCAGAGGACATAAAGTTCCCCTCTGCTCCAGAATCCACACAAAGCTCAACTGTTAGAGTGGAAAGACCAAAAGAGATTGTCCCTTTAAAGGACAGCTTGGAGGCAAATGCCGCTGACTCTAGTGAACCTCCTCCCATAGTCACTAGGGGCAATCGTGTTCCCGATCGCTGGGGACATCTATTGGCATAATGTCCTAACTGCTGACAATTGTTACAAACCACGGAGACTCGAACGGGCCGAGACTTAGGTCCCGCTCGAACAACCTCCATGGCCTCCGGGGAGTCGGGTGCCTGAATGGGAGATTCTAGAGGTTTGGCAAAGGTGGGAGCCAGCCGAAACCTCCGTCTACACTGGGCCCGCTCCAACCTCCGCTGTGAAAACGATGGTCGATGCGGGTAGATATGGAGATAAGCTTCTCCAGTGAGGCAGGAATCTCCCTGGTGGCCAAGGCGTCCTTTACATGGTCATCCAGACCTCTCCAGTATACCAGTATAAGGACCTTATCCGGCCACTCTAACTCGGAGGCCAGAGTCCGAAATTGGACTGAAAACTGACTGACCAAGCTCGAACCCTGTGACATTGCCAGTAGTTGGAGTGCCGAATCGTGGGTGACCTGAGGGCCTAAAAAGACCTTTTTAAGAGCCTCCAGAAACCGAGGAGCACTCCGCACCACGCGATCATCACGCTCCCACAGCGGCGTTGCCCATTCCAAAGCTCTGCCCAACAGAAGTGACACTATGAAACCCACTTGTGCCCGCTCTGTAGGAAAATGTGCAGCCAGAAGCTCGAGCTGTATAGAGCACTGACTCACGAATCCCCGACAATGTTTGCTGTCACCAGAAAACTTGTCTGGAAGCGAGAGATGGGACAAGGTCGGAGCAGAGGTGTTGGAGGACAAACTGGCTGCCGCTGTGCTAGCAGCCTGAACAGTGACTGCGGTCACATCCACAGCTGAGGTTGTGCGCTTGAGAGCCGCCAACCTACCCTCCCGCTGCTGTATGAACTGCCGTAGGCGCTGGTCGTCCGCCATTTTACTAGCCAGACCCGGGCGCTAGTGAACTGTTAGGGTCTGCGGAATGCACCACATAAATATAAATAGTGGGTGCGTGCGCAGTCCGGGGTCCACCGTGAAGGCAGAGCCTGCTGCTAGTAAGATGGTGGTATAGGCGAACTCTGTTACTTCACAGAGTCGCAAAGGTAGAGACGCAGATATAGGTACTCTGTCCTGTTAACTCCACAGGGATACACAGATAACTGCTGTGCGGATAGCAGTCCGTGGTCATGCAGTCAGAAAAGCAATCAAGCAATCTCCTCACCGGAGAAGCCGGTATTCTAGGGGCTTATTTCAGCCAAGCCCTAACCACGTGCACACAAATCTCTTCACCGGAGGTGCCGGTATTCTAGGGGCTTATTTCAGCCAAGCCCTAACCACATACATGCGTGATCACATTGGCGCAAAGCACATAATGCAATTGACACTAGCGCATGGCGCACGGCAATGCCACCCTTTTATAGTAGCAACTACAGGACCTACCAGAAAAGGACCAATGAGAAACTGCTCCAGAACACATGCAGTTTCAGGACCTTCCTGGCGGACTAATAGGAGCTGCTACAGTAGCTGAGCATGCGACCCCTGATCTCCTATGAGAGATCTTATCCTGGGCATGCTCAGAAAGGAAAACACAGGACTTAGTCCAAAATGAGTCTGCTTGTCGCTGACCTGCACTGGTTACAATGGCAGGACCTGGAGAGGCAGCAGTCATCCTCTGCACAGCACTAGACTGAGCGAGACGCTGGGACCGACGTCTCTGCTGATCAGGTTCCACTGCGGCCGGAGACAGATGGGAGACCGCAGCGGGGATAGCTCGAGATTCTCCTTGTGCAAGAGCGGGAACTCGACCCCTAACACATATAACATCGGAATGCCCAGGGTGTGAAGATAAGGGAATAAACCAAAACAGAGAAGGATAAGGAATTACCACACATGCAACCCAAGCAACAGTCACTAATAACTCCTCCAACTCTCCTCATAAGAACTTCTCTCTCTCTATTAGCCATGCAGCAATAAAGCTAGCTCTGACAAGGATTTGTATCAGAGCCCAGATTATAAAGGGAAAAGGAGTAGCTAACAAAGCTCAGTTGTAAGCACAGGGATTTCCAACATGGCCGATTAACCCCTATTCTGCCAGAAGGAATAATCACATTTAAAATGAAGGAGAAGTGCTTCTTCTCAGTGCCGGAGTAGGATCAATCAGACGCTGCGGTCTTCTAGCTCCACACTGTTGCGATAACCACTTGACAGTACCCCCTCTTCTATGAGGGACCTCTAGAACCTCAGCACTAGGCCTATCAGGGTGAGCCACATGAAAAGCCTTTACCAGTCTGGCCGCATGAACATGCGATGCTGGTACCCACATCCTCTCCTCAAGACCATACCCCCTCCAATGTACAGTATCAGGTACTGAAGCGACTGATGAACAACAAGAGAATCCAAGATCTTAGCCAGGGCCGGCTCCAGGTTTTTATGGGCCCCGGGTGAAAGAGTCTCAGTGGGCCCCTTTAACACAGACCACGATTCATGATGCACAGATACTGCAGAGAAATATAGGTACAGTACAATGCCAAACACTTCACTTCTTCCATTACATGACTGATATCTATTGCAAATTGTACAATAGCTCAAAAACCGCCAAATCCTCACAGCGCACAGTACAGACTGGACAGTACAGTCCTCCATACAATATTATGGGCACACATAGTCTCCCCCTCATCACCCATATAATACCCCATGCAGGATATCACCCCTCCATCCCCCATATAATGCTCCATACAGAATACAGGACCCAATATAATGCTCCATACAGGATACTGGTTCCCATATAAAGCTCCATACAAAATATGGAGCTCTCCTCTGCGCTGTGCTGCATTCTGCACTGTTACGTCTCAGGAAAGGGCGCTGTGGAAAGACTCCTATCATCATCATTGCCTGCCCATTATCATCATCACTGCCTGCCCATTATCATCATCGTCTCCCCATCATCATTGCCTCCCATCATCATCATTGCCTGCCCATCATCATCAATGCCTGCCCATCATCATCATTGCCTCCCCATCATCATCATCGCCTCCCCATCATCATCATTTCCTCCCCATCATCATCATTGCCTGCCCATCATGATCAATGCCTGCCCATCATTATCATTGCCTCCCCATTATCATCATCGCCTCCCCATCATCATCATTGTCTCCCCATCATCATCACTGCCTGCCCATCATCATCAATGCTTGCCCATAATCATAATTGCCTCCCCATCAATATCATTGCCTGCCCATCATCATCACTGCCTGCCCATCATCATCAATGCCTGCCATAATCATCATTGCCTCCCCATCATCATCACTGCCTGCCCATCATCATCAATGCCTGCCCATAATCATCATTGCCTCCCCATCAATGTCATTGCCTGTCCATCATCATCAATGCTTGCCCATCATCATCAATGCCTGCCATAATCATCATTGCCTCCCCATCAACATCACTGCCTGCCCATCATCATCAATGCCTGCCCATAATCATTATTGTCTCCCCATCAATATCATTGCCTGCCCATCATCATCACTGCCTGCCCATCATCATCAATGCCTGCCCATAATCATCATTGCCTCCCCATCAATATCATTGCCTGCCCATCATCATCAATGCCTGCCCATCATCATCAATCATCATTGCCTCCCCATCATCATCATCAATGCACTCCCCCCACCACCATCACACATACAGCAGACACACACACAACACACAAAGCACCGCACTACATACACACACACTGATACACACAGAGACACATACACAGACACACACACAAACATCTCACCTGTCTGGCGTCCACGCTCTCTCTGGTACAGCCGCCACTGAATGATGCAGGCGCCCCCTGGAGCCCGGAGCTGTGGCAGCGGAGGCACGGGGAGAGATGAGTATTGCGCCGGCTTCTGCCGGGGCCCTGAGCAATCGGGGGGGCCCAGTGGCGGTACTGACACCGCTAACGGGCGCAGGGGTGCCAGACGGCGAGTGGGACCCCCCGCCTGCTCAGGGCCCCGGCACTTGCCAAGGTGTGCCGGGTGCTGACGCCGGCCCTGATCTTAGCAATATGAAACTCCAAGTTTCCATCGACAATGACAGGAGAAGGTGGTAGAGGTGATGGTACGGAAGATGCAACATATATTTTAAAGAGAGATCGATGGAATATATTATGGATCCTAAAGTAGGCGGTAAAGCAAGGCGAAATGATACGGGATTGACAATGGCTACAATCTTATATGGACCGTTAAACCTGGGACCCAGTTTCGAAGACGGAACCTTCAGCTTAAAGTTCCTAGAGAACAGCCACACAAGTCACTAGTGATGGGTGAGTAGCATCGTTGCTCAGGTCTCCCCAAGCATGCTCGGGTGGTCTCCGAGTATTTTGGTGTGCTCGGAGATTTAGTTTTCGTCGTCTCAGCTGCATGATTTGAAGCTGCTAGACGAGCTGAATACATGTGGGAATTCCCTAACAAACAGGTATTCCACACATGTAATCAGCCAGTCGCAAATCATGCAGCTGAGATGACGAAAACTAAATCTCTGAGCACACCAAAATACTCGGAGACCACCCGAGCATGCTTGGGTAAACGCGAGCAACGAGTACACTCGTTCATCACTACAAGTCACCAAAACACAGGTCCGGAGCCACCAAATGTTTCAGATCAGCCACATTCTTATATTTAGATCTCATCTTCCTCAAATTATTCGTAACCCCTGGCCATAGAAATAGAAGATGAAAACCGTTCTTCCTCCGCTAATCCAGAAGGGTGATTACCATTAAAAGAACTAAACTGAGGATGGAGCCCATATGCCCCCAAAAAAAGAGACTTGCCAGTCGATTCCTGACAATGATTATTTACAGCAAATTCGGATAACGGTAAATAGGTAACCCAGTCCTCCTGCTTTTCAGATACAAAACACCTGAGATACATCTCTAGATTCTGGTTGACCTATTCCGTCTGCCCATTAGACTACGGGTGAAATGCGGAAGAAATGACAAATGGATCCCCAGACGGGTGCAAAATGCCCTCTAAAACTTGGAGGCAAACTGCACCCCCTGATCAGAAACAAATTATCAGGATCAAACAGTCTACCAAGAGGTCAGGCAGCAGGGGCGCCCCCCCCAAGCGTCAACAACTTCTCTTTCCAGATCGGAGCATATAGATGCCATAACCACCCCTTTTTGAAGAATAGGTGCCGGTTCACACTTATTTCCTCTTCCAGGAAAGCAACAGGATAAGGCATCTGCCTTAATGTTTTTGTTCCCCAGCCTATATGTGACAAAATAAGTTAAACCTGGTAAAGAACAATGCCCATCTTGCCTGTCGAGGTGTTAGACATTTTGCCGATTCCAGGTAGACCAGATTCTTATGATCTGTGATTGCCATAACTGGGTGAACCGCTCCCTCCAAAAAATGACACCACTCTTCAAAATCCCATTTGATTGCTAAGAGTTCCTTGTTACCAATGTCATAATTTTTCTCAGCCGGTGACAGTTTTTTAGAAAAATAAACACATGGTTGCCATTTACCAGGAGACTCACCCTGTGACAATATAGCCTCCAATTCCACCTCAGACTCATCGACTTCAACAATAAAAGACTAAGAGAAAAACACCTCTTCAATGTATCAAATGCCTCCCTGGCAGTACTGGACCACTTGGAGAAGTCCGTCCCCTTCCTGGTCATATCCATAAGAGGTTTGGCTACCACCGAAAAGTTCGTTATCAACTTACGGTAGTAGTTGGCTAAACATAAAAACCTTTGTAATGCCTTCAAATCCTCCGGATGATCCCAATCTAGTACCGCTCGGACTTTCGCCAGATCCATGTGAAAGCCAGTGGAAGACAACGCATATCCTAGGAAAGGAATCTCCTCAGCAGACAACATACATTTCTCGGGTTTGACATATAATTTATTGTCTCAGGATATATGTAAGACCTGCCTGACATGTACCTGGTGTGACTCAAGGTCAGGTGAATAAATTAGTACATCATCCAGATAGATAGCTATGAATCTGCCTACCAGGTGACTAAAGATGTAATTTATAAAGTGTTGAAAGACTGCAGTCGGTTTTGTCAACCCAAAAGGCATCTCCAAATTCTCATATTGTCCCTCAGGCATATTGAATGCTGTTTTCCACTTATCCCCCTCTTTAATGTGAATGAGATTATACGCCTCTCTGAGGTTTATCTTAGAGAACCATCTTGCCCATACAATTTGTTTAAAGAGGTCTGGAATGAGAGGGAGCTGATAAGGATCACGGACAGTGATTGTATTGAGGGCGTAACCCCCTATATTTTTTCTTCACAAAAAAGAACCCAATGGCAAGGGGGGATGAGGATGGTCTGATATGACCCTTAGCTAGGCTTTCTGTGATGTAGTTCTACATGACCTGTCTCTCTGGACCAGAAATAATATAGTGTCTGCTCTTGGGCAGTTTGGCATCAGGAACAAGATTAATGGCGCAATCATAAACACGATGGAGAGGGTGATCTTGGCAGCCCTGCTCCTAGAACACATGCCCAAAATCCGACAGGTAATTAGGCACAGACTGGGTATCCACCCTAGCCAACTGGGTACCCAAGCAGTTTCCATAACAAAACACACTCCATTTTACTACTTTTTGAGTCTACCAATCTACTACAGCAGGGGTGGGCAATTAATTTTCCCAAGGGGCCATATGAGAAACTGGCACTGCTGTGGAGGGCCGAACCAATTGGCTGAACTTAAAGGGGCGGTCCGAAACCAAAGGTGAATTTCATATTAAATTATATCTATTCAGTGTAATAATCTAATCTTGCTTCTAATATACCTCAATAAAAAATTTCCTAACGTACCCTCTGCCCTCTACATTTAGTCTTTTTTTTTTTTTATGTCCCATGACATTTTTGTTTGAGATTCACCAGTGCATGCTGGTATACTTGAATGAGCCATCATCAGGGCGCAGAAGCTACGGACACTGCCGCAGCCTCTGCGCCCTCTCTGAAATGGCGTTATCAGTGATGTGTTTTGGAGGCTCAGCTAGTCCTGCTCATCTGATAATGCGTCAGTTGTAAATTGTGACGTATACTCAGTTTGAGCTCCCTCTGCTATATTCCTTTGAATACACATGTGTCCATGCGCTTCTTTGCTGGCTCTAAAGAGAAGTGATGACCCGGCAGTGACCAGTCCAGTATCTGAAACAGATGACGCTTTATTTCATGCAGGGGAAAGCAGTTGTGGCAGTGACGGCATCATCTGCCTCCTGATGATGTCCCGTGTCAGTACCCCAAAATTCACTGGGATTCTCAACAAATAGCATTGGAAGAAAAAAAACCACGTAGACAGGAAGTTACAGTAGAGAGGGAAAGGTAGAAATTTTTTAATTGAAATATATAAGAAAAGTGATTAGATTATTTAATTTAATTTAATATGAAAGTCACCTTTGGTTTCAGATTACCCTTTAATTCTGCATAATATTAATTTTATCACTTTATAAAAAGCAGTTGCTTATGTGATGAAGTTTACATAAGCGTATAAAAATTTTTTTATTTTCATCCATAAAAAGACGATTTTCCATCTGTATTGTCATCAGTATGGCATCCATTTTTATACATCAGAAGTGAATAAAATTTAAGAGAAGAAATACAGGGTCCTGTGTTAGTAATGGAAATGTATTCATAAAAATCGGATGCTATACGGATGATTCATATGGAATCTAATTTTTTTATTTTTGCACACACAGACTTCAACAGGCGAGTCTGATCCGAAATACAGAAGAGACTGATGGGTGCTGTGACATTTCTCACACAGACATTTTCAAGCTGTAATCTGGATAGCTCAATTCCATAACATTGCTCCTAGTGCTCCATCTGAGGTCGGGTTTATTTTTTTTTTCATAGCCACCACTTGGACAAATATTACAGTTGTGTGAACATAGCCTGACAATACTTGTTGAAATTAAGTATATCGTAACACGTAATAGCAGTTGATCAAACAATAAATTGGGAACATTGGAAAAAAGGTTTTCTCCCACCTCTATTCCACATACAGAGATCCACATCATGTATGGGCAGGAGCTGACAGGAAGGGGGTGGGAATCCTTACTGCAGTCTATGGAGTGGATGTGATAAGCGACAGATCACAGGGGGGAGCACTATGGGGGACTTAACCCTTACCTCTCCTACACAGGACATACAACAGTACAAGTTGGGAGCAAAGAGGGAGGTAAGGGTTAACTCTCACATACTCTGGCTGTGAGTATCAGAGGGCCACACAGAAACACTCAGGGGGCCAGAGGTGGCCCTCTGGCCACAGTTTGCCCAGGCCTGTACTACAGGATTCTGCAGAAGGAGCCAAGGAAGATCCAGTACCACAGGTGAGGGCAGACCCTCTAGCACATAACAGTATAACACTTCAGTGTGCATGGCCCCACCGGAAGTCGAAAGTCCCGGACAACTTGATTAAAGTGCCCTTGTCTCAAGAGGGCAGAGTTGATGGCAATTATGGGTATGGGTCTGGACAGAGTATGTGGGATGAGGCATTGGACCTGGATGAACCGAGTGTCGATCAAATTAAACCTTGCCCCACTGTCCAGAAATGCAGACACGTCCACCTTGCACCCATGTGGATTACGGCTTGCAGAAAAAACTGTGTTCTTCCCACAGAGGTGATAAGTACACCCGGCTTGCTACCCTCGACCCAACCTGGGTCATCTAGTTTTTCGGCAGTTGCTTACTATGTGTTCGGGAATTACATGTGCCCATGAAATGGCCCTTTTTACCACAAAATAAACACACTCCCCTTACGCCGGACAACAGACAATTTACCAGAGTGAGATGCTTACTATGTGGTCTGGAAATACATGTGCCCATGAAATGGCCCTTTTTACCACAAAAGAAACACACTCCCCATTACGCCGGACAACAGACAATTTACCAGTGAGATGCCGCACCCACCAGCATGGGTTCCACAATAGTTTCAGTGCTGACCTCCTTTGACCCCGGACATCCTGCACTCAGAGGTGACTCCCTATGTCTCTGGCGAAGACGGCGATCAACTCGGATCGCCAGAGACATGACTGCCTTAAGGGAGCCAGGAGTCTCATACAGAGCTAAGGCATCCTTCACCCTTACTGTAAGCACCTCACAGAACTGACTATGGAGAGTGGGGTCATTCCACATGGTATCCGTGGTCCACCTCGGGAACTCAAAGCAATATTCCTCCCCGGCCGGTCTGCTTGCTGAAGTTGGCCTAGTGTGGACTCATCTAAGGAGATGCGATCAGGGTCATCATATATAAGACCTATTAAAATCCCTCCAGCGTCTGAAGCGACTGAGAGTCAGATGGGAGAGAAAATGCCAATGCTTGAGGGTCCCCTGAAGGAGCGAGATTACTATCCCCTGAGGAAACCAGACGTAACCTAAAGTAGTTTACAGGCCTCTTTGAAAACAACAAACTTGACTCTCCCCCCCAGAGAACCTGTCAGGGAACGTGACCTTGTGCTCCACTGTGGTTTACCTGAGAGATGAGATTCTCACACCAGATGTATTAGAGTGCTGCAAAACCACCGTGCATAAATCTGCCACCTCCAGACTGAGCTGCTGCAACTGCATCTTCAGAGCAGTGATTGGATCCATCATGGATCAGAGAAAATGGTTGCGGTCAGAGCTAATGTCATGACATGGCTGTCGGGTGACCGGGACCAGGGACTCCTTCACTGTCCCTAACACTAGGGGGCACCCTAGCTCACCCTACTCCCCAGGATACTTCCAAAGGTGAAGATGCAGGGGCCTCCGCCCTTGCCTTATCTCTTAAGTTAGCCCTCCATCTGTTCTCTTCCTCTACCCAGCGAAGAGGGCGCTACTCTGCACCGTAGTACACCAACCCAACAAACAAGGCAGCAGAAACAAGGGTTAACAGAAAACTCCAGGCATACAAAATAGAGAAGGATATGGAATTACCATGCTTACAAACCAAGCAGCAGTCACTAATAACTCCTCCAACTCTCCTTCTTATAAGAATTTCTCTCCCTCCATTAGCCACGTAGCATTCTTCACATGCTGTTGATTTTTTTATTCTACCTCCCAAAGATTGGATGGAGAGCCTGTTTGTTGGGCTCTCCATGCATGTGTCGTGACTGTTGCACAGCTGCGACACATGCAGCTGTGGAGCCGAACAGCTGATCAGTTGGAGCGATCCAGGAAGCCAGGTTCCCTCTGCAGCTTATTCGGTTAGCGCTATAGCTTGCCGAATAAGCCCTGACCTGATTAAATTCGCTCATATCTAGTAGTGATAACTGGGGAGAGAGACTGAAGAAGATGTCAGGAAATATAGTCACCAGTGCAGGTTGTAGGGTGAGAAGAAGCGAGGAGCCTGGTAACTTCCTCTTCAGTGACAAGTTCAAAGATTGAAAATTAACTTTATTTGCAGGAGGCAAGGTGATCCAAGCTCTCAGGATTTTTTTTAAAGTAAATATTTGTATTTCATATAGTTTAATTTCATAATAATTCTGTTTAATCTTTTCTTACAATTCTTTGTTGTGCCTTCCATGATATCAGCTGTTATGAGGAGTTTTTACTAATTTTTCACCAGTTTCTACTGGTGAGCTAGATCAAAAGACATATGTTTTGAACGAGCTCCTTGAGGTGTCCAACTGTTACAATAACGGTTAAAGCAAGGTTGGAATCCAATGGCCAGAGGAGCACTAGCGGGGTACAGCTAGTCCTTGGAGGTAGCAATAGGACTTGAGGGAAACAATCCGGAGAGATGTTGGAACAGGCTGGGTAAGATAGTTTTCAGGAGCTGGAGACTGGAACTAGACAAACAGCTAGACACTCCAGCAATGAGTGAGTGTTCCATATGGCTTTAAGTAGGCCCAAACAGCAAATAAGATGGCTTCCACAGGTTCAGAATATGCCATCTTAGTAAAAGGAGATTGTGGAACACAACAGCAACCTCCAGTGGTAGGGAGTGGAAATGCATCACAGTTATCAAGGGAAACAATAGCAGCCATTAGTGGTCAATCCGCAGTAGGAAAACAGGAGCCTGCGCAACAGCTGAAGAGTCAGGTGAATGCAAGTCATTCCATTGAAAATTATGGGATCTATTCTAGCATCAATTTCTCTCTGCTGTTTCAGTGCTATGACAGAGGGAAAATGACGACAGGCCAGATAGATCGGAATGAGGCCGAAGTAATAACACATTAGTAGGGTTGTGCAAATGTGATTAACAGGAGCACACTGCAGCCCAACATTATGACTTGCCAGGGGCATTGCACTCCTGATTATTGACAGTTTGGATGTTTTCACTTGAACTGTGTGTCTGTGTGGCGGAGAGTAAAGGTACTGCCACACTAAACGCTCCCGCTAACGATCACAATAATGACGCATACTAATGCGATCGTTTTTGTGATCGTTTTAATGTCGCTAGTAGCTGCCACACTTAGCGATCTCGTTAACGACGCATAAGCGGTTAGCGATCTCCTTAACGACTTTGCGATGTAAAAAACAGCGCACATCGTTCACAAAACGTGCCAGACACAGCGATATAGGCTCACCAGCGGGACGCCAACGATCAAAATACGGTCCAGAACTCTAGTGAACGATCAGCGAGATCACAGCAGGGGCCACGTCGTTGCTACATGCCACACACAACAGCGTCACTAACGAGATCGCTAAATAGTGACGTATTTTAGCGATCTCGTTAGCGACGCTGTTTAGTGTGGCATACCCTTAAGGGCTCTGAAGCTATTCAGATCTAGCAATATGGCTAGCTTTAGAGAAGAGCTTAAAATAGAAAAGAGCTTATAAGCACTGCACTACTTGCCTGGTAGGCTTGCCAGCACTAATAGACTGCAGTGGTAGCTGGTAATCTAGGCAATGTGTAGAAAACAGAAAACTAAAAATCCCCCTGATCTTGAAAACGAAAAGGATTTTTAATATGAAGTAAATTGCTAAGTTAAATTTCCTTACAATGACTTTGCACACTAAAGATAATGAGACAACCCTTGAAGGGAAGTATGTAATGGGATGCTTGGTTGGCTGTTACAGCCATCACTCAAGTGCAGTGGGAAGAGGTTCTGAAGCCCTTAATGCAAAGAAATGACCTTGGTAGCCACCATCAAAGCACTTAGGGAAGCAGTGCACACCAGAAAAAAACATTATCTCATTCATGTGACTGCTTAATTTGTAGAAAAACATATGTTTAAATACCTTTACAGTTTTCTTATTTATCACTGTTGGCAATTTTACAGGGTAAGATAGAATGTTGATAGACCCATTTGAAATTAAAATTTTTAGTATCTTATTCCAAATTAGTTTTTTAAAATTATGCTTGACTGTCAGAAAAAAAAGAATACTGGTAATTTAGTAAGGTATGTGTCATGGGTTTACCACGTCAGTGAAGAGCCAGAAGACTGCAGCATCTGATTTCTCCTACTCCCGCACTATTTAGAAGCACTTCACCTTCATAGTAAATGGTGCAGGTTTCTTTTAGCAGTGGAGGGGTTAATCTGCTCAGCTGAGAGCTCTTTGAAGCTTTCCTGCATTAAGGCTCTCAGCTGTTTACTGTTGGCCACTCCCCTCTCCTATATATTCTGAGCCCTGGAAAGCACTCATTGCCAGAGCTAACTTCAGGCTGCAAGGTTAGGTGATGGTGATTTGTTGTTGTTGTTTGAGAAGGCATTTGATGGATTTATCTGAGACTGTTTCCAGGTTTTAGTTGTGTGCTAATTCCTTTCCTTTTCCTACTTTGATTTTACCCCATCCTCTACTCCACTATGTTTACCTCTGTTATTTGTGTGAGTATATTTGCATGATTGCAATTTTTATTTATCCCTGCTTGTATTACCTTGTTAGTCTGGTTGTGGTATTACGGTACACTACTACTCCCTTTTCCCTGGGTAGGGGAAGGTAAAGACTGAGGGTGGATTCAGGAGCTAAGGCAAGGTACGTGTCCTCGGCATCTTCACCATTAAAATTAATCTGGGGAATAGGATGAGCTAAGGCGCCCCTAGTGTTAGGGTCATGGAAGGAGCCCTAGTCCCGAAACACCCAACAATAGAATCTTGACAGTATGTTTTTTTTTCAACAATATAGCACTTTGCTTTTTACCTTCAAACATTAAATGGCATTAATTTGTCATGATCCTATACTCAGTTAAGTACACTGGACATGTATATTGCATCATCCTGTATAATTAAGCAAAGAGTAAAGTCTAGTATTATCATTCAAACAACTTAGCACATTCAGTGCCATAACTTTTTATTTATTTTACTCACTTATATAGCTCCATTAATTCCACAGCGCTATACAGACATTATCATCACTGTCACCATTGGGGCTCACAATCTAGATTCCCTATCAGCATGTTCATGGAGCGTGTGAGGAAACCCACATAAACATGGGGAGATCACACAAACTCCTTTCAGATGTTGTCCTTGGTGGGATTCAATCCATGACCCAGCGATGCAAGGCTGCAATGCTAGCCACCGAGTCACTGTGCTGCCCTCTATATCATGAGTTACAATATTTGGTCTATATGCTATAGGTAGCATATCTAAATTTTGTAATGTAGCACCATTGATTCCATGGTGCTGTACATGAGAAGGGGTTACATACAAAATACAGATATAATTGACAGTAAACAAACTAACAATGACAGACTTGTACAGAGGGAAGAGGACCCTGTCCTTTTGGGCTTACATTCTACATGATGATGGTAAAGGAGACAGTAGGTTGGGGGTTGCAGTATCTTCGATGGTGCTGAGGTGGCAGTGGGGTCATTGCAGACTGTAAGCGTTCTTGAAGAGATGAGTTTTCATGTTCCGTCTGAAGGATATGTATGGTGGATAATTGGATGTGTTGGGGCACAGAATTCCAGAGGATGGAGATATTGGGAAAAAGTCTTGGAGGTGATTTGGTGAGGAACGAATAACTATGCAGGAGAGAAGGAAGTCATGGTAGGACCGGAGATTATGAGAGTGAAGATATTGGGATATTAGTTCGGAGATGTACAAAGTAGACAGGTTATGGATGTCTTTGTAGGTCTGTTAGTAGTTTGAACTGGATATATTGGGGAATTGGGAGCCAATGAAGAGACTTGCAAAGGGGAGAATCGAAGGATTAGCAAGGAGAGAGTTGAACCAGTCGGGCAGCAGAGTTTAGAACAAACTGGAGAGGTACGAGAGTGTTAGCAGGTAGGTCACAGAAGAGGATGTTGCAGTAGTCAAGGCGGGAGATGATGAAAGCAAGCACAAGCATTTTCGTAGCTTGAGGCTTTAGAAAAAGGACCAATTCTGTAATTTTTTTGAGCTGGAGGTGACAGGAGATGGAGAGAGCTTGGATGTGTGGTTTGAAGGACAGGGCAGAGTCAGGAGTTACTCTGAAGCAGTGCAGTGGATATCTGGTTCAGGGGAAAGCATGATGTCAATGATTTTGATAAATAGATCAGGTAGGGAAGGTATGTGAGATGGAGAAAAGATAATGAGTTAAGATTTGTCCACATTGAGCTTGAGGAAGTGAGAGGAGAAGAAGGAGGATATGACTGATAGACACTCCGGGATTCTGGACAGCAGAGAGGTGAAATATGGGTCAGAGAAGTAGATCTGAGGGTCATTAGCATATGGAGTAAAGGAAATAATTATTTGATTCCTTGCTAATTTTGTAAGTTTGCCTACTGACAAAGACATGAACAGTCTATAATTTTAAGGGTAGGTTAATTTTAATATTGAGAGATAGAATATAAAATAAAAATCCAGAAAATCACAATGTATAAATTATATAAATTTATTTGCATTTTGTAGTGAGAAATAAGTATTTGATCCCTCTGGCAAGCAAGACTTAACATTTGGTGGCAAAACCCTTGATGGCAAGCACAGCAGTCAGATGTTTTTTGTATTTGATGATGAGGTTTGCGCACATGTCAGGAGGAATTTTGGTCCACCCTCTTTGCAGATCATCTCTAAATCATTAAGATTTTAAGGCTGTCGCTTGGCAACTCGAAGCTTCAACTCCCTCCATAAGTATTCTATAGTATTAAGGTCTGGAGACTGGCAAGACCACTCCATGACCTTAAAGTGCTTCTTTTTGAGCCACTCCTTTGTTGCCTTGGCAGTATGTTTTAAGTCATTGTCTTGCTGGAAGACCCAGCCACGACCCATTTTTAATGTCCTGGTGGAGGGAAGGAGATTGTCACTCAGGATTTTACGGTACATGGCTCCATCCATTCTCCCATTGATACGATGAAGTATTCCTATGCCCTTAGCAGAGAAACATCCCCAAAACATAATGTTTCCTGCTCCATGCTTGACAGTGGGGACGGTGTTCTTTGGGTCATAGTTAGTATTTCTCTTCCTCCAAACACGTCGAGTTGAGTTAGTGCCAAAGACCTCAATTTTTGTCTCATCTGACCACAGCACCTTCTCCCAATCACTCACAGAATCATCCAGGTGTTTACTGGCAAACTTCAGATGGGCCAGCATATGTTCCTTCTTGAGCAGGGGGACCTTGCGGGTAGAGATGACCGAATTTGTTCGGATTCAGCTCCGAATACAATCTGAATCAAATTTTTTTTTGCAATATTCGTCGAACACAGCCAAACATCATTAGAGTCAATGGGAGTAGAAATTTCTGAATATGTTCGGAACCGATCATAAGACAAATATTCGGCACGAATAGTGTTCGAATATGGCTAGAATATGTCAAAATCTGATTCATGGACAAAATCCAAACAAATTCGCTCATCTCTACTTGCGGGCACTGTAGGATTTTAAGCCTTTATGGTCTAATGTGTTACCAATGGCTTTCTTGGTGACTGTGGCCCCAGCTGCCTTGAAATCATTAATAAGTTTCCCCCGTGTAGTTTTAGGCTGATCTCTCACCTTCCTCATCATCAAGGATACCCCATGAGTTGAGATTTTGCATGGTGCCCCAGATCGATGTCGATTGACAGTCAGTTTGTATTTCTTTCATTTTCTTAATACTGCACCAATTGTCTCCTTCTCACCCAGTGTCTTACTTATGGTTTTGTAGCCCATTCCAGTTTTGTGCAAGTGTATGATCTTGTCCCTGACATCCTTAGAAAGCTCTTTGGTCTTGCCCATGTTGTAGAGGTTAGAATCTGACTGATTAATTGAGTCTGTGGATTGAGTGTTTTATAAAGGTGACTATGTAAGACAGCTGTCTTTAATGCAGGTAACGAGCTGATTAGGAGCGTCTAACTGGTCTGTAGGAGCCAGAACTCTTAATGGTTGATATGGGATCAAATACTTATTTCTCACTGCAAAATGCAAATAAATTATTATAATTTATACAATGTGATTTTCTTGATTTTATTTTAGATATTCTATCTCTTAGTGCTAAAATTAACCTACCCTTAAAATTATAGACAGCTCATTTCTTTGTCAGTAGGCAAACTTACAAAATCAGCAAGGGATCAAATAAATATTTCCTTCACTGTAGATGGTACTGGAAGTCATTGTACTTTATGAATTGTTCCTGACCAAGGGTATAGATGGAGAAGATTAGGCATCCTAGGATAGAGCCTTGAGGAACTCCAACAGAGAGAGGATGAAATGAGGAAGAAGTGTGGGAGTGGGAGACTTTAAATATGCCGTTGGAAATGTATGAGAAGATCCAGCATAGGGAAAGGTTTTTGATGCTAAAGGAAGAGAGGATCTGTAGTAAGAGGCAGGGGTAAACTGTGTTGAAGGTAGAGGATAGGTCTACAATGAGGTGTATAGAGAACTGTTAGTTTTGGTTACAAGTAAGTCATTGGTAATTTTGTTCAGGCAATTTAAGTGGAATGGTGGGGACAGAAGTCAGATTGTAGGTTGTCGAAGTGTGAGTTAGATGAGAGGTGGGAGGAAAGTTCAGCATGAACATTATGCTCGGGTTGTGAGATGGCTTTTTGAGCATAGGTGTGATTGTGGCATGTTTGAAAGCAGAAGGAAAAGTACCAGAAATAAGTGATAGGTTAAAGAGATGGGTTAGGGATGGGAACATTGTGGTGGTGAGGTTGGGGGGGAGGTGGGATGGTTGGAAGTGCACAAATGGTGAGGTGTGTAGGATGCTAGCAAAAATGTACTTTAAAAGTGCTCAAGTAATGTGTGGCAGTAATCTATAATGAGACCCAATATTAGTTTATAATAATAATAATAATCTTTATTTATATAGCGCCAACATATTCCACAGCGCTTTACAGTTTTACAGTTTCAAAACACAAGTCATAAGTAACAACGTTAACAATTATAACCCACAGACCAGCAATACTAACAATGACACAAACACATTACATTTTTATGAAATCCCATTTTAAAATATTTCATATGAAGATGACCCCTCACCTCAATTTTGCAGTAAAACAGTTTCTACTCTTCTGAAAAAACTTTCTGTGGAGACACGGTGGTCAGTGGGTGCTCTTGTCCACTGGCCTGAGACCGCATGGACCAGGGCTCATCCCACTGAACAACCGCTCTCCTTTTTCTGTGGGCATACCCTACTCTGACAACACAGGGTAAGGGTAAAACAGTGTGTCAATACTTTATTGAACCACCAACAGGATTTAACGTATAGCACAGTCCTAGCAAATGGCCAAGATGGTGCAAATTACAAAGTCTCACCCTTCTGCTGGCTTGCGGGGATTAGCTCAGCTGTGACTTCGGGGTTTCCAGGGCCAACTAACCCCACCAATGGCACCCCGCTTTTGGCAGGCACCCACAGAGAAGAGATAATGACAAGCTTTGGAAGCTGACTGTCCATTGAGGTACGTGGCCAGGTGACTTGATTGTCCCAACCTGGTTTCTTCAAACGTCTTTGAGGTTTCAATGATGGTCAATGGAGCAGATCGCTATTCTTCCAGCCAGGGCCGTGGTCCCTTAAGCTGGCATCCTGGAGAATCGACCTGGGAACAGAGGCATATCCTCCTTTTATAGTTCACAATTGTCCTTCAGGCATCTTCCACAGGTCAGGAGGGAGGTGGGATGACAATAACGCTCATTGTTAGAGTATTTAATCAATCTGCACAGTATGTCCTTTACTGTGTGCAGGTCAATAAGCTGCATGGATTTATACCATGGATAATCAACATATTATCAAACATCTATTGTTCAATTACCCTATGTCCCTGTCTTGCAAAGATAGCAGACAATAACCTGTAGAAGCTGATATAAGAAGCATACAGCAATCATTCATCAGTTCAGAAATAACAAAACATCAATCATTAGTCTATGATTCTTGACCAACCAAAGGAAAATGCATAAATTCAATAGTCAACATAAAGATAATATCCTATGTCTCTTGGCCTACTGAAACTAGACATTTGGATAATAAAGATTAAATTCTGTGTTGTCACACTTTCTATAAGACTTTGGAGTATGTCTGTGGGAAGTTTTACACATTCATCCTGAAGAACAGTTATGAGGTCAGAAAATGATATTGGATGAAAGGGCATGGCTCTCAATCTCTGTCCTAATTCATCCAAAAGGTGTTCAATGCGGATGAGATCTTTGCTCTATGTGGCCAGTCAAGTTCTTCCAAAACAAACTCATCTAACCATACCATTTTGGACTTTGTTTTGTCCACTCGAAACAGAAAAGGGCCTGACCCAAATTGTTCTCACAAATTGGAAGGATATAATTGTTCAAAATGTTTTGGTATGCTTAAGATTTCCCTTCACTAGAGCTAAGGGGTCTAGTCCTACCTTTGAAAAACGAACCTATAGCATTATCTCGCCTCCACTAAACTTTACAGTTGGCACAATGCAGTCAGGCAGGTAATGTTCTTGTGACATTCGCAAACTCAGACTCGTCTATCACTTTGCCAGATAGAGAAGCATGAGCATTTTGCAGAAAACATTTCCACTGCTCCAGAGTCCATTGTATGCATGTTTTGTACCACACCGTTCAACACTTCGCATTGTGCTTGGTGATGTAAGGCTTGCATGCGGTTGCTAAGTCATGGAAACTCATGCTTTTACGCTGATGTCAACTCAGATATTGATTTAGCAGGGCCTTGGTAACCTTCATGCACTATGCACCTCAATACTCGGAGACAGAACTCTATAATTTCAACTGGTCTGCCACTTTGAGCCTGAGTTGCTGTAATTTCTAAACACTTATCTTTTTTGAATTATGCCACTCACAGTTCATTATGGACTATTTAGGAGAGAAGAAATTTCACAAATGGACTTAACGTAACATAACGTTAATGTCGGCTCCCTTGCATTGTTCCCCTTCCCCCTCCATGCAAGGATGCCGGTATACTCACTGCCCCCGCCACGCATCATGGTCCCCGGAGTGATCACTGCTTCCTAGGTATGTGCATCTTTTAAAGGGGTAGAGCGCACAAATGGTAAACAGTCCCCCAGCTAAAAGCTGGAAGGCATTTGATTATAAAAAGCAATCTCCCCATTAAGAAGGTGCCTGAGCAACCCCTATAGTTTCTTTGTCGTTGAAAGTGTGAGCAACTGTATAATGCCAGGTCGGTCCATGTCCTAGTATCCTGAAGTTAGTACATGAACCCTGGTCCTTATGCGGCCAGTTCCTGAGCCTGCTCACGTGGCCATGTGTGGCCAATGCCTGAATCAGTTCCTGAGACCTGTGTGTCTGAACATGTATTTCGTGTATCCAGAAAGGGGAATTACCTGAATCATATAGGTCGTGCAAGCTGTATAGCACTATGCAGCTTGCAGAACCCATATGATCTAGGTAATTCCCCCTTCACCAGTTTCTGATACAACACAGCATATGTTCAATATACAGTGGTGATGGACCATGCACACCTGATATCTAGGGCATGTTCAATACTATACACAACTTTTCACAGGTCCAAGGGTATGTGCAATTGTTAATTTCACACTACTTACTTGTTATCCATGTGCATTTTACTATTATACTTGTGTGATTCCTCTCTCCATAAGGTCACCCTCAGTGGTTTGATACCACAATAACACCAATCGGGGGTGTTTTCCTTTCCTGTTATCTGTCCAGCAGCTTTACACTATTCAGTAGGACATTTTTGGTTCAAATTTATGTATATAATTTATGTGTGTATACACTCATCTTCTTTTCCACCAGGTACCATATTGTACACAAATAAAGGTTTTTTTTAATATCATACTGTTAAATTTCAAACTCTTTAATCAAGTTTTCTACTCTTGGTTTTTAGGATGATGGGGAAGGAAACAGTAGGTTGGGGGTTGCAGTAGCGCTGGTGGTGTTGAGGTGGCATCATGGTCATTGCAGGTTGTAAGTTTTCTTGAAGAAATGGGTTTTCATGTTCCTTCTGAAGGATCCAAATGTGATGGATAATTGGATGTGTTGGCACACAGAATTCTAGAGGAAAGGGATGTTCAGTAGAAGTCTTGGAGGCGATTGGGTGAGGATCGAATAACTATGGAGGAGTGATGGAGGTCTTGGGAGGACCAGAAATTTTATGTGAGGGAAGATATTGGGAGATTAGTTTGGAGATATATGGAGGAGATCGGTTATGAATGGCTTTGTAGGTCAGTGTGAGTAGTTTGAAATGGATACGTTGGGGAATTGGGAGCCAATGAAGAGATTTGCAAAGGGGAGAAGTGGCGGAATAGCGAGGAGGTAGATAGGTAGATAGTCAGCTAGTCTCTAGTGATTTTAATAAAGTGATGTAATATTTACCTGACAAGTTTAAGTCTGTAAAATGGTAAAAAGGAGTAAAAACAGATCACCAAGACATTGGCATTTTCCAGTAAATCAGCTGATAAGTCTTTTGATCATGGCTGCATAAATCTGCTTTGTTAGGATCTTTACTAGGCCAGGTTTTAAGCATTCTAATACTTCAGCTAAGATGTGGCCATTAATGGATCAATCATATGGACTGCCACATCTGTGAATAATCATAGCTATCAATCAACTTTAGCTTGTTAGTAGCCTTTTTGTCATGACATGACAAGTCTTTTCCTAGTGTTTAGGAAACAAACCGGGTAATGAAAAAGTGGAGACATAACCAGTGCGGTGTTACAGTAAGCAAAGCAAAACATGTTTGTTTTTTTTCAGTACAAATCAAGGCTTTCCCATATCCAGAACACATTGGCCCAAGTTTACTAAAGTTGATACTCATTTTTTTTATAATTTTTTAACTAACTTTTGTTTTTTGACAAATGTATTATGAGTTAAAACACCAAAACGGGTTTAATGAAGCTGATAGTTGTTCTATCTGTCTACAGGGAATGGAATTTTAACTATATAATTTCCAGAGTGCAAAGCAGAGGGAACAGAAACCATGTGTTTTGAGATATGACAAATGAGGAAAAAACAACAATGTATTCACTAATCTAGTTTCCTGCATAAATATATTAAAAAAAAATATCATATTTAAGTCTCAGTCACAGTTTCTCTAATATACAAATGCGTTGGAGCAAGTGGGAAGTTGTACAAAGTCTTTAAGGATTTTCTACCAATGTTTTTAGGTCTCACCTGATTTTTTTTATAGCCTACACCAGAATCATCACTAGGACATAAACTCTATAAAATAAAGCTGGATGCATGCAAAAGTTGGAAAAATTTAAAAATGTTACACTTGAAGTATGCTATACTGTGTTCACAGTTAAAGCAAGGGAGCATTTTGACCATATCATTTTGATTTAGATTTTCAAACTCGAAGCTGATGTGGACTAAGGATATGATATCAACGCACTTTATGGAGGTGTGCAAAATTGTTAGAATGCTTGTTTTCCTCAAGAAAAATGGGCCAAAAAAGAGATTTAACTGACTGAAAAATCTTAAAGAGACACTTGAATGTTATGTTATGGTAGCTGAGGAGGCAGGAGCAATAAACCGCATAGGCAGCCTAACACCAGAGAGGTTGGAAACTAATAGGTTGCAGACCCCTAAACTAACCGCACAACTAGAAGCAGCCGTGGATCGTACCTACGGTGGTCCTAGAGGCCTCGGCACAGCCGGAGAGATAGCTATCCCTGAAGATGGAAAGAGGAAAGCTAACTGCCTTGGAGTAGACCCTAAAAGAGTAGGAAGCACCCAAACATATAATGGCGGTTAGACAAGATGAAAATACGAACTCAGACAGAAAATAGATAGAGCAAACGCTGGGGCCCAAAACTGTCTAGGTAGGACAGCACAGGAGAGAACACTTTCTGCAACCCAGAAAAACCCTAGGAAAAACTCCAACACTTCTGAATCCAAAAAGACGGAGACCACATGGTCTCGACCACCTATATCAGATCTCTGGTGTGGACACGTAGCTACCCAGCAGAAAAATATCACAAGAACTGAGCAAATGAACAAACACAAAAAAACGAACGGAGACTAGCCAAAGCCCCCCATAGGGGACCCGGCTGAAGACAAAAAGCAATGCAGCAAAAAGCAAGTACTTCAAACTACAGTAAAAAAAAACTGAAAGAGACTTATCTGAACTCAAGCAGGAGACAGCAGGAAAGCAAGCTGAATTCCAAACTAAACCAGGAAGCACAATTGATCACCGGCGAGGATCATGGGAGATCAGCTCACTCATATCAGGCCAGTCAGTACCACCTGACACCCACTCGTTATCTGCGGGTGTAGGACTCTTGGTATTCAAGATAGATTCAATACCCTCAGCAACCACCAGAGGGAGCTTCAGCTCCGAAGTCATCTCCAAAATGTTCACAACAGTACCCCCCCTTGAGGAGGGGTCACCGAACCCTCACTTGTGCCACCAGGACGATCAGGATGAGCTCAGTGATAGGCACGGACCAGTCATTCAGCATGAATGTCAAAAGCAAACACCCACGAATTGTCCTCCTGACCATAGCCTTTCCACTTCACCAAGTACTGGAGTCTCCGCCTGGCCAAACGAGAATCCAATATCTTCTCAACCACATACTCCAAATTGCCCTCAACCAAAACAGGATGAGGAGGCGCAGCCATAGGAACCACTGGCTCGACAAATCTTTTCAATAAAGATTTGTAAAATACGTTGTGAATCTTGAATGTTCCTGGAAGAAGCAAACGGAAGGAAACGGGATTAATAATCTCCACGATCTTATAAGGTCCAATGAACCTTGGCTTAAATTTTGGAGACGCGACCCTCATAGGGATATTTTTTGAGGATAACCAAACCAAGTCACCCACTTTAAATCGAGGACCATCAGTCCTATGTGGGTTGGCAAACCGCTGGGCCTTCTCCTGAGAGAGAGACAGCTTATCCACCACTTGATCCCAAATCAGCTGCATTCTCTCCACAATAGAGTCAACACCAGGACAGACAGAAGCCTCCACCTGCCCTGAAGAAAATCGAGGATGAAACCCGAAATTGCAGAAAAATGGAGACATCAAGGTGGCAGAACTAACCCTATTATTCAAAGCAAACTCAGGCAAAGGCAAAAAAGAGACCCAGTCATCTTCATCAGCAGACACAAAACATCTCAAATAAGTCTCCAAAGTCTGGTTTGTTCTCTCAGTTTGTCCATTGGTCTGAGGGTGGAACGCAGAGGAAAAAGATAGCTAAACTCCCAGTTTGGAACAAAATGTCCTCCAAAATCTGGAAACAAACTGGACTCTTCTGTCAGACACAATGTTCTCTGGAACACCGTGCAACCGAACCATCTGTTGAAAAAACAAGGGCACCAACTCGGAGGAGGATGGCAACTTAGGTAGTGGCACAAGATGTATCATCTTAGAAAACCTATCACAGATTACCCAAATAACGGTCATTCTCTGAGAGACAGGGAGGTCAGAAATAAAATCCATAGAGATATGGGTCCATGGCCTCTTGGGCACAGGCAATGGCATTAACAAACCACTAGAGCGAGAGCAAGGTTTGGACCGAGAACAAGTTCCACAGGACTGCACAAAGTCCCTGACGTCACGAGACAAAGTGGGCCACCAAAAGGACCGACTAACCAAATCTCTGGTACCAAAAATACCAGGATGGCCGACCAACGTGGAGCAATGAATCTCGGACATCACATTCTTCCTCCACTGGTCTGGGACAAACAATCTCCCAGCAGGGCAACGTTCAGGTTTATCACCCTGAAATTCCTCCAAAGCCAGTCTCAAATTGGGCGAGATAGCGGAAAGAACCACACCCTCCTTCAGAATAACAGCAGGCTCAGTTACCTCAGGAGAATCCAGAAAGAAACTCCTCGAGAGGTCATCCGCCTTAACATTCTTAGTGCCCGGGAGAAAAGAGACCACAAAGTTAAAACGTGTGAAAAACAAGGCCCACCTGGCCTGTCTAGGATTAAGTCGCTTGGCTGATTCAAGATAAACCAGGTTCTTACGATCCGTGAGGACCACCACCTGATGCTTGGCTCCTTCCAGCCAATGTCTCCACTCCTCAAAAGCCCACTTCATGGCCAATAACACTCGATTACCCACATCATAATTACGTTCCGCTGGGGAAAATTTTCGAGAGAAAAAGGCACAAGGGTTACTCTTAGAGGTCTCCGGATCCCTTTGGGACAAAACGGCTCCTGCACCAATCTCAGAAGCATCAACCTCCACCTGAACTGGTAGAGAAACATCAGGTTGGCGCAGAACAGGAGCAGAAATGAATCTCCGCTTAAGCTCCTGAAATGCAGAAACTGCCTCAGGAGACCAATTCACTACATCAGAACCCTTCTTGGTCAAACCAGTCAGTGGCTTCACAATACCAGAGAAATTAGCTAAAAATTTACGATAAAAATTAGCAAAACCCAAAAATCTCTGAAGAGCCTTCAATGTAGTGGGTTGAACCCAATCACAAATGGCCTGAACTTTGACCGGGTCCATTTCAATAACAGACAGAGACAAAATGAATCCCAGAAATGAAACCTTCTGTACGCCAAAAAGACATTTTGATCCCTTCACATACAATGCGTTTTCTCTCAAAATCCAGAATACAGTCCGAACATGTTCTACATGAGAATCGCAGTAATCGGAAAAAATCAAGATATCGTCCAAATAAACGATCAGAAATTTATCCACGAAATCCCGGAAAATATCGTTCATAAAGGATTGGAAGACAGAAGGGGCATTAGTGAGCCCAAAAGGCATCACTAGGTACTCAAAATGCCCCTCTGGGGTATTAAACGTCGTCTTCCTTTCATCTCCGTGCTTGATGCGAATAAGATTATACGCCCCCCTGAGGTCAAGCTTGGTAACCCAACAAGCCCCCTTCACTCTGGAAAATAGGTCAGAAATCAAGGGTAACGGATACTGATATTTAACAGTGATCTTATTCAGGAGACGATAATCAATACACAGCCTCAAAAAAAAACTGAAAGAGACTTATCTGAACACAAGCAGGAGACAGCAGGAAAGCAAGCTGAATTCCAAACTAAACCAGGAAGCACAATTGATCACCGGCGAGGATCATGATAGATCAGCTCACTCATATCAGGCCAGTCAGTACCACCTGACACCCACTCGTTATCTGCGGGTGTAGGACTCTTGGTATTGAAGATAGATTCAATACTGTCAGCAACCACCAGAGGGAGCTTCAGCTCCGAAGTCGTCTCCAAAATGTTCACAACACTTGAAGCTCTCTTGAAGCAGCACTCTTAAAATTGCTAATATTTTGGGCTGTGATCACAGAATCATCAAAAGTTTTGTTGCAAAAAATCAGCAGTCACAATGTGTTGAGTTGAAAAGATGCACATTACCAGATAAAGATGTGGAACGAATCAAATATGAATTGATCATAAACCCATTATCCTTCAGTGCTGTCATATTCCAGAGGTGCAACCACCCTAGAGTGGCTGACTGGACAATGTGGGATATTAGGGGTTGTAGTCCAGTAGCTCTGGCTGACTGGACGATGTGGGATATTAGGGTAGTAGTCCAGTGGCTCTGGCTGATAGGATTGTGTAGGATATTATAGTGAATTTTACTATGAGGAGTGGGCTATACACTCAGCTTTATATATAGAGATATAATCATTATAATTTGTTATAACTAACCGTAGTTAGTTACTATGCCCGGGCAGCGCCGGGCTCTTCAGCTAGTATATAATAAATAGACTAAGTAAATTACATGGACATTAAAGACAAGTGTCATTAGAACAGGATCAAGTAATAATGGCTGCAAATGTCTTAACCAACACAAATATATATATGATAAAGTGCCTAGTGCTAATAATTCTATGGGAATACTGGGATAGATATAAGTAAGTACCAAGGATGGTAGATGAGTGCGCACATCTATCAATGAAAACAACATCCACCCAAAGCTGTGCTTACCCATAGTGTGTTCAGTCAGGACACGCGCCACGCCGCCGATGCGCGTTTCACTTTACTTTTTCAAGGTGTGATGGTGTAATAATGTGTGTCGGCCGGCATTAAATAACCAATACCACACGTGTCCATAATGTCGGCGCATGTGACCGGAAGTACGCGCCGGATCTTGCATCATTTCCGGCAAGGTATGATGATGCGTGTCAAAGTGAGCGTCGCACTGACGTCACTGGCACACAAACAACATCCTCCACTTGCCATCGGCATTGCTCCGGACTGCAGTAAGCTGGCTACATGCGCACATGGAACCTTTTATAAAAGGAAAAAGCAACCCCACATAAATGGCAAATATCATAAAGGATGAAATGAATGTAAATGGGCAAACAACAATACATTATGGAATGTGAATAATCAATAAATCACAAATAAATAATAAACATCACATATATTCCAATATATTGTACATAATCCTATCACCATAATAATATAGATACACATGAATAACTGACCCCTTCTATGTATATGCTATACAGAATTAATAGCAATTAATCAAAGGGGTATTAGCAAATATACACATAACCCTAAAATCCGCAAACTGATACAAACCCTATAAAGTGTCAATGACCAATATCCCTAAATTATCCCCAAAATATATGTGTACCATGTGACAACCAGAATAAAGATAAAAAATAAAATAAATAAAAAATAAAAAAAATAATACACATATGTATTGAATTGCATGATGATAACACGTACAGTACAGACCAAAAGTTTGGACACACCTTCTCATTCAAAGATTCTTCTGTATTTTCATGACTATAAAAATTGTAGAATCACACTGAAGGCATCAAAACTATGAATTAACACATGTGGAATTATACATTACACTTTACAAAAAAGTGTGAAACAACTGAAAATTTGTCTTATATTCTAGGTTCTTCAAAGTAGCCACCTTTTGCTTTGATTACTGCTTTGCACACAGAAAAGGTGAACGGATGGACTCTACATGCCTAGTTCCCACCGTGAAGCATGGAGGAGGTGGTGTGATGGTGTGGGGGTGCTTTGCTGGTGACACTGTTGGGGATCCGCCGTAACAAGAACCATGTCCTTGTCCACAGACAGACCATTCAACTGTCTCAAGATGTCATTAGTGTCCCTGACATAGGAGGGCAGTGTCTGAGGGTGCAGATAATAGTCAATAAAAACCTCGTACAAATACCCTTAAGGTAATTAATCTTTCTTTGCATGTTCTCTCAGATTCACAGAAACATGTATTAGAATTTATATGTATTTCTCTCCGGTTAATAATTTTGACTTCTTCACAGCGCTGAAAGATCTTCATCTGTTCTTCCGTAAGATCATCCTGAAAAGGCTACATTCATGGTCTCCTCTGAGTCAGGAAATGAGTGATGCTGAGAATGAGGCTTTACGTATTTTGGAGGAATTGGAGGATGAATCCAATCCTGGCTCGGTAAGTGCCTCTTTGCCCACGATCATTTTCCAGTAATCCCCACTTTCTATCTTCTCCCCAAGGTCCACAAGGATCCAGTCTCCCATCCTGGCCGCCCAATTGTCTCTGGCATAGGGGGGGCTATGTGATCCAACCTGTAAATTTATTGAGTATTATCTCCACCCCCAGGTCGAGACACTGCCCTCCAATGTCAGGGACACTAATGACATCTTGAGATGGTTGAATTGTTTGTCCGTGGACGAGGATATGGTTGTCGTTACTGCGGATGTTGAATCGTCATATATCAGCATCCACCATGAGGATGGATTGATGCAGACATGTGTGTAGGGATGATCTACTGGTGAACAGAGAGAGAGATCTTAAAGCAAGAAATGGAAAGTTGAGATACATCTCCACCTATAATCATAAGTGGGATGTAATGAGGTCAATTGGTCTATTCTTAGAACTGATCTTATCCTGCAGAGATGCCTTCTGCAACGCCCACTTATGACAGCGCGAACAGGTGATAATTTGAAGGAAATGCTGGTTAAAAGCCACTATGTCACTAAAACACCAGACTACTCCAGGGCTGGTACATGAAAAACAGGGTTTCTCCCTTGTGGAGACTGGCATGCAAAAATTTAAGCAATATAAAATTAGAGACTATATTACCTGCAATACCACGTACGTAGTGTATTATGCAAGGTGCCCCTGTGGTCTAATATATATTGGTTTGACATCGCGTGAATTGCGGGTTCGCATACGAGAACATGTGAGGGACATCAGGGCGGCCTGTTATGATTTGGTAGCTGAGGAGAGCAGGCAAAAAAGGAAATACACCAGAGCAGTTGGAAACTATGAGATTGCAGTACCCTGACTAACCACCACAACTAGAGGCAGCCGTGGAGCGTTCCTACGTTGGTCCTAGACGCCTCGTCACAGCCTGAGAAACTAACTACACCTAAAGATAGAAAGAAGAAAGCTATCTGCCCCGGAGCAGATCCCCAAAGAACATAGAAAGCCCCCAAACATGTAATGGCGACAAGAAGAAATACTGACACAGACAGAAAATAGTATGAGCAAACGTTGGGGCCCAAACTTACTAAATAGAAAAGGATAGGAAGGGCACTTACTGCAATCCCAAAAAACCCTGAAAAGCACAAACTCTACTAATTTCAAAAACACCTGAGATCACATGACCTCAACCACCTAAATTAGTTCTCTGGTGTAACCAAAAACAAAACAGCAGCCACTGAAAAAACTGGAAAAAGCAAATGTACAAACATCAGTGGCTGAACTGAACGGAGAGGCAAAAGCCCCCAGAGGGGACCCTGAAGGCCCCCACAGAAGTGCAGGACAAAATGCAAAAATCAAGCACAAAAACAAAAAGAACAAAATGTCTTATCTGTTAGCAGGAGATTCAGACACGACACAGCAGGCTACCAAGGAAACAGGAATCAAGGATTGAGACCAGAACAATTGATCACCGGCAACCCTGATGGGAAGGTGACTCCCTTATATAAGACCAGTCAGTAACACCTGATTCCCAATCCTCACAATCTTCACTGGACAGTCCAGTACCGTTTGTAACCACCAGAGGGAGCTTCTGCTCAGAACTCATTTCCAGCCTATTCACAACAGCGGCCCTTGACAGAGGGGATGTGAACATTTTTAAACCAATTCCTAAACATTTTCGCCTCAAACATAAATGTATCCAAGACGGTCTATATGCGTGGGGAATTAATAGAATACGCGCAGGCACAAGGGGGGTGACACAAAGCGTGTGCTAGCTCAGAGAGAACGCCGGTGGATTGTGGTGCTTAATACCAAGGCACCGGCAGGTCTCAATGAGCAGCTGAGTTTTAGTTTTATATATTTATATATATATATTTTTATATATTTATATATATTTTTATAATAATTTTCAATCCAGACTTGTATAATATTTTTTTGTTTTGTGTGTCTTTGTCGTTTTTATTATATTAATGTTTATTTTTGTATTTTTTAGTTTGTTAAAGTGATCAAGTATTATATACCATTGATGTGTGAATTGGCAAAGATCTGTTGTGGCCTATCTTTATTGGAAATGGCATCTATAATCCCTATATGGAGGAATTTGAGTTATGGATGATCAAGTGGCTAACTCTATCTATGAATGTACAGTCATGGCCAAAAGTTTTGAGAATGACACAAATATTATATTTTCACATGATCTGCTGCCCTCTGGTTTTTATGTGTGTTTGACAGATGTTTTTTATCACAGACAGAAATATAATTGCAAACATATGAGTACCAAAAGCTTATATTGACAGTTAGAATGAGTTAATGCAGCAAGTCAATATTTGCAGTGTTGACCCTTCTTCTTCAGGACCTCTGCAATTCTCCCTGGCATGCTCTCAATCAACTTCTGGACCAAATCCTGACTGATAGCTGTCCATTCTTGCACAATCAATACTTTCATTTTGTCAGAATTTTTAGGTTTTTGTTTGTCCACCCGTCTCTTGATGATTGACCACAAGTTCTCAATGGGATTAAGATCTGGGGAGTTTCCAGGCCATGGACCCAAAATCTCTATGTTTTGTTCCCAGAGCCATTTAGTTATCACCTTTGCTTTATGGCAAGGTGCTCCATCATGCTGGAAAAGGCATTGTTGATCGCCAAACTGCTCTTGGAGGGTTGGGAGAAGTTGCTCTTGGAGGACATTCTGGTACCATTCTTTATTCATGGCTGTGTTTTTAGGCAAGACTGTGAGAGAGCCGATTCCCTTGGCTGAGAAGCAACCCCACACATGAATGGTTTCAGGATGCTTAACAGTTGGCATGAGACAAGACTGGTGGTAGCGCTCACCTTGTCTTCTCCGAATGAGGCGTTTTCCTGATGTCCCAAACATTCGAAAAGGGGATTCATCAGAGAAAATAACTTTACCCCAGTCCTCAGCAGTCCACTGCCTGTACCTTTTGCAGAATATCAGTCTGTCCATGATGTTTTTTCTGGAGAGAAGTGGCTTCTTTGCTGCCCTCCTTGAGACCAGGCCTTGCTCCAAGAGTCTCCGCCTCACAGTGCGTGCAAATGCACTCACACCTGCCTGCTCCTATTCCTGAGCAAGCTCTGCACTGCTGGTAGCCCGATCCCGCAGCTGAAACACTTTTAAGAGACGGTCCTGGCGCTTGCTGGTCTTTCTTGGGCGCCCTGGAGCCTTTTTGGCAACAATGGAACCTCTCTCCTTGAAGTTCTTGATGATGCGATAGATTGTTGACTGAGGTGCAATCTTTCTAGCTGCGATACTCTTCCCTGTTAGGCCATTTTTGTGCATTGCAATGATGACTGCACGTGTTTCATTAGAGATAACCATGGTTAACAGAAGAGAAACAATGATGCCAAGCACCAGCCTCCTTTTAAAGTGTCCAGTGGTGTCATTCTTACTTAATCATGACAGATTGATCTCCAGCCATGTCCTCATCAACACCCACACCTGTGTTAATGGAGCAATCACTGAAAAGAGGTTAGCTGGTCCTTTTAAGGCAGGGCTGCAATGATGTTGAAATGTGTTTTGGGGGATAAAGTTCATTTTCTAGCCAAATATTGACTTTGCAAGTAATTGCTGTTAAGCTGATCACTCTTTATAACATTCTGGAGTATATGCAAATTGCCATTAGAAAAAGTGAAGCAGTAGACTTTGTAAAAATTAATATTTGTGTCATTCTCAAAACTTTTGTCCATGACTGTATACGTGTTATCATTAGTGATGAGCGAAAGTGTTCGACACTACTCGTTACTCACCCGAGTATCACGGTACTCGGTGTACTCGTGAGTACCGAGCATTTTTGGGATTACTCAGCGGGAACTCGGGTCTCCACCCAGCTATTTTGGTGGACTTTACAGACCCAATCAGGATGCAGGGATTGTCTGCCAGGCAAAGAATAGCAGCAGCCATTTTTGTTGTTGTCGTGCAGTGATTGGCTGGCCGCAAAGCATCATCAGGGGTATAAGAGATCGGACGCCACCCTGCTCGGCGCATTCAGCTCCGGATTGAGATAGTGTAGGGAGAGCTGCTGCTGATATAGGGTCAGAATTGGGGATTTATTAGTTAGTGGGGGTCTACCATCCTAAACTACTGAAATCCAGCTAAACCAACAGTTCTTCTAAGGCCGGGATCACACATGCGAGGAAATCGTCCGACGCTCGCATGTGAAATCCCAGCTCTGGCGCCGGCACTCGGGAGTGCAGTGAGCGGCTGCATGTATTTATATGCAGCCACTCCCGAGTGCCGGCGCCAGAGCTGGGATTTCACATGTGAGCGTCGGACGATTTCCTGCATGTGTGATCCCGGCCTTAGGACTTATTCCGGAGTATATAGGTTCCAGTGTTAGGTAGGCAGGGTAGTGTACGTCGCACTATACACATCAGTGCAAGGCCTGCAGCACTGTATGTATGTATATAGATCATTGCATACATCAAGAGGGTCCATTCACTTCCTGTGTTCTGGTGCTGCTGCTGCTGCTACCTGTAGGATATATTGGCCGCATATAGCTAGCCCCAGGTGTAATTGGAATACAGGTCACATATTTTTTGGTGTGGTATCTCCGTGCCAGCTCATAACTGTGCGTGCTCAAAGTTTGGCCATTTTACGGCGGTTTTCTTTTTTTTGTCCTGGGTGTCACTGTACTTACATACAGCAGTATTTAGCAAAAAAAATTAAAAATTACAGGCCACACATTTTTCAGTGTGGTATCTCTGTGACAGTTCATATCTGTGCGTGCTCATAGTTTGGTCAGTTTCCGGAGTTTTTCTTTTTTTGTCCAGGGTGAAACTGTACTTATATACAGCACTAGTTAGCCAAAAAAAAAAAAAACATTTGTCGTAGTGGTATCCCCGTGCCAGCTCATATCTGCGTGCTCAAAGTTTGGCCAGTTTAGGCCGGTTTTCCTTTTTATATCCTGGGTGTCACAGTACTGATATACAGCACTAGTTAGCTCAAAAATAAAAAAAAACAGGGCACACATTTGTCGTAGTGGTATCTCCGTGGCAGCTCATATCTGTGTGTGCTCAAAGTTTGGCCAGTTTACAGTGGTTTTCTTTTTAGTGTCCTGGGTGCAACTGTAATTGTATACAGCACTATTAAGCAAAAAAAAACAGAAAAAAACATTTGTCGTAGTGGTATCTCCGTGACAGCTCATATCTGTGAGTGCTCCAAGTTTGGCTAGTTTAGGCCGGTTTTCCTTTTTTTTGTCCTGGGTGTGACAGTACTGATATACAGCACTAGATAGCCCAAAAAAAAAAAAAATAGGGCATACATTTGTCGTAGTGGTATCGCCTTGCCAGCTGATACCTGTGCATGCTCAAAGTTTGGCCAGTTTACGGCGGTTTTCTTTTTTGTGTCCTAGGTGAAGCTGTACTTATATAAAGCACTTTTTAGCCAAAAAAACAAAAGAAAACATTTGTTGTAGTGGTATCTCTGTGCCAGCTCATATCTGTGTGTGCTCAAAGTTTGGGCAGTTTACGGCGGTTTTCTTTTTTTGTCTTGGGTGTCACTATACTTATATACAGCAGTATTTACCCCCCAAAAAAAACAAGAGAAAAACATACACAATTGTCGTAGTGGTATCTCCATGCCAGCTTATATCTGTGCACGCTCAAAGTTTGGCCATTTTACGGCGGTTTTTTTTTTTTGTCCTGGGTGTCACTGTACAGCAGTATTTAGCAAAAAAATTTAAAAATTACAGGCCACACATTTTTCAGTGTGGTATCTCCGTGGCAGCTCATATCTGTGCGTGCTCATAATTTGGCCAGTTAATGGAGTTTTTCTTTTTTAAGTCCTGGGTGACACAGTACTGATATACAGCACTATTTAGCCAAAAAAAAAAAAAAAAAAACATTTGTGGTAGTGGTATCTCCGTGCCAGCTCATATCTGTGCATGCTCAAAGTTTGGCCAGTTTAGGCCGGTTTTCCATTTTTTGTGCTGGGTGTGACAGTACTGATATACAGCACTAGTCAGCCCAAAAATAATGAAAAACAGGGCACACATTTGTCGTAGTGGTATCTCCGTGGCAGCTCATATCTGTGTGTGCTCAAAGTTTGGCCAGTTTACAGCGGTTTTCTTCTTTGTGTCCTGGGTGAAACTGTACTTGTATACAGCACTATTAAACCAAAAAAAACAGAAAAAAACATTTGTCGTAGTGGTATCTCCGTGACAGCTCATATCTGTGAGTGCTCCAAGTTTGGCTAGTTTAGGCCGGTTTTCCTTGTTTTTGTCCTGGGTGTGACAGTACTGATATACAGCACTAGAAAGCCCAAAAAAAAAAAAAAATAGGGCATATATTTGTCGTAGTGGTATCGCCTTGCCAGCTGATACCTGTGCGTGCTCAAAGTTTGGCCAGTTTAAGGCGGTTTTCTTTTTTGTGTCCTGGGTGAAACTGTACTTATATAAAGCACTTTTTAGCCAAAAAAAAACAAAAGAAAACATTTGTCGTAGTGGTATCTCTGTGCCAGCTCATATCTGTGTGTGCTCAAAGTTTGGCTAGTTTAGGCCAAAACATTGTATTTTTTTTGCAGTCTGTTAACGTAATTATAAAAACTGATAAGGCCAAAAACATTTTTAACTAAAGTCTAGATAGGTAAAAGTGTGGTTTTCAAGCACACGTTTCACATACAAGTTGACTCCCAAATCACCCTTTTGTAGTGAGCGTGTATAATATTCTATTCCATTTACAATGGGCATGTCGCGTGGCAAGGGACGGGGAAGTGGACGTGATGGTGATGGTGCAGGCCGAGGCCGTTGGCAAGCTGAAATTGGCCCACCGAAAACACCTACATCTTTTCGCTGGACCATAGTGTCCAAAGTCCTCGGGGACCACGGCAAGACAGCACTATTGAAACCTGAGCAGTGTGAAAAGGTTGTTGCTTGGATAGCAATAATACTTCCAGTTACTTATCTATCACCACCAGCACCCTGTCTTCTACACGGTCAAGTCACAGTAGCCATGAATCTGGACCGCATATTCTTTACCCTGATCCTCCTTCCTCACACCATGCTGAGTGCCCTGAGACAACTGATCCCACACTCGGACACTCCGAAGAGCTGTTCAGTTTTCCATTTGGAGATTCGTGCCTCTCGCACGCTCCACTAGAAGTGGGGCAAGATGATATTCCATGTAGCGATGCACAAATCTTTGAGCAGCCACGGTCACAAGAGGTGGACGATGATGAGATACAAATGCGGGAAAGTCAGGAGGAGGACCAGGGTGGGGAAGTGGAAGATGAGGTGGTGGATGATGTAGTAACAGACCCAACTTGGCAGGAGGATATGAAGAGCGAGGACAGCAGCACACAGGGGGAGGTAGGCGTCGCACCACTTCAGGCAGGAAGTAGCAGTGTGATGGCTGCAGACAGAAGGCATGCAAACGTTCCCCGTAACACCAACCTGACGGAAGTTGCCAGTCCAACTGTTAGGGCTACCCGAGTCTGGTCATTTTTTAGACTCTGCTGTTAACCCCAAACAGGCCATTTGCAACACCTGTCATGCCAGCATCAGCAGGGGTAGCAAAACTACCAGCCTTACCACCACCAGCATGATCAGGCACATGACAGCAAAGCACCCAACTTTGTGGACCCAACCCCAGGCTCCAGGAACAATGTCTGCGGGTGACACCACTGCTTCTTCCACTGCTGTGCATGCAAGCCAATCCTCTGTCCACGGTGCATGCGAAGATGCCTCCTGCCCTGTACCTGCCGTTGTCCACAGTCAAATAGCACCTTCATCAAGCACGTCCACGTCCTTTTCCCAGCGCAGCCTCCAGTTGTCCATACCCCAGTCATTGGAACGTAAGCGGAAATACGCAGCCAATGCCCCACAGGCCACATTACTTAATTCTCATATTTCTCATCTGCTTGCGGTCGAAATGTTGCCTTTTAGGCTTGTGGAGATGGAAGCTTTCCACAATCTGATGGCAGCGGCCGTCCCAAGGTACTCTGTCCCCAGCCGCCACTATTTCTCTCGCTGTGCCGCCCCGACATTACACAAGCACGTGTCCCACAATATTACCCGTGCCCTCAACAGTGCAGTTACTGGGAAAGTACACCTAACCACGGACACATGTACAATTGCTTGTGGCCAGGGACAGTACATCTCGCTAACAGCACACTAGGCTAACATAATGGAAGTCGGAACCCAGTCAGTCCTTGGGATGGAACACATCCTCCCGACGCCAAGGATTGCGGGCCCTATGTCAATCAAGGTTGCCCCCAATGTGTACAGCTCCTGCACCTCCTCCTCCTCTTCAGCCTCCATGTCAGAATGAGCACATCAGTCACAAGCTGGAAGCACTGCAGCACTGCCAAAGCAAAGCGGCAACAGGCTGTAATGAAGCTAATTTGCTTAGGTGACAAACGCCACAATGCTGAAGAGTTGTTGACAGCTCTGAAAACACAGGCAGATGTGTGGCTGACACCAGTAAATCTCAAGCCAGGCATGGTTTTGTGTGACAATGGCAGGAATGGTGGCGGCTTTAAGGCAAGGCGAACTGACACACATACCATGCCTGGCCCATGTGCTGAATCTCGTTCAACGTTTTCTAAAAAGCTATCCGGAGCTGCCGGATCTGCTGGTTAAAGTACGCCGCCTGTGTGCACATTTTAGAAAGTCAGCTACAGCTTCAGCCGCCCTAGCTGTGATTCAGCAGCGATTGCAGATTCCGGCTCACCGACTGGTGTGTGATGTCCCCACGCGTTGGAACTCTACACTGCATATGTTAGAAATAGTGATGAGCAATCGCGCTCGCTACTACTCGTTACTCAAGAGAGTATCACGGTATTCGGTGAGCACTGAGCATTTCTGGGATTACTCGGCGGGAACTAGGGTCTCCACCCAGCTTTGGGATTGCAGTCCCAATCACGATGCAGGGATTGTCTGCCAGTCAATGAAATGCCGCAGCCATCTTTGTTGTGGTCATGCAGTGATTGGCTGGCTGCACAGCATCATCAGGGGTATAAAAGACCGGACGCCGCCCGGCTCGCCGCATTAAGCTCCGGATTGAGATAGTGTAGGGAGAGGTGCAGCCGAGATCGTGTCAGATTTGCCGATTTCTTAGTCAGTGTGGGGTCTACCAGCCTAAACTACTCAAATCCAGATAAACCAACAGTCCGTCTATGGACTAATTCCGGAGTATATAGGTTCCAGTGTTAGGTAGGCTGGGGAGTTTACTTAGCTCTATACACAGCAGTGCAAGGTCTGCAGGCACTGTATGTGTGTATACAGATCATTGCATACATCAAGAGGGTCCATTCCCTTCCTGTGTTCTGGTGCTGCTGCTGCTACCTGTATGATATATTGGCTGTATACAGCTAGCACCAGGTGTAATTGGAATACAGGCCACACATTTTTCGGTGTGGTATCTCCGTGCCAGCTCATATCTGTGCATGCTGAAAGTTTGGCCAGTTTACCCTATTTTCTTTTTTTGTCCTCGGAGTCACTGTACTTATATACACCAGTATTTAGCCATGAAAAAACATAGGCCACACATGTTTCTGTGTGGCATCTCCGTGCCAGCTCATATCTGTGCGTGCTCAAAGTTTGGCCAGTGTACGCCAGGTTTCTTTTTTTTGGCCTGGGTGTCACTGCACTTATATACACCAGTATTTAGCCAAAAAAAGGGGCACACATTTGTCGTACTGGTATCTCCATGCCAGCTCATATCTGTGCATGCTGAAAGCTTGGCCAATTTACGCCATTTTTCTTTTTTTGTCCTGGGAGGCACTGTACTTATACACACCAGTATTTAGCCCAAAAAAAAAAACAGGCCACACATTTCAGTGTGGTATCTCCGTGCCAGCTCATATCTGTGCATGCTCAAAGTTTGGCCAGTGTACGCCAGTTTTTTTTCCTTGGCCTGGATGTCACCGTACTTATATACACCAGTATTTAGCCAAAAAAAAAAAGGGGGCACATATTTGTCTTAGTGGTATCTCTGTGCCAGCTCATATCTGTGCATGCTAAAAGTTTGGCCAGTTTACGCCATTTTTATTTTTTTGTCCTGGTGTCACTGTACTTATATACACACCAGTATTTAGCAAAAAAAAAAAAAAAACAGGGCATGCATTTGTCGTAGTGGTATTTCCGTGCCAGCTCATATCTGTGCGTGCTCAAAGTTAGGCCAGTGTACGCCAGTTTTTATTTTTTGGCCTGGGTGTCACTGTACTTATATACACCAGTATTTAGCCCCAAAAAAAGGAAAAACACACATTTGTCGTAGTGGTATCGCCGTGCCAGCTGATATCTGTGCGTGCTCAAAATTTGGCCAGTGTTGGACGGTTTTCCTTTTTTTGTCCTGGGTTTCACAGTACTGATATACAGCAGTATTTCGCAAAAAAAATACAGGCCACACATTTTTCGTGTGGTATCTCTGTGCCAGCTCATATCTGTGTGTGCTCAAAGTTTGGCCAGTGTACGGCAGTTTTATTTTTTGTCCTGGGTGTCACTGTACTTATATACAGCAGTATTTACACCCCCCAATAAAAAGAAATAAACCACACATTTGTCGTACTGGTATCTCAGTGGCAGCTCATATCTGTGTGTGCTCAAAGTTTGGACAGTTTTCTTTTTTGGTCCTGGGTGTCACTGGACTTAGATACAGCACTATGTTGCATTATTTTAATAAACAGGCCACATTTTACAGTGGGGGATGTCGGTAAAAAGAATTCGGTTTAAAGTTGTTATGGCAGCTTCATGACTGTGTTAAATGTTACAACTTCTACCACCGTTATCATCTTCCACCTAGATGCGGTCACTGTACAAATAGAAAGTCTGAGTAGCAGAGGGTGAACGCTTAGGCGCTGTTGTACTCTGTCTTGTACTCTGTGTTAGTATTACGAAGGCTAAATCTTCGTGATGAAATCATGCCTGGAAGAGCCAGAGCAAGATTATGTGTACGTTTACAGAGACAGGACTCGCAACAACTGAAGCCTGGTGTTCCTGGGCAGGATTCTGACAAGTCCTCACCTACTAATACTTAACTTAACCCCGTAGAATGTAAGTCTGCAAGGACACGGTCCTCTCCCCTCTGTACCAGTCTGTCATTGTAAATTTGTTTACTGTAAACGATATATATAACTTTGTATGTAACCCCTTCTCATGTACAGCACCATGGAATTAATGTCGCTATATAAATAATAATAATAATAATAACTGGTTGGCCGCTGACGTTTAAAAGGAGCCCATGCATTGTCTAGAACTGAAGATAGAGATTTTGACGTTTCGGCTGCATTTCAAGAGATGTCAATTGGAGAGCGTGGTGGTCGGAGATGTGACTTCTACACCACCACACGAGCTGCCGCCTCTACACCACACGATTTGCCGCACCCCCACCTTCTGTCTCTTTCCCATTCTCCCACAGAATGAAAGTCAGCAAGGAGAAGGTCCTCTCCTCTCTGTAACAGTCTGTAATTGTAATTTTTTTGGTTTAAACGATATTTATTCCTTTGTATGTAACCCCTATATAAATAACTAATAATAATGATATATGGGTGTTACCTAGAGACAATACATCAAACATGGTATTGAAGGTTTTTTTATGACAACTCTGTGCAGCTGGGCACAAATTATATCAAATTGGTAGCTATACCCCAGTGGGTGTTAGCACAGTGTCATGTTGACTACAGTCCCCAGATTTTATGCAGGTCCCTAATATCACCTCTACTTCAGCAGCATGATGAATTAATAGGAAAAGCACATGGTATTGGTGTAGCTGTTGTTTTCTTGCCAAAGAAACTCAATAACATCAATTATGTGGTTAGCCGCACACAGAATGGAGAAATAGTAAAGATGACAATTGACAAGTAGTTTTCAGATTTGAGGTAAAACACAATTCAACAATTTCCTTTAACTCTTACAACACATTATATTCAAAAGCCTTGAAGAAAAAAATGAATATATTGTGAAGCTAATAGGTATGAACAATTAAGCACACCAATGATGTTACATAATTCTTAACATACACAACCTACCAGTGGTGAAATTATTTTACACCGGAAATTTAAAGTATCAGACTAGTGTCATCTTCTGGAATTATATGAGCCACAAAGCCCTTCAAATTGAAACTGTTGTGGATGTGCTGTAGAATTTTCTCTTGAAATTTGGAAGTTAATGCCCTCTATGTTGCTTGCATTAAAGAACTGATTTGCCAGATATGTACGGAGTCAGGATGACCGGTCCGTGGGTACCTGTGCTGAGCCGGTTCTGGACCTGTTTTGGCTGAGTCCCCTGTTTACCGGCGGAAGGAATAGGGGAACAGACAGGCCCCATTACACAGAATGAGGGTTTGTGTTTAGACAGGGGACAAGCCGGAAGCTGAGGGAAAAAAAAGAGAAGGAGTGAGTCCCCAGCTGTGACCGTGTGAGCAGCATGGGGGGCAGTGCAATATGCACCCGAAGAGCCGACGCTGCGTCAAAATGCAGCAGACAGACCTGGTGACATAGAGGCGGGGGCCAGCTTAAGAGAAAGTGGGCAAGACAGCAATGATTTTTGGCATGGACAAGCAGCGCATAGGAGGCTGAGTAGCGTTCTCCATCCTTAGAGCATTGGCGCTGCAAAGTACTGTTCCCGTAGTCTCCCGCCACTAAAAGCGGTACTGCCATTTAGCAAGGTGCCATTTGCCCAGTAACCGCCAGAGAGCGAGGCGCCATGCGCGCCAAGACCTTGAGTACAGAGCACATGCGCAGTAATGAGAGCCACTTCATGCCACATGTCCAGCTTGGATAACCAATATTTATAAAGGCACAGAGGAAGGACGTTGGTACGGTCAGCAAGGTACTCCCTCAGCATCTTCCAAAACTGCATTTCTTGTGACAGTACCCTGTGCCTCTGTGTCAGGGTGATGAGAGTGTCTGTTAAAACTCTACAAGAACTTTGCCACTGTCTCTGCTGTATTGGAGTTGTGTCTCTCTCACCTGTACTCCTTGATTGGCAACAAACTGTGTACTTTGCCGCCAGTGTTTGAGATAGTAATTTTATTTATAATTCCGCTATAAGGACCCTCTGGTACTGCAACATTTTAGTACACCTGTCTGCCTCAGGACTAAGAGATATAAAGTTCTCTAGAAGTGTCACAAATCAGTATTGCCTGTCTGTCATCCAAAATTTTGAGAGCGCGAGGGTCACAGGAAAGGCAGCGTAACATAAAGTCAGCCCAATGCGTCCCAGACTGCTAATAGGCAAGACTTCCATGTCGTCACCAAGGGGACGACTGACCATGCTGTCCTTCTCCTTGTCCTCAGGCCTAAAACACTTACAACAAACCTCAGTAAGATCATAATACAAACATCATTGTAAATACCTTCTTGTAAATACACTCCTGCATTTTGTATCTCCCCCACCTCATTTTAGATTGTAAGTTGTCACAAGCAGGATTGTTTTGTTTGGGTTAAATTATTGTTACCGTTGTTACTTAGTGTAGATTGTAAGCTGTCATGAGCAGGGTAGTTTTATTTGTTATCGTTGTTAGTTAGGACTGTTGTGTTTGAAACTGTTACACTGTAAATATGTTTTCGCTCTATAATACCTCTCAATATTCAAATTAGAACACAGATAAGCAGGATGGAGACATTAATTATGGTGTCATTGACGCTCAACCTCTTGGTGGATTCCTCAAAGTTTTGGAGGATGGTACACATGTCAGACATCCATGTCCACACCTCAGATGTTATGTGTGAAGACAGAGCTGAATACCGAAAACCTTGTTGATGCTGGTAGATTAGTCACCAACTGCCCTCTTCTGCTCAGAAATCCTTTCCTACATCTGCATTGTAGAGTTCCAAGGCCTGGGGGCATCACACACCAGTCGGTGAGCAAGAAGCAGCAAGCACTGCTGAATCACGGCAAGGGCGGATGAAGCTGTTGCTGACTTTCTAAAATGGGTATTTAGAGCATTGTATTTTTACCAGCAGATCTGCCAGCTCCGTGTCGCTTTTCAAAAAACGTTGACCAATTAGGTTAAGTGCATGAGCCAGGCATGGCACGTGTGTAAGCTTGCCTCTCCAAAGAGCAGCCACCAAGTTCAACCCATTGTCACACACAAACATGCCTGGCTGTGGGTTCAGCGATCTCATCCACCGATATGCCTACTGTTTCAGAGCTGTCCACAACTCTTCAGCATTGTGGCGTTTGTCACAGAAGCATATTAGCTTCATTACAGCCTGTTCCCGCTTTGATTAGGCAGTGTTGCAGTGCTTTCAGCTTGTGACTTATGTGCTACCTTTTAGAGCTGGAGGCTGAAGAGGAGGCGAAGGAGGAGGAGGGGGTGCAAGAGCTGTACACTGTGGGGGCAACCCAGATTGATGAAGGGCACCCAATACTCTGTGTTTGTGAGGACGGCCACCATACCAAGGTCTGAGTGTGTCCCGGATTCCACTATATTAACCCTGTGTATCCTCAGTGAGATATATCGTCCCTGACCAAGCACTTGTCCACGTGTTTGTGGTTAGGTGGACTTTCCAAGTACCAGCATTGTTGGAGGGCACGGGTAATGTTGTGGGACACGTGCCAGTGTAATGCTGGGACTGCACACTGGGACAAATGTTCGTGGCCTCAGGGTGATCCTCGACTCTGCCCTTTTTTTCAAACTACATATTAAAGCCCTTGCCTCCTCCAGTCCATTACAACTCAAAAACAATTCCTGGATCCGTACATTACAAGAAACTTAAAAAATGTTTGTGCACACCCTCATTATCTCCCGCCTCGAGTATTGCAAAATTATACTCTGTACCCTCCTATCTAGCGCTGTTGTACCACTCAAATCTATCCAAAACTCTGCTGCCAGAGTAATCCAACTGTCCCTCCGTTATTCCACAGCCTCTCCTCTCTGGCATGCCCTTTACTGTCTTCCTATTGCCCATAGGCTACAGTTCAAAACCATAAAAATGACATACAAAGCCTTCCCCAAACTGTCTCCTCCATATATCTGTGACATGGTCTCACAATGTCTTACTGGGTTATGACTTTTTCTACACAAACACAGTGTGCCGTCAGCAAGATGTACTGTCCCTGCCACAATCACTTGTCCACGTGTCCGTGGTTAGGTGCACTTTCCCTGTACCTGCATTGTTGATGGCACGGGTCATGTTGTGGGACACGTGCTTGCTTGTCTAATATTGTGAAGGCAGACCGGGAGAAATAGTGCCGAATGGGACCGAGTACCTTGTTATGGTCACCGCCATCAGGTTGCGGAAAGCTTCCGTATTCCACGAGCCTAAAATGCAACATTTCCTTCGCAAACAGACGAGAAATGTGTGAATTTAGTACTGTGGCGTTGGCTGTGTATTTCCGCTCGCATTCCAAGGACTGGGAGATATGGACAACTGAACGCTGCTCTGGGACAAGGACGTGGACGTTATTGTTAACGGTTCTAGTTGAGTTTGCGTGCAACTACAGATGCAGGGCAAGAGGCATCTTTGCATGCACCATGGACACAGCATTGGCTTGCACGCACAACAGCGGAAGACGCAGTGGTATCACCCGCAGACACTGTTCATGGAGCCTGGTGTTCAACCAACAAAGTCGGGTGCTTTGCTGCCATGTGCCTGGTCATGCTGGTGGTGGTAAGGCTGGTAGTTTTGCTACCCCTGCTGATGCGGGCATGGTCGCTGGTGCAAACAGCCTTTTTGGGGTTATTGACAGAGTATTTAAAAAACAACAAGATTGTTAGGGGCATTCATTGTCTTCCTCTCAAACACCACCTCCTGACCTCGACACCTGTCTTTCGGTGTTCCCCAAGGCTCTGTTCTAGGACCCCTACTCTTTTCCATCTACACCTTCAGCCTGGGACAGCTGATGTAATGGCACGGTTTGCAATATCATTACTGCGCCGATGACACACAGATCTACCTATCTGTACCTGACATCACCTCCTTACTGACCAAAATCACACGTCTTCCTGCTATATCATTCTTCTTTTATGCTCGGTTTCAAAAAGCGGACATGGACATATCAGAATACATCATCTTTCAAGCATCTCACGCTGAGTAGTCATGAGAGCTGTGTATGCATCATTCGGTACCACTTTTGTAAGAGGGTAACTTAGCCCTAGAGAAAATGATTTACCAGGCATTCGGGGCCTTTTTTACACATTTTTTGCAGCTGTGATCTTCATCTTCTTGGTGTGAAAGTGGTAAATTTCAAAGTCGTCATTAATACCATCATCATCCATATCTTGTAAAGAGGAAATCAGGTGTTTCCAAGGGTTGTGGTTATGTACATTTAGACATTTGGATCTTATTGTTAATATGTATGGGTTAAGATGAAGAAGCTTGTGCCACGGGTGTGTTTATAGTTACGGACTGTGCACTCCTCTTTAAACTTAGTTTTTCACGAGCATCCATCAGTTTGTTTGGTTTGCCTCTGACACTGATCTGTTTTCTCTAATTCAGCATCTCACGAACATGTTGCACTTTGCCCTTTATACAGACACGTGTGTGTTTGGCAAAATATTTTGGACAAGCATTTCTTAGGCAGAGTCTGACATGTGCATCTGTTACACCGATCTGACGTGCATGAAACCGATTCTCGTAATTGATTGTGGCTATACGACGAATCATTGTGAGCTGTATCCTGGATCTCATACCTCCCATAGCCACCGCTGTTATTAATTATGTACTTTCCCATTCCTGTCATCACCATGCCCCTTTTCCTGAACACTTCATCCAACGATTCGTCTGCCATATTTTTTATACTAAAAACCTGCACCTTCCCAGCAGCAACTGTGTAGGAAACCTTGTTACAGTTTTGAAAAATGTTTATGATGCCCCTAAAAAAAAAATTTAGACACTATGTTGATATCTACCCCCAGGGGGAAATGTTTGCCAGGCAGTGTATGGACATTCCAAGTCTATGAGACCCGCTCCTTTAAATTGGGCCTAGTTTTTAATCAGGCCTTCCTCCACGTCTCATCATCCGACGTCAGTAGATCACCAGGGTTAACGTGTTCCGTGCTGCTACAGCCAGTGTCGAATTCCTAACAAGGGTGGGTGTTTTTGCTGGGTGTTAAATACTTTTTATGGAAAAGGTTGAGGTGTACCCCACAGGGGAAAATGTTGGCCAGCCCATACACTTAGTGTATGGACATTCCATGTCTAGGAGACCCGCTCCTTTTTAATGGGAAATTTTTCTATGAGGCTCTCCTCCATGTTTCTTCCGAGGGGGAGTGAGGTTATTGGGGTGCATATGACTTGGTTGCAGGGCAGGCCTTGCAGTCAATGCATAAGAAAACAGAATGGGAGGACAAAATGAATAATGTGAAGTGGATTTTCCTGGGCCCATCCAGTACTTGTGTTCAAAGGCTTATTGGGGTGCATATGACTTGATAGCAAGGCAGGCCTTGCATTCAATGCATAAGAAAATGGAATGGGAGGACAATATGAATAATGTGAAGAGGAATTTCCTGGGCCCATCTATTACCTGGGTTCAAAGGCTTATTAGGGTGCATATGACTTGGTAGCAGGGCATTCAATGCAACATTTTTATGGAAGCCCTCCTGGCCATCTCGTGAAAGGGGTATTGGGCTGCATCATAATTCTTGGCAGCCCATCCACTCACAGCATAGGCTATAAAAGTTTAGGAGACCCACTGTTTAATAATGGCCCTTTAAGCAGATTAATGCAGCCTGATGCCCCTGTAAAAATAGGCTCTGTGACTTTAAGAGTCCCTCCTTCATAAATGAAACAAGATGTGTCTGCTTATGTGTCACACACCACATGGCCAGCTAGGGTTGTTAAATGTTACAATGACATTTCCCAGTGAATGCATTTGTTTTAGTTGAAAGCAATATTAAAGTTGAAAAACGCTTCAAAAACGCTGCGTCTGAACATAGCCCAAGTAGTGGAGGAACATTTTGGTCTGAGGTTAATTATTTTGCCTTGTATGCAAGTCATTAACCTGGAAAGGATGTACCTTAACATATTTCCCAGCAAAATCCGTTTTGGTTTAGTTTTGGTATGTTTTTTGGTGTACCAGTAAAAATGGCATGAAACTTTGACAACATTGTTTAAAGCTGTGAACTAGGAGTCAGAAATGCTTTCTGGGGCGATCCCCATGATGTCTCCGTGTCATTTGAGCAATGTTTCCATTATTTTCAGATGTTTTTAGACCTGAAAAGGACCCCTGGGGGGATTGCGGTAAAAATGCTTGGGTCTCCCATAGACTTACTTTGGGCTCGCTGTTCTGTCCGAGTACCCGAGTATTCCAATTTGTTCGACCGAGCAACGAGCACCCGAGCATTTTAGTGCTCGCCCATCACTAGTTATCATCATGCAATTCAATACATATGTGTATTATTATTTATTTTTTATTTATTATTATTTTTTACTTTTTATTTTTTCACCATTATTATTTTTTATTTATATTATTTTTTATCTTTATTCTGGTTGTCACATGGTACACAAGTATTTTGGGGATAATTTAGGGATATTGGTCATTGACACTTTATAGGGTTTGTATCAGCTTGGGGATTTTAGGGTTATGTGTATATAGCTAACACCCCTTTAATTAATTGCTATTAATTCTGTATAGCATATACATAGAAGGGGTCAGTTATTCATATGTATTTATATTATTATGGTGATAGGATTATGTACCATATATATTGGTATTTATGTGTTGTTAATTATTTTTTTGTTATTTATTGATTATTCACATTCCATAATGTATTGTCTTTTGTCCATTTACATTCATTTCATCCATTATATTTGCCATTTATGTGGGGTTGCTTTTTCCTTTTATAAAAGGTTCCATGTGCGCATGTCGCCGGCTTACTGTGGTCCCCAGCATTGTCGTTGGCAGCTGGAGGATGTTGTTTGCATGCCAGTGACATCAGTGCAACGGTCACTTTGATATGCATCATCATCGTACCTTGCCGGAAGTGATGCAAGATCCGGCGCGTACTTCCGGTTACATGCGCCGACATTACAGACACCTCTGATATTGGTTATTTAATGCCGGCCCAACACACATTACACCAACGCAGCTTGAAAAAGCGAAGCAAAATGCACATCAGGGAGGTGTGGCGCGTGTCCTGACTGAACATGCTATGGGTAAGCACTTTGCAGCTTTGGGTGGATTTTGTTTTCGTTGATAGATGTGCGCACTTATCTACCAACCTTGGTACTTACTTATATCTATCCCAGTATTCCCCATAGAATTATTAGCACTTGGCACTTTATCATATATATATTTGTGTCAGTTAGGACATTTGCGACCTTTATTACCTGATCCTGTTCTAATGACACTTGTCTTTAATGTCCATGTAACTCACTTAGTCTATGTTAGGGTCTGTGGAACGCACCAAATATATGAGGTAGAGAGATGCGTTCGCAGCCCAGGGTCCACCGTGCAGGCGGAACCTGCTGCTAGTAAAATGGCGCAAGACGCGAACTCTGTTATCCCGCAGAGTCGCCAAAATAAACACCGCAATGCGGTGTGGCAATATGTGCGAACTCTGTTATTTCACAAAGCCGCTAGAAGGAGTGCCGCAGCGCAATATGGCGATGTGTGCGAACTCACTGAACACAACTGAGTCGCAAAATAAACATGCTAGGGCGCTGTCTAGCGTTGAAAGCGAACCCTGTTACGTCACAGAGCCGCTGAGAAAAAGTTCTGTGTCCTGTCAGGCACCCAGGTACACAGTTAAGTGCTAAGCGAACATAGAACGTGATCATGCGCTAATGTCCTCGCGGGAGTCACCCGCAATCTATGGCGTCTGAACGCCAGGCCCTGAATACGGCAATCAAACTCCTCACCGGTTATGCCGGTAATCTAGGGCATCTAGGACACCGACCCTGACCAGCTAGCATACCAAAACTCCTCACCGATTAAGTCGGTATTCTAGGAGCTTATTTCAGCCGGGCCCTAACCACACACACGCATGACCACACTGGCGCAAAGCATATAATGGTTGATACTAGCACATGGCGGCTCAGCATTGCCACCCTTTTATAATAACAGCTACAGGACCTGCCAGAAACAAGGACCAATGAAACTTGCTCCAGAACACCAGTAGTCACAGGACCTTCCTGGCAGACCAATAGGAGCTGCTGAACTACCTGAGCATGTGACCCCTGATCTCCAATGAGAGATCTCACCCTGGGCATGCTCAGAAGGGAAAAACAAGTACTTTGTCCTAAAGACGTCTGCTCGCCGCTAACCAGTACTGGCCACAATAGCAGAGTCTGGAGGAGCAGCAGTAATCCTCTGCACACTGCCAGACTGGGCGAGACACTGGGACCGACGTCTAAGCTGAGCAGAGTCCACTGCGGCCGGAGATGAATGGGAGACTGCAGCTGGAATGGCTCGAGATTTTCCTTGTGCAGAAGCGGGAACTTGACCCCTAACAGTCTATTTATTATATATTGTGATGTGCATGGTTGTTCAATAAACTTATATCTTTTTATTGACTTTTTGGACTTGGTACTTCTAGTTTTTTTGGTTTCTCCTGTCTTGAATGCTGCAGCCAGGATCATATTCCTCAGCAATCGTTATACCGATGCCTCTACCTTGTGCCAGTCATTACACTGGTTACCCATCCACTACAGAAACCAGTACAAACTTATTACCCTCACGCACAAAGCACTCCATGGCTCAGCACCACCCTACATCTCCTCCTTCGTCTCAGCCTACCACCCTACCCGTGCCCTCTGTTCTGCTAATGACCTGAGGTTAACATCCTCAATAATCAGAACCTCCCACTCCCATCTCCAAGACTTTTCATGTGCTGCGCCAATTCTTTAGAATGCTCTAGCCAGGTTAATACGATTAATCCCCACAGTTTTAGGCGCGCCCTAAAAGCGCATTTGTTCAGACTGGCTTACCCCCTCAACACATTAACCTAACTATTCCTGTGTCGCCCATTCAAAATTTTTACCATAACTGTACTGTTACATACTTAGGCTGATAACCGGTTGATGTAGCATTACATGAACACTCGATTCTTACACTATGGCTGGTCCCAAAAATGAAAGCAATTGTTACCATCCACCTTTTGTGTCTCCCCTTTTTCCTCATAGATTGTAAGCTTGCGAGCAGGGCTCTCATCCCTCTTTGTATCTGTTTTGATCTATGTGTTTATTGTTATGCTGTAATGGCTATTGTTTGTACATGTCCCCTATAAAATGTAAAGTGCTGCGGAATATGTTGGCGCTATAGAAATAAAATTATTAATATTATTAATATTATTATTTAAGTGCTGACAATAATACATTCAAAAACGATGAGAAATTGGAGTTTACAGAAACAAATGTTAAGAAATATTCCATCCTGTATGATGACTTTTAAATAAGGCAAGATTTAAAAATAATAATTTAAGTAAACCAAAATTTATTTTCTTATTAATTTTTATTACATTTTTATTATTTTTTATAAAAAAATTGGAAATGTCAGTGTAATTTATAAAGGAAGCAAGAAATGCAAAAAATTGGATGGAAGAGGGACTCAGATACAGCCTGTATTAAACATAAAGGTGGGCCTCATAGACATTATGTTCAAATTGTCATGTAGTAGTACTCCTAGACTCATAAAGACTATGCGCTAAGAGAACAGCCTTCCAAAAGTTACAAGCAGGGCCATCCATACACCATTGAAGGCACCAACTGTATTGCATCATTCAAATATTGTAAACAAAGTGTAGATGTGGTACTCGTACATGCATAAAAGCTCTGCATACAGTGTAAAGCCTGAAAAAAACTACAAGCATGGTCATTCATACGCCCTTGAAGGCACCAACTGTAGTACCTCATTCAAATATTGTAAAAAAGTGTAGTTGTGGCACTCCTACGCTCATAAAATCTCTGCACCCAGTGAAAAGACTGCCAAAAATTACAATCAGGGTCATTCATACTCCCTTGAAGGCATCAACTGTAGTACCTCATTCAAATATTGTGAACAAAGTGTAGTTGTGGTACTCCTATACTCATCAAGGCTCTGCACACAGTGCAAAACCAGAAAAAATTGTAAGGAGGGTCATCCATATACCCTTGAAGGCAGCAAATGTAGTGCCTCAGAAAAGAATTAAGAAAATATATTTGTGTCACTTCTATACTCATAAAGGCTTTGCACACATTGCAAGGCCAGAAAGAAAAAATAAAAGGAAGGTAGTCCAGTCGTCCATAGACTCTTGAAGGCAACAACTGGTGGGCCTCATTTAAATATTTTTGAACATGTAGTTGATGTACTCCTACATTCAAAGACTTTGCACAAAGTGCATAGCCAAGAAAAAAATATAACTGGAGGGCCTCATTCAATATTTTGAAAGTGTAGTTGATGTACACCTAAACTCATAAAGGCTTTGCACAAAGTGCAAAGCCAGGAAAAATTGATAAGGAGGGTAATACAGTAATCCCTCGAAGGCAACAACTTTCAGGCCTCATTCAAATATTTTGAAAGTGTAGATAAAGCACTCCTACACTCATAAAGGCTTTGCACAAAGTGCAATGCCAGGAAAAAATTATAAGGAGGGTCATCCAGTCATCTATAGACTCTTAAAGGCAACAATAGAAATGGGCGACAGCCCCTTGTATCATCTTCACCACTGCCTGCTTCCGCATAGTAGGTGAGGAACAACAAGGACAGTGGTAGCCCCGTCTCGAGTCACTTCAAGGTGCCTCTCCCAGGCCCATTTATTTCACAAGAAGGGTTCATTCTGCTTTCTTCATTCTCAGATCACACACACCGCATACTGGCGATATTGCCCATCCGTTTTGATTCATTTGTGACCCAAGTTCCAGCTGTCAGCTCATGCAGCTTTTGAAGCAAGTGTTCCATGTCTACTGCTCGCCTGGTTGAACAAGATGTGATGACAGGTCCCAAACTCTTTTATGGACCCCCATCTCAGCTGCCTGTCGAATGTAACGACCTCCTCCTGGAATGCCAACTCTTGATACCTTGTGGCTAGTGGGCCCACTAGCATGTCTCCAGCCCTGTTCATGACTCGCCTCCATCTCACTGCCATCTAGCCTAGGCCCCACAATCCACTCATCAGTTGCTGGGTCCTGGCTCTCCCATCTGTAGTCTGAAAGAAACCAAGCGGTAAAGGCCTGGGTTCGGGCCTTGGTGGTTCTGGGAAAGTGGCCAGTTTCGGACTACAGGCTCCTGCCACCTCTGCTGTCATGCCAGCTTTTTCTGGCTTTGATATTCACCTGGTCCCTGCCTTGGAGTCTCACAGCAATCTGCCTTCTTTGTCACCTTGTCGCCCACTAAGCACATTACACTGTATTGATTACTAATTCAATCCAGAAAAAATGTTGAACTTTTTTGAAAGTGTTATATACCATCAAAATGTAACACAAAACATGTAATACTCTATGGATGATTAAATTAATTGAGAAAAAAATTTGAATGCTTTTTTAAGTGTTATATAAAACCGAAATTTAACACAAACCACGTACTACCCTATGGATGACTAATTGATTCCCCAAAAAAATGTCAATGCTTTTTTGGAGTGCTATATACCACCTAAATGTAACACATAACACATAATACTCTATGGATGACTAACTGAATCCATAAAGATTGGAGAAATTATATTTTGGTTTGCACAAAATAGCATTGTTCGATTACAGATCATTCCATGATCATCTGAAGTTCTTTTATTTGCTTAAACTAGCTATTACCGACCACCGAAAACACTGTGCATCAGTGTAAATGGATCATTAGCACCAGCTGTAGTTTCTATAGAGTTCTATGAAAAAATGTGATGCGCACTCACAGCTACCAAGCAATTGGTTGTGATCCACTTTCCAAAGGCCCTAGTTAAAATATATACAGTGGAGGAAATAAATATTTGATCCCTTGCTGATTTTGTAAGTTTGCTCACTGACAAAGACATGAACAGTCTATAATTTTAAGGGTAGGTTAATTTTAAGATTGAGAGATAGAATATCCAAAATAAAGTCCAGAAAATCACAAAGTATAATTTATATAAATTTATTTGCATTTTGCAGTGAGAAATAAGTATTTGATCCATCTGGCAAACAAGACTTAATACTGGGTGGCAAAACCCTTGTTGGCAAGCACAGCAGTCAGACTTTTTTTGTAGTTGATTATGAGGTTTGCGCACATGTCAGGAGGAATTTTGGTCCACTCCTCTTTGCAGATCATCTCTAAATCATTAAGATTTTGAGGCTGTCGCTTTGCAACTCGGAACTTCAACTCCCTCCATCAGTTTTCTATGGGACTAAGATCTGGAGACTAGCTAGGCCACGCCATAACCTTAATGTGCTTCTTTTTGAGCCACTCCTTTGTTGTCTTGGCTGTATGTTTTGGGTCATTGTCTTGCTGGAAGACCCAGCCACGGCCCATTTTTAATGCCCTGGCAGAGGGAAGGAGGTTGTCACTCGGGATTTTACGGTACTTGGCTCCATCCATTCTCCCATTGATGTGGTGATGTAGTCCTGTGCCCTTAGCAGAGAAACACCCCAAAACATAATGTTTCCACCTCCATGCTTGACATTAGGAACTGCGTTCTTTGGGTCATAGGCAGCATTTCTCTTCTGCCAAACACGGCGAGTTGAGTTAATGCCAAAGACTTTAATTTTTGTCTCATCTGACCACAGCACCTTCTCCCAATCAATCACAGAATCATCCAGATGTTCATTGGCAAACTTCAGACAGGCCTGCACATGTGCCTTCTTGAGCAGGGGGACCCAGCAGGCATTGCAGGATTTTAAACCTTTACGGCGTAATGTGTTACCAATGGTTTTCTTGGTGACTGTGGTACCAGCTGCCTTGAGATCATTAACAAGTTCACCCACTGTAGTTTTATACTGATCTCTCACCTTCCTCATGATCAAGGATATCCTATGAGATGAGATTTTGCATGGTGCCCCAAATCGATGTCGATTGACAGCCATTTTGTATTTCTGCCATTTTCTTACTGTTAAACCAACAGTTGTCTCCTTCTCACCCAGCATCTTACTTATGGTTTTGTATCCCATTCCAGCTTTGTGCAGGTCTATGATCTTGTCCCTGACATCCTTAGAAAGCTCTTTGGTTTTGCCCATGTTGTAGAGGTTAGAGTCTGACTGATTATTCTCTTCCCAACATGAGCCGTACTAGTACTGTGCTAGCACCGATCGTGGGCATTAAACCCCTCTGATGCCGCTGTCAGTAGTAATAGTGGCACAGTGAAGCATCGCACAGTGAGGGTCGTCCCTGCCTGCGTGCTCCCACTGGAACAACGCATGTGATCGCATTGTTCCAGTGGTCTCCATGGAGACACCCGACTCCAAGATGGCCGCGGGGTCCTTTCGGGTCATTTAAAGAGCAGGCGCCGGCAAGCACCCTTCACTGCCTGTCACAACGCTGATCTGACACTGTGCTGTGCAAAGTGTCAGATCAGCGATCTGATTTTATATAGTACTATCCCATACTGGGACAATGTAAAAGAGTAAAAAAAAAATATTATAAAGTGTAAAAATATTTTTTACAAATTCCTAAACAAAAAAAAAAAAATATATATATTTTCCCAAGAAATATATTTATTTATGTAAATTAAAAAAACAATAAAAGTACACATATTTGGTATTGCCGCGTCAGTAACCACGAGCTCTATAAAACTTTCCCACTAGTTAACCCCTTCAGTGAACACCGTAAAAAAATAAATAAAAAACGAGGCAAAAAACAATGTTTTATCATACAGCCGAACAAAAAGTGCAATAAAACGCGATTAAAAAGCCGGATATAAATAAAAATGGTGCCGTTCAAAACACCATCTTGTCCCGCAAAAAACAAGCCACCATAAAGCTCCATCAACAGAAAAATAAAAAAGTTAAAGCTCTCAGAATAAAGCAATGCAAAAAGATTTTTTTTCTATAAAATAGTTATTGTGTAAAAGCGCCAAAACATAAAAAAATGTAAAAGAGGTGTGAGGAAGGAACGGCCACCATCTTGGATATGGCCTGCTCCAGCTGCCATGTTGTCTGAATTCACAGATTCACAGCAGCTAACTGCTGTAATTCCCTATGGCCTCTGGCCATATTCGATACAATAGGGTTTGGTCTTTGAAAAGGTCTATTAGTATGCTGAGTAGACTCGACTCAAGACAGGATTTACTGCTCAATGTGAATAGCCAGGCCTGTTAGTATGCTAAGTAGGCCAGGCCAAACAGTACTTCAAAGCTGGGGGCTTCAATTAGATTATACCTGCCAGCTAGACACAGAAAACACATCTATTGTGTCTCCCAGTCATGACGGCTCCGTTCTAGGATTATGAATTATGAGACATCTTTCTAGGTACAAACTCATAAAAAATATCTGCGTGATCCTGCGGACCTCGGGCATCTGATGGTGCAACTCCCGAGTCGGTGATGGCTCAGGGGTCTGAGATATAGAGATTGGCACTCCAAAGAGACCCAATCGGGCCAGGTTTGATCTCCACGCGACAGGCAAAACATACTGCATCCGCTGGTACCTCTCGTGTCCTGATCCGATCGTCCTGGAGAAAGTTAACCCCTTTATTAGGTATTGGGAATAAATTCTGCAAGGGGCTAAGGGTGGACACCAAGGGGAGGGACCTAGCAGGTTTAAGAACTGTGAGCTATGGGCAGACCAGAGTCATTCTCACAGAAGCCAAGACAATGAAGAACTAAGGACCAAGGGACAGATCTGTCAAGGGAGCAGCGGCACACGTTTTGGGGGACTGTCCAGCAACTAAGACTTTCACCTGTGGATCGCAGAGCTCCCAGCCTCCACATGCCCCTACAACCTGGTAATATGGACCTCTAAGCCTCGTACCATTATTGTTGTATTTTACTCTGACTGCAAATCCATTGTAATTCCGTTGTATAGCTAACTGTACATTTCTTGAATTATCTAGTGCGCCCTTAAGGCAATTAAACTATAAAATTAATCTTGGGCTGATGCTTTTACTCTGATCACGAATCTTAGAATACCCAGTGGGTAACAGGACAACCTCCCCAGCTGTCATTTGCTCTAGGTGCAGTTCCCTTACTGACCAGAGAGACAAAGAGGGCGCCGAGAGCTGTGCCTGTGGAGTTATGTCACATTGGTGACGTGGAAGGACGGGGGTTGTCCTTCACATTTGGTGGCAGCGGTGGGATCAGAGTAATAGTGTGCGTAGGACCCCTACTCCCAGACACTAAAGACTACCAGCGGTAACTTTCACTACTGGGGTCTTAAGGTCAGCCCAGCACTTGATGGTCAGAGTGTAGATATAATAAGTTGTGTGCAAGGTCAGGATTGCAGCTGTGTCAGTAACCAAAGGTTCCTAAGATGGCGGAAGGCACCAGAAGTAAGGCAAAGGGGGAGGCCAATGCTATGGTCTATGAGGGGTTCGATACCGATGAAGGCGAGGGGGAGCTCAGCCAGGGCTCCCCAAGGAGCCAGACCCCCGTGCTCAGTCTCGCAGTGGACTGTCCACCCACTGCCCGTCCCAGCCTGTCCAGATCGGAGGCCCTTTTCCAAGCGGCTATGGCACAGCTCGAGCCTGGTAATGACGCCGCCCATGACAGACTCTTACCCATGGTGGCAGCAGAGGAAAGCGGCAGAGCGTGAGCAAGCAGAACGTGTGCATCAGACTGCGGAGTGCCGTGAAGCTGCTGAGCGCAGGCACCGACTGGAGATGGCTCAGCACGGGCTCGCGCTGGATGCTCTAGCCCCACCGGAGACCAAGGCTTCCAAGTTCCGGGCGGAGGACTTTCCCTTGCTGGAAAAGGATGGAGACCTGGATTCCTTTCTGCTGGCCTTTGAGAGGACCTGCCTCCAACATCATCTGGCTATGGATCAGTGGGCAAGGCACCTGACCCCCCCGTTTGAGGGGTAAGTCCCTGGAAGTTTTGGGGGACTTACCTGCCGGGGAGGAGCAGGACTACAACAGCATCAAACGGGCCCTGATCCAGCACTACAACCTCACCCCGGAGTCGTACCGCAGGAAGTTCAGGAGCCTGCAGCGGGGTTCAAAGGACACCTGGACTGACCACATGCGGGCCCTGCTGAGAGCTGCGGAGCACTGGACCTCAGGTTTAGAGCTCATCACCCGCCAGGAGGTCCAAGAACTGTTTGTCACGGAGCAGTTCTTGTGGAACTGCCCAGAGGACCTCCAGCAGTTCCTCTGTGACCGGAGACCAAAGGGGGCTTCTGCTACAGCCGCCCTGGCAGACGAGTATGCCAACAACAGGGCGCATGAGCCGAAGAAGCCTGCCAGCAGCACCTGGAGAGGGGGTAAGCCCAATCCTGCCCCGGCCATATATCCAGCCCCCAGAGTGCAAGGGGTGTACCCCCCTGCTGCCCTCTCCAGGCCAGGAACAGAACCCAGGCGTTGTCATCATTGCAACCAGTCGGGACACTTTAAGGCTGCATGTCCCCAGCGCCATAAGGCCCCATCCCTGTCACAGAAACCGTCCACTGTTTTGTGTGTGGGAGGGGGTGGTGGGAGGTCCCTGGACAATTACCAACCCGTCACAATCGGCCGCTCAGCGGTCATGGGACTGCGGGACACAGGCGCTGAACGAACCCTGCTACGTCCTGAGGTGGTGTCCCCTCAAGACTTGGTGCCTGGGAAAACCCTTTCCGTCTCCGGAATTGGAGGCGTTGAACCGGCGCTGCCTGTCGCCAAGGTGTATTTGGACTGGGGCGCCAGGAGGGGGATGCGAGAGGTGGGAGTAACGTCAAATATTCCTGCCAATGTGTTGCTTGGGACCGATTTGGGGCGGCTAGTGTTCCAGTATGTGGCCACTGAACCCCCAAGTTCGGCTCCCCAAGAATGTCATGACTCTACTGTGAATGCTAATGTTAATGTATTGAATGTGCCTCCAACAGTGGAGGAGGGAGTGAAACCTGATGGTAAGCCATGCACTGACACTACACACACAGGGCTCACAGTGAGGACAGGTGAGGAGGCTGCAGGGGAGAGCTCAGAGGTGGAGGGAGGGGCTGCTATGGGCAGTATAGTGCCCCTAACTGAATCCAGCCTTCTGAGTCTAGGGCCTCTGCAGAAGGAGGAACAGGCCATGGGGGTGAGGGCGTCCCGGGAGAGGAGCCACCAGGTAAGACCCCAGGGCAGGAGTTCCCCACATCTGGGATGTCAGGAGGCCAGGGAAGTCTGCCTGACCCGGCGACTTGGTCAGGGGACGAGGGGAAGCAGGCGCTACCCGTGGTCTCAGCGGTTGTGGCCGCTGTTACCAGGAGTGGGAGCGCCGAAGCCCAAGGAGCCTCGCGGAGGTCCGACGGTTTCCCCCTCTCCAACCAAGTGGCTGCCGAGTCAGACAGCGGCCAGGAGACAGATCCCAGGGAACTGACAGAGGATGTGGCAGTTTCATCAATTCTTGCCACATCAAGTCAGGGATTTCAGGCAGCGTTGGAAGCTGACGCTAGCCTGAAAACTCTCAAGGAGCAGGTGGCACAGCCTCCCCTGGAGTTCGACCGCGAGTGAGTGGTCTGGGACCAGGGAGGCTGTACTGGGTAACGGTCCAGCAGGGTTCACCGGAGGCGTGGCCCAGGGACCGACAGTTACTGGTACCCTATCCGTTCAGGGCATAATTGTAGAGGATCGCAAACGAGATTCCCATGGCCGGACACCTAGGTATCGCTAAAACCAGGGCCAGGCTAGCTCAGCATTTCTACTGGCCTGGAATGAGGACCGAGGTGATAGCCTACTGCCGTTTGTGTGACACCTGTCAGAGGGAGGGGAAGGCGGGGCGGGGCCCCAAAGCCCCACTGCTAACTCTGCCCATCATCGAAGAGCCTTTCTCGAGGGTGGCTGTGGATCTCATTGGACCTCTGTCCACTCCCAGCCGCTCCGGGAAATGCTTCATACTAACGGTAGTGGACTATGCCACCCGGTATCCAGAGGCGGTAGCTTTGTCGTCCATTCGGGCCGACAAAGTGGCCACTGCCTTACTGAAGATTTTCTCGAGAGTGGGGTTTCCCAGGAAATGCTCACCGACCGAGGGACCCAGTTCATGTCGCAGCTGATGGAGTCTTTCTGTAAGCAGGTACAGGTGCAACATCTGGTAGCCAACCTGTATCACCCACAGACCAATGGCCTGTGTGAGCGGTTCAATGGCACCTTAAAGCAGAAGCTGAAGATGTTGGTCGACTCCCACGGGAGAGACTGGGAGCGGTATCTCCCACACCTGCTGTTTGCCTACCGGGAGGTCCCACAGACCTCAACGGGGTTCTCACCCTTTGAGCTCCTGTACGGGCGACGTGTACGGGGGCCCCTTGCTCTGGTGAAGGAAGCATGGGAAGGGGATTTAGCCACCCCTGGAGTGTCGGTCATTGAGTATGTCGTGCGCTTCCGGGACCGAATGATGGCCTTGACACGGCTGGTGCATGACAATATAGCCCAAGCCCAGGCTGACCAGAAGCGGTGGTACGACCAGAATGCTTGTGAGCGGACCTACCAGGTGGGTCAAAAAGGTGTGGGTACAGGTCCCCATACCTCAAAACAAGCTTCAGGCAGCCTAGGAGGGTCCATACCTCGTGCACGAGCAGCTCAATTCCGTCACCTATCTGGTCACCCTGGACCACGTCCGTGGAAGGAGGAAGGCCTTCCACGTGAACATGATGAAGGCCCATCATGAGCGGGAGGCTTGTGCCCTCCCAGTGTGCAACCTTCCCAAGGATGGGGGGGTTGGCCACCAGCTCTTGGAGGACCAACGTTCCCAGCTGGGGTCACCCTACACCCCTTTCGGGAGCTGTTCAGCAGCCTGCCCAGAAGGACTGAGACAGCAGTCCATGACGTGGATACCGTCAATCACCCCCCCGATACGGCGTTCAGCATATCGGGTCTCTCTTGAGGTACAGCAAATGCGCCAAGAGATAGACGAGATGCTGAAGCTGGGGGTGATCCAAGTGTCCAACAGCGAGTGGGCTTCGCCTGTAGTCCTCCTCCCTAAAAAGGACCGAACGGTTCTGCGTTGACTACAGGGGGCTCAACGCTGTGACGGTCACCCAATGCCGCGCATCGATGACCTGCTCGACCAGCTGGCCGGGGCTAAGTACCTGACCATCATGGATTTGAGCAGGGGGTATTGGCAGATTCCCCTGACCCCTGGGGCATGGGAACGTCCCGGCTTTAACCCCTTCAAGACCCAGCCTATTTTGACCTTAAAGACCTTGCCATTTTTTGCAATTCTGACCAGTGTCCCTTTATGAGGTAATAACTCAGGAACGCTTCAACGGATCCTAGCGATTCTGAGATTGTTTTTTCGTGACATATTGGGCTTCATGTTAGTGGTAAATTTAGGTCGATAATTTTTGCGTTTATTTGTGAAAAAAATGGAAATTTGGCGAAAATTCTGAAAATTTTGTAATTTTCAAATTTTTATTTTTATTCTGTTAAACCAGAGAGTTATGTGGCACAAAATAGTTAATAAATAACATTTCCCACATGTCTACTTTACATCAGCACAATTTTGGGAACAACATTTTTTTTTGTTAGGAAGTTATAAGGGTTAAAAGTTGACCAGCGATTTCTCATTTTTACAGCAAAATTTACAAAACCATTTTTTTTAGGGACCACCTCACATTTGAAGTCACTTTGAGGGGTCTATATGGCAGAAAATACCCAAAAGTGACACCTTTATAAAAACTGCACCCCTCAAGCTACTCAAAACTACATTCAAGAAGATTATTAACCCTTCAGGTGCTTCACAGGAACTAAAGCAACGTGGAAGGAAAAAATGGACATTTTAATTTTTCCAACAAAAATTTTCTTTTAGCATCAATTTTTTCATTTTTACATGGGCATCAGGATAAAATGGATCCTAAAATTTGTTGGGCAATTTCTCCTGAGTACACACATACCTCATATGTGGTCATAAACCACTGTATGGGCGCACGGCAGGGCTCAGAAGGGAAGGAGCGCCATTTGACTTTTTGAATGGAAAATATGCTGGAATATTTAGCGGTTGCCATGTCGCATTTGGAGAGTCCCTGTGTGCCTAAACATTGGAGCTCCCCCACAAGTGACCCCATTTTGGAAACTAGACCCCCTAAGGAACTTATCTAGATGCATAGTGATCACTTTGAACCCCCAGGTGCTTCACAAATTGATCTGTAAAAAAGAGAAAGTACTTTTTTTTCACAAAAATTTTCTTTTAGCCTCAGTTTTTTCATTTTCACATGGGCAACAGTATAAATTGGATCCTAAAATGTGTTGGGCAATTTCTCCTGAGTACACAGATACCTCATATGTGGTCATAAACCACTGTTTGGGCGCACTGCAGGGCTCAGAAGGGAAGGAGCGCCATTTGACTTTTTGAATGGAAAATATGCTGGAATATTTAGCGGTTGCTATGTCGCATTTGGAGAGTCCCTGTGTGCCTAAACATTGGAGCTCCCCCACAAGTGACCCCATTTTGGAAACTAGACCCCCTAAGGAACTTATCTAGATGCATAGTGAGCACTTTGAACACCCAGGTGCTTCACAAATTGATCCGTAAATAAAAGAAAGTACTTTTTTTTCACAAAAATTTTCTTTTAGCCTCAGTTATTTTCATTTTCACATGGGCAACAGTATAAATTGGATCCTAAAATGTGTTGGGCAATTTCTCCTGAGTACACAGATACCTCATATGTGGTCATAAACCACTGTTTGGGCGCACGCAGGGCTCAGAAGGGAAGGAGCGCCATTTGACTTTTTGAATGGAAAATATGCTGGAATATTTAGCGGTTGCGATGTCGCATTTGGAGAGTTCCTGTGTGCCTAAACATTGGAGCTCCCCACAAGTGACCCCATTTTGGAAACAAGGCGCCCTAAGGAACTTATCTAGATGCATAGTGAGAACTTTGAACCCCCAGGTGCTTCACAGAAGTTTATAACGCAGAGCCACGAAAATAAAAAATAATTTTTTTTCTCAAAAAATGATTTTTTAGCCCACTGTTTTTTATTTTCACAATGGTTACAGGAGAAATTGGACCCCAAAAGTTGTTTTCCAGTTTCTCCTGAGTACGCTAGTACCCCATATGTGGGGGGGAACCACTGTTTGGGCACACGTCAGGGCTCGGAAGGATGTAGTGACGCTTTGAAATGCCGACTTGATGGAATGGTCTGCGGGCATCTTGTTACGTTTGCAGAGCCCCTGATGTGCCTAAACAGTAGAAACTCCCCACAAGTGACCCCATTTTGGAAACTAGACCCAGCAAAGAACTTATCTAGATGTGTGGTGAGCACTTTGAACCCCCAAGGGCTACACAGAAGTTTATAACGCCCGGGCATGAAAATAAAAAAATCATATTTTTTCCACAATCAGGATCTTTTAGTCCCCAATTTTTTTATTTTCCCAAGGGTAACATGAGAAATTAGACCCCAAAAGTTGTTGTCCAATTTGTCCTGAGTATGCTGATATCCCATATGTGGGAGAAAACTACTGTATGGGCACACGTCGGGGCTCGGATGGGAAGTAGTGACGTTTTGAAATGCCCACTTGATGGAATGGTCTTCGGGCGTCATGTTACGTTTGCAGAGTCCCTGATGTGCCTAAACAGTAGAAACTCCCCACAAGTGACCCCATTTTGGAAACTAGATCCCCCAAGGAACTCCTATAGATGCGTGATAAGCACTTTGAATCTCCAAGTCCTTCACAGAAGTTTATAACGCAGAGCCGTGAAAATATAAAATCATTTTTTTTCCACAAAAATAATTTTTAGTCCCCAATTTTTTTTCCCAATGTTAACAGGAGAAATTAGAACCCCCAAAGTTGTTGTGCAATTTTTCCCGAGTATGCTGATACCCCATATGTGGGGATAAACCACTGTTTGGGCATACGTCGGGGCTTGGAATAAAGGGAGCACTGTTTGACTTTTTGAACGCAAAATTTGCAGGAATCAATGGTGGCGCCATGTCGCGTATGGAGACCCCCTGATGTGCCTAAATAGTGGAAACCCCTCAATTCTAACTCCAACCCTAACCCCAACACACCCCTAACCCCAACCCTAACCCCTACACACACCTAACTCTAATACAAACCTAATCATAACCCTAACCCAACACCTAACCCTATCCCAACTCTACCATATCCAACTACAAGCCTAACCCTAATTCCAACCCTAACCCTAATTCCAACCCTAACCCAAATTCCAACCCTAACCGTAATTCTAACCTTAACCCTAATGCTAACCCTAACCCTAGTTCTAACCCTAAGGCTGGTTCATATTGCGTTTACCAGCCCGTTCAACACGTAGCGGTGACGGCTGTAACGGTATGCATAACGCATCGCGTTATGCTATACCCGCTAGCGCAGTGAATCAGCAGTAATCAGCCCGGGATCCACAGCAAACCCCGGATCTGCAGCGAATCAGCAGCGAATCCGCCGCGGATCAGCAGCGAAATCAGCCGCGGATCAGCAGCGAATCAGCCGCGATCAGCGCGAAATCGACGGATCAGTAGCGAAATCAGCCGCGGATCACAGCGAAATCCGCTACGGATCCGCAGCGAATCAGCAGCGAAATCGTCGCGGATCAGCAGCGAAATCAGCCGCGGATCAGCAGCGAAAATCAGCCGGATCCGCAGCGAATCAGCAGCGAAATCCGCCGCGGATCAGCAGCGAAATCCGCTGCGGATCAGCAGCGAAATCAGCCGCGGATCAGCAGCGAAATCCGCCGCGGATCAGCAGCGAAATCATCCGCGGATCAGCAGCGAAGTCAGCCGCGGAGATCAGCAGCGAAATCAGCGCGGATCAGTAGCGAAATCAGCCGCGGATCAGCAGCGAAATCAGCCGCGGAATCAGCAGCGATCAGCAGCAAATCAGTCGCGGATCAGCAGCGAAATCCGCCGCGGATCAGCAGCAAAATCAGCCGCGGCATCGCAGCGAATCAGCAGCGAAATCGCCGCGATCAGCAGCGAAATCCAGCATCCGCGGATCAGCAGCGAAATCAGCCGCGGATCAGCAGCGAAATCCGCTGCGGATCCGCAGCAGATCAGCAGCGAAATCAGCCGCGGATCAGCAGCGAAATCCGCTGCGGATCCGCAGCGAATCAGCAGCAAAATCAGACGGATCAGCAGCGAAATCAGTCGCGGATCTGCAGCGAAATCAGTTGCGGATCAGCAGCGAAATCAGTCGCGGATCCGCAGCGAATCAGTTGCGATCCGCAGCGAAATCAGTTGCGGATCAGCAGCGAAATCCGCCGCGGATCCGCAGCGAAATCCGCCGCGGATCAGCAGCGAAATCCGCGGCGGATCAGCAGCGAAATCAGCCGCGGATCAGCAGCGAAATCAGCCGCGGATCAGCAGCGAAATCCGCCACGGATCTGCAGCGAAATCCGCCGCGGATCCGCAGTGAAACCGCCACACGTTGCGGATTTTGCTGCGGATCCGCGGTGTATTTTGCTGCGGATCCGCGGCGGATTTCGCTGCTGATCTGCGGCGGATATCGCTGCGCATCCGCGGCTGATTTCGCTGCTGATCCGCCGCGGATCAGCAGCGAAATCTGCCGCGGATCCGCAGCAAAATCCGCAACGTGTGCACAGAGCCTAATAGGAAAGAAAAAAAAAAAAATCTTTATTTTTTTTTATTTGTCCCTACCTATGATAAAGGGGGGGGTTCATTTACTTTTTTTTATTTTGATCACTGTGACAGTTTATCACAGTGATCAAAATAAATTTTTGGACACTGGGGGGCGCACTGCGCATGCGCCGGCCGGCGGGCGCACTGCGCATGCGCCCGCCATTTTCCAAGATGGCGGCGCCCATGAAGAGGCCCGGGGGGACGCCGGGACCGATCCAGGGACATCGGTGGATCGGGAGAGGTGAGTAGGGTGGTCGGAAGGTTAGGGGGGGGGATCGGAAGGTGGGGGCACCGGAGCAAAGGAGGAGGGGAGCTGTTAGTGACGGCGGTGACCGATCGCTGCCATCTTTCGGTGGCGGCGGCCGATCGCCGCCGTGACTACGTGTAGGGGGGTCAGGTCTCGGTGTCCAGCCATGGCAGATGCTATTGCAGCATCGGCCATGGCTGGATTGTAATATTTCACCAATTAAATTGGTGAAATATTACAGATTGCTCTGATTGGCTGTTTCACTTTTAACAGCCAATCAGAGCGATCGTGGCCACGGGGGGGTTAAGCCAACCCCCCTGTGGTGAAGCACAAAGGGTCCTGTAACTGCGGGTCGGGTGACCTTTGAGTGACCCCGGTCTCCCAGCCCGCAGGGACGCGATCCTTTCATGACGCAGGGTATGCGTCATAGGTCGGATTGGCACCGACTTTCATGACGCATACGCTGTGTCAAAGGTCGGGAAGGGGTTAACACCCCATTCGGACTATACGAGTCCATGGTGATGCCCTTCGGCATGAAAAATGCCCCTGCCACTTTTCAGCAGATGTCAACACGCTGCTCGAGGGACTGGAAGGGTATGCAACCGCGTACCTGGATGACATTGCCATCTTCAGTCCCACCTGGGAGAATCACCTAGAGTACCTGTTGCAGGTGCTCGAGCAGATCCAGCGAGCAGGCTTGACCATTAAGCCGGAAAAATGACAGCTGGGTATGAGTGAGGTCCACTACCTGGGACACCGGGTAGGTGGGGGAGCTCTGAAGCCAGAGCCTGGGAAGGTGGATGCCATCGCATCCTGGCCCACCCCCAGGACCAAGCAGCAGGTGATGTCCTTCTTGGGGATTGCTGGGTACTATAGGAGGTTTGTTCCACACTATAGTGCCCTGTCCACGCCCCTGACGGACCTCACCAAGAAAAAGCTGCCCATTGCAGTTGACTGGACCGTCGCCTGCGAGACAGCTTTCCAGGCGCTCAAGACCGCCCTTTCTAGCTCTCCTGTACTACAGGTAGCCGACTTCACGCGGCCATTCTTAGTGCAGACCGACGCCAGTGACTTCGGCCTCGATGCTATGTTCAGCCAGGTTGACACTACGGGCCATGAACACCCCGTTTTGTACCTGAGTCGGAGGCTCCTGCCGAGGGAAGTGGCCTATTCCACGATGGAGAAGGAATGTCTGGCAATTGTGTGGGCCCTGCAGCGTCTGCAGCCATACTTGTACGGATGTCAATTCACCGTGGAAACAGACCATAACCCCCTCAGTTGGTTACACACGGTCTCTGGGACGAATGGGAGGTTGCTACGCTGGAGCATCGCTCTCCAGCAGTACAACTTCACCATTCACCACAAAAGAGGCAGGGACCATGGTAACCCTGATGGGTTGTCCCGGCAAGGAGAGGGTGCGGAAGGGCGCATGGGGGAACACAGGAATGTGATACCCCCTAGCGCCCTCAAAAGCAGGGAGGTGTGAGAAAGGAACGGCCACCATCTTGGATATGGCCTGCTCCAGCCGCCATGTTGTCTGAATTCACAGATTCACAGCAGCTAACTGCTGTAATTCCCTATGGCCTCTGGCCATATTCGATACAATCGGGTTTGGTCTTTGAAAAGGTCTATTAGTATGCTGAGTAGATTCGACTCAAGACAGGATTTACTGCTCAATGTGAATAGCAAGGCCTGTTAGTATGCTAAGTAGGCCAGGCCAAACAGTACTTCAAAGATGGGGGCTTCAATTAGATTATACCTGCCAGCTAGACACAGAAAACACATCTATTGTGTCTCCCAGGCATGACGGCTCCATTCTAGGATTATGAATTATGAGCACATCTTTCTAGTTACAAACTCATAAAAAATATCTGCGTGACCCTGCGGACCTCGGGCATCTGATGGTGCAACTCCCGAGTCGGTGATGGCTCGGGGGTCTGAGATATAGAGATTGGCACTCCAAAGAGACCCAATCGGGCCAGGTTTGATCTCCACGCGACAGGCAAAACATACTGCATCCGCTGGTACCTCTCGTGTCCTGATCCGATCGTCCTGGAGAAAGTTAACCCCTTTATTAGTTATTGGGAATAAATTCTGCAGGGGGCTAAGGGTGGACACAGAGGGGAGGGACCTAGCAGGTTTAAGAACTGTGAGCTATGGGCAGACCATAGTTATTTTCACAGAAGCCAAGACAATGAAGAACTAAGGACCAAGGGACAGATCTGCCAAGGGAGCAGCGGCACACGTTTTGAGGGACTGTCCATCAACTAAGACTTTCACCTGTGGATCGCAGAGCTCCCTGCCTCCACATGCCCCTACAACCTGGTAATATTGACCTCTAGCTAATACCTCTAAGCCTTGTACCACTATTGTTGTATTTTACTCTGACTGCAAATCCATTGTAATTCCGTTGTATAGCTTACTGTATATTTCTGTAATTATCTAGCAGGCTGATGCTTTTACTCTGATCACGAATCTTAGAATACCCAGTGGGTAACAGGACACCCTCCCCGGCGGCCATTTGCGCTAGGTGCAGTTCCCTTACTGACCTGAGAGACAAAGGGGGCGCCGGAGAGCTGTGCCTGTGGAGTTACATCACATTGGTGACGTGGAAGGAAGGGTTGTCCTTCACATGAGGTATCGCTGTAATCATACTAACCCAAAGAATAAAACTGCTTTATGAATTTTACCACATGCAGAATGGTGTAAACGCCCCCCAAAAAGAAGTTCATGAATTGCTGATTTTTGTTCATTCTGCCTCCCAAAAATTTGTAATAAAAAGCGATCAAAAAATGTCATGCACCCAAAAACGGTACCAATTAGGTCAACTCGTCTCTCAAAAAACAAGACCTCACATGACTCTGCAGGAAAAATTATAGCTCTCAAAATGTGGTGATGCAAAAACTATTTTTTACAATAAAAAGCATCTTTTAGCGGGTGGCAGCTGCCAAACATAAAAACCCGCTATTAAATCCGCTATAAACAGTAAATCAAACCCCCATCAAATAAAATAAAAAAAATGTATTTATTACCATTTTCCCATTAAGGTTAGGGTTAGGGCTAAAGTTAGGGTTAGGGTTGCGGCTAAATTTAGGGTTAGGGTTAGAGTTGGGGCTAAAGTTAGAGTTAGGGTTAGGGTTGGGGCTAAAGTTAGGGTTAGTGTTAGGGTTGGGGCTAGAGTTGGGGTTAGTGTTTGGATTAGGGTTAGGGTTTGCATTATGGTTAAGGTTTGGATTAGGGTTAGGGGTATGTTGGGGTTAGGGTTGGAGTTAGAATTGGAGGTTTTCCACTGTTTAGGCACATCAGGGGCTATCCAAAACACGACAAGGCGTCCGATCTCAATTCCAGCCAATTCTGTATTGAAAAAGTCAAACGGTGCTCCTTTCCATCCGAGCTCTGCTGTGCACCAAAACAGTAGTTTACCCCCACATATAGGATATCGGTGTACTCAGGACAAATTGGACAACAACTTTTGGGGTCCAATTTTTCCTGTTACCCTTGTGAAAAAAAAAATTGGGGACGAAAAGATCATTTTTGTGAAAAAAATATGATTTTTTATTTTTACAGCTCTACATTATAAAATTCTGTGAAGCACTTGCAGGTTCAAAGTGCTCACCATACATCTATATAAGTTCCTTAGGGGATCTAGTTTCCAAAATGGTGTCACTTGTGGAGGGTTTCCATTGTTTAGGCACATCAGCGGCTCTCCAAATGCGACATGGTGTCCGATAATTATTCCAGCATATTTTACATTCCAAAAGTCAAATAGCGCTCCTTGCTTACTTATTTTCCCCACTGTATTACACTGACACTGCTGTTAAAATGACTAACCAAACGCTCCTCCTATAAGGAATAAACTATTCTTGTTAGCACTAAGAAACTGTTCTTGTGACAATCGAGTGGAGGTTGTAGCCCTGTCATCACACAAGGATTCATTCCCTTGTCCCCACTGAGATTTTTTTCTAAACCAGTTTTTCTAAGTTAGCCCAGACTTTGGATAGTTACAATATATTTTCATAGTTCATAGAATTCACTTTTTTCCTAAACTGATTTGGTTCTACATGCTAAAGGACTATATAGCTATGATTTTATCGATTCCTTCTGTCAAGTTACAGAAAACATACACGGGTGATAATTACAAACTGAACTCAAGCTTTCAATAATGCACTTTTCTTGTAGCTTTATTTTAGGTGGTGAAGTGTGAAGTCTTAAATATTTACTACACATAGATATGTTAAGTATTGTTTTGTTGCAGTTTAGTCTTCATACAAAAAAACAGCAGTTTTTGAATTGAAATCATTATGAAAAAACAGCCAGAACAGTTATTTTCCAAAATAATCTCAGAGGGTTTTTTTTCAGTTCTGCTCCTATACTTAAAGGGATTGTAAAGTGAAAATAATAAATCACCTTCCCAAAAAATATGTGACAACTTATAGATCATGGAAGTATAACTGCTAGAATTTACACCGATCAGTATATAAGGGGACTTTTATCCTTCTTAATCCATGTTCACACATTCAGTATTTGGTCAGTATTTTACATCATTATTTTTAAGAAAAAATCAGGAGTGGAACAATCAGAGGAAAAGTATAATAGAAACATGTCACCACTTCTGCATTTTTCTCCCACTCCTGGTTTTGGTTTATAAATACTCATGTAAAATACTGACCAAATACTAAATGTGTGAATGTGGCCTAGAAATGAAGCGGCAGTACACATGCCCGAGTGCTGCTGCATTAATTCTTTTATTGAACTGCCAGAAAAAGCCAAGTGCAGTGTTCGGTAGACCTATAAGGAATTAATGTACTGATCTATACATTATTATCTATCCCATGGATAGGTGATAACTTTTATTTATTAGACAAGCTCTTGTCAGGATCCCCAGGACTGCTATACAGGACAGTGCCTGGGTCCCGATGAGTATGTGGTTATACAGGGGCTTACCTGGAGTGTGGGGAGTAGCATGTCCCGGTGCAACAGTCAGCGTGCAGGACCTGCATCATGTGACTGTTGGGGGATACAGGGGCTTACCCGGAGTGTGGGGAGTAACGTGTCCCGGCGCGACAGTCAGCGTGCAGGACCTGTGTCACGTGACTGTTGGGGATACAGGGGCTTACCCGGAGTGTGGGGAGTAGCGTGTCTCGGTGCAACAGTCAGCATGCAGGACCTGCTGCACGTGTCTGTCAGGGGGTGGAGTCAGAGCCGGAGCCAGCCACGGATCTCCCAGAGGGAGCAGCCGCTGAGAGAATGGCCGCATGGGAGCCAGAGCTGACAGGCGACCCAAATGGGCAGATGCGCCAATGAGCGCAGAATATAAGGGGAGTCCTAAACAGAGCCAAGGGTCCAGAAGCCATGATATCAAATACAAGCACCGTAGGGAAAAACAGTAGATTAGTCGGGGAACAAGCAGAGGTCAGGCACCAGAGAGTCAAACAGATAGAACTGAATCAGCAAGAAAACACACAATGGGGATGGACCAGGTCAGAAGCCAGAGATCAAACACAGAAGCAGGCACACGGCACTAGCACAAACACACAGGGATCACTTAACTAAGCCGAGGGCTAAAGTATAACTGACGAGGATGGAAGTCCACAGAGGCTATAAAAACCCTCCTCAAGCCCAAAACGAGGCCACAGAGTTAACCCCCGAGGCTCCAGGTCAAACTTCACCACAGGATCCTGACAGCTCTATTAATTTGAATTTAAAGGAAATCTCCATCATCAGCATTAAGCATTTTTGCGGTTTACCAAAACATATTTAAGATACAGTTATATAATCAATAAAAAATTTAAATATAGACTCTCAGCTTTAAGTTGAGGCTATTCACATCCAATTGGAGTAGAGGTTTTACTCTCTTTACAGCTCTTTAATACGTAGCTGCCTCTTTTTAAAGGGACCAAAAGTAATTGAACAATTATCTCAAAAGATTGTAAATGGGCTACAGGGGCTCTTTAATCAATTAAGCAGGAAGAAGATCTGGAGCTGATTCTAGGTGTGACATTTGCATTTGGAAGCTGTTGCTGTGAACCCATAATAAGGGGTCAAAGGAACTCTCAATGAAAGTAAAACAGACCATCATTGGGCTGAAAAAAAAGGCAAAACCCATCAGAGTAATAGCAGAAATGTTAAGAATGGCCATTCAACAGTTTTGGTACACTCTTCAACAAAAAAAAAAGAACTCAGTGGTGAGTTTGGGAACTCAAAAAGGTCTCGACGACCACAAAAGACAACCGCGGTGGATGATCGCAGAATACTTTCCATGCTGAAAGAAAACCCCTTCACAACATCAATCCAAGGGAAGAATATTTGCCAGGAAGTAGGTGTTTCAGTATATAAGCCTACCATAAAGAGAAGACTTCATCAGAGGAAATACAGAGGGTTCTCCACAAGCTGCAAATCATTAATCAGCCTTAAAAATAGAATGGCCAGATTAGACGTTGCCAAAAAAAAAAACCAAAAGAATCCAGCACAGTTCTGGAAAAGCATTATTTGGACTGGGATTGAGCCTGTACCAGAATGATGGGAAGAACAAAGTATTGGAAGATTTGAAACGGCTCATGATCCTTAGTACACATCTTCTGTAAAACAAGATGGAGGCAGTGTGATGGCATGGGTATGCATGGCTTCCAATGGCACTGTGTCACTGTTGTTTATTGATGTGACTGAAGATAGAAACAGACAGATGAATTATGAAGTGTACAGGGCTTTACTTTCTGCTCAGATTCAACCAAATGCCATAACCCTATTGCTGACATACAGCCTGCCCCAATGCAGAGCCAGTGTCAGTCAGTGCTGGAGGCATTCTCAGAGAGGGAACTGCACCAGCACCTCCCCATGGCTGAAACCGAATGCTGCAGGGAAAATAAAGTTTATTTTCTCCCTGCAGCGTTCGGCTACTTGCAGGTGCTGGGCATGTTAGTAACACTATTAGGCTAAGTGCACACGTTCAGGAATTTGTGCAGAATTTTCCTGAGCAAAACCGGACTTTTTTCGCGGTAAAAACGCGCAGTTTTTTTGCACGGACTTTGCGAGTTTTTTTGCGCGTGGGATTTTGCGCGTTTTTACCGCGATTTTCCCTGAACTTTCTAGGTCAATCTTATAGCGGGAAAAACGCTAGAATTACGCAAAATTAATGAACATGTTGCTTCTTTTTCCGCGATGCGTTTTTTCCGCAAAAAAACACATCGCGGAAAAAGAAGCAACATGTTCATTAATTTCACGTAATTCTGGCGTTTTTCCCGCTATAAGATTGACCTAGAAAGTTCAGGGAAAAATCGCGGTAAAAACACGCAAAATCCGCGCAAAAATTGCGGAATTCATTCTAAATAATAGGATGCTTTATTCATGCGTTTTTTACGCGTTTTTTGCAGCGAAAAAACGCGAAAAAAACGCAAATAATCCTGAACGTGTGCACTTAGCTTTAACCTTCATATTGACCCTGTATCTGCAGGTTAATAGAGTGTTTTTTTCTGGTGACAGGTTCTCTTTAAGACAAAGCTTAACCCCTTAACGACCAAGCCATTTTGTAGGTTAAAGACCAGGCCAATTTTTACATTTCTGACCACTGTCTCTTTATGAGGTTATAACTCTGGAACGCTTCAACGGATCTTGGCGATTCTGAGATTGTTTTCTCGAGACATATTGTACTTCATGATAGTGGTAAAATTTCTTCAATATAACTTGCGTTTATTTATGAAAAAAATGGAAATATGGCAAAAAAGTTTGAAAATTTTGCAATTTTCAAACTTTTAATTTTTATGCCATTAAATCAGAGAGATATGTCACAAAAATTAGTTAATAAATAACATTTCCCACATGTCTACTTTACATCAGCACAATTTTGGAACCAAAATTTTTTTGTTAGGAAGTTATAAGTGTTAAAAGTTGACCAGCAATTTCTCATTTTTCCAACAAAATTTACAAAATCATTTGTTTTAGGGGCCACCTCACATTTGAAGTGAATTTGAGGGGTCAATATGACAGAAAATACCCAAAAGTGACACCATTCTAAAAACTGCACCGCTCAACGTGTTCAAAGCCACATTCAAGAAGTTTATTAGCCTTATTAGCCCTTTAGGTACTTCACAAGCATTGAAGCAATGTGGAAGGAAAAAATTAACATTTAACTTTTTTTCCCAAAATTTTTCTTTCGACACAATTTTTTAAAATTTTGTCAAGGATATCAGTAGAAAATTAACCACAATATTTGTTGTACAATTTCTCCTGAGTACATCGATACCCCATGTGTGGGGGTAAACCACTATTTGGGCGCATGGCAGAGCTCGGAAGGGAAGCAGCGCCATTTGACTTTTTTGGCTGGAATTGAGATTGGACGCCATGTCGCATTTGGAGAGTCCCTGTGTGCCTAAACAGTGGAAACCCCCCACAAGTGACCCCATTTTGGAAACTAGACCCCCCAAGTAACTTATCTAAATGTGTTGTGAGAGCTTTTAACCCCCAAGGGCTTCACAGAAGGTTATAACGTAGAGCCGTAAAATTAAAAAATCATGTTTTTTTTCCACAAAAATGATCTTTTCATCCCAATTTTTATTTTCCAAAGGATAAAAGGACCCCAAAAGTTATTGTGCAATTAGTCCTGAGTACGCTGATACCCCATATGTGAGGGTAAACCACTATTTGGGTGCATGGCAGAGCTCGGAAGGGAAGCAGCGCCATTTGACTTTTTTGGCTGGAATTGAGATTGGACGCCATGTCGTATTTGGAGAGCCCCTGTGTGCCTAAACAGTGGATACCCCCCACAAGTAACCCCATTTTGGAAACTAGACCCCCCAAGGAACTTATCTAGATGTGTGGTGAGAGCTTTGAACCCCCAAGGGCTTCACAGAAGGTTATAACGTAGAGCTGTAAAATTAAAAAATCATATCTTTTCCAATAAATTGATCTTTCCACCCCCCAATTTTTGTTTCCCAAAGGGTAAAAGGACCCCAAAAGTTATTGTGCAATTTGTCCTGAGTACGCTGATACCCCATATGTGGGGGTAAACCACTATTTGGGCGCATGGCAGAGCTTGGAAGGGAAGCAGCGCCATTTGACTTTTTTGGCTGGAATTGAGATTGGACGCCATGTCGCATTTGGAGAGTCCCTGTGTGCCTAAACAGTGGAAACCCCCCACAAGTGACCCCATTTTGGAAACTAGACCCCCCAAGGAACTTATCTAGATGTGTGGTGAAAGCTTTGAACCCCAAGGGCTTCACAGAAGGTTATAACGTAGAGCAGTAAAATTAAAAAATCATATCTTTTCCACAAAAATGATCTTTCCACCCCCAATTCTTATTTTCCAAAGGGTAACAAGACCCCAAAAGTTATTGTGAAATTTGTCCTGAGTATGCTGATACCCCATATGTGGGGGTAAACCACTATTTTGACGCATGGCAGAGCTGGAAAGGGAAGGAGCGCCTTTTTCAAATGCAGATTTTGATGGAATGGTCTGCGGGTGTCATGTCACGTTTGGAGAGCCCCTGATGTGCCTAAACAGTAGAAACCCCCCACAAGTGACTCCATTTTGGAAACTAGACCCCCCAAGGAACTTATCTAGATGTGTGGTGAGCACTTTGAACCCCCAAGTGCTTCACAGAAGTTTATAACGTAGAGCCGTGAAAATAAAAATATCATATTTTTTTCCACAAAAATAATCTTTTTGCCCCAAAATTTTTATTTTTATAAGGGTAACAGGAGAAATAGGACCCCAAAAGCTATTGTGCAATTTGTCCTGAGTATGCTGATATCCCATGTGTGGGGGGGAACCACTATTTTGACGCATGGCAGAGCTCGGAAGGGAAGGAGCACCGTTTTTAAATGCAGACTTTGATGGAATGGTCTGCGGGTGTCATGTCGCGCTTGGAGAGCCCCTGAGGTGCCTAAACAGTAGAAACCCCCCACAAATGACCCCATTTTGCAAACTAGACCCCCCAAGGAACTTATCTAGATGTGTGGTCAGCACTTTGAACCCCCAAGGGCTTCACAGAAGTTTATAATGTAGAGCCGTGAAAATAAAAAAATCATATTTTTTTCCACAAAAATTACCTTTTTGCCCCAAATTTTTATTTTTCTAAGGGTAACAGGAGAAATAGGACCCCAAAAGCTATTGTGCATTTTGTCCTGAGTACGCTGATACCCCATATGTGGGGGGGAACCACTGTGATCGCCTTACTGCGATCTTTGGGAGGCACAATGAACAAATCCACAAAAGGTGAAGAATTGGTTTTCTTTTTTACGCCGTTCCTCGTGCGGTATTAGTGATTAGGCGACTTTATTTCTCGGATCGGTGCGATTACAGCGATACTAGATTTACACCCTTTTTTCATGTTTAGCTTCTGTCACACTCTAGTCTAAAAGATGATTTTTCTTGGAATAATTTTTTGTAAGAAATTTTTGCATCGCCGTATTTTGAGAGCTATAATTTTTCCATATTTCGGCCGACAGAGTTATCTGTGGGCTTATTTTTTGCGGGACGAGCTGACGTTTTTATTGGTACCATATTCAGGCACATAACGTTTTTTGATCGTTTCCTATTCCGATTTTTGTGGAATCAGAATGAACAAAAACCAGCAATTCAGGAATTGTTTTTTTTTTTCCTCCGTTCCGTGTGTGGTAAAATTGATAAAGCAGCTTTATTCTTTGGGTCACTACGGTTACGGCGATTCCTCATTTATATATTTTTTTTATGTTTTGGCGTTTTTTACACAATAAAAAATTTTATAGAAAAAATAATTATTTTTGCATCAGTTTATTCCGCGAGCTATAACTTTTTTATTTTTTCGCTGATGATGCTGTATAGCAGCTTGTTTTTTGCGGGACAAGATGACATTTTCAGCGGTACCATGATTATTTATATCTGACTTTTTGATCACGTGTTATTGCACTTTTTCCAAGCGGTATAATATAATTTACTACTTTTTTGTGTTTTTTTTACGGCTTTCACTGAAGGGGTTAACTAGGGTTACGCTTTTATAGATGGTATTTTTACGGACGTGTCGATACCTAACATGTGTATGTTTTTTGTTTTTTATTTTTTTTATTACATAAAATTGTGTATTTTTTAGGGGATTTTTTTTAAATTATTTTTTAATATTTTTTTTACAATTTTTTTAAAAAAATGATTTTTTTTTAACTTGTCCCTTTATGGGACTTTCACTTTTTTTACTTTTTATTGCAGTTACAATGCATTGCAATGCTCTGGCATTGCAATGCATTGCAACTATAGTGGAAGCTGCTGTGACAATGATCACAGCAGCTTCCCGTAGCTAAATGACCCGGAGGTTGTCATGACAACCCCCGGGTCATCAAGGCAGAGATCGGCCCCTGCAAATACATTGCAGGGTGCCGATCTGAGGCAGAGGGAGCTCCCGACCCTCTGCCTCCCCCCCTGAGCTCTGCGATCGCGCTCGATCGCAGCAGTCAGGGGGTTAACAGCCAGGGGCGGTGGGGGCTCCGCTCCTGGCTGTCAGTGCAGGAAGCCTGGCCACTGCAGCGCCGGCTCCTGCACTGATCGCCCTGGGGAAGCTGAAATTTCAGCTTCTCCTGCACGATCGCTGCTGTGTTTGGTCAGTCAGATTGACTGACCAAGCACAGCGCTGTAGGTGCGGGGACCGACGGCAAAGGTCCCCGCACCACTTGCCGTGCCTGTCAGCTGTCTGTGACAGCTGTCGGCACTGATCTACCACTGCGTGTTTACACGCAGTGGTAGATCAAAGCCATGATGTGCAGAGTCCGTCCTGGTGCCGGAACTGACACCTTGCCATGACGGACTCTGCACGTCAGTGGACATTAAGGGGTTAATGTAAAAAGACCCACAAACAAGCAACAACTGAGATAAGCTGTAGTAAAGGCCTGGAAAAGCATCACAAAGGAGGAAACCCAGCATTTGGTGATCTCCATGGCTTCCAGACTTCAGGCAGTCATTGTCTGCAAAGGATTCTCTACAAAGTATTAAAAATTGACATTTTATTTATTGTAAAGTTAATTTATCCAATTACTTTTGAGCCCCTGAAATAATGAGACTTTGTGGAAAAATGGTTGCAATTCCTAAATGTTTCACAGGAAATTTTTGTTCGACCCATTTAAAGGGAATCTGTCACCCCCAAATAGCCATATCTGTCATGTGTGCATCGCCACGAAGATCGTCGCGGTTGCACATTCTGACTTCTCACAGCTGAGTTGCTGTTTCTTTGTGTTTGGCAGTTAGGGAGTTAATTCTGTCTGTGCTCAGTTCTGGGACTGGGTGCAGTTTCTCCCGGCTGCAATTAATTATTTGTTGATTGGTTTCCTTTAAATCTCTGGTTGTCTGTGTTGGGAGTTGCCAGTGAAATTCTTCATGCAGACCACAGATAGGATTGTATCTGTATAGACTTAAGTTAAAGAGCTCCTTAGTTGTTTTAAGCTCACCTTGCTTAGAGTTTAATATCCCAGATCATTTATGTTCCTTCTGTGTTTGAGTGTGTATGCAAGTCTGTGTTTTCTCCAGTCTGTCTTATATGTCTAATCTGTGTATTTAGCAGAGATCAGCCCATATCCCTTTGGTGGTAATCAGTATCCTTCTTAGGACTGATTACAGGGTTCAGGGACTGATAGGAGACAGGGTTAGGCTGGAGACTTGGACCTCTGAACCATTATCAGTACCTCCAAGGTGAGGGATTAGTTAGGACCCCAGTTTAGGGTCAGGTTAGACCCCCGGTCCTCCTCTTTCCTGTGACAGTGTACCAAGTCCTCAAGATTAACCCTGAGTTCAACGGATATCGTGTCAGGTAAATCTATTCTATATTTACATGCTGATGTTGCTAATCTATATGTTGTATAGAGTGTTGTTCTTTTAAGAATAGTTTACTGACATCGTACACATATCATAAGACCGCGTGACATTTTCACTGGCCCATAAAATTATTTCCAGTTGCCATGGATCCAGTAGCCCAGCTGGCTCTGCAGTTGCAGGGATTATCCATGGAGCTGACGGACATTAAGTCCAAAGTTTTGTCTCCCTCGGAGCAAACCAGATTTGAACCTAAAGTAGCTCTCCCGGACAGGTTCACTGGTGGGCGAGACAAATTTTTTACCTTCAGGGAAGCATGTAAATTGTATTTTCGGCTTCGGCCTCGATCATCAGGGAGTGAAGAGCAGAGAGTGGGAATTGTTATCTCGCTCCTACAAGGGGACCCTCAATCCTGGGCCTTCTCCCTTCCTCCGGGATCCCCGGCTCTGCAGTCAGTAGATCGATTTTTTACTGCCCTGGGTTTGGTATATGATGACCCAGATCGGGTCTCTCTTGCTGAGACAAAATTACGTAAGATACAGCAGGGAGATCGTCCGGCGGAGGAATTTGCTTCTGAGTTCCGTAGATGGGCCACAGATACTCAGTGGAATGACCCAGCTCTTAGGAGCCAGTTTTGTCATGGGCTTTCTGACAAATTAAAGGACGTTTTGGCTCAGTATGATTCTCCTCCATCACTGGAGGCTGCTATGGCCCTAGCTATCCGTACTGATAGACGGCTCCGGGAGAGGTGCGAGGTAACTCCGCCCCCTGTTGTTACTCCACTTACTACTAAAGTCCCTTATGTTGAGGTTCCCCTTGTCTGTTCGGAGGAGCCTATGCAGTTGGGAGGGACATCATTTCGTAGGAGGGGATTGGCGGTACGCCGCAGGACTAGAAGGTGTTTCTTCTGCGGGAAAGAGGGACATTTTGTTGGGGGATGTCCATCCCGTGCCTTGTTGAGCAAAAAGTCGCCGGAAAACTGTTAATCCCAGGTTGTGTGGTGGACGACAACCTGGGAGTATGTATTTCGTCCGCTAGTTCTTCTCAGTTCCTTGTACCAGTGGAGGTGGTGGTTGGTACGAGAGTGGAGAGATTTTCTGTTCTTCTTGATAGTGGGTCCGGGGCTAATCTGGTTGACGCTCAGTTTGCTCAGGCTCAAGGTATGCATCTGAGTGTATTGGTCAAACCGATCCCTATATTCTCCATTGACGCCAGGCCTCTCGGCCAAGGTAGCTTTGTTCATGAGGTTCATAACATTGACCTTCGGGTAGGGGCAATACATAGGGAACAATTATCTTGTTATGTGTTGGAGGGTCTACCTACTCCCATTGTGTTGGGACTTCCTTGGTTGGTTAAACATAACCCTGTGATTAATTGGCAGTCCAGAGATATAAGCCAATGGGGGGAGTTTTGCAAAAGTAACTGCATGAACACAGTCATCAGTGCGGTCGTGCCTAGTACTTTGCCTCCTTTTTTGGAGGACTTTGGGGATGTGTTCTCTGAGGAGGGGTGTCAGGAGTTGCCTCCTCATCGCGTGTATGACTGCTCTATTAATTTACTTCCTGATGCTAAGTTACCTAAAGCTAGGTTATATAACCTTTCTGGTCCTGAGAGGCAGGCTATGAAAGATTATATTTCGGAAAGTCTGGCCAAAGGGCATATTAGACCTTCATCTTCCCCAGTGGCCGCGGGGTTCTTCTTTGTGAAGAAAAAAGATGGAGGCCTACGCCCTTGCTTGGATTTCCGCGAACTTAATCGGATTACTGTTCGAGATCCGTATCCACTCCCTCTGATTCCTGATCTCTTCAATCAAATTGTTGGCGCCAAATGGTTCTCTAAATTGGATCTCAGGGGGGCGTATAATCTGATTAGGATAAAAGAGGGGGATGAGTGGAAAACGGCGTTTAACACGCCGGAGGGACATTATGAGAACCTTGTCATGCCTTTTGGTCTGACTACTGCACCAGCAGTATTCCAACATTTTGTTAATGACATTTTTCGTCATCTGGTGGGGCTGTTTGTGGTCGTATATTTGGATGACATTTTAATTTACTCACCAGATCTTGTGTCTCACCAGGAGCATGTGAGACAGGTGTTGCAGATCTTGCGAGACAATAAACTATACGCCAAACTGGAAAAGTGTGTATTCGCCGTACAGGAACTTCAGTTTTTGGGGTTCTTGGTGTCAGCCTCCGGTTTCCGTATGGACCCTGAAAAGGTGAGAGCAGTGCTTGAATGGGATCAGCCAGAGGATCTTAAGGCTCTGCAGCGTTTTCTGGGGTTTGCTAACTACTACCGGAAATTTATTTGTAATTTCTCATCTGTTGTCAAACCTCTCACTGACATGACAAGAAAAGGGACGGATTTTTCTAAATGGTCGGACAAAGCTTGCCAAGCTTTTTCCTCTTTGAAAAAATGTTTTGCTTCGGCACCCGTTCTCATCCAACCAGATGCATCACAGCCGTTCGTTGTGGAGGTGGACGCGTCTGACGTAGGGGTGGGTGCAATATTGTCCCAGGGTCCGTCCCCTGGTAAATGGCATCCGTGCGCTTTCTTTTCTAAAAAATTGTCGTCCGCTGAAAGGAATTATGATATCGGCAATAGGGAACTTTTGGCCATTAAGTTGGCTTTTGAAGAATGGCGTCACTTTTTGGAGGGGGCAGTCCACCCGGTCACCGTCATTACTGATCACAAGAACCTGCTGTATTTGGAATCTGCTAAGCGTCTGAATTCCAGACAAGCTCGATGGTCGTTGTTTTTTACCAGGTTTAATTTTGTTGTCACTTATCGCCCTGGATCTAAGAATGTTAAGGCGGATGCCTTGTATCGCAGTTTCCCAGGGGCCGGGAGAATGGATGACCCGATTCCTATCCTTCAGGAGGGGGTGGTAGTGTCGGCTGTATGTTCTGAGCTTGAGGAGGAGGTGTTAGAGGCTCAGGGGGACGCCCCTGCAGGACCTCCAGGGAGACTGTTTGTCCCAAATCAGTTGAGACAAAAGGTTATTGAGGCACATCATAATTCTGCTTTAGCAGGACATCCAGGGAGTAAGGCTACTTTAGATCTCCTTTCTCGCCGGTTTTGGTGGCCTAACGTTAATAAAGATGTTTTAACTTTTGTCGCGTCCTGTGGGGTTTGTGCTCGCTCTAAGACCCCTCATACCCGTCCGTCTGGGACCCTCTTACCCTTGAAACTTCCGGAGCGTCCATGGACTCATTTGTCTATGGACTTCATCACGGACCTTCCTCAGTCGTCAGGGAAGACTGTCATACTGGTGGTTGTTGACAGGTTCAGTAAGATGGCACATTTCATTGCTCTTCCTGCCCTCCCTAATGCTAAAACTCTGGCGCAGGTGTTCATTGGGGAGATTGTGAGACTTCATGGGTTGCCTTCTGATGTGGTGTCAGATAGGGGGTCTCAGTTTGTGTCCAAGTTTTGGAGGGCATTTTGTTTACGTCGGGGGATGCAATTGTCATTTTCCTCGGCTTTTCATCCGCAGACCAATGGTCAGACAGAGCGTCTGAATCAAAGCCTAGAGACTTATCTTCGGTGTTTTGTCTCAGAGAACCAGGAGGACTGGTCTTCTTTCTTGCCTCTGGCAGAGTTTGCTCTTAACAACAGGCGGAGCGAGTCCACTGGTAAGTCCCCGTTTTTTGGGGCATATGGTTTTCACCCCCAGTTTTGTACATTCAATGGGGGGGCCCTTCTGGGGTTCCTGAGGAGGAGCGTTTCTCGTCGTCACTTGCTTCAGTGTGGAGAGGTGTATTGAATAATCTGAGTGCTATGGGGAACCGTTATAAACGTATGGCTGATAGGAGGAGAGTTTCTGGTCCAGATCTTAATGTGAACGATCTGGTATGGTTGTCTACCAGGAATATAAAACTTAAAGTTCCCTCCTGGAAGCTGGGCCCCAGATTCATCGGGCCGTACAGGATCAGTTCCATAATTAATCCTGTGGCATTTCGTCTGGACCTCCCTCCTACGTTTAAAATTCATAATGTGTTCCACAAGTCATTACTTAAGAGGTACGTGGCACCAGTCATACCATCACCTCTACCTCCTCCTCCAGTGGTGGTCAATGGTAACTTGGAGTTTCAAGTGTCAAAGATCATTGACTCACGTCTGAATCGCCGGTCCCTTCAGTACTTGGTGCATTGGAAGGGGTATGGTCCAGAGGAGAGGACGTGGGTTCCTGCGTCTGACATTAACGCAGATCGTTTGGTGCGGACCTTCCACAGAACTCACCCGGGCAAACCTGGCCCTGAGGGTCCGGAGGCCCCTCGTAGAAGGGGGGGTACTGTCATGTGTGCATCGCCACGAAGATCGTCGCGGTTGCACATTCTGACTTCTCACAGCTGAGTTGCTGTTTCTTTGTGTTTGGCAGTTAGGGAGTTAATTCTGTCTGTGCTCAGTTCTGGGACTGGGTGCAGTTTCTCCCGGCTGCAATTAATTATTTGTTGATTGGTTTCCTTTAAATCTCTGGTTGTCTGTGTTGGGAGTTGCCAGTGAAATTCTTCATGCAGACCACAGATAGGATTGTATCTGTATAGACTTAAGTTAAAGAGCTCCTTAGTTGTTTTAAGCTCACCTTGCTTAGAGTTTAATATCCCAGATCATTTATGTTCCTTCTGTGTTTGAGTGTGTATGCAAGTCTGTGTTTTCTCCAGTCTGTCTTATATGTCTAATCTGTGTATTTAGCAGAGATCAGCCCATATCCCTTTGGTGGTAATCAGTATCCTTCTTAGGACTGATTACAGGGTTCAGGGACTGATAGGAGACAGGGTTAGGCTGGAGACTTGGACCTCTGAACCATTATCAGTACCTCCAAGGTGAGGGATTAGTTAGGACCCCAGTTTAGGGTCAGGTTAGACCCCCGGTCCTCCTCTTTCCTGTGACAGTGTATCAAGTCCTCAAGATTAACCCTGAGTTCAACGGATATCGTGTCAGGTAAATCTATTCTATATTTACATGCTGATGTTGCTAATCTATATGTTGTATAGAGTGTTGTTCTTTTAAGAATAGTTTACTGACATCGTACACATATCATAAGACCGCGTGACAATATCAGATAAAGATATGGCTGAATAGTGCGTCCCATAACTAAGCTAACGGTGGGTATCATATATCATGATATCCCCGTTTTCATATCAAAATACCTTTGTAAAGTTGGTGATTGTAGGTGTCAATCACTGCAGTCAGGTCCGGAGGGCAGCGGTTTTCATGTCCTCCCCCGCCCCCACTCCTCGTCATCTGTTGCGTTACGCTGTCTGTGAATACCACGGACGGCGTTAGGTTCCCGCAATTGCGCAATTCAAAATCCGGCCCGGCGCATGCGCAGTATGCTTTGCCCAACAGTGGGCAAAGCATAAAATGAGTACAGCGCATGCGCTAGTCTTTCCTTGCCCCGGAAGTCGTCCAAGGCAAGCAGTCATTTCCGGGGCAAGGAAAGACTAGCGCATGCGCTGTACTCATTTTATGCTTTGCCCACTGTTGGGCAAAGCATACTGCGCATGCGCCGGGCCGGATTTTGAATTGCGCAATTGCGGGAACCTAACGCCGTCTGTGGTATTCACAGACGGCGTAACGCAACAGATGACGAGGAGCGGGGGCGGGGGAGGACATGAAAACCGCTGCCCTCCTGACCTGACTGCAGTGATTGACACCTACAATCACCAACTTTACAAAGGTATTTTGATATGAAAACGGGGGTATCATGATATATGATACCCACCGTTAGCTTAGTTATGGGACGCACTATTCAGCCATATCTTTATCTGATATGGCTATTTTGGGGTGACAGATTCCCTTTAATTAAACTTGAAAGTCTACACTTCAATTGCATCTCAGTTGTTTCATTTTAAATCTAAAACAGTGGCATGCAGAGCCCAAATCACGAAGATTTGGTAACTGTCCAAATATTTCTGGAAGCACACATTTGGCTAATAAGAAAAATTGAAAAATTAAAGGAAAGTGATTGCTTTCCAGGGAGAGACGAGAACAAGAAATAATTACATTACTCTTGCTTTCAAGGGAAAGATTGCACACTTTTAATAGCCTACCCTTTATAGAAAAAATGCAAAAAAAACCCCTGATATTTATGCATATCCATTATAATATGCTTAAAGGCATTACTGGAGTTTGAACTTTGTATGTAAGGAATGGGTTGCAGTACCATTCATGGCCACTACACAATCTACAGTGCAGTGACAGTTTCAGTGGGCCTTTCAATCATCAGACTTATGGAAGTACCAGGCCTTACCGTTCTGATAATGATGACCTAACACAGGGATAAGACACCACTATTAAAGTCCCTTTAAACCTCTTTAGCAAGCATATCGAGTAAGGGCCCCGTTACACATAGCGACGCTCCAGCGATCCCGACAATGATACGACCTGGTAAGGATCGCTGGTACATTGCTACATGGTCGCTAGTAAATTGTCAAACAGGCAGATCTACTCAACGATGCAGCAATGATACGGCGATCCGTATAATGACCTCGGCGGTCGTTGGGACCTTGTCACAGCAGCGATTCTGACAAAGACAAAGCAAAATCACGCCTGCGTCGCTGAGTTCTGAGTCGCCAACGAGGTCGCTAGACGTTTTTATGGCATCAAACACAGCGATGCATGCTGGCCAGCGGGACACCGATGATCAAAAATTGGCCTAGGAGATTCCAGCACAATCAGCGATATCGCAGCGGGGTGTCGGTCGCCGCTATGTGTCACACGCAGCGAGATCGCTGGCGAGGTCACTGTTGCGTCACAAAACCTGTGACGTTTCAGCGATCTCGCTAGCGATCTCGCTATGTGTGAAGTACCCTTTAAGCCCCCGTCTCACATAGCGAGATCGCTGCTGAGTCACAAGTTTTCTGACGCAACAGTGATTTCCCCAGCGATATTGCTGTGTGTGACACGCAGCGACGATCAGCCCCCCTGCTGGGTATCGCTGATCGTCGTTGAATGTCCTGGACATTTTATTGATCGTTGGTCTCCCGCTGGCCAGCACGCATCGCTGTGTGTGGCAGGCGATAGACCAGCGATCAGCGAGCTGGAGCTGGTAACCAAGGTACACATCGAGTTTCTAGGCGCCCCTCGGCGCCTAGAAACCCGATGTGTACCTTGGTTAAAAGCTCCCTGCACCAGCGAGCGATCATGTAGCGACACACCAGCGATCCTGACAAGTTCATATCGTTGTCGGGATCGCTGGTGTGTCACTATGTGTGACGGGGCCCTTAGCTTTACTCTAATGTACTCTTGGTTACATAGCTGTACTTTGTTATGTATTCGTGTAGATAAGAGCAGGTATCAGTCTGAAGTCAGGACAGTAGAGAGCTTTTACCTGTTGCTGTGTTTGATTCACAGAAGACTACCTATACTGAAATAAATTGCAGGGCACCTTTCCATGTGATTTCATTTACTGACAGCAAGCAGAGATATTGAAAATTACTATAATTTGAAATTGCCTGTTTTCATTATAAAATGATTAATTTACAAAAGACTAGGCAACCCTTTAAACAGCAAGACAACATCTTATTGACGTGTTATCATTTTTGCCAGGATCTAAGATAACAGTAAGTGATGCAAAATTATTAATGGCGGAGACAAATCATATGTCTGTGCAAAAGAGGAGACAATGGTATGCAAACAAATTACCGGAACAGTTCATAAAACTAATCCATTCTTTTATAGTTTATTTAAAGTCGTGCGGTGTATATTTTATAACTTTTATATTCACAAATTGTTTTAAAATGAACTGTGCTATGATAAGCACTTCTGGAGATATCACATCTTTAAAGGCAAGCTTGCTCAATTCTCTAATACCACACACAAATACAAGAACCGGTGCCAAATTTTGAAATGCTTTCTATGCTCTTATCTATTTAGTACTGTGGATAAAAACTATCTTCCTTATGACTGCTTTCTGGAACTTGTAAGTGAAACTATCCATTGGGATTTTCCTTCGTCTGGTTTGGTTTGGTGAGCCAGGAATGTCAAGTATTGGCATGAATACAGACCCACACCCTGTCTATTTCATTTTCATTGGTTTGGGGATATACAAAAATACAAATGCAAGTGGAAACTACAAAGGCCAAAAACAGTCAACGCTTAAGAGCTACTTTTCTCGTTTTACAAAAACATTCACGTCAGTTTTGCCAGGACAAATACATATTTATTTTTAGCATCAGAAATAAGGACCAATTGTGTTTCCAGAATATTTGGGTTGGGCTGGATCCCTTGTGTACTATTTATTGATGCAACGTCCAAGTCATGGATTACATATGGCAACCATCACTCCCATAGCTTTAGTATAACTCTTTTTACACCATTAGCTTAAGCTGCAAGTGATGCCAATATTCATTTTGAGCGTTATTTCATGTACGCTTTTTGTGAAATCCATGATATTGTGATAGAAGGGTCTCATATTTTACGGATTTTTAAATTGGATCTAGGCTAAACACTGATAGATAACTTACAGCTGTATGTACAGGTGCCAAATTACTACTTTACCACTAACTGACAGGTAGTCTCAATCGTATTAACCCCATTTATCCCATCAGACGTACTATTCTGTCCATGTGACCATGGACCTAATTCCCAAGGATGGAATAGTACTTCATATGTGATCAGCTGCGCTCCCGTGGGGAGCGCAGCTGATTGCGGCTGGGTTATCACAGCTGACACGGGTTATCACAGCTGATTATCACAGCTGACACACGACACTATGTGCCAGGATTGGTCACGGACCGCTCCCAGCACATTAACCCCTGGCACACTGCGATCAAAGATCATCGCAGTGTTCCGGCGGTATAGGGAAGCATCGCGCAGGGAATGGGCTCCCTGCGTGCTTCCCTGAGACCCTCATAACAGCGCAATGCATTGTGCTGTTCCGAGGGACCCTACTCCCTGCAGGACTCCGGATCCAAGATGTCCGCGGGGCCCTGCTGAGAGCACGCGCTGAAAAAGCCTGCAGCAGTGCCAGTGACATCACTGGGGTGATAGAGTGCTGTGCACACTGTCAGACCAGCAATCTGATATAATACAGTGATGTCCCACCCTGAGACGAAGTAAAAAAGTAAAAAATAATAAAAATAACATGTGTAAAGAAAATTCATATAAAGGTAAAAAAATATATTCCCCAATAAATTCCTTTCTTCATGTAAATAATAATAAAAAAAACAATAAAAGTACACATATTTAGTATCGCCGCCTCCGTAAGGACCCACCCTATAAAACTGTCCCATTAGTTAACCCCTTTAGTGAACCCCTTAAAAAAAAAAAATAAGGCTAAAAAGCAATGATTTATCATCATACCGCTGAACAAAAAGTGGAATAACACGCTATCAAAAAGACGGATAGAAATAAACATGGTACCACTGAAAAAGTCATCTTGTCCCGCAAAAAACGAGCTGCCATACAGCATCATCAGCGAAACAATAAAAAAGTTATAGCTGGCAGAATAAAGCGATGCAAAAATAATTATTTTTTATATATAATCGTTTTATTGTATAAAAGCACCAAAACATAAAAAAAATACAAATGAGGTATCGCTGTAATCATACTGACCCAAAAAATAAAACTGCATTATCAATTTTACCACACGCGGAATGGTATAAACGCCCCCCCCAAAAGTAATTAATGAATTGCTGGTTTTTGTTCTTTCTGCCTCACAAAAATCATAATTAAAAGCGATCAAAAAATGTCATGTGCCCAAAAATGGTACCAATAAAAACGACACCTCGTCCCGCAAAAAATAAGACCTCACATGACTCTGTGGGCCAAAATAAGAAAAAATTATAGCTCTCAAAATGTGATGATGCAAAATCTATTTTTTGCAATAAAAAGCGTCTTTTAGGCTACTTTCACATTTGCGCTCGGGCGACCTGCGCCTATCTGCGCACGGCCGCCGCTAAGCTCCGCCCCCGGCCGCGCCTCCTCCCGGCGGCTCCGCCTATGGGCGCATGACGGCGCATGCGACCTGTGTACCCTATCTTTATCATTGGGTACGCAGGCCGTGCGCAGTATGCGTTTGACTGCGCATGCGTCCTTTTGACGCTGCGCCGAGCGCACCAAAGCGCACAATGTTGCATTTTAGTGCGCTCGGCGCACCATCAAAAAGGACGCATGCGCAGTCAAACGCATACTGCGCACGGCCTGCGTACCCAATGATAAAGATAGGTACACAGGTCGCATGCGCCGTCATGCGCCCATAGGCGGAGCCGCCAGGAGGAGGCGCGGCCGGGGGCGGAGCTTAGCGGCGGCCGTGCGCAGATAGGCGCAGGTCGCCCGAGCGCAAATGTGAAAGTAGCCTTAGCGTGTGACAGCTGCCAAACATAAAAACCCGCTATGAGTAGTAAATCAAACCCCCCTTTATCACCCTCTTAGTTAGGGAAATATAATAAAATTAAAAAAAATGTATTTAGTTACATTTTCCCATTAGGGTTAGGGTTGAGGCTAAAGTTAGGGTTAGAGTTGGGGCTAAAGTTAGGGTTAGGGTTGGGACTAGGGTTACGGGTGTGTTAGGGTTAGGTTTGTGGTTAGGGTTATGACTAGGGTTGGGATTAGGGTTAGGGGTGTGTTGAGGTTAGGGTTGGAGTTAGAATTGGGGGGTTTCCACTGTTTAGGCACATCAGGGGCTCTCCAAACGTGGCATGGCGTCTGATCTCAATTCCAGCCAATTCGGCATTGAAAAAGTCAAACGGTGCTCCTTCCCTTCTGAGCTCTGCCATGCGCCAAAACAGTAGTTTACCCCCACATATGGGGTATCAGCATACTCAGGACAAATTGCACAGTAACTCTTGGGGTTCAATTTCTCCTGTTATCCTTGGGAAAATAAAAAATTGGGGGGCGTAAATATCATTTTTGTGGAAAAAAATATGATTTTTTTTTTTATGGCTCTACGTTATAAACTTCTGTCAAGCACTTGGGGGTTCAAAGTTCTCACCACACATCTAGATAAGTTCCTTTGGGGGTCTACTTTCCAAAATGGGGTCAGTTGTGGGGGTTTCCACTGTTTAGGCACATCAGTGGCTCTCCAAATGCGACATGACACCCGCAGACCATTCCATCAAAGTCTGCAATGCAAAACGTCACTACTTCACTTCCGAGCCCCGACGTGTGCCCATACAGTAGTTTTCTCCCACATATAGGGTATCAGCATACTCAGGACAAATTGGACAATTTTTGGGTCCAATTTCTCCTGTTACCCTTGGGAACATAAAAAACTGGGGACTAAAATATCATGTTTGTGGAAAAAATATGATTTTTTCATTTTCATGCCGCCGGCGTTATAAACTTCTGTGAAGCACTTGGGGGTTCAAAGTGCTCACCACACATCTAGATAAGCTCCTTTGGGGGTCTAGTTTCCAAATTGGGGTCACTTGTGGGGGGTTTACACTGTTTAGGCACATCAGGGGCTCTCCAAACGCAAGATGACACCCGCAGACCATTCCATCAAAGTCTGCATTACTAAACGTCACTACTTTTATTCCGAGCCCCGACGTGTGCCCACACACTAGTTTTCTCCAACATATAGGGTATCAGCATACTCAGGACAAATTGCACAACAACTTTTGTGGTCCAATTTCTCCCCTTACCCTTGGGAAAATAAAAAATTGGTGACTAAAAATAATTTTTGTGGGAAAAAAATAGGATTTTTATTTTCATACCCGGGCATTATAAACTTGTGTGAAGCACTTGGGGGTTCAAAGTGCTCACCACAGATCTAGATAAGTTCCTTAGGGGTCTAGTTTCCAAAATGGGGACACTAGTGGGGAGTTTACACTGCTTAGGCCCCTCAGGGACTCTGCAAACTGAACATGACACCCATCAAAGTCTGCATTCCAAAATGTCATTACTTACTTTCCGAGCCCTGCCGTGCGCCCAAACAGTATTTTCCCCCCACATATGGAGTATCAGCGTACTCAGGACAAATTGGACAACAACTTTTGGGTCCAATTTCCTTGTGAAAAATCAAAAATTGGAAAATTGGGGACTAAAAATTCATTTTTTGTGGAAATTTTTTTTTTCACACCCAGGCATTATAAACTTTAGTTAAACACTTGGGGGTTGAACGTGCTCATAACAGATCTAGATAAGTTCCTTAAGGGGTCTAATTTCCAAAATGGTGTCACTTGTGGGGGGTTTCCACTGTTTAGGCACATCAGGGGCTCTCCAAACGCGACATGGCATACAGCCAATTCTGCGTTGAAAAAGTCAAACTGCGCTCCTTCCCTTCCTAGCTCTGCCATGCACCCAAACAGTGGTTTACCCCCACATATTGGGTATCAGCGTACTCAAGACAAATTGCACAATAACTTTTGAGGTGTTGTTACCCTTGGGAAAATAAAAATTGGGGTGAAAAGATCATTTTTGTGAAAAAAATATGATTTTTTAATTTTACGGCTCTACGTTATAAACTTGTGTGAAGCACTTGGGGGTTCAAAGTGCTCACCACAGATCTAGATAAGTTCCTTAGGGGGTCTAGGTTCTTAAATGGGGTCACTTGTGGGGATTCCCACTGTTTAGGCTATATCAAGGGCTATCCAAATGTGACATGGTGTCCAATCTCGATTCCAGCAAATTTTGGTTTGAAAAAGTCAAATGGCACTCCTTCCCTTCTGAGCTCTGCCGTGCGCCCAAACAGTGGTTCCCCCCCACATATGGGGTATCAGCATACTCAGGACAAATTGCACAACAACATTTGTGGTCCAATTTCTCATGTTACCCTTGGGAAAATATAAAATTGGTGACTTAAATATCATTTTTGTGGGAAAAAATAGGATTTTTTATTTTTATGCCTGGGCATTATAAACTTGTGTGAAGCACTTGGGGTTCAAAGTGCTCACCACAGATCTAGATAAGTTCCTTAGGTGGTCTAGTTTCAAAATGGGGTCACTTGTTTCCACTGTTTAGGCACATCAGGGACTCTGCAAACTGAACATGACACCAATCAAAGTCTGCATTCCAAAACGTCATTATTTCCTTTCCGAGCCATGAAGTGCACCCAAACAGTATTTCTCCCCCACATATGAGGTATCAGCGTACTTCCTTGTTGTGAAAAATCAAAAATTGGGGTCTAAAAAATCATTTTTGTGGAATTTTTTTTTTTCACACCCAGGCATTATAAACTTTAGTGAAACACTTGTGCGTTCAAAGTGCTCACAACAGATCTAGATAAGTTCCTTAGGGGGTCTAGTTTCCAAAATGGTGTCACTTGTGGGGGTTTCCACTGTTTAGGCACATCAGGGGCTCTCCAAACGCGACATGGCATACAATCTCAATTCCCACCAATTATGGTTTGAAAAAGTCAAATGGCACTCCTTCCCTTCCGAGCCTGGCCGTGTGCCCAGACAGTGTTTTCCCCCACATATGGGGTATTGGCGTACTCAGGAGAAATTGCAGAACAACTTTTTCTGTCCATTTTCTCCTTTTACCCTTGTTAAAATAAAAAAAAGTTTGTAAAAGATCATTTTTGTGACTAAAAAGTTAAATGTTCATTTTTTCCTTCCAAGTTGCTTCAGCTCCTGTGAAGCACCTGAAGGGTTAATACACTTCTTGAATGTGGTTTTGAGTACCTTGAGTGGTGCAATTTTTAGAATGGTGTCACTTTTGAGTATTTTCTGCCATATAGACCCCTTAAAGTGACTTCAAATGTGAGGTGGTCCCTAAAAAAATGGTTTTGTACAATTTGTTGTAAAAATGAAAAATCGCTGGTCAGCTTTTAATTCTTATAACTTTGTAACAAAAAAAAAAATTGGTTTCAAAATTGTGCTGATGTAAAGTAGACATGTGGGAAATGTTATTTAGTAACTAGTTTGTGTGACATATTTCTCTGTTTTAAGGAATAAAAATTCAAAGTTTGAAAATTGCAAAATTTAAATTTTTTTTGCCATATTTCCATTTTTTTCACAAATAAACGCAAGTTATATCGAAGAAATTTTACCACTATCATGAAGTACAATATGTCACGAGAAAACAGTCTCAGAATCCCGACCGGGATGACCGGGCCAATTTTTACAATTCTGACCACTGTCTCTTTATGAGGCTATAACTCTGGAACGCTTCAACGGATCTTGGCAATTCTAAGAATGTTTTCTCGTGACATATTGTACTTCATGATAGTGGTAAAACTTCTTCAATATAACTTACATTTATTTATGAAAAAAACGGAAATATGGCAAAAAAGTAGAAAATTTTGCAATTTCTAACTTTGAATTTTTATGCCCTTAAAACAGAGAAATATGTCACACAAAATAGATTTATCTAGATTTGTGGTGAGCACTTTGAACCCCCAAGTAATTCACACAAGTTTATAACATAGAGCCGTGAAAAAAATCATATTTTTTCCACAAACATGAACTTTTAGTCATCAATTTCTTATTTTCCCAAAGGTAAGAGGGGAAATTGGACCACAAAAGTTGTTGTCCATTTTGTCCTGAGTATGCTATATGTGGGGGGAACCACTGTTTGGGCGCACGGCAGAGTTCAAAAGAGAAGGAGCGCCATTTGACATTTTCAAAACAAACTTGGCTGGAATTGAGATCGGACGCCATGTCGCGTTTGTGGAGCACCTGATGTGCCTAAGCAGTGGAAATTCCCCAATTCTAACGCCAACCCTAACCCCAACACACCCCTAGCCCTAATCCCAGCCCTAACCATAACCCTAACCACAAACCTATCCCTAACACACCCCTAACCCTAATCCTAACCCTAACCATAATCCAAACCCTATCCCCAACTCTAGCCCCAACCATAACCCTAACCCTAAATTTAGCCCCAATCCTAACCCTAACTTTAGCCCTAACCCTAAATTTAGCCCCAACCCTAACCCTAACTTTAGCCCCAACCCTAACCCTAACCCTAACTTTAATGGGAAAATAGAAATAAATACAGATTTTTTTAGTTTATTATTTTTCACTAACTAAGGGGGTGATAAAGGGGGTTTGATTTACTATTTATAGCAAATTTTTATAGCGGGTTTTTTTGTTTGGCATCACTATATTTTGAGAGCTATATTTTTTCCATATTTTGGCACACAGAGTCATGTGAGGTCTTGTTTTTTTGCGGGACGAGTTGACTTTTTTTGGTACCATGACATTTTTTGATAGCATTTTATTTTGATTTTTGGGAGGCAGAATGAACAAAAACCAGCAATTTATGAATTTCTTTTGGGGGGGGCGTTTACACCGTTCCGCGTGGTAAAATTGATAAGGCAGTTTTGGGTCAGTATGATTACAGCGATACCTCATGTTTTTTACGTTTTGGCGCTTTTATACAATAAAAACTATTTTATAGAAAAAATAATTATTTTTGCATCGCTTTATTCTGAGAGCTATAACTATTTTGTTTTTTGCTGATGATGCTGTATGGGGCTTATTTTTTGCGGGACAAGATGATGTTTTCATCAGTACCATGTTTATTTATATCTATTTTTTGGATCGCGTGTTATTCCACTTTTTGCTCGTCAGTATGGTAACGCATTGTTTTTTTACCTTGTTTTTTTTATGGTGTTCACTGAAGGGGTTAACTAACGAGACAGTTTTATAGGGCGGGTCGTTACGGACTCAGAGATACTAAATATGTGTACTTTTATGTTTAGATTTTTTATATTAAAAATTTTTTTGTGGATAGAATAAATATTGATTTTATTATTATTATTTTTTTAAAATATTTTTGCAATTATTTAAAACATTTTTTCTATTTAATTCTTAGTTTTACACATTGTCCCACTATGGGACACTCATTTTCTGCAGGCTGATCACTTCTATAGCATGCAGATCTGCATGCTATAGAAGCTGTCAGTGCTGCAGCTTCTATAACACTGACCTGAGAGACTTCCTGCTCATCACTGCACATGACAGGAAGTCCCTCAGGCCTGGAGACCTGTATGTCATTGTGACGACATCGGGTCTCCATGGCAGCAATCGGGACCCCGCGGCAAGCCGTGGGGTCTCCGATCCAAAAGCAGAGGGGCCTCTGCAGCCACCGTAACACTGCGATCATGTTTGATCGCAGTGTGCCACGGGTTAAAGTTCCGGGAGCACTCCGTGACCGTCCTCACACTTAGTGTCGGGTGTCAGCTGTGAGAATTGACTATGACATACTATCCCATCCTTGGGAATTAAGTCCCAGGGCACATGGACGGGATAGTATGTCATATGTCAGAAAGGGGTTAATATATTATATAGAATTGCATAGTTACAATTCTATGGCAGCACATGATTATAAACTGACTAGCTGAATTCTGCTAAGATCTATGTAAAAAGAATAAGTCTCTTTTCCTTGCATGAGTTTTCATTAGAACTACAATTTATTTCCTTGCATGAGTTTTCATTAGAACTACAATTTTACTCTCTGCAGAGTCCCTGGCGGGGAAGGAGAGGAACAGCTGGGTCAGGAGGAGTTGAAAAAGGGTGGAACTTATGCAGGGAAAAGAGACTTCCTGTTTCTACACAGAGCTTAGAAGGGTTCAACTAGTCTGTTTTTAATCACGTGATGTTATTATAGACGTAATGGAAATTTGAAGAATAAACTGGGTAGAAAGGCAAAATGTGCAATTTTAAGGACACAGTGCTATATACAGTAATATGATTATTGCAATATAATAAGAGGATAAAAAGCTTGATGGGAGTGATTCTTTATCTGTGCTAAATTGGTGAGACTCCAGAATATCCAAGTAGTCATTTCAGCCAATCACATTCAGCTGTAATTCTCAGGCCAGTAATTGGCTGCAGCAGTCATATGTGTAGTTGACATCACCTGTTTACTTTGCTATAACAATAATGTCTCCACCTATGTGACCACTGCAGTCAATCACTGTCCTTAGTGTTGATCAGCTGAGGAAAGTAATTGGCAGCAGTAAAGACATAGATAATCGAGGACTTCATTGCTGCACTACAATAAACAGATAGGGAAAGATTACAGAGGCAGTGGAATTGGGCAAAGGGGATTTAGCCGATGAATAATAAGTCTTTTAATTACTTTTTGGCATTTACCCCCTAAGCCCAATTTTTTCTGATCTTTCAAAATACCTGTTAGGGTGAGTTTCCACGGTCAGGAAACGCTGCGTGTTTGGCGCTGTGCGCTGGCGCAGCGCCAAACACGCAGCGTCCAGATGTTACAGCATAGTGGAGGGGATTTCAAGGAATCCCGTCTCCACCATGCGTAACAATACGCAGGTGGCAAACCTGCGTAAACGGACATGCGGCGCGTCTTTTAGACCGCAGCATGTCCTCGCGTATTGCGGCGACGGTGCGTCGCCGCAACAGAATTAACACAGGGCTATGTAGCCCTGCGCTCTTTCCGGAGGTGTTCCGGAGGTGTCCTGAACACCTCCGGAAAGATCGCGCGTCATAAAGGGGGCGGGGCTTAGACGGAGCGGAATTTCCGCTCCGTCCAAGCGCTATGGTTCCGACCGTGGAACCATAGCCTTATAATCTTTTTAATAGATCCTTTATTACCTGTTATGACTAGAGATGAGTGGATTTATCAAGATTCAAATAAGCCAAATTGCAAGAATTTTAGAAGGAAGTTCAATTTGCAGCTAATTTATTCTCCTCCTATTGAATGTCCCTTATTATACTGTAGGGTGTGGAGAAACCTCACAGCATAATATAGATAAGATGTACAAAAAATATAAAAAAAAAAAACAACAAATACTCACCTCATCCCTCACCTTCACTGCTTATTGTCCCTCTTATAGTCCTCAGCGCCTTTTCTTATGACCGCCGCGTGCTTAAGGCTGCTTTCACACATCAGTTTTTTGACGTCAGGCGCGATCCGGCGTGTTTTTAAAAAAACGGATCCGGTACCGGATGCGTTTTTTTAGCATTGACTTTCATTAGTGCCGGATCTCGCCTGATGTCATTGCAGTGCATCCATTTTTGGCCGGATCCGGCGGAAATGTACATTCTGGCGGCCGGACAAAACGGTCATTGCAACGTTTTTTTTTTCTTCCGGACCCGCCTGATAGTGCCTGAATTGGCGCATCAGGCGGCCGGAAACAATAAAAGTCGATGGAACCGGACCAGTCTTTTGTGCAATCCGTCAAAAGACTGATCCGGATTCTGGAAATCACGGACTACTACTACTACTACTACTACATTTTCCACTGTCTCCGGACATCCAAAACCCTCTTTTTCCGGGTTCAAAAGTTCAGGTCGGATCCAGCAAAAAAACGGATCCGTTGCATCAGTTTTTTCATTTCAGAGCCGGATCCGTCCCTTCAGGCATTCAAAGGATTATGCCTGACACAAAAAAACTGATGTGTGAAAGTAGCCTAAGCCTTGGACATTTTCATGCTAGGCCAAGACTTCCAGTTGAGAACAAGTCTACATATTCACGTAGTTAGGTAATGGTGCCAGTCAGCCAGGGTCGGCTCCAGGTTTTTATGGGCCCCGGGCGAAAGAGTCTCATGGGCCCCTTTAACACATACCACAATTCATGATGCACAGATACGGCAGAGAAATATAGGTATAGTACAATGCCAAACATTTCACTTACTTCATACATTACGAGTGATATCTATTGTAAATTCTACAATAGCTCAAAAGACAAACAGTGTAGTCATCCATACAGTTTTATGGGGACCCCATAGTGCTCCATACAGAATATGTGCCCCATATATTGCACCACACAGTATTATGGGCACCCCATAATGCTCCATGCAGATTAATGAGCCCCATATATTGCTCCATACAGTATAATGAGCTCCATATATTGCTTCATACAGTATTATGGGCATCACATAGTGTTCCATACAGAATAATGAGCCCTATATATTGCTCCATACAGTATTATGGTCACCACATAGAGCTCCATACAGAATAATAATGCTCCATATATAATGGGCCCCATATAATGCTCCATATATAATGGACCCTATAAGATGCTCCATATATAATAGGCCCCAAATGATGCTCCATATATAATGGGCCCCATATGATGTTCCATATATAATGGGCCCCATATGATGGTCTCCATATATTGCGCCAAACATAAAAAAAATAAAAAATTAAATACTCACCTCTCCTCACTGGCTGCTGCTCTGCTCGAGGCACAGGCCCCCTGTACTGGCACAGGCACAGGGCCCCCATAGCATTCCGGTGTCCCTGACTGTGAGTGGGCCCCCCCGCCTGCTCAGGGCCCCAGCACTTGCCCAGGTGCTCCGGGTGCTGACGCCGCCGGCCCTGCAGTCAGCCACCATTTTTCTGATTTCTGACTTTGCTAATTACAAAAAATATGCATTATGTATGGAGCATGGAGTTTTGTAAAATTGGAGAAAATTCTATTCCACTCGGATACATTTTCCCAGCTCTAATTTTGATCTTGCAATTTATTTGTTTTCTAGATAGATATATAATTCAGCATGCAACTATATTACAACTGTCAAAAAGCAACAGAAATGTAATGGAAAATAAAAGTGAACAGAGACATGAATAGATGTAATCAACATCTGGGATTAAAAATAGCTTGGGATTTTATCCTCTTTATTATTGTATTAATTAGAGATGATCAAATCTTTTGAAATTTGAATTTGCCAGGTTCCATGAATTTTTCCCAAATATTTTATTTGCAGCAAATAATCAACTACAAATGACAGGTACTCCTATTGCCCTGAAAAGACTTGTATAAAACTCTGAGGTCGTAGGGTCGTATCTAAAAATATTCAATTAATTTTACTCACTTATATAGCGGCATTAATTGCACAGTGCTTTACAGACATCAGCATCACTGTCCCCATTGGGGCTCACAATCTAAATTCCCTATCAGTATGTCTTTGATAGGAAACCAGAGTACCCAGAGGAAACCCCATGCAAACATTGGGAGGACATACAAACTTCTTGCAGATGTTGTGTTTTGTGGGATTTGAACCCACTAACCACTGAGCCACCGTGCTATCAGTTGCTTTAACATAAACCCAGCCTTAGTAATGTCATGGTGACTTCACCATAAAAATGAATGGTAAGGAGTAAATAACTGCCCATTTAACAACACATTTAAACAAAAAAAGGAATTAAAAGTATCCTTTTAAATAATTTGAGATCAGGCAGACCATTTTGTGCAGAACACCGACTGCTATGAATTAGACAGGTGATGGGCCACATATCCTATAAGACCCACTGCTTCCTGCCTAATATTGGGGCATCGAGGCCAATTGTGGACTGAATTGCAAGTGCCACTGCCCAGACAGCTGGTGCCAGCGGTGGTGATCGTTCTTCTTTTGTATTTAAAAAAAAAACCAGTTATTCCCACCTCAACAAAAACAATTGCACAAGAAATGCAAAAACTGATCATGGCCACCTGTGACTAGTAAATACCATCTGACATTGATTTCAGATTGTTTTTCTACATCTTACATTTTTTATGTCCCATGTTCTCTCCAAGCCCCAGAACATAATAAGGGACATTCAGTTCAAGGAAAATAGATTTGTTGCAAATCGATTTTCCCAGTAAAATCCGCAATTTGGCAGATTTGAATCTCATCAGATCTGCTCATCTATACTCCTTACAGTTAGAACAGCCTCTATACACTTAGATAAATATTAGCACAGCTACCATGGCTGTTTTCAGCTATCAAAATATAGACAGTTTTCAATCGACTAATAGAGTTATGAAATATGAATTCCTATGGAATTGGGATATTATATACAGTTTTAGCTTGTTCAAGGACCCACTTTGACTATTTGAAAAGGAGAATCTGCTAGCTTTAAATAAAAAATAGTTTGGATTAAAAATCTCCCAAAATTTGCTGTTCATATAACATCTGTCCTACTACAGTTTGTGGCACAATATAGACCCCTTTCAGCACCCAAACACAGGAAAGACCATTACTTCTGCACCTCCATATCTTCAACCACAGAAGCTTTTTAACTAAGATTTATAGACTACTATTGTATGTCGCTATTGATACTAACAATCTATCACTTGGTTTTTACCATTTTAGGTGTTTTCCTTGTGTTTTTTTAATGTTTATTATTTAATAGTTCAGAACTAGAAGATTTACAAAGAACTACAAAAATATTAACAATATTTATGAACTATAACTTCTCTCTTACGATCACCATATTCTATGAAAAGATCAAAGTGATTTTGACAAAGTCCCAAATTTTTCAGAGAATTCATTGCCTGTCGTCGCTTACTACTCTTATCACTCACGCCAGTCTGCAATGACGTTCTGTATACAAAGTAATTGACATTAGCTTTGAAGTATGGGATTAGACCTTGCCAGATCCCAGCCACAGAATAACAAACAATACAGGTTCAACAGGAGTTCTCATCAGTGATTCATTTTTCAAGCCCAATTTCACTGCCACTTACACATGAAACATTGAACTCATAGTCTTTGCATAGATAGAGGAGATTTATCTGGTGTCCTAGTGACTGGAGGGTCAGACAGTTTGGAAAATTCCATTTTTAGGAGATTATAGCCAAAATTTGCTGGCTTAGATTGTTTTATCAGTCCTTTCAAAGGCATTGTTTTGCTCCATGTATGTGAATGGACTAACCATAAAGCTCTTTTCAGCATTCTTTCCCCTTTTATGTTCATACTCTTCATTGTGATTAGTAACCAAAAACAGAATGATATGATTTTATGTCAATGGAAACTTCCTATGGACTATTTATTTCTACACATTTTGGTGTAGCAGATACTGTACATAAAGCACCATAATGTAGTTTTCATTTTAGTGAACTGAATGAAGTTGAAAAACAGATAGACAATTTTATGGCTTTTGTTCTCTTTTCAGCATTATTAAGCCAGGAATGTCCAGTATTTTGTTCACTATTCCGATCTGTCTGGTTTTAATCAATATTTCTTAGGCTTTGAAGGCCTAATGCATAGGTAGAAACTGTGATGTCAACAGTGTTCCTTCTTGTGTTGTAAAATAGAACTTTATACTTTAATGTTCATATATTTGCTATGATTTTGTGTCTTTTCTAACTAAACCTAAACACTTACTGAAAAATCCAAAATGTCAAATTGAATATACAACCAGATAATTTTCCCCCAAAAAAGTAAATAAAAATATTGTAATTGTTAATATGCATGTCTTTCAAAAATTAAAGTCAAATATGAAATATATGTTCAACTGAAGTATGTGATTTTGTCTAGTACATTCAAACAAACTTTCTGCATTAGCTTTAAACATTGGTTTTGTAGCACAATATATTTTTCCAGACATCAGTTAATATAAGTTTTTAATCTATTCTCCATGCCATATAAAGGATTTCCAAGATTTTTAAAAACAGCAGAAAGTAGAGGATGCATTAAAATACGAAAATAGCTTATAATTGCCAAGAAAATGTCCCAACACTCCAGTGCTACCACTCCATAAGTTCCCTCAGTCTTTGCTATGTCATGATTCCTCCACTCGGTGTGGTGAATGGCAGTTTATGAAAGCTGAAGCTCCCATCTCTAAGACCTTTGAGAGGAGGCGTTAACCCAATCTTGGACTCTGCCTCTACTCTGGTTGCACAATACATTTTATTAAGGACTGCTAGATATGCCCTCAAGCAAGCAAGCCATTGGGAATGCCTAAGTCTGGGTGAATGTCGAGGACTTCACCCAAACTCCCGGGTACCTTTTTACTCCTCAGTAGTGTTGAGCATTCCGATACTGCAAATATCGGGTATCGGCCGATATTGGCTGTATCGGAATTCCGATTCCGAGTTCCGATATTTTCGTCTTATCGGATACCGGAATCGGGATGTCACTGTCACTGTCAGTGTCCGTCTGTCGGGTCTGTCAGGAGTCAGCGGCACTTACCTGGCAGAAGATCTCCGCGGTCACGTCCTGGACTGCTTCATGGCCGCCATCCTCTTCTCCCCGGCGGTCACATGCAGTTTCTCGCGATAACTGCAGTGACTGCTGGGTAATCCCGGCCGTAAAGCAGTCAGTCCGATGACGTCACCGCCGGGGAAGCTGGTAAGCAGCTGTGCTGCGTTGCAATGACAGGCTCTGCCTGTCATTGCGATGTAGCAGAGTTGGATCGTCGTGGGACTGTCGTTACTATGGACTGCGTCGGACAGGTGGTATACTGTTGGTTTGTTTTTTTTCTTTTTTTACAGGAGATCGATGGCGTCGCAGGAATGAGTGTATAATAAAAGAAATGAAAACTGTGTTGTCTCTTTTATTTCATTAAAATACTTTTTTCTTGCTTTGTCTTTTTTTTACACATTTAATAACTTTGGGATTAATAATGGATCGGTGTCTTATTGACACCCTCTCCATTATTAACCGGGCTTATTGTCACCGTGCAATCAACGGTGACAATAACCCCTTATTACCCCGCTTGCCACCGCTACAGGGCAAGTGGGAAGAGCCGGGTAAAGTGCCACAATTGGCACATCTTTTGATGCGCCAAATGTGGGGCTGCTGTAGCCTGGTATTATCAGGCTGTTGAGGGCCAAAATCCATGGGCCTTGACAGTCTTTTAATACCAGGCCGCAGCAGTCTGCATTTTACTTGGCTGGTTAACAAAAATAGGGGGGATCCCCACGCCGTTTTTTTTTCGAGGGGATCCCCTATTTTTGTTAACCAGCCAAGCTAAGCAGACTGCTGTGGCCTGGTATTATCAGGCTTGCAAGGTCCATGGATATTGGATCCTTACCAGCCTGAAAAACCAGGCCTCAGCGGTCTGCTTCATCTGGCTGGTTAACAAAAATAGGGGGGACCCCACGCTAATTTTTTTCGAGGGGATCCCCTATTTTTGTTAATCAGCCAAGATATGCAGACTGCTGTGGCCTGGTATTATCAGGCTGGCAAGGTCCATGGATCTTGGCTCCTTAACAGCCTGAAAATCCAGGCCTCAGCGGTCTGCTTCATCTGGCTGGTTAACAAAAATAGGGGGGACCCCACGCCAATTTTTTTCGAGGGGATCCCCTATTTTTGTTAATCAGCCAAGATATGCAGACTGCTGTGGCCTGGTATTATCAGGCTGGCAAGGTCCATGGATCTTGGCTCCTTAACAGCCTGAAAATCCAGGCCTCAGCGGTCTGCTTCATCTGGCTGGTTAACAAAAATAGGGGGGACCCCACTTCGAGGGGATCCCCTATTTTTGTTAATCAGCCAAGATATGCAGACTGCTGTGGCCTGGTATTATCAGGCTGGCAAGGTCCATGGATCTTGGCTCCTTAACAGCCTGAAAATCCAGGCCTCAGCGGTCTGCTTCATCTGGCTGGTTAACAAAAATAGGGGGGACCCCACGCCATTTTTTTTTTCGAAGGGAACCCCTATTTTTGTTAATCAGTTCCCTCTGACGTCACTGATTGTGTCCCTGGCTGACCTGAAGTGAAAGTGGAAAGCAATCAATTAAGCTTTCCACTTAAGGGCCCGTCTCACATAGCGATATCGCTACCGAGATCGCTGCTGAGTCACTAGTTTTGTGACACAGCAGCGAGCTCACCAGCGATATCGCTGTGTGTGACATTCAGCGACGATCAGCCCCCCTGCCGGGTATCGCTGATCGTCGCTGAAATGTCAGGACCTTTGATCGCTGGTTTCCCGCCTGTCACACGCAGCGATGCGTGCC
>JARQOD010000002.1:345909307-345933794 GCA_033576555.1 Oophaga sylvatica
TATGTTAACCCTTGTTCCTTTCACCATTAATGGTTAACTGTTTATCATTCCTTTAAAATTTTTGTCGAAATGTCCTTCTATTTTAAATTCCAAAATTTTAAAATTTTTGCTTTGCATAGGGTTTTTTGTATTTTCCCCGATTGCAATAGCAAAAAAACCAAACCAAAACCCCCATTTAACCCCTTCACCCCAAAGTTTTTTCCCCTTTCCCTGCCAGGTAATTTTTAGAATTTGACCACTGTAATTTTTTTGAGGTTAATTGGGTTTAAAATGGCCCCACTGATTCGGGAAAATTTTTTTTGGACTATTTACTTCTGAGGGGCTAAAATTTTTTTTGATTGTTTTCCCATTTATTTGTAAAAAAAAAAAAAAAAATTGGGCAAAAATTTTGCTTTTTTTTATTTTAATTTTTTGCCCTTAAAATCTGGAGTCATAAGCACAAAAGTTAAAAATGACATTTCCCCAAATTTCTTTACTCACCAATTTTTGCCCCCATATTTTTTTTGTTAGGCGTTAATGGGAAAAAATTGGCAAGCGTTTTCATTTTTAAAAACATTTGAAAAATTTTTTTTTTTAGGGGCCCCCAAAAATTTTTGAGCGCCCTTTGGGGCCTTGTGACAGAAAAAAACCAAAAAAAAGGTGACCCATTCTTAAAACTTCCCCCCAAAGTATCAAAACCCCTTAAAGAAGTGTTAACCCTTAGGGCTTCGGGGGTTTTTGGAATGGGAAGGAAAAAAAAAAACATTTACTTTTTTTACAAAAATTTTTTTTAAAACCATTTTTTTTTTTTTTTTACAAGAGTAACAGGAGAAAAGGAAAATACAATTTGTTGTGCAAATTTTCTTGAGATGAAAAAACCCTCATTTCCTTTTTCCCCCCGATGACCTAAACGGGGAAAAACCCCCCCCGTTATTTTTTTAAAAAAGACCCCGGAAACTTTTTGTGTGTTTGACACTTTGAACCCCAAGTGTTTCGGGGGGTTTAAAAAGTTAATGAAATTAAAAAAAAGGAAAAAAATGGCCTCAAACTATGTTTGAAATTTTTTCCCCCATTCCCTAGTCATCAAAAAATCTTTGGGACAGGCAAAAGTCAGAAGGGAAGAAATGCCTTTTTCCTGCAGATTTTGGCACTTTTTGGGGTGTTGTTCGGGGGAGCCCCTGGGGAAAACGCGAATCCCCTAAGTCCCCCCTTTTTAAAAATTTAAAAACCCAAGGAAAATTTATTTGGGGGCGGTGTTTTTTGTGTTGGGGGGGATCGGGCCCGTGGTGTCCTTCATTTAGGGCCGGAAAATATTGTTGCCCGGGGAAGGGAAAACTTTCTGACCTGGACCGACCCTTTTACCCGTTTAAAGGGGGGGGGGGTCGGAATAAAAAGGGGGAGAGGGCGGAAAAAAGGGGGTTTTAAGGGAAGAAGAGTGCGAAAAAAGGGGAAAGTTATCACTCTCCCGAGACTCCGAAAGCCAGGCCGCATGTCGACTCAACCCCCAGACAGGTTTAACGTGGACTGTTTTTCTCCAAACCCGTGAAAGGGGAGCGGGAGACATTCGTACCTTTTACGATGGGGGCGTGCTCCTTGGACCGGGGGGGAAGCCGCTCGGGGTCGGCTAGCTCATCCCCCGGGGTTTCCAGTGCTTAGGGGCCCCTTCCCCCGGGGGCCTCCCCTTCCCCCCCCGTGAAACTCCGGAACCTCGACCCGCTAGGGCACCCGGATTCGTTGGGGTCAGGAGCCGTGCCCAATTCTTCCCCGGGCCCCGGCCAATCCGAAAGTACCTACGACGTCATGCGGACCCCTCGCCTTCCCTAGAAAATCGCTGTAAGGCATGGTTTATTGAACCTTGTTCCTTTTTCCCTGTCTTTTCCATTTCCCGTTTTATCCCCCGTGGCGTATCCTGCAAATAAACCCCCTTAACTTTGATCTCCTCCCGCTTTTAATGCATCCCGTTCCCTTTAACCCTTACATTGAACCAAACCCGGGGTCACGCTTTTTTACCCCTTTTGGGAGTGAAAATAAAATAATTTACATTTTTCCACCCCAAATTGTGTTTTGAACCATATTTTACTTTTTTATGGGTGGGACCAAAAAATTTTACCCCCAAATTTTATGAACGGGCAACCCCAAGGGGTGTGCTTGGACTCCTACAGCCCCTAAGTGGTAGAAGAGCAGAATGACCCCACAATTTACCCCATTTTGGAAATTATAAGCCTTTGGAATTTATCTACAGATGTAGTGACAATTTTGACTTCATGAGCGTTTTCCAGAAACAGGCAGCAGTGGATGTTGCTGAGTGAAAATTGCAAACTTCCGTTGTAGTGTCTAGTACGCTTTAGTGGCCAGTACGTTATGCCCAGCTCATGCTTCTGGAGACAAGCTGTTAGGGTTTGCGGATTGCACCAAATATAAATTATGATACGGTGCGATCGCAACACGGGGTCCACCGTGCGGTGATGGAGAAACCACCGCTAGTAGAGAATGGCAGAGCAAAGCTGTGAGCAAGCACACTAAACACACCGAGTTAAATGTCACTCGGTGTGAACAGAGTACAAAGTACCTGACTCTCTTACTTCACAGAGCAGAAGCAAACAGAGCACTCTAAGCTGTGCCCTGTTAGACGTCACAGGTGCATAGTAGTAATGATGCTAGTTGGGGCCCCTATAACTCTCCCCCCACTATGCTGGTGATTGAGCCTGCCCTGTCACATGGTCTGTGAAACTTGCACATGCGACTCCGTCGCCCGGTGCAGGTGTTAGGCTCAAGTGGGAGTTCCCACCCTACACTGCCTAAAGAGAACCACACTCACCGTGCCAATAGCATCATACGTGCATACAGGGTGGTAACTGTCCCACCTACACACATTCAGCAATACAAGTGATCTTAGCGCACCGACAGGTGCCCCAAAGATCCTTTTATAGACTGCACCTAAGTCCAGTCAGACAGGACCTTGCTCACGGGCCAATCCGGATCCGGCACAGGACCTGAGCAGTTAACCAATGAGAGGTCGCCACCTAATGAGCATGCTCAGTAGAGCAAATCCTGGACTTAGCCTCTGGAATGTCTGCTCACCGCTGTCTATAGTTAGTTACCATAGCAGGACCTAGAGAGGCAGCTGTAACAACACGCACAGCCCGAGTCTGAGCGAGGTGCTAAGACCGACGTCTTTGCTTAGCAGCATCTACTGCAGTCGGAACTGAATGGGAGACCGCAGGAGAAGACAAGGCTTGGGATCCATCCTGTGCAGAGGGAGAATCCCGGCACCTAAGACATGCACCCGTAAGTTAGGCGGGCTCTCATCACTACAGAAATTACAAACATGTGGGTGCTAAATGTGGTTTAGATTCTAAATTCTGAGTCTCAGAAGGAATCGGAAAATTTGCTGAATTTCTTTTAGGGGCCGAGGAGCCATTTAGCTTTTCCAGAGCCTTTGTGCTACAAGTAACGTGGCAGTCCCCTATATTTATTATTCTGGACTCCGTCTGGCCTCTGTTCAGCGGTGCCCTTCTTTTCAGAAGTAAACAAAACTGTGGCTGACGGGACTTTTATGCAATCCTAAAAAGACGGAGACCGCCGAATCACAGGTCAGACAGCATCCACAGTGCCTCCATCTGATTCATTATAGGGAATCTTCCACCAGAGGTTCCGTCTGAATCACGTATCACGTGACTTTATTCTTCATGTCAGTGCGATTACAGCGATATCAGATTTATATTGGGTTTTTATGTTTGGCTCCTGTCATACACTAAAAGAAGCTTTTTATTGCAAAAAATAGTTTTTGCATCACCATATTTTGAGAGCTATAATTTTTCCACATTTTGGCCAACAGAGTCATGTGAGGGCTTGTTCTTTGCAGGTTGAGGTGACATTTTTATTGGTACCATTTTTGAGCACATGACATTTTTGATCGCTTTCTATTCCGATTTTTGGGAGATAGACAGAACAAAAACCAGCAATTCAGAAATTGCTTTTTGTGGGTGCTTTTTATACCTTTCCGTGTATAGCAAAATTTTTAAGACAGCTTTATTCCTTGGGTCAGTATGATTACAGCAATATCCAATTTATGCTTTTTTATGTTTTGGCACTTTTACACAATAAAATTTTTTTTTAGAAAAAATAATTATTTTTGCATCATTTTATTCGGAGAGCAATAACTTTTTTATTTTTCTGCTTATGGAGCTGTGTGGCAGCTTGTTTTCTGTGGGACAAGATGACATTTTCAACTATGCCATTTTTATTTACATTCGTCTTTTTAATCGCGCTTTATAGCACTTTTTGTTCGGCAGTATGATGATAAAGAATTGTTTTTTGCCTCGTTTTTTATTTTTTTTTAAGGTGTACACTAGAGATGAGCGACTTTGCCTCTGGGAGGGTCGAGTCGGTTTCGGACCACCCGACTTTTCCAAAAGTCGAGTCGAACGAAATCGGCTGACTATCAGAAAAAGTCTAAGGTCCGACTGAAACTCGACCCGACCCCAATGCAAGTCAATGGAGAAGAAAAGTCGGCAGGGAGTGGAGGACAGTAAATACACCTACAGTGCCCATTTCAATGCCAATGACATCAATTCTTATTACTTAAGCTTGTCAACCTTAATTTACTTTATAATAATAGTAACGCATTGAAAACTGGGGGGTTATTTGGCTAAAGTTGTGGGGGGCGGGGTACAGCCCAGTTAGGGAGGTGGAAAAACTGGCATATGTTGAGGTGTAGGCTGGACATTCAGCAGCTGCAAATGGAGGAATTGGAGAAGTCGGAGGAAGAGGAGGACAAAGCAAGCCATTATGCTGGCAACCTATGTGTTATCAGGGAAGGTGGTACAAAATCCTTTGAAACCCAGGCATGGTTCATTTTAATGAAGGTGAGATCACCAACATTTTTGGTCGACAGCTGGGTCCTTCTTTCTGTCAGGATTGATCCAGCAGCACTGAAGACTCTTTCTGATAGCACATTACTAGCAGGTCAAGCAAGCTCCCGTAAGGCATATTGTGCCAATTCAGGCCAGGTGTCCAGTTTACAGGCCCAGTAGTCAAAGGGGAATGAACTGTGAGGGAGAACATCAATAGGGGAGGAGAGGTAATTTTGAACCATAGTTGACAACTGCTGTCTCCTGTCTGTTGCAATCGATTCAGTATTAACATTCGTGTGAGCGGTACTCGAGAAATCAGTCCACAACATGGTCATGAAACCCCTGTCTCCAACGCCACTTCAGCTGTGTGCACCACAAACACCTCTTCCATGTTGCCCAGTACGGCTCGTGCTAGAACCTGCACCGCTGCTGTGTGCTGGGAATGCCTCTAACAAACGGTTTACCAGCGTTGCTTGTTTGTTCGCCAATATTAGCTCTAGGTTCTCCTATGGCATGATGTTCTGTAATTTGCCTTTATAGCATGGATCGAGGATGCTGGCCAACCAGTAGTCGTCATCCTTCATAATTTTGGCAATGCGGTGGTCCCTTTTTAGGACCCGCAAGACTTAATCACACATGTGGGCCAATGTTCCAGGTGTCAATGATGCACTGCCAGTGGTGGGTGGAGGAGCACTTTCTGCCAAATCCACATCCCTCCAGTAACGTACAAACCCTGTACCTGACCTTGGCAAGCCAACATTTTCTCTTGCCCCCTGAGAAGCATCCTCCTCCCCAAAATAATCATCCCCCTCATCCTCCTCCTCTTCCTCTTCTTCCTCCACCTCATCCAGGACAGTTCGCTGAGCAGACAATGGCTGACTGTCATCAAGGCTTCCCTCCTCCTCCTTCTCCTCTGCTGCAGACGCCTGATCCTTAATGTGCGTCAAAGTTTGCATGAGCAGACGCATAAGTGGGATGCTCATGCTTATGATGGAATCGTCTGCGCTTACCAGCCGAGTGCATTCCTCAAAACACTGAAGGACTTTACAGAGGTCTTTCAGCTTTGACCACTGCACACCCGACAACTTGATGTCAGCCCTAAAACTGCCTGCCCGTGTATCCTCCCACAAATGCATTACAGCCTGCCTCTGTTCGCAGAGCCTCTCTACCATGTGCATGGTGGAGTTCCACCTTTTTGCAACGTCTATGATTAGGCGGTGCTCGGGGAGGTGGAGCGATCGCTGCAGCCTCTGCATACGACTGAAGTCTACATACGAGCGACGGATGTGCGAGCACAGTCTTCGCACCTTATGGAGCAGGGCTGGTAACTCCGGATAATTATTTATGAAGCACTGCACCACCAAATTCAAGGTGTGAGCCAGGCAAGGTATGTGTCTAAGTTTTGCCAGGGCTATGGCCACCACAAAATTACGTCCGTTATCACTGACTACCTTGCCTGGCTCAAGATGTTGACTGCCCAGCCATGACTCAGTTTCTCGCTGCAAGTAGTCGGCCAGTACCTCCGTGGTGTGTCTGTTGTCGCCCAAAGACATCACCTTTAAAACAGCCTCCTGATGCTTACCACTAGCTGTTCGATAGTGGGACACCTCGTGTGCAACACTGGCAGCTGCAGATGCAGTGCTCGTGTGACTGCGCTCTGTCAACAAGCTTTCGTTTCAGGAGGAGGAGGAGGGTTGAACGCCTACAGCCAACTGTTGCCTATATCGTGGGCTAGGCAGCACTGTCCCACCGCCGCTGTCCCCTGTGGACCATGCATCCACCAAATTAACCCAGTGCGAAGTGATGGACACGTAACAGCCCTGGCAAAGCCTACTGGCCCATGCATCTGTTGTGAGGTGCACCTTTCCACTCACTGATTGTTTGAGTGCATGGACAATGCGGTCTTTCACATGCAGGTGGAGGGCAGGGATGGCTTTTCTAGAAAAGAAGTGCCGGCTGGGTAGGTCATAGCGTGGACAGCATAGGCCATGAGCTCTCGGAACGCTGCGCTTTCAACCAAATGGAAGGGCATCATCTCTAATGAGATCAGTTTGGCAATGTAGGCGTTCAAAGCCAGTGTACGCGGATGACAGGATGAGTACTTTCTTGTCCTACTCAGAGTGTCTGCTAGGGTGAGCTGGACTTGAAAGCTGCATATGGTGGAGCTAGCGGTGGACATGGCGGACTGAGAGGGGTTGGTGATGGTGATGGTGGTGGTGATGGCCTAGATTCAGTCTTTCATTGGAAAAACATTGTGATTCCCTGACTGCTTTTGCCATATAGCAGTGGCTGTGCATCAGTGCACTCCATGTCAAATTCATCTTGGACTGGGGAATTCAGGATTTCACTTGATAACCTAGGCATTGTATGTGAAAAGAGCTCCAGGGAGTAATCTGAAGTGTGGCCTGCCGCATCCTTCACTTTTGTTGGGCATGAAGGACACAAGCAGTGTTTCTCAACTCCAGTCCTCAGGACCCATCAACAGGTCATGTTTTCAGGATTTCCTTAGTATTGCACAGGTGATAATTTTATCACCTGCTCAAGCATTAATTCCATCACCTTTGCAATACTAAGGAAATCCTGAAAACATGACCTGTTGGTGGGTCTTGAGGACTGGAGTTGAGAAACACTGGACACAAGGAAAGGTGTCGTTCCTAACCAGGAGTCTGGATGGATGACTCAGTGCTTGCAGTTTTTGAAACTTCAGAAGAGGAGGCAATAGAGCTGGAGGCTGTTTCTGCAATGTAAGCCAAAACCAGTTCCTGATGCTCCGGCTTTAAAAGCGGTTTACCTACTCCCAGAAAAGGGAGCCTTCCATGCCTTCTGGAGCCAGACGATGATGCAGGCTTAACACCTCCTGCGTTAGGTGCTATTGTGCTTTTGGCACTACCAGCAGATGCACCACCACCACCATCAGTACCAGCTGGCCCCCCCGCCCACGTCCGGCCTCTTCCACCATACTTCCTGATGTTTGGGGAGATGTACCAATAATACTAGCAGATATATGGTACTGTATCAGAAGCGTACAGCTGTATACGGTGTAAGGGAAATTTAAATCTCCGTATATATTTCCGGAGTCACACACAGACGCTCACTCAGTATGGATTTGACCGTAATACAAAAGGCAGAAAAACGGTACTGTATCAGAAGCGTACAGCTGTATACAGTGTAGGGGAAAATTTAAATTTCCGTATATATTTCCGGAGTCACACACAGACGCTCTCTCAGTATGGATTTGACCGTAATACAAAAGGCAGAAAAACGGTACTGGATCAGAAGCATACAGCTGTATACAGTATAGGGGAAAATTTAAATCTCCGTATATATTTCCGGAGTCACACACAGACGCTCACTCAGTATGGATTTGACCGTAATACAAAGGCAGAAAAATGGTACTGGATCAGAAGCGTACAGCTGTATGCAGTGTAGGGGAAAATTAAAATCTCCGTATATATTTCACAGACACACAGATAGTCAGCATGTATTTGTCCGTAATACCAGCCGTTACACGGTACTGTGTGAGGAGCGTACAGCTCTATACGGTGTGGGAAAAAATGAACCGTCGGTAACTGTGCAGAAAAAAGAATAAAAGTATTGGTGCTGTGAAAAAAAGCAGTCTGCACAGCAGTGTACATATAGCAATACAGCTATCAGGCAGCCTAATAACCAGCACTGCTGCACACAAAGAAAATCCTTCCCTGTCACTGCACACTAACTGTACAGCACAATTGCTATCAGCACAAGCTCATAAGAACTTCTCTTTCCAGCCCTAACTCTCTCCCTACTGATAAACAGCAAGCAACCTCTCCATACTGTTAAGATCGTTAGAAGTAAAATGGAGGTCGGCGTCAGGGCTTTTATAGACACTATGACGCCCCTCAAAGCAAGCCAATCACTGCAATGCCCTTCACTAAGATAGTGATGGATGCTGCCCATGTCATCTCGTTGCCCACAGTGTATGTCCTTGCTCATTGGCTGAAAAAAGTTGCCTGCAAGCATTCTGGGAAATCAGACTTTGGCGCTCGTTTTGCCGACAGCATGGCCGACTTCACACTATGTTCGGGTTTCGCTTGGCGAAACCCGACTTTGGCGAAAGTCGGCGACTTATGAATCTGACTGACCTGTTTCGCTCAACTCTAGTGTTCACTGAAGGGGTTAAGTAGTGGGACAGTTTTATAGAGCGGGTCGTTACGGACGTGGCGATACCAAATATGTGTACTCCGAGAAATCCCATCCCAGGCTGAAGCGGTGGTGCTGTTCTGTGGTGCTGGGGGGCTCCACCGGCATTTTGCGACAGGTTCAGTGGTGGTGCTCTGTGGTGCGGGGGGCTTCGCCACCTTTTTTGTGAAAGCCCGGAGGCCCTCGCAGATCCATTGTTGCGATGAGTAGGCCTCAGGGAAAATTGCCACCGGGGGTGGCACATGCTCATATTGAGATCTCGACAACGAGATCCTGTCCCGAGATCTCATCTCCCAAGATCGCTGGACAAGATCTCATTGCCGAGATCTCAATCTGTTGCAGTGCGGTGGCCTCTGGGAAAATGGCCGCCGTGAGCGGCGCATGCTCAGATTGAGATCTTGGTGACAGTTCTGCTTCACGTCACTTGTCTTATCTATTGCGTTATTTCTGTGTCCTATTGTGCATAAATATGTGATTCTTCAGATGTTGTGTTAGTCTTCGCCTGATGAAGAGACCTGAGTAGTCTCGAAAGCTTGCAATTTGTTACCATCTTTTCAGTTAGCCATTAAAAGGTATCTACCACTGAGGACTCTCAAGTCTAAATATTTTTCTAATACTAATAATAATAGTAATAATAATTTTTCTATTTTATTAATATTATAAGTAGTGATAGTTTAGTATTATTTATTATACTATAATTAAATAATAATATACTAATAATAATATATTATAATTCCACTACAATTAACAATTAGGGATAACAAGTCAATAGACAAAAATATATGACATGTATGCAGTAAGGCAAATAAGAGCTCAGGAGGCTGTACAGATGAAAATGTAAATCCTGTAGCTCTGCACTGGGGAACCATGGATGCACGTGCCAATTTATAGTGCTAATAATAATGCAAAATATGCATGTAATTTTTTTCTTTCAGTTATACCTATTTTTATGCAAAGCTAGGTGACAAAATGGCTTACAATCAATTGCCCAAAAAGATTGCACTCAACCTTTTTGGACTAAGCGATAAATACGGTAAATCTTGTGAAGCTCTAATACACTGCGTCTATACAAGTTAATTCAGACAAATCGCTAATGCTGGGAATGTAAATACTTCTAATTCTCTTTTTTATTTTATATTTTTATTAACACTCTGTCATTAAATGTATGCATCTTTCTATTAAAGAATCAAATGCAAAATGTTAGGAATGTAGACAACACAGTTATTGTGATCTCTGAGCATTATTGTCATTTTCTTTTTTGTCAGGACTGCAAATTTTTTCTTTGCCTGTATGTTTGGACAGGTTAGCCAAGTTGGCTGAACTGAAGGCCTAAGGTCAAGAAGTAATCACCGTTTAAGTGAGAGGCTTCTGGAAGGTTAGAGGTCACTAATATAATGCTCTTTTTATTACACGAGCCAAATGAAGCTGTTAATTGAATTTCACACTTTAGAACGGATATCTTATTTTTTCTCGAGTCTTCCAAAATATTGAAAATATTAAATCCCTGATGCAGTGAAAATTCAGTATACAGATCCTATAGAGTGTGCTACACATGCAAGTTGTAAAAATAGAAAAAACAGTATTTAAGACAATACGTTAAAAGTGAATCTGTCAGCAGTTTTGGCCGATATAAGATATGGCCTTCACCTATAATGCTATAGATAAGCACTCCCAACCTGACCTGTAAGAACTGAAAAATAAGTTTTATTATACTCACCTGCGGGGTGGTCCGGTCCAAAGGATGTTGCCGGTCTTGGTCCGGCACGTCCCTTCTTGCATCGCACTCCTGCACAAGTGTACTTATTTTTGTTCCAAATAGGACTCGTCAAACTCACTAAAGTCAATTTCATAAGCAGCAAATATTGCTTTTATAATTTTTTGCAAGATTTATCAAATGTTCATTTTATTATGTTTTCCCATTTTGTAGGTATAGTTTTATGAATATTCTTTACCTCTATGCCAGTTCCTATTTAAGGCTAGTCTGATAAAAAGAAATCAATACAGCTGAGAAATAGCATCTTACAGATTAAATGTAATACCACTAAAGATAATTGAATCTATTGAAATTCGAATTTGTCAGGTTAAATTAATGTTTTCCAAAAATCCTATTTGCTTTGAATTGATTTTCGTCAGTACTGCTGAACCTTTTATTGCCCAGAAAAGATATGTAACATTCTGAGGTCTAGTTGTATTATATTAAACCCCTTTCAAGCTCTTTAGCACTCATACCTCATTAGAAAAGTCAAAGTAACCTAATCGTATCAATGGATGGTTAAATAACAACCTGTTTAACAAAACTCAGCACTAACATAATTTTTAAGCTTTTTTAATTGTAAAAACAGCTAAAAAATTATCCCTTTTCAGTGGCAGAATTCCGCTTTGCATATGTTTATATACATGTTTGCACACAGAAGAATCCATGGCTTTTTCATAAGGGTGAGTGGGTGCAAAAATTATATCTGTTTGTGGATTATCAAAAGGGTTTTTCTTTCACAAGTCATCCAAAAATTATTTCTGTTTTGGTATCAGCCCACAAGCAGCACATTTACTATTTAGGTAGAGAAGAAGCAATGGCAACTTCTTAAGCCACAAAAAAGCATATTTTGGTATCTGCCAGAGGTTTGCTATTTGCAAAATGAAGAAACAATGGTATGTTCTCAGTCTGTGCAAAAAATATCCCTTTGTTTAGGGAGCGGAAGCTAGTAAAGAAACAACGCCTTTTCAAATAAGACTGAAAAAAAGTATACATTTTTATCTGCAGCAGTTTTGCTGCTTGAAAATTTCATAATAAATTAAAATGGGAATTTATCAATCTAGTAAAAAATTATCAATTTAGTTAGGGAACAGGAACAGATGAGCTGTTTTCCAAGGAAAGAAGAAAGAAGGAAAGAAGCAGCATGCTGACAGACAGTTCTCTTTTTGCAAAGCCAGGAGGGCATGCTTTGCTATTGCAGTATGAATTACTTTTTGGGGAACATGAGTGACTCTGCCTAAATGAAATGTAGCTAGAATGATTCAGGCATTGTTACTCACAAAAATACCCATTTGCAGTTGACAAGGAGCCATTCATTGCCAGATTTGCAACTTGATGAACAGAAGCAAATTGTCCGCTGTATAACTTTTATCCACCATGCTTTCAAGCTGTAAAATAACTTGGAATGAATGAAAAGAATGAAGGTGGTGTTTGAAATCAATGCTATACCTGTGGCTGTGGGGTTTGGGGTTATGCCTGTTGATTAGGATTTGGAAGAAGTACAGTAAGTGACAGATAACTGCTGCCTGGCTCTGTTAATGTATGCAGCTCTCAGCCATAGATGCTTTAGCACCTATCTTAGGTGGAAGATATATCTTTTTTGATCAAAACAAGCACTCAATGGGCTGTGAAACTCATGTGTTGTTCCTGCCCATAGTTGTTGTTAAAGATGCCTACAATGCATTGCACATTGTAACAAAGAGAAGTTGAGAGCAGCCCACTTTCTCATGTATTTGAGAGCACAGAGGAGGCACCCCTTTGCTTGAAAAATTATGGTGGATTGTTATCTTTCAGCATGGCTGAACGCACGCTATAATTTCTCGAAAGGCATCTAACTCTATTAGGTAGTACGGATGGGACAGCAAAAATAGCAACTTGACCAATTGAGAGTTTGGTTGACACAGAAGTGGATGACTGGGAGCATATTAGGGATATACAGTGCCTACAAGTAGTATTCAACCCCCTGCAGATTTAGCTGGTTTGATAAGATGCAAATAAGTTAGAGCCTTCAAACTGCAAACGAGAGTAGGATTTATTAACAGAAGCATAAATCTTACAAAACAAAAAGTTATGTTGCTCAGTTGAATTTTAATAAATTTTAAACATAAAAGTGTGGGTCAATTATTATACAACCCCTATGTTTAATATTTCGTGGAATAACCCTTGTTTGCAATTACAACTAATAATCGTCTTTTATAAGACCTGATCAGGCCGGCACAGGTCTGTGGAGTTATCTTGGCCCACTCCTCCATGCAGATCTTCTCCAAGTTATCTAGGTTCTTTGGGTGTCTCATGTGGACTTTAATCTTGAGCTCCTTCCCCAAGTTTTCAATTGGGTTAAGGTCAGGAGACTGACTAGGCCACTCCAACACCTTGACTTTTTCCCTCTTGAACCAGGCCTTGGTTTTCTTGGCTGTGTGCTTTGGGTCGTTGTCTTGTTGGAAGATGAAATTACGACCCATCTTAAGATCCTTGATGGAGGAGCGGAGGTTCTTGGCCAAAATCTCCAGGTAGGCCATGCTATCCATCCTCCCATGGATGCGGACCAGATGGCCAGGCCCCTTGGCTGAGAAACAGCCCCACAGCATGATGCTGCCACCACCATGCTTGATTGTAGGGATGGTATTCTTGGGGTCGTATGCAGTGCCATCCAGTCTCCAAACGTCACGTGTGTGGTTGGCACCAAAGATCTCGATCTTGGTCTCATCAGACCATAGAACCTTGAACCAGTCTGTCTCAGAGTCCTCCAAGTGATCATGAGCAAACTGTAGACGAGCCTTGACATGACGCTTTGAAAGTAAAGGTACCTTACTGGCTCGTCTGGAACGGAGACCATTGCGGTGGAGTACGTTACTTATGGTATTGACTGAAACCAATGTCCCCACTGCCATGAGATCTTCCGGAGCTCCTTCCTTGTTGTCCTTGGGTTAGCCTTGACTCTTCGGACAAGCCTGGCCTCGGCACGGGAGGAAACTTTCAAAGGCTGTCCAGGCCGTGGAAGGCTAACAGTAGTTCCATAAGCCTTCCACTTACGGATGATGCTCCCAACAGTGGAGACAGGTAGGCCCAACTCCTTGGAAAGGGTTTTGTACCCCTTGCCAGCCTTGTGACCCTCCACGATCTTGTCTCTGATGGCCTTGGAATGCTCCTTTGTCTTTCCCATGTTGACCATGTATAAGTGCTGTTCACAAGTTTGGGGAGGGTCTTAAATAGTCAGAAAAGGCTGGCAAAAGAGATCATTAATCCACACATGTGAAGCTCATTATTCTTGGTGCCTGAACTACTTCTTAATACTTTAGGGGGACCAAACAGAATTCTTGTGGTTTAAGGGGTTGAATAATAAATGAGACTCTGAATTAACTTTTAACGTTTTTAAATAATAAAAAAAAAATTAAAACAAAAATTTTTGCTGCAGTGCATTTCCCACTTCCAGGCTGATCTACAGTACAAATGTCACAATGCCAAGTTAATTCCGCATGTGTCAACCAGCTAAATCTGCAGGGGGTTGAATACTACTTGTAGGCACTGTATATCTGGCGGTGCAATGGAGAAGGAAGAGTACTTGGAATAAGATAAGAAGTAGTGGTGGATGACAGTGATAATGGCATCTATCATGTAGTACCTGAGGATGGGGCCTGGCTGACAGAAAAACAAGCATGAGGAGAAAGGCTAGGAAGATGATTTGAGGCTTGCTCTAATTGCTGTCTTGCTTGTTTATATTCAAATGAGCCGATGATGTTACTTTACATGCTGATGGAGAGTCGTAGTTTCTAGAGTATGTGAACTTGAACAACCTTGGCTTAGTTCCTCCTGTAGAGCCTGCAGACTACCAAATTGTGTCTGTTGGCAACATGTTAAATACCTCCTACATCCAAGATTACTACACATATGACTCATCACTGCCATGACTAGTGCTTTTTGGTGCTGTTGAACCATATCCACCAACAACACTACTTGCTCCAAGAAGATTGTATAAGAAGCAGATTTTGTGACAGAGGACCTTTTAGCTGCACGTCATCTTCGCTGTGTATCACCGAGACCAACACCTTCCTCCTCAGATGACAATACCTACTTGGCATCCCTATCTACTATAGTTCCTAGGCCTAGTCCTGAATTATCACTATAATCATCGTTTTCATCTTTGACTCCGATGTGGCAAATGTCCTAAACTATTTGTTTCACATCCTCCCTAATTTAGTCTCACTTTGAGATGTGTTCTTGCTTAGAGAGGCACTATTACTGCTAATACCCCTACCACCTTGGCTCGCAGAGCCAGCAACACCCCTCATCGTTTGAATAATCTCATCCATCTCTTCCATATCATCCAAGTACAAAGGCTGTCTGTTCATCTCTTTCAATAAAATAACTGGAAAAAGTTTTTATAGTGAAATATCTTTCTAGGCCCCAGGGATGCTGTGGGTTTGGGGAAGAGGGGGAAGAAAAGATATAGGTGCCATTTATGGAATTCAAATTCAACAATGTAAAATATTAACTGTTATAGAGTGACTTCAGACTTTTACCAGAAGACCGAACAACCCATTTCATGCAGTGGGGCACACTTTTGAAATGTAGACTTATCAAAGTGGTTCTTCCAAGATGTTAATTTTGGTGAAAGTTTAGGCTTTCATTAGACACTGACTAATGAAACTGACTTTGCAACAGAAATTTTCACAAAAAAATGTTGCAGTGTGTCTCATATAAAGCCAAACTCTCTTTTTTTAAGCCATGCCACAAAGCCAAACCAAGCTTTTTGAACTAGCTGCAACATAGTGGGAATTTATCAGTACTGCCATTTGATACAGCAGTCTAAATCAAATGTCCACTAGAGTAAAATGTGCAGAATTTTTTAAGATGCCCATGCCTCTAAAGGAATTTAGTGTTTCTTTTGGGCAGAAAATGTACAAAACTTATGAGTTAGCATAACTTTTTGCTATAATTTATGCCTTTCTGGGAAATTATAGTGAATCTGTCAAAATTTGCAAGGTCTCAACGCTTCAGCTACACCACACTCAGCAAAATGGTAGAGCTGGTTTAAAATCACCAATAAAGTTTAATATTTTTGTGCAATGGATATTAGGCATAAACTTTTGGATGAATTACTCTTACAGTGTCTAAAACACATAATGAATATGGGGCAAGGTATCAAGTCAATTTTTGGGAGCATATTTAGTTTTGACACATTAAACTTAGGAAGTTTCCTTCAATGTACTGTAGGGATTTGCTTTGGTAAGCAGTGGCAGGGACGCAGTAATGAGGCAACACACAGGCTTAGAGTCCAAACTTCAGTGGTTTAATGACATTTTAAACAGTAGGTAGCAGAAAGTAAGGGAAAAAAATGCAAACATACTCCAACTTGGAGAACCACCCTTGAATGGGACGGGCTTAACTAAGTGGCTGCCTTGTCAGCGGCGTCCGCCAGGTGACATTCCCATGGTTGCTATGAGTTTCGCAAAACCGTTGCAGCACGTGTAGTCCAACAGGACAAGTTCAGGTTAACTCCAGCCTAGTTCCTCACACCTTGCACACAGACCATGTGCAAACAACAATCTACATTACATAGCCCATAACCACACCCACAGGTGAGGTACACTTATGACCATGTGATATTTCAGCTTTTCTTTTTTAATAAATTTGCAAAAATTTCTACATTTCTGGTTTTTATCAGTCAAGATGGGGCAAAGTGTACAATAATGAGAAAAAAAATGAACTTTTTAAATTTACCAAATGGCTGCAATGAAACAAAGAGTGAAAAATGAAAAGGGGTCTGAATACTTTCTGTATCCACTGTACATATGCCTAAGATAAATGAACTGAACTAAAATCCTCAAAATGTTAAAGTTTATTAGTTATATGAAACACGAACAAAATATTAAACACAGGTGCCTAATAAATGAGGGACACACAAATAGACCCAACCAAAGGTAGTATATGACATGACAAGCGTCACTGTCCCTGCCTTTGGACAAATAGAATTGAAGTTGAAATGAGAGTGCAGCCGCAGCCATGCCTTTGTTCGAAGGCGGGGACAGTGAAGCCGGTACTGTTGGGACCAGGGATTGTTTGAAGTATCAACGTCGAGAACGCGACGATAGCCCTGGGAACGCGAATGCCGACTTCTCTGGATTGGCGCTGGCATGGGAGGTGAGTATTGTCATATTTTAACAAGACTGAACATAAGGAGGTAGCAGACAACCCTTTTAAGACAATTTTAGTAGCCACAAATGCAGCTACTAAACAACATATTCAACTACCGAGTAAAGGAGTAGGGTGGCAATGTGATACTTTACGGTATTCTGCCTTTTTTACAACACTCCTTAATAATTCTTTTTGGAGTTGCTGATATGCATCATGTGACTATCCGGGCGTTATAAAAGGGAACTATTGGAATCCAACATTCACATTAAGAGCTACATGAAGCAGTGGATTATTAAATATGCTCCTTGGCATGTTCGCTACATTTCCTTTGGACCCTCTATTTTGCTCTTTAGGGGCCCATTTAGCATCTGTGGTTGCAACCATTAATATGACTCTATTCTTATAAATATCAAAATGTTAAGTGCCAGGACCTTAGCATTATTAATTTACTTTATACAACTACTGCCTCAGGTCAATTCAAATAGAAGTAGTACTACCTTAACTCATATGTTACCATTTCCTTTTTAAAATATTTTATTCCACAATGACAGTCAAGGATATATTGTTATTGAGTGATTGACATTTATAACATAATAATCTCACATTACAGCACTTACAAGGTCATCATTTACTCCAATTAGAAAAGCTCATTTTACAAATCTACTGTTTAATTCCCAATTTCTAATTTTTAGCCGAAAAATTGTATTTTTAGATTCAGTCTGTCATCCTCTTAAAGGCCTAGACAGCATGTTATAATATATTCATTCTGGTAATTCCCACAGATTCTCCTCAGCATTTCTCATTATTTGTCATGATTAGGACACTGGAGGAGTGATCCCTCTGTCAGCCTGTTCTTAGAGTCTGAAACACAGACTTAGGTTAAATACACAATCCTGTCAGTGTCATGGAGGTTACAACAATTTCTATCCAAGTGCACTAAAGGAAAGTGTCAAACTTGGCAGAGACAGAACAGTAGGAACTGTTGACTAATATTATGTGAGATGACTAATGTTTTGTCAACTTATCATCTTTTTATCCCTTTAATGAATTTAGAACAGAGCAATTTTTTCATTTTTTTCTTTGTCAAATTACTGGAACCATAGTATTTTTATTTTTTCTGCTATGCAGCTGTAATTCCTTATTTCAAGACAAATTGTAATTGTCAGTTCCAGCATTTTGGGGTACTTATAAAGGCTCATTCAGATGTCCATGCAAATCGGTCCGAAATTGTATAGAAATCCATGGACTGGCTGTAGCAACCCAAGCAGGACAGCCTCATTGACAAGGAGTGGACATATCATTGGTGCAGCCTATGAAGCCGCACAGGGAACCAAGGGATAAGGGGGTCCATTTCCACTCCAAAGAAGAGAGAATTTTGCATTTTGCCAAGGGTCCATATATTGTTCTTGCATAAGGACCCTTTTCTGTCTCTGTCCACGCTGTCCACCAGTGCTCATAGAAATACACAAAGCTGTCACACTCAGGTCAGGAGACTCGAGGACAGTCCGTGCATTAGCTGTCCAATATTAGACCTATGTGCACAGACGTCAGAATGAGCCATAACTTGTTACCTAAAGTTTATCAGCTCTTTATGGGAGAAAAAAAAAACCAGCAGTTCTGATGTTGTTTTTTGATATTTTATACTATTCGTTATTCACATGTTGCACAAATACGTTGTTTAGTAAACTCCTAATCTTTATTCTGTAGACCATCAGCATTATGATAATACAAAATTTGTATAGTTTTCTTTCTGATCTCTGCCTTTTAGTACACTTTTTTGAGTTGGCTTGTTTTTATTATGCAATATTCAGTTTAATTGGCATATTACCTTTATTCTGCGTAAATATTAATACGTAAGTAATATAGTTTTTGTTAATGTATTACTACTCATATACACACAAAATAAAAAAAACTGAGTTGATTACCATATTCAAAGCCCATACATTTTTACTTTTCCCTTGACTAGCTGCAGTTTTCACTGATGCTGTTTTTGGATACATACAACACTTGGACCACTATTTAATTCATATTTTTAAGGCTGGATGAGCAAAATCCAGCAATTGTGGTATACTTTTTTACAATTTGTTCCTACAAAACTGCACCATATGGGATAAATAGTGATATAGTTTTATAGTACAGTTCAAAATGATTACAGTGATATCCAATTTATATAATTTATTTACATTTAACTACTTTGGCACAGCAAAATCTTTTTATGCATCATATTCTAAGAGCCGTGACTGTTTATTTTTTACATTTACAGAGCTCTATAAGGGCTCGTTTTTGAGTGAAAAGCTGTAGTATTTATTGGTACCATTTCTGAATACAACTTTTTGATTACTTTTTTTTTTGTCCAATGGGATGAACAATTATGGCAATTTTTTACAATTGATCTTTCTATTTTTTTTATGGTGTTCACGGTGCTGGATAATAATAATGATATAGTGTTATAGTAAATGATGTTACCTATTGAAAACACAAAATATATGACAATTTTTATCTGTATTTTATTTTTTCCATATTAAGGTAATTTTTTATTGGGAAAACTGGAATTTTATGGAAGGAGTTTGTTCTCTTTTAAGAATTAAAAATATTTTTTCCCCAATATTTTTTATTCCTGAAAGGGACTTCCACATACAAGCACATGATTGCTTTACTAATACACAGCACTACCTTAGCAGTGCCATGTATTACACAGTGTCAATGTTTACGGTTAGCCTATCAGGCTCCTCCCTAGCAAGATATGATTGGCTATAGGGCATAGCAGTACTTTTTGAGCTCTGCACTAGCCATTGCACTGCAGGGATGCTGATGGGCTAACAGAGGTATGGATTTCCCTCTGTCAAACTCATCACATGTCGCAATCACTCTTGACAGCGGCAATGAGACATTGAACTGCGAGAATCAGAGAGAATGACTATCCTAGACATCTGGGTTGGACCCTGTGTATGTGATTAACATAACCATACATACCCATCATGGATCACAAAGTGACATGTTCATGACATATATACTGTAAGTCAAATAGCACTAAGGTATTAAGATGACATTATAATTTTTTACTAAATGAATAACTTTAATTTAATTTTATATTTTCAGACAATCGAAAATATTAAAGTGTATCTACACGAAAAGGAGCTATGGAAGAAGTTTCACGAAGCAGGCACTGAGATGATTATAACCAAAGCTGGCAGGTTTGTTCCTTTATGATATTACCGCTGATTAATTTGTACTGATGAACTTTCGACATGTTTAAATTGTATTATTTTTTATGAATGTAGCATTTTTTTTCATTTGTACTCACTTGTATGAACATAACTATTTTGCTCAATTATATAATAGATTTTGCTTTTAATAAACAGAGCTGTTATGGCCCCTGCTGTTTGCTTCCTATATCTGTCCTCTAGGGCACTGCTCTTACCCCTTTCTCTGTCTCCCAGGCTGCTAGATCCATTTGAAAAAACATGAATGTTATAAAATGCTAATGCTAAAAAAATAACATTTCTCTATAAAATTGACAGACTTTCCTAGAACTTGAAGTTCCATTTCCACTTCTCCATGTAATCATTGGCTACGATTCATTATTTGGTGTTTTTTAAGTCACTTTTCTTCTTTTTTTACTTGTGATATTTCCTGACATTTAAAAAATGGACTTTTTCCTGTCATTAACATTTTTTTGTGACTATTTAAGCAAAAAGCTGCAATTGTTGAATCATGCAAAAACATCTGTAAATCTCAAACTCCACACACAATGCAAATGCAAATGACATTCTGATCAAACTCTGATCAGAGTGTAATTTGCATAATAGACCCGGTTCTCTCAGATGAGAGAATCTTTGGCAGTCTTTACCTGACCTATTGGTGAAGATACCAGTGCTAAATCTTATTACACCGTATATACTCGAGTATAAGCCGACACGAGAATAAGCTGAGGCACCTAATTTTGCCACGGAAAACTCGGTAAGCTAATTGACCTAAGTATAAGCTGGGTATGCATTGTCCCCTCATCCCTGCCCTGCTATGTGTGGCTCCCCCGTCCTGTCCTGGTATGTGGCTCCCCATTTTGTCCTGGTATGTGTGGCTCCCCATCTTGTCCTGGTATGTGTGTCTCCCCCTGTTGTATGCATGGCTCCCCGGTCCTGCCTGGCTCCCCCCGGTCCCACATGGCTTGGCTCCCCCGATCCTGCATGGCTCAGCTCCCCCGGTCCTGCATGGCTCACCCCGGTCCCATCGTTGCATGCATGGCTCACACCCCCCCATCCTACTCACCCTCCTCGCGCTGTCGCTGCATTTCCATTGTCACGGCGCGGCAGTTCTCATGTGCTGAGCGGTCATGTGGTACTGCTCATTAAGGTAATGAATATGTGCTCCACGCCTATGGGAGTGGAAATGCGTGCATATTCATTAACTTAATGAGTGGTACCACGTGACCGCTCAGCACAGGTAGAGCTTCTGGCGCCAGGGCGGAGATGCAGCGACGGCGCGAGGAGGATGAGTATGATGTCTTCTGTTAGCCGGCGCCTACAGCTGCTGCTGTCACTGTGCCACAGCTGCCGGCTCCTGCCACTGCTCCGCTGCTCCCCTTCCCCACGTGCGTTCTGGACAATGTCTTGAGTATAAGCCGAGGGGGGCATTTTCAGCACAAAAAAGTGCTGAAAATCTCTGCTTATACACTAGTATATACGGTAGTTAAAATAGTCTAAAAAAAAGGGAATATAAAGTTACTGTCAAGTGATCAAGAAGATCATTATTAGGCATTACAGTTGTAAACCTCATACATGCTGTGTATTGCATAGAAAATATACTATAATTCTAAGTCATGAAGTATGATGTGGTAACCTTGCCATAATTGTTATTTGGGGGCAGGGAATTCTATCCAACTTTGTCCAATTTCAGGTATTTCAGAAAACAGTGCTAATCCTGCTATAAAAGGGTCAGAACTCCCACAGGAAAACCCAATTGACTTCTGAAAATTAGTATGAACATAGCCTATTGAGATATAACTGTATTCATTATCTATATGTGTCGTTATCAACATTGTCTATAGGTGGGGTATTTTCACATTCAAAACATGGAGATAGGGTCAAAATTCATGTGATATCAGTTGAATTTTTATCAATTGATTTTGAGTTTAAAAGTCTAAATATGTTAGAAAAAAGTAGACAAAACCCACAGATTTTACCATGTCCAATTGACTATCCAATGTGGGCAGGGTCCTCCTGGCCTCTCAGGGTGAATGAGCATGAAGCATAAAGAATTTGCAAGTCCCATTCATTTGTATTCATGAGATAGCCACTCTCAGAAGTGGCTCACTCACCTCTCCTTTAATTCAAAACATGGTGTGTGTGAAAGTGGGATAAGATAGTAAAAGAGGTCAGTTATTGAAGGTGTATGGCCTCCTTAATGTTAAATTGCGTAATGCAGACATGATTATTATAAGAACAGGAGATGTCTTACATTATTATTAATGCAAAGAAACAGTCGCTATTAGTTGGTCAAAAATGGGGCTCTTCACCTTTTGCTGTGAAAAATTATTTAGGGCATATTCATAACGTGGATTTTCTTCCACATCTTTGACTTTTATTCTGAGATATAACTACTTAAAATAATTTGGGTACAGTACGTCTGCCAATATGTCGTTTTTTGATTTCTGTTCAATATGGGGGCCAATTCATCAAAGCTTTTAAGACAGAAAAATGGCATAAAAGGTTTCAAAAGTCACAAAGCTTTTGTACAATGTGGAATTGCACAACATTTTTCATTTCTGGCATTTTTATTCTACTCAAAATAGCGGTAGCTGGGGTGGAGCAGGGGCAGGATGGGGGCGTGATCACAACCTGCCTATCAAATTAATCAAACATACCAGCATTTTGTATGCCAGCAATGCCTTGACTGGAATGGCATTTCTGGCACAGTGCTCGGAGGCGCTCGCCACTCAGAAGATGCTCTGAATTAATTAAAGGGCATGCACCTCTTAATGAATTTGCTGCTCTTTGCTCTAGCAAGACTGGTGTAGCAGAAGTATGTGCTACACCAGTCCCGATGAATTGGCACAGATGTTCTTCAACTGTACATCATAAGAAATGTCCACTAAAACATACACATAACTGCCACAATTCAAGAGAGAGATTAAAATTGGACAACATTCTGCTTTATTGCAGGCAATTTCTAGTAAGAAAGTTTATAGCATGTTCACATATAGCATTCAATTCAATACCTATTTACTACAGTTACTCTATTTTCTAATGGAGTTGAATTCTCAAATTTTAGAAAAAAAATCATATTCTCCAAAAATTTATTTTTTTCCAATTAGCTCAGCTGATTGTCATTTTCCTAAATTATAAAGACCTGGCAAAAGCTCATAAAAAATGAACATCGCCACTTACCTTGACCAGCATTCTAGCAGCCTGTCTTCTGATCTCTTCTTTTCCCCTTCACCCAGCTAGCACTTTTTATTTGATCTGCCTTACTCTGGGCTTGGACTTCAGATGTGACTAGGCCGTTGATGTCCAATGCACCATTTCATCTCAGTGCATATAGAGATGTCATTACTTTTGTAAGCAAAGGCTCTGGCTAGGCCTCAGGCAACGCAAATTGTAATGTTGCGAGATCACAAACTGCACCATGGCTAGTGTGTCTTTGATGTCACTGTGTAATGTGCCGTTGCAATGCATCTTGTATTGGCACAATGTTATAATTTGCATGGAATGTGGCCTGGTTAGGGAAGCAACGTCCCAGAAGCTGAAGAAGATGAACGTGAAATTCTAAAAAATAGAACATTTAATTTACAATGAATAGCTTGGATGCAAATGTAATTTGCCTGATAAACTAGAGAGATTTAATTTATTAGAAAATTCACTGACATAAAAAACATGGCCAAAAATCGAATTTTTGCCATTGACGTACATTTTATCCATTGAGGACTACTAAATTTATTGTGTTCTATGTGTAATCCATGGGGATTACTAGAACGTTACTTTTTGAGGTTCTGCCCAAAATCCTAAGGAGGTTGCAGAAATACCATTCTCACATTGAAATCCAATCACTTATGAATGGGCATTATGATAATGAATCAGGGTGATGATTGCTACCAGATGTAATGGTAGAACAATCTTTAATTCTAAAACCTGAATAACGGTTGTTCATTGTCTTTATACATGGGTACTCTCCAAGAAAATTGTTTATTAATTAGTATTTTAAAAAGTGTCTTCACTGTAAATGTGTGACTGAAAGGGACATTGGAAAGTGACTGCAAACTTCACTGGTGAACAGGTGCTATTGAGAAAAGTTGCATTTTTTGTACATCTCTGTGGAATACTTCAAAATATTGAAATAAAACAAATACCGTATATACTCGTGTATAAGCCGAGATTTTCAGCCCATTTTTTAGGGCTGACAGTCCCCCTCTCGGCTTATACGCGGGTCATATACGGGGTCGGCAGGGGAGAGGAGCGGGGGTGTCGGATTATACTCACCTCTCCGCCGGCGCGGTCTCTGCAGCCCCCCTGCTTCTCCCACGATCTCCGGCTCCTTCCTGTAGCGGTCACATGGCACCGCTCATTAACCCCCTTCCCGACCTTTGACA
>JARQOD010000002.1:345933894-346001394 GCA_033576555.1 Oophaga sylvatica
GCCGGATCCGGATTGGCCCGTGAGCAAGGTCCTGTCTGACTGGACTTAGGTGCAGTCTATAAAAGGATCTTTGGGGCACCTGTCGGTGCGCTAAGATCACTTGTATTGCTGAATGTGTGTAGGTGGGACAGTTACCACCCTGTATGCACGTATGATGCTATTGGCACGGTGAGTGTGGTTCTCTTTAGGCAGTGTAGGGTGGGAACTCCCACTTGAGCCTAACACCTGCACCGGGCGACGGAGTCGCATGTGCAAGTTTCACAGATCATGTGACAGGGCAGGCTCAATCACCAGCATAGTGGGGGGAGAGTTATAGGGGCCCCAACTAGCATCATTACTACTATGCACCTGTGACGTCTAACAGGGCACAGCTTAGAGTGCTCTGTTTGCTTCTGCTCTGTGAAGTAAGAGAGTCAGGTACTTTGTACTCTGTTCACACCGAGTGACATTTAACTCGGTGTGTTTAGTGTGCTTGCTCACAGCTTTGCTCTGCCATTCTCTACTAGCGGTGGTTTCTCCATCACCGCACGGTGGACCCCGTGTTGCGATCGCACCGTATCATAATTTATATTTGGTGCAATCCGCAAACCCTAACAGCTTGTCTCCAGAAGCATGAGCTGGGCATAACGTACTGGCCACTAAAGCGTACTAGACACTACAACGGAAGTTTGCAATTTTCACTCAGCAACATCCACTGCTGCCTGTTTCTGGAAAACGCTCATGAAGTCAAAATTGTCACTACATCTGTAGATAAATTCCAAAGGCTTATAATTTCCAAAATGGGGTAAATTGTGGGGTCATTCTGCTCTTCTACCACTTAGGGGCTGTATGGAGTCCACAAACGATTCTAGCTAAACATGTGCTCCAGGAGGCAAATAGCGTTCCATCCCTCCAAAATCTCTCCGTATGGCTAAGTAATAATGCACATCCACATATGTGGTATTGCCACGTTCAGTAGAAATTGCGGTACAAATTTTGGTGCCATCCCAGTATGAAAATGTAAAATATGGTTCTAAGACACAATCTTGGTGGTAAAAATGTAAATTATTTTATCTTCACTGCTCAATGGTATAAAAGTCTGTGACACACGTGTGGTGTCAATGTAAGGTTCAGCAGGTACACGGGATGCAGTGATATGCAGGAGGCAGATCAAGAGTTAACGGGGGTTTATTGCAGGGATACTGCACACAGGGAGATAATAACAAGGGAATGGAAGACAGGGATCAAGGAACAAGTGTTCAATAAACCGATGCACTTATCAGTCAGATGTTTCTAGGGGATGGAGGCGAGGAGGTCCTGCGATGACGTCGTAGGTGACATTTCAGGACTCTGGCCTGGTCCTGGAAGAATGTGAGGCACTGGCTCCTGACAGCCGCAACGTATCCTGGTGCTCCTGAGCGTGGTCTGATGGTTCCGGAGTTTCAGCGGAGGAGGAATGGGAGGCCCCCGGGGGTGGAAGGGTCATGAAGCACTGGAGAACCCGGGGATGAGCTAGCCGACTCCGAGTCGGCTTCCCGCTCCGGTCCACAGTGAGCACTGCCAGCAGTCAGTGGAATGGTACGGAATGTCTCTCCTGTCTCTCCTGTCACAGGGTTGGAGCAGTAACAGTCACACGCTGTAAACAGTCTGTCTGTGTGTGTGTAGAGTCGACAGTGCGGCCTGGCTTTCTGGAGTCGTGCTGAGGAGAGTGAGTCAACTTTCTCCTGTTGCGCACTCTGTCTTCCCATTAAAAGCCGCTCTTTCTCGCCCTCTGCCCCTTTTATCTCCGACCCGCCCCCTTCAGACAGGTGCAAAGGTCGGTCCAGGTCAGAAAGTGTTCCTTCCGGCAACAATATTAGTTCCGGCCCTAATATGAGAGGAGCACCACGGGCCCGATCCACCTCCCTACATCAATATAATCACCGCACCCCTAAATGAATTCATTGAGAGGTTTACTTTTTAAAATGGGGTCACTTATGGGGATTCTGCTGTGTTGTCACCTCAGGGGCTCTGCCTATGTAACATGACACCCTCAAACAAGTGCAGCAAAATCTGCAGTGTAATATGGCATTTCTTCCCTTCTGAGCTTTTGCACTGTGCCTCAGAAGTAGTTTTTGATGACATATGGGCAATCGGAGAAATTGCATAACATAGTTTGAGGTCCATTTTCTCCTTTTTTTTAATTTCATTAACATTATAAACTTCTGTGAAGCACTTGGGGGTTCAAAGTGTTCAATACACATCTAGATAAGTTTCCAAAGGGGTCTAGTTTCCAAAATGGTATCACTTGTGGGGGGTTTCCACTGTTTAGGCTCATCAGGGGCAAAATGTGAAATGAGGTATTGGCATTCTCAAGATAAATTTGCACAACAAATTGTATTGTCCATTTTCTCCTGTTACTCTTGTCAAAGTAAAAAAAAATAGGTTAAATGAAAATTTTTGTGAAAGAAAAGTAAATGTTTATTTTTTCCTTCCACATTCCAAAAATTCCTCTGAAGCACCTGAAGGGTTAATACACTTCTTGAATGTGGTTTTGAGTACTTTGAGGGGTGAAGTTTTAAGAATGGTGTCACTTTTCGGTATTTTCTGTCACAGAGGCCCCTCAAAGTCGCTTCAAATGTGAGGTGGCCCCTAAAAAAATGATTTTGCAAATGTTGTTGTAAAAATGAGAAATCGCTTGCCAACTTTTATCCCATATAACTGCCTAACAAAAAAAAATATGCTTCAAAAATTGTGCTGATGTAAAGTAGATATGAGGGAAATGTCATTTATTAACTATTTTGTGCATTATGACTCTCAGATTTAAGGGCATAAAAATTAAAAGTATGAAAAATGCAAAATTTTTGCCAAATTTCCATTTTTTTTTACAAATAAATGGAAATCATATCAAATAAATTTTAGCACTCTCATGAAGTACAATATGTCACAAGAAAAAATTCTCAGAATCAGTGGGATCCATTGAAGCGTTCCAGAGTTATGACCTCATAAATTGACAGTGGTCAGAATTCTAAAAATTGACCTGGTCAGGAAGGTGAAAACAAGCTTTGGGGTGAAGGGGTTAAATAGGGTCTTTGGTTATGGTATTTTTTGTCTATTGCAATCGGGTAATATAGCAATGTAACCCTATGCTGATTGCAAAACAGTTCAAATTGTGGAATATAGACAATAGAAGGGATCATTGCAGACTAGTACGAGTATTTATAATGGAATGATAAGACAGTTAACCATTATGATGGATGAAAGAGAACAGAGGTGTTAACATAACAATTACATTGATCACCTTGGTTGCTGTGTTAGTGGCATTTTGCATTGAAATCGTGAAATTTATAAAGACTATTTGTTTGGTTTGTTTAGCAGGAAAAGTTATTTAGGCGTAAAAACAGCTCAGAATGTAGAAAAGTGTTTTAGGAGTGCATTAGACTCCTTAGTCATAGTCACCTAGTGAGAAACATTGAACGTAACCATTCTACTGATGTTTATTATAAAGTCAAATTAATAAAATACAATAATAATGTACTTTATAGCTCTTGCCATGACTTGGCACTAGAAAGAAAGCTAAACCAGTACTATATGCAGCAGAAAGGCTGGCTTGGCACAATACACAGTATAGGACAGCCTTGTAGATAACACTTGTAAAAACTACTATGTAAAACTAAACAAAACAGCATAAAAGCTGGAATGTATTACATTTATTATTTTATATCTCTATATCTCCAAAAAAAGGTTTCAAAGGGCTCTGTTGGAAAAAAAACTTGACTTTGATAACTTGATATAATGATGTCAAACTCTTTTCATCTCACAATGCACAATAGGCAGGTCATTAAAATCACCTACTTACATGTGTAAATACATTTGCTCTTAAAACATTTCTGCAATTAAGTTTTAACCTTGGTGATGATTGCGGAGATCAACATGTTGGCAAATTATTTCTATTTGGTATACAATGAAGAACTGTATAACTCAGTGATTAATCAAAGAATGCAGAATGTGTATTTGGTCATGTGTGACAATTAGGGGTAATACACTTCATGTTGTTCTGATCTTTTAGAGAAACTGAGTGAAATACTTTAAACACCTATAAAGTATATGTTCGAAAATAAAATATTTACTCAGACGATGCTTAAAGATGGCTTTTCTGTTCCCTAGTATTGTATTGAAAAAAAATGTTTCCATGAGATAAAACTTGAGGTAAGGATGACAGAGAGATTTTCATTATACACAATATAAATCCCCCTTTAAAATTGGCCAAGTTTACATTATTCCTTGATGTATTAGGTAGAGATGAGCGTATCAGGCAAAATTTGAATTTGTCTGTTCGGGGAGATGTTACTCTGTGAAAATTTAATGACCCTTATTATGCTCTGAGGTCTCTCTAGATCCCAGAGTGTAATAAATATACCTTATAAAAAATAAAAAATCTTTATACCCACCTTATCTATTACCTCTCCGGCCTCTCCACTATTCTCCATCACCTATGTGGTTCTTGTTGCATCTTCTGATCTCCGCTGCTCACAGTGAAATCCTCGATCCTCTCAGAATTAGCTGGGACTTCAGAAATGGCACAACATCATGATATCACAACATGCGCTGTGACACTATGACCTTACGAGCGCATGCTTACAACTGTCCTGGGCCTTTTCAAAGCTGGAAGCTCCAGCTCAGTGTGAGAGCCCAAGGGATTTCAGCAAGAGCAAAGGGGATCAGAAGATACAAATAGGACTGAACACGTGACAGTGAGGAGCAGAGGGGCCGGAAAGGTGAGCTGTAAGGTAAGCATAAGTATTTTTTTTAACCTTTTGACGGTCCTTGAAAGTTCAGAAAAATGGCTGCCAGCGTCATATGTTTAGCCTATATAAATGAGTACATCCTATTCCAACTGTATTGAAAATCATAATCCTCTACATTTCCCACAAAAATAAATATAGGGCAATGGGCAGTATACAATTTTTTAATGGAAGTCAGTGTTATAGGTCTGATGTGTTATAGTTAGCAAGGCCGAAAAAAGACATTTGTTCATCTAGTTCAGTCTATATTCCGGCAGAATAAATCCCCAGAACTACGTCCTTCTAAAGAACCTAATAACTGTAAGATACAATATTGTTGCGCTCCAGGAAGACATCCAGGCCTCTCTTGAACCCCTCGACTGAGTTCGCCATCACCACCTCCTCAGGCAAGAAATTCCAGATTCTCACTGCCCTAACAGTAAAGAATCCTCTTCTATGTTGGTGGAAAAACCTTCTCTCCTCCAGATGCAGAGAATGCCGATGCCCCATTTCACATTTTGCCCCTGATGTGCCTAAACAGTGGAAACTCCCCACAGCATTCTCATTTTTTGTACCAACCTCTTGTGTGGCACGGTATCAAATGCTTTGGAAAAATCAAGATGTACCACATCCAATGACTCACCTTGGTCCAGTCTATAGCTTACCTCGTCACAAAAACTGATTAGATTGGTTTGACAGGAGCGATTCCTCATAAACCCATGCTGATATGGAGTTAAACAGTTATTCTCATTGAGATAATCCAGGATAACATCCCTCAGAAACCCTTCAAATATTTTACCAACAATAGAGGTTAGACTTACTGGCCTAAAATTTCCAGGTTCACTTTTTGATCCCTTTTTGAATATTGGTACCATATTTGCTATGCGCCAGTCCTGTGGAACTTGGTTGCACTTTTTTAAAAGGACCTGTGAGCTTTCTTGTTGTTTATTTTAGTAAATTCTCCATAGCATAATAATTATTTAGATTTTTTTTGTGAACCCCGCATTGTGCTGTTCGTCTACTATCCCTCCTAGTTACATATAAATAAATTAACAAGTAGATGTTACCAGTTGGAGATTTGCCTCTACATAGCTTGACAGTCTCCAATCAAATGGCTTCGGGATACATCTCTTTGATAAGGTGAATGGTGACACCCAGTTATTAAATTTGTCATATATTTCTACTAGGAATTGCAGGACAAAGACACTATTGGTCCTCTTAAAAATGTAAGAATAAACATTGTCCTTTAATGTAAAGGCATCCTGAAAAAAAGATAAAATTGCAACTTTACAGTATGTTGGACTGAGTGTCATTTTCACTTCACTATGACTAGGAGATAGGATAAGTAGTGGCTAAAAAACAGTCTTCCAGCTTTAAAAAAAAAATTGCAGTGACAACCAGAATGGATTAATAAAGAATCCTATAGCAAAAAACTGTTAACTAGTCACTTTTCACAATTGCAGTAAAGTAGATTTTAAGCCACCAAATGCAATAATAGACAATTATAAAAAGAAAAGGAAATAGCGCATATGTAAATAGGTAAAATACAATAGAAAATTCTTAAAATACAAAAGCCTCACAGTCTGTACACAGACCAATACATAACTTGACCTTCCATAAAGAGCGCACATAGAAAGGTATACCTAATATAATTTCTCATTGGCCAGAGCATAAACTATACAGCATAATCGAATGTACACCTGCCTTTATACAGCCACTGGACTAGGACCGGTAAATAAAAGGTTCCAGTCTAGAAGTGATTAATTGAGGCAACTATTTAAGTGAGCCATACTCGGACCATAGCAATCAACGAGGAAGGAAGCTACGTTTCCAAACTCATTGGATGAATTTTGGTCCCTTTTGTTATCTGTTGTTACTTGGTGATGTCATCTTGGAACCACCTACAGTAACTTGACTCATTGCATAGCAATCTCAGTGAGCGCTGCCGGCTGAAGCGCTATTTGACTTGAATTACGTTATCTCATCTTGATCTTTGCAGGACATTACCTATATGACATCACCATTGTCTATTTTCCCCTTCAGGATGACAGGTTTTTTCTTTATAACAGAGGGTGTACACTCGATCACGCTGTATGCTTTATGCTCAGGCCAATGGACAATTGTATTATATACCTGTCTATGTGCACTACCTATGTAAAGTCAGGTTTTATATGGTTATCTAGTACTGTCTATGTACAGATTGTGAGGTTTTTCAATTTTACAAAATTTCTATTGTATTTTACCTATTCACATATGCCAAGTAACTCTTTTTTTTAAGAAACAGAATGTAGATGACTGATCCATATAACTGTAAGGTCTTATATTTGCAGCAATGGGTTATGTCCTCTGTCCAGAATTAATTCTGGGCTATGCTCTTAATACATGATATGCTCTTACATGATATTGGTATTTACAGTGTAATAGATACTTTTCAGCTCAGTACTCAATATTAGTAATTCTGCAGTATTATAAAAATCAATATTTCTAAGGATTATTTTTATGGAGCAGAAAGAATATTCTGTTCATTTATCAGTGCAATATTTCAGCTCTGGACAATTAGCTTGTTGTTTTTGTCTTGTCCCAGGAGGAAGTAGCTGGAATTTACAAGCAGTAGACATATTTCTCACTTACAATGAATTATGACTTGAGTGGGCTGGAAAATACTATGAAATTGAAGCCTTTGAAAGAAGTCTCACACTGAATACCAGTCTGCGCAAACACAGTGGGCCCTAAGTACTAACATATAATAGATGTGAATTAGGAAATAACTTACACCCATGCACCAGTTATATGCAAGTTATACATAAATTGGCCAATGATTGCCTAATTGTAGACATGCAGTAAAACATGGCAGTTGCAACATTTTCCACAAGAAAAAACTATTGGCCATTTAACAAGTGCTCAAGCTGTAGTAGATTCTGTAAAGATTTTCTAATGAGCAAAGTGGTGTGGACATATTTTGCTCCACATACTTAACCCATTAATGTAGAGGGAATTTTTCATTTTTGCACTTTCTTTTCTTTTCTTTGTTTGTTCCAACAGCTTTCTTTATTTTTCTGTCAACTCATTTTTCATTTTTTTTTTAAATTATTTTAATGGTGAAAATAAATCTGAAATTATTAAAAAAAATGTTTGAATGATAATTTTCTGTGACCTGTAACTATTTTTAATTTTCAGTTTACTTGGGTGAGTACTTGTTTCTTGCACCCTGAGTTGCCATTTTTTATACAATTTTGGAGTACATTTGACATTTTCATTACTTTTATTGCATTTTTTGGGGGAGGGAGAAATGTGACTACTAAAAAAATATTTCTGGTGTTCCAATTTTTTTTTCTTTTCAGCTTTTAATGTTCGGTTTAAATAAATGTACATTTTGTTAGCTTGGACTTTTTTGGACACGGCAATACCAAATATTATTTTTTTGTTTTTACATCTCTTTATTTTTGAAGGGGGGTTATTTAACCTTTATGATATTTTTTATTTTGTTTTTAATTTTTTTTTAAGCCTCTTGAACCTACGGTAATCTGGTTGCTTATGCTACAACTTATACTATGGTATTCCAGTGTTCAGCAAAATCACACTTTTCCTATGAAGCCCAGCTTGCCATGTTAACCCAATGGTTCCTCACAATGAGGTCATTTAAATGACACTGTCAGAAATTAACAGTTGCATTTAAATGGTTAAACTGGAGCAATCAGAAGAAGCTCTGGCCACAGCAGTTATAGGCATATGCCAGCTTGTAACACAGCCAGCACTGCCTTGTATGAAGCAGGCTCAGCTCTTGAAGCCGGTTTCATACTTTTATTTTTTGACCAATGACGAAAATATATGTCACGGATATTTAAACAGATAAAGAGGTTTTCTTACCCATAAAGAAAACCTCAGCATGCTCCTAACATTTACAAACAAAAAACAATAAAATACAGTTCAACCCGGTAGGTAATGGAGCCTCAGTGACCGGAGGTTACCTCAATGACGTCACAACGGTCACTGAGGCTGTTCTTGCAGCAGCTCATTCACCAGTGATTTTCAGCCTGGACAGAAGCATCTTGGCACGGTCCACGTTGAAAACGGTTTATCCCCCAGACATGGATTACGATGTGGGACAGAACGATGGACGGGTACAGAATATTGTTGTTTTCTTATTTTACTTTTATTACAGGAGATCGAGGGCTTCACTGGAATTAGGTGTTTTAAATAAAAATGTAAAACTGTGTTTAGTCTTATTTCAAATAAAGGACTTTATTCTGGCTGTGTTTTTTATTTACCATACAACTATAGGATTAGTAATGGAGGTGTCTTATAGACACTTCTCCATTACTAAGCCTTGGGCTTGATGTCTCCTGACAATTCAAAGGTAACATCAACCCCACAAATATGAACACCACTTGCCATCGCTACATGGCAAGTGGGAAGAGCCGGGCAAAGCACCAGCATTGGCACATTTAATAGATGTGTCTTTTCTGGGCAGCTGCGGGCTGCTATTTTTAGGCTGGGGAGGCCAATATCCATGAGAATACCAGCTGTCAGCTTTAGCAAGGCTAGTTGTCAAAAATGGGGGGACCCCCACACCTTTTTGCTTTAATTAATTATTTAAATAATTAAAAAAACAGCATGGGGACACCTCTATTCTTGATAACTGAGGGTTGCAGCCCCCACCTGTGAGTTTTGTCTGGCTGGATATCAAAAATACAGGGATACTCACCCATTTTATTTTAATTATATAAAGTGCAGGAGCGGCTAACAATACTCCCATCTGTCGCTCCTGCTCTCACTGCAAATATCGGTAGCAAGTGTCGGATGATGGGATTAGTAGTCCCATCAGCTGACACCAGTGACCAGAGGTAAACTTTATACCTCCGATCACAACTGAGTGCTCCCGCTGTCTTTTGATAGCTTGGGAACTGCGGCTCTCTGACCGGCGGGGATGATTTCCCAGCCGATCAGTAGCAGTGTTTGCCGCGCTGTCATGGGCAGCCGAACCCGACCAGTAACATGCACTTCCTGGTGAAGTCCGTGTTCAGTGTCCGTGCCCGAACAGTAGGTGTTTGGTGGGATGCCGAACTTTACTGTTCGGGTTCGCCCCTCTCTATTGATGACTTGTAAAAGAAGACAAGTGACCATGGCAGCTGATTGAAATCTGCTGAACTGGTTCACCATATTTGCTGACATTGCCAGCTCTCATGTTGCGCATTGCAGTGAAAGTGTAAAGAAGCACAAGCTATTTGTATACATTTGTAGCCTTTTGAAGGACATATTTATGGGTAGTACTTATTTTTTCATTCTGTTACTTCACCTACTTAATGCTATGATCATTGTCTAATGCAATGTCGTCCTTTACTTCAGTGACTGATTTTGGTAAAAAGTTATTAAAGAGAATCTGCCAGCAGGTGTTTGCTATGTGATCTGACAGCACCATGAGGTAAGAACAGATACCTTGATTCCAGCGATCTATCACTTAGTTTACTGCATGCAGCAGTTAAGATAGAATCACATTTCTCTATGTTGCAGATCTAATAGAGATCTGAATGTATAGCTCTGTATAACCTCAGTCACATCAATGATTGGCAGCGTTTTGTGTACAATTTATGTTAACAAAAGCTGCTAAATCAGTAATGGGGGTGTGATTGGATTAAGAGGCACAAAACAACTTTTCCTGTAGTGATCATAAACTCTTACTTATTAAACAATGATTGTATTGAAAATCAGGCTGAGTTCCCCTACATCATGTTGTTCTCAGATTACATAGCAAACAGCTGCTGACAAGTTTACTTTAACCCCTTTGCGATGTCAGGCGTAATAGTACGCCAACGTCGGACTCCCTCCCTTTGATGTGTGCTCCGGTGGTGAGCCCACATCTTTCCTGGGATATCTCAGCTGTTTTGAACAGCTGACATGTTCCCAGAATAGCCGCAGGTGGAATCGCGATCCACCCACAGTTATTAACCCGTTAAATGCCGCTGTCAAACATTGACAGCGGCATGTAACTCGCTCTTCCGGCCATCGGCCAGAAATCCGCCCACCGGTGACCCCGTCACATGATCACAGGTCATCGGTTCATAGGCGTGACAACCAGAGGTCTCCTGGAGACCTCTATGGTTGTCAATGCTGGCTTGCTGTGAGTGCCACCCGATGGTTGGCGCTCATAGCAAGTGAGTGATTCTACCAAATAGAGGCAATGTGATCATCGTATGTAGCAGAGCTGATTGGATAGTGGCAGATTCCAGTATCCCATGGAGACTATTAAAGCATGCCAAAAATATAAAAAAATATATAAAAGTTCAAATCACCCCCTTTCGCCCCATTCAAAATAAACCAATAATAAAAATCAAACATACACATATTTGGTATCGTCGGGTTCAGAATTGCCCAATTTATCAATAAAAAAAGGATTAACCTGATAGCTAAACGGCGTAGCAAGAAAAAAAGTCAAAATGTCAGAATTACGTTTTTTGGTCACCGCGACATTGCATTAAAATGCAATTAACGGGCAATCAAAAGATTGTATCAGCACCAAAATGGTATCATTAAAAAACACCAGCTCGACACGCAAAAAATAAGCCCTCACCCAACCTGAGATTATAAAAAATGAAGACACTACGGGAAAATAGCGCACTTTTTTTTTTAACAAAGTTTGGAATTTTTTTCACCACTTAGATAAAACAGAACCTAGACATGTTTAGTGTCTATGAACTCATAATGACCTGGAGAATTATAATGGCAGGTCAGTTTTAACATTTACTGAACCTAGTAAAAAAACAAACAAAAACAAGTGCGGGATTGCACTTTTTTGCACTCACACGGCCATATGGACAGAAAAATAAAAAAGTTATGGCTCTGAGAAGAAGGGGAGCAAAAAATGAAAACACAAAACCAAAAAAAGCTATGGTCATGAAGGGGTTAATATTTATTTATACAGCATTATCAACTTCCATGACAGTTTACATAGCACAATTATAGGATAATGCCTTTAACATTTACAAAACACAGCATAATACAAACAAGTTTACCTGCGTTTGCTTTTTAAGTACTGGAATATCATTTGAGGGACTCTTAAATGGAATCTGTCACCATTTTTGACCTAAAACTATTAATATGGGCATATAGGTTATAAACCGCTGAGGAAGTGATACCTATATGCCTCATATCAGATGCCTTGTTGTTAAGAAATCATCTTTTATCACGTTAAGTAAAATACCTCTTCCAGGCTCTGAGGAGGATGGTGTCTGGAAGATAACTCCGCCTCTTGTATATTCTACATGACGAGGGAGTTACCAGTGTGATGTGTAATGGTTACCAGTGTGATGTGTATTGGCCGCTCTCTGCTCTCCTGATCTCACTGACACATCGGCAAGTTCCTCTCAGCTTTAGCTTCCAGCTCACAGGCAAACAGGGATGTAATATTGTTACAATACAGCAGAGCTCAGAGAGAAGAGAAAAATGTGTTTACAAGAAGATAAATTTAATTTCTCCTATTCTGTGCTAGTTACTTGTTTCACATTGTTAACTTCCCTTTTTAGTTAAAATAAGTTATGGAGGCAGAGGTATCTACCAGGCAGCATCCTACCCATAGCCTTGAAGAGGTCATTTACATATGAGAAAAATATGGATTTCTCTGGAATAAGACTTCAGATCGCAAATATCAAAGTATCATTTTATTCAGCTTCTTATGACCTGCATGCCCATATAGACTGCTTAGGAGGGACAATCCTACTGACAAATTCCCTTTAAGTTTGGGTTATGTGCTTTTTCGAAGAGGCAAGTTTTCATTGAGGGTTTGAAAGTTTGGAGGAATTAGGGTATTCAAGAACAAAGGGGAAGCACTGGTTTAGTTTTCAAACAGGCATATGACATCACAATATACTGTTTTCTAGTTACTGTATGTGCTTTTTCCTCAATCTGCACAGAGATTGACGCTTCAGAGACTGAGAGTTCTGTGGAAACTGTTTGTGTAAGAATTCAAGGACAGAACAATGGAAAGGACACCATTGTAGGCATTTACTACAGGCCACCTATGCAAGCTGAAGATATGGATGAACTCTTTATGCATCAAATGGCCAAGTTCTCCAGGAGATATGACATAGTGGTCATGGGAGATTTCAACTATCCAGACATTTGTTGGGAATCTCTCTCAGGCAAAACTAACAGGTCAAGGAAATTCTTATCCTCTCTTGCTGACAACTTTATCTTCCAAAAGGTAGAGGAAAAAACAAGGGGATCTGCTACCTTGTATCTAATCCTTATAAACGGGGAAAGAAATGGTTGAGGAGTAAGAGTGGCTGGGACCCTAGGAGGTAGTGACCATGCTATTTTAGAATTTTGGATAACAAGAGGAGGAAGACCTGTGAAGATTCAGACGTCAAGGTTAGATTTCAGAAAGGCAGATTTTAAGGGACTCAGAAAGAGAATTGGAGGGATCCAATGGCTGGATATCCTTAAGGACAAAAATGTCCAGGAAGGATGGAAAATCTTGAAAAATGAGATTCTCAAAGCACAATTGTTAACAATTCCGAAAAGAGTGAAGAATGGGAAGCATTTAAGGAAACCAGGATGGATGAACACAGAACTTAAACACATGCTAAAAAGGAAGAAAGAAATGTTTATCAAATGGAAAGAGGGAGGCATATCTAAAGAAGAATATAATGCCGTCTGCAGAACCTGCAGGGCACAAATCAGATTATCTAAAGCTGACAATGAATTAAGGCTTGCAAGTGACATCAAAAGCAACAAAAAAGGATTTTGGGGATGCATCAAAAGTAAAAGAAAAGTCAAAGATGCTATAGGATTTTTACAGGATGAAAATGATGAAATGGTAAGACAGGATGTTGAGAAGGCTGAACTGTTAAATTCCTATTTTGCATCTGTTTTCTCTCAGAAAGGAAATGTAACATCAACTGATCTTCACTGTCCTATTAAAGGAATAGAAGAATACAGGATATCTATTAACAGAAAGACAGTGAGGAAACATTTAGTTGACCTAAATGAATTCAAGTCTCCAGGTCCAGATGAATTACACCCCAGAGTACTGAAGGAGATAGCAGAAGAAATTCTTGAACCACTGTCCATAATCTTTGAAAATTGTTGGAGAACAGGAGAAGTCCCAGAAGACTGGAGAAGAGCAAATGTTGTTCCTAGCTTCAAAAAGGGGAAGAAGGTGGACCCAGGGAACTACAGGACGGTGAGTCTGACTTCTATACCAGGAAAGATCTTTGAACAAATTATTAAAGAACATGTATGCAAGTACCTGGATAAGAATGAAGTGATTAAACAGAGTCATCATGGGTTTGTAACTAATAAGTCATGTCAGACTAACTTAATTTCCTTCTATGACAGAATCACTGACTGGGTGGATCAGGGAAATGCTGTAGATATAGTATATATTGACTTCAGCAAAGCATTTGACAAAGTATCTCACACAATCCTTATTGAAAAAATGACTAAGTATGGAATGGAGAAGGCAACTGTTAGGTGGATTCATAACTGGCTTAGTGATCGGACCCAAAGAGTGGTCGTAAATGGCTGCACATCCAGTTGGAAGAATGTATCAAGTGGGGTACCACAAGGCTCTGTTTTGGGCCCTGTATTGTTCAACATCTTTATCAATGATTTAGATGAAGGAATTGAGGGTAAACTGATCAAATTTGCTGATGACACAAAGCTAGGAGGGGTAGCTAATACTAGAGAAAAGAGAGAGAGGATTCAAAAATATATAAATAAACTAGAGCAGTGGGCAGCAACTAACAGAATGCATTTTAACAGGGAAAAATGCAAAGTACTACATCTGGGCAATAAAAATGAAAAAAGCATATACAAAATGGGAGGAATAGGGCTAAGTAACAGCACATGTGAAAAAGACTTGGGTATACTAATTGATCACAGACTGAACATGAGTCTACAGTGTGATGCAGCAGCAAAAAAGGCAAATGCAATTCTAGGATGTATCAACAGAAGCATACAGTCTAGATCACGTGAGGTCATTATTGCCCTCTACTCCTCTTTGGTCAGACCTCATCTGGAATACTGTGTCCAGTTTTGGGCACCACATTTTAAAAAAGACATCAACAAACTGGAGCAAGTTCAGAGAAGAGCCACCAGAATGGTGACCGGTCTGCACACCATGTCCTATGAGGAACGGTTGCAGGATTTGGGAATGTTTAGCTTGCAAAAAAGAAGACTGAGAGGAGACTTAATAGCTGTCTACAAATATCTCAAGGGCTGTCACATTGTAGAAGGATCATCTTTATTCTCATTTGCACAAGGAAAGACCAGAAGCAATGGGATGAAACTGAATGGGAGGAGACACAGATTAGATATTAGAAAAAACTTTTTGACAGTTAGGGTGATCAATGAGTGGAACAGGCTGCCACGAGAGGTGGTGAGTTCTCCTTCAATGGAAGTCTTCAAACAGAGGCTGGACAGACATCTGTCTGGGATGATTTAGAGAATCCTGCTTTGAGCAGGGGGTTGGACCAGATGGCCCAGGAGGTCCCTTCCAACTCTACTATTCTATGATTCTATGATTCTGATTCTATGATTGTTTAGGCCATTTTAGAAACACTGTCCTTACACAGTTTATAGACCCCCAAAATATAGTGCTGTTGTGAATGTGTTGGAAACAATTTCTGAACTGAGGCTCCCTCTGGTGGTTGCTGACAGTAGTGAAGCTGTATCTAATGACAGGTCCTCTTCACCTGCCAGCGATGACTGGCAATCAGGAGTCACTGACTGGGCTGATATAAGGAAGCTGCCTTCCCATGATCCTCACCGGTGATCAATTGTTGTTTCCTGGTTCATTTGGAAGTCTGCTGGTGTCTTGCCTTCGTCTGCTACCTTCAGATAAGATATTTTCTGCTTGTTTGCTATTTCCATTTTTGTCTGCACCTTTGTGGAGGTTAGCCGGGTCCCCTCCTGGGGCCTGTGCTACTCTCTGTTTTTCAGTAGCCACTGTTATTTGTTCAATTGCTCTTTTCCTGCTTTTTGAGTGGCTGCGGGTTAGCCTTGTTCACACTGAGATCTGATTTAGTGGGGGCGAGATCGTGTGATCTCAGCATTTTTTAAATCAGAAGTGTTGGAAGTTTTGCTAGGGTTTTGCTGGGTTGCAGATAGTATCCTGTCCTGTCCTGTCCTATTTAGGCAGTGTTTGGCCCCAGCATTTGCTCACTCTATTTTCTGCCTGCGTTTGTGTTTCGTCTTGTCTAACGGCCATTATATGTTTGGGGGCTGCCTATTCCTTTGGGGCTCTACTCCGGGGCAGTTAGCTTTCCTGTTTCTATCTTTAGGTGAAGCTAGCTCTCCGGCTGTGCCGAGACCTCTAGGACCACCACGGCTGCTTCTAGTTGTGCGGTTAGTTTAGGGATCTGCAACCCATTAGTTTCCAACCTCTCAGGTGTTCGGCAGCCTTGCTGTTTTGCTCCTGTCCTCCTCAGTTACCAAATCATAACACAGTGCACTTACAATCTTATCTTTGTGCTATTGTTTTTGGAAATAAATGCAATTTGGTGTTCTAAGTTGTACGCAGGGAGAAACTTCCTGAGGAGCTCTTTACTAGAATTACTCGCAAAAAAGTCTAGAAAAATATATAGGCCAATGAGCTATACTTTATCTGAAATACGAGTCTCTAGCTGGAAAAAATCTCTAAAAACATTTGCCTAAATTTTTAACACCATTGATAACACTTTGCTTTGTAAAGTGTATATTCTAGGTTTTAGTAGCAATTTAAAGAAAGTGAACTATTTTCTTTTTTTTCTATTATGTCAATGCATCATTTAGGCCTTGTAATAGGCATAATAGAGTATATCAATTTTACTTGCAGTGTTTTTTAAATAATAAAACAAATTGAATACACATTGTGATAAAACAATATATAAAGGGAATCATCTTATAAATATGCTATATGGAATGAAGTATACCTACATATTACACCTATTAAATCTTTTATAACATCCCAGTCAGAATCCATAAGCATTAATATGGAGCTGAGATGCCTTTCTCAGGTAAAACAACTTCCTTTTTTCTGGGAAGATATTTTACAAGTTTTTATGTGATGATGTGATCAACACTGAAGTTGAATGAAAAGACCTGGCTTTCAATTTCCCTTCTAATTTATTACAATTATTTTAAAGGGTTGAGGCCAATGATCTGTGGTCACTGTATGTTTTTATTGTTTGCATCCTTTTCATTGATTATATGTAATGCAGTCATCTTTTTCCACATCAACCTCACCTAGTTATGAATTTTTGGGCATTGTTTTGTGAATGAGGACACAGTCATGTTGGAACAGAAAATGGCTTTCCTCAAACTGTTCCCACAAAGTTGTAAGCATACATTGTCCAAAATAACTTAGTATGTGACAGCATTAAGAATTCCCCTCAATGGCGCTAAGGTGTCTAGGCCAACCCCTAAAAAAGAACCCTGTATTACGATCACTCGTCCACCAAATGTTTCAGTTGGCATAATGCAGTCAGGCAGGTAACATTTCCTTGTATTTGCCAAACTCAGACTTGTCCATCTCATTGGGAAGGATGATTCATCGCCCCACAGAACATGTTTCCACTGCTCCAGAGTCTAGTTGTGGGGTGTTTTGCATTAGTCTCTATGACGGTTGGCATTGTGCTCGGTGATACATGGCTTTGAATGTAGCTCCTCTGCCGAGAAAATGCATGCATTAAAGTTCCTTGTGCGCTGTTTTTGTGCTTTTAATACCAGGTTTGGAACTCTGCAGTTATTGAATCGGAAAACTGTTGGAGACTTTTATGCAATTGTTCCTCAGCACTCTGCCACCACGCTCTATAACTTTAAGTGGTCTGCCACTTTGTGGCTGAGACGCTGTTGTTCTTAAACACTCCACTTCTCAATGATATCACTTATAGTTAATTATGGAATATTTAGGAGGGAACAAAGTTCATGAACTTTTTTAATACAACGGTGGCACCCTAATACAATACCATGCTCAAAATCAGTGATCTCTTTAGAAAGAGCCATAATTCTCACAAATGTTTATAAAGCAGTTGACATGGCTAGGGGCTGGATTTTATACACCTGTGGCAATTGGACTGAATTCAGTGACTAAGACATGTGTCCCAATAATTTATCCAATAATTGTATATGATATGCTACACAGTTAAAGGGTTTGTGGCTCTTTATGTGGCACTTTATGTGCCAGCAGACTTGTGATTCCTCACAGCGCGCACACATATCATGCTGTCACAGTATACTCTGCTGCTTGTACCAGAGAGAGAGGGCGCATGACCATAAGTATACGATTTGCATGCAGTCACATGCCCACTAGACGAGCATGTCTAGTCAGAATGTGGCCAGAACTATGCAAATTGCATTCTTGTGGTCACATGACTGCCATCCTGACAGCACTCACTGTGCGCACTGTAATTTTTAAAAGTCTGCAGTCACGTAGAATGATTGCAGACTTGAACCCCAGAGTCACATAAATATATTGTAAAGTACTGTCGTAAGCAATTGCATGAATATTAGTCATATCAGTACTGCAAATTTGTTCTAATGCTGTACAATTTAATTGCCTACAATATAACATTAGCCCATGGAATCGATTCCAAACAATGTCAACCCAACAGAGTTTTAGTGTAACCTGTATATACTCAAGCAAGATAGGTTTGTCTTTGGGTTCATATGAATATGTTCCTTTTCTTTTACAATTAAAAAGTCAATAAATAAAAGTTTCAAAAACATCTACTGCATCACCTATATAATAATGACCTCCATTTACCTCAGAACTATCAGAGATCTTTCTTTCTAAAAATTTGGAATAAAAGCATAATTTCTGGAAAAGTATTCTAGTCATTATGACCATGTTGGGTATTATAAATATATTTTCTCATAAAACTAAGGATCTGTCTCAATCTCCTTTACAAAGAATGCGTCCAAAAATACAGTTATAAAACAAATAATTTACTATCATTGCCACAGGTGGCTGCATTTAAACCTCTTTTTCCATTTATTCCTATTCCTCTACTTTCCACAAGGCAGAAAAATGTTTTGAAACTATCCCTTTCCTGCAAATTAAATACATTTCATTGCACTGATAGACATCCAATGATGATGTCTTCCATGGAAAAATATACATGTGACCTTTCCATCACACTTACATTTCACTGCTACATGCACAGACATATGTTTTCCTTTTACTTGTGGCATGTCTCCTATGTAGTAAATCAATGTATATAAAGTATCAGCATAGGTTACATAGTCAACAGGAAACCCAGGAAGGATCTTCTTAGTTATTATTTTGCTGTGAACATAGCAGATTTATTTCATGAGCTAGATCTATATTTTGCTACTTAAATAGTGTTGACACATTTTGGTCACCATTCACATCATCTCATGTCACCCCACCAGGGCTTGGAATTTTAATTTCCTTTCTTAGGCACATATTAATATTAGGGCCAATTTCATAGGCAGCCAATTAGACTTTCTGTATGTTTTTTCTTTTTTGGAGTGTAGGACCAAACTGGTGTGCCTAGTGGAAACCCAAGCAACAAGAGCATTTTTTTTCTTTTTCCTTTGACACATTCCTAACATCATTTTTAACATGGCATGTTTTGAACCGACATGTGTAAGACCTCCTTACCATAAAACTCTACTGTGCACCATATTACTGCCTGCACAGTTTCATGCAAGGTTCTCGATCATGATTAAGATGCACTGAAAACACAGTTTCTAAGTGGGAATTCAGTTTAGAAGAGGATATTATATGGAAAAAGGCACAATTTATTTACTTTCTTTTACAGATTTTCATTATATTTTTCATGTTTCCATTCAAGTATATTACCACTATACTGAAAATATTCAGTATAGCTTATATTTTATTAATTGAAATCTCTTGTGTTTCTATATACATTAGTCTATTTGGCGATCTTACTTGCTCCTGCAGGTATCTCTGTATGCATAGTCTTACAGGGAAGACTGCCAATCACTAAATAGGACCACCCAGTGGGTTCAACGTAATACAAAAACTATGGATCTCAACTAATGAAATACAAGTTTTGCTGAAATATTTCTCCCAAAAATACATATATCAATTTAATCATCTCCTCCAGCTATATAATATCCTGCCTGCAAATCAGATATTTTCACCATGTCCTTTAAACTGTCTTTCACCTTGAATTTAAAAAATCACCTATGTATCTCATTGGGAGCAAATCTATTTAAATTAAATGTGTCAGTAGGATCAACTCTCCAAAGACATCTATATGGGCATGTGGGCGCCCCTGAGGGTCCAGTTGCCACAGAAGTGCTGCACCTCAACCTGAGGTGTGGTATCCCACTCTCATGTAAGGAGGGGGCACTACCCAGTACTCTAACACCAGCATCCAACACCACTCCAGTCAGAGCATCTGGGTGTACTCTATGGGAGGATGGCCTTAACTCAAGCTGGAGAAAGGTAGAGGGTGTGGGTGGAGCGAGTAGAAGGGGCAGAGCTTAAGGAGTGACAGTTGTGAGAGGAGTTAGTGCTAAGGTAAATAGATTGTTCTGGAAAGAGTCAGTCAGAGGAGAGTTGGAGAGAGATGGAGAAAGAGGGAGGATGTGGGAGGAGCAGAGGGAAGCTCCAAGAGCAGAAGTGGTGCTAGGGGCACAGATAGTAAAGAATCCATCCATGGGGCCCATTTTCACCAGCGTGGTCAGTGGAGGGACCAGGTCACAGTAAGACTAGTGGAGGACTACAAGACTCGGCTAGCAAACCGGAGGCTGTGGTAACTGTATGTGCCACAGCCACATCTACATACATTTGCCAAAATGGTAGCCGGATAGGATCAAGGGGACCTAAAGTACGTCGCCTGACAAGATCCAAGGCTGCCGGCTTGGGACCCTGTATGTAAAGGCGTGAGGCAGGAGAGGCGGTAGCCAGCGCAGGGAGACGGCCAGAGTAGGAACATAAGAAAGGAGTCCTGGAGTGGTGTATCCCAATATATCTGGGAGTTTACTGGTCCCCTCACCTGGAGAATGCAGAACTAAACGGACATATGTGCGCAAGAGAACTGTGAGTAAAAGCATTGGAAAACTGCACTTTGCTTTGTCTCTGAAATCCTTCCTTCATCATCTGCCAGCACCATTAAAAACCACCATCCTTTCTCCTCATAACATCTGCCCTGGGACAAAGCTCTGCCTGTAGAGAGCTGGAACACCTCAGCTGCATCACCATCTGCCCCAGAGAACCTGAACTGCAGCGTCGGCCAAATATAGCTGAATACCACAGGTGGCGTCAATAACATTTTCCCTTTTTTCCGCCTTTTATCATCATTATTCTTAACAGCTTACATGTTGTGAATGGGTTTGAGATGAGTTCTGAGCAGAGGCTCCCTCTGGTGGTTACAAGCGGTACTAGTGAGGATTGGGAATCAGGTGTTACTGATTGGTCTTATTTAAGGGAATCATTTTCCCATCAGGGTTGCCGGTGATCAATTGTTCTGGTCTGAATCCTTCTTTCCAGTTTCCCTTGTAGCCTGCTGTGTCGTGTCTGCATCTCCTGCTATCAGATAAGACAATTTCTTATTGTGTGTTTTTGCTATATTTTTGCATTTTGTCCTGCACTTCTGTGGGGGCCTTCTGGGTCCCCTCCGGGGGCTTTTGCCCTCTCAGTTTGGTCCAGCCACTGTGTTTTGTACTTTTGCTTTTTGCAGTTTTTTCAGTGGCTGCTGTTTTTGTTACACCAGAGAACTAATTTAGGTGGTAGAGGTCGTGTGATCTCAGGTGATTTTGAAATTAGTAAGTTGGTGTTTTTCAGGGTTTTCTGGGATTGCAGTAAGTACCCTTCCTATCCTTTTCTATTTAGATAGTTTGGGCCCCAGCGTTTGCTCATACTATTTTCTTTCTGTGTCAGTATTTCCTCTTGTCTAACCGCCATTACATGTTTGGGGCTTTCTATTATCTTTGGGGTTCTGCTCCGGGGGAGATAGCTTTCCTGTTTCTGTCTTTAGGTGTAGTTAGTTTCTCAGGCTGTGACGAGGCGTCTAGGACCATCGTAGGAACGCTCCACGGCTACCTCTAGTTGCGGTGGTTAGTCAGGGTACTGCAATCTCATAGATTCCAACTGCTCTGGTGTATTTCCTTTTTTACCTGCACTCATCAGCTACCGTAACATAACAGTATCACCGGCCATAAAAATTGTATGGTACTCACAGAAGGGAAAAAATATTTTGAAGGAAGAAAAGTTGTCAGAGATATTTTTCTGTTTGTTGCATTTTTTTTTTTTCCCTCTGTATCTCTGGGTGCTGGGGAGGATCTTTTCTCCCAATGGAGTTTGCACAGTTGTCTGGCCGTGTGGATCAGCTTGCCACTGAGGTTCAGAGTATTGCTGCATATCTTGCTAGGTTGCCTGTTGTGGAACCTAGGATTCCCATGCCAGATTTGTTTTCAGGGGATCGAGCTAAGTTTCAGAATTTCAAAAATAATTGTAAATTGTTTTTTGCCTTAAAATCTAAGTCCTCAGGAAACGCAGCGCAGCAGGTTCAAATTATCATCTCTCTCCTGCGCGGCGATCCTCAGGATTGGGCTTTTTCCCTCACACCTGGGGATCCTGTTTTGAGTGATGTTGATGCATTTTTTCAGGCTTTGGGGTTATTGTACGATGAGCCTAATGTCACTGATCAAGCTGAAAAAGCCTTGTTGGCATTAAATCAGGGGCTTGATGACGCTGAGTTATACTGTCAGAGATTCCGTAGGTGGGCAGTCCTGACCAAATGGAATGACGACGCTTTGGCGGCCCTTTTCCGGAAGGGTCTGTCGGATAATGTAAAGGATGTTATGGTGGGATTCCCTGTCCCCTCTGGTCTCAATGATTCTATGTCATTAGCGATTCAAATTGACAGACGTTTGCGTGAGCGGAGAAGTATGCGTGGAGTGGTGTTGCCTTGTGAGCCAGCTGCTGAGCCCATGCAGTGTGATGGAGTGGTGTCTGGGGCACAGCGTCATGAGTTTCGAAAGCGCAATGGGTTATGTTTCTACTGTGGTGATGCCTCTCATGCTATTTCAGTCTGCCCTAAGCGGGGAAGACGTTTTGCACGCTCAGTTGTCTTGGGTAGTGTTCAGACTAAGTTTTTATTAACTGTCACTCTGATATGCTCTCTGTCCTCATTTTCTGCTCAGCTTTCGTTGATTCTGGAGCAGCTATTAACCTGATGGATTATGATTTTGCTAAACGTTGTGGATTTCCCTTGATACCCCTACAGAAGTCTATTCCCCTACTGGGGATCGATTCTACCCCTTTGGCTGAGAATAAACCCCAGTTTTCTACTCAGGTGATAATGAGGGTTGAACCTGATCACCAGGAGTGCTGCAAATTTTTGGTTCTATATAATCTGCATGACATTATCGTGCTGGGTTCCCTTGGTTACAGTCTCATAATCCTGTTTTGGATTGGAAATCTGTGTCTGTAACCAGTTGGGGCTGCCAATGTGTTAATACCAACACTCCTGTTTTTTCTGCCTCCCCCAGGCTGAGGATGTTCCTGACTTTTTGTTTGATTTTTCTGATGTGTTTAGCGAAAGTAAATCTGCATCCTTACCTCCCCATAGGAGCTATGACTGCGCTATTGAATTAGTGCCAGTAGTAAATTCCCTAAGGGTCGCCTTTTTAACTTGTCTGTACCTGAACATGACGCTATGCGGTCTTATATCAAGGAATCATTGGAGAAGGGTCATATCAGACCATCCTCTTCACCCTTAGGTGCCGTTTTTTCTTTGTGGCCAAAAAAGATGGTTCATTAAGGCCGTGTATTGATTATCGTCTCTTGAACAATATTACTGTGAAATATCAATACCCGTTACCCTTGATTTCTGACCTGTTTTCCAGGTGAAAAACGCTACTTGGTTTACCAAGCTTGACCTCAGGGGGGCGTATAACCTTATTCGCATTAAGCACGGGGATGAATGGAAGACGGCATTTAACACCCCTGAAGGGCATTTTGAGTACCTTGTGATGCCTTTGGGCTCACTAATGCTCCTTCCGTCTTCCAGTCCTTCATGAATGACATTTTCAGGGATTTTGTGGACAAGTTTTGATTGTTTATTTGGATGATATCTTGATTTTTTCTAATGACTGGGACTCTCATGTGAAACATGTTCGAACTGTATTCCAGATTTTGAGAGAGAATGCTCTGTATGTGAAGGGATCAAAGTGTCTTTTTGGCGTACAGAAGATCTCATTTCTGGATTCATTTTGTCCCCATCTGTTTATTGAAATGGACCCGGTCAAGGTTCAGGCCATCTGTGATTGGGTCCAACCTACTTCATTAAAGGCTCTTCAGAGATTTTTGGGTTTTGCCAATTTTTATCGTAAATTTATTGGTAATTTCTCTGTTATTGTTAAACCATTAACTGATTTGACCAGAAAGGGTTCTGATGTGGTGAATTGGCCTCCTGAGGCAGTCTCTGCGTTTCAGGAACTTAAGCAGAGATTCACTTCTGCTCCTGTTCTACGGCAGCCTGATGTTTCTCTGCCATTTCAGGTGGAGGTTGATGCCTCTGAAATTGGGGCAGGTGCCGTTTTGTCCCAAAAAGATCCAGAGACCTCTAAAAGTAACCCTTGTGCCTTTTTCTCTCGAAAATTTTCTCCTACTGAACGTAATTATGACGTGGGTAATCGGGAGTTATTGGCCATGAAGTGGGCTTTTGAAGAGTGGAGACATTGGCTGGAGGGAGCCAAACATCAGGTGGTGGTCCTTACGGACCATAAGAATCTGGTCTATCTGGAATCTGCCAAGCGACTCAATCCTAGACAGGCCAGGTGGGCCTTGTTTTTCACACGTTTTGATTTTGTGGTTTCCTTTCTTCCTGGCACTAAGAATGTTAAGGCGGATGCCCTCTCGAGGAGTTTCCTTGCGGACTCTCCTGAGCTATCTGATCCCTCTGTTATTTTGAAGGAGGTGTAGTTCTTTCCGCCATCTCGCCTAATTTGAGACTTGCTCTGGAGGGGTGTCAGGAGGATAGGCCCGAGCGCTGCCCTGTTGGAAAATTGTTTGTCCCGGACCAATGGAAAAAGAGTGTGATGTCTGAGATTCATTGTTCCGCATTGGCTGGGCATCCGGAATTTTTGGTACCAGAGACTTGGTTAGTCGGTCCTTTTGGTGGCCTACCTTGTCTCGCGATGTCAGGGAATTTGTGCAGTCCTGCGGGACTTGCTCTCGCTCCAAGCCTTGCTCTCGCTCTAGTGGTTTGTTGATGCCATTGCCTGTGCCCAAGAGACCATGGACCCATATCTCGATGGATTTCATTTCCGATCTTCCTGTTTCTCAGAAATGACCACCATCTGGTAATTTGTGATAGGTTTTCCAAAATGATACATCTTGTGCCATTACCTAAGTTGCCTTCCTCCTCTGAATTGTGCCGTTGTTCCTTCAGCACGTGGTTCGTTTACACGGCATTCCTGAGAACATTGTGTCAGACAGAGGAGTCCATTTGTTTCCAGATTTTGGAGGACTTTTTGTTCTAAACTGGGTGTTCAATTGTCTTCTCCTCGGCATTTCATCCTCAGACCAATGGTCAAACTGAGAGAACAAACCAACATTGGAGACTTATCTAAGATGCTTTGTGTCCTGCTGATCAGGATGACTGGGTCTCTTTTTTGCCTTTGGCTGAGTTTGCTCTTAATAATAGGGCTAGCTCTGCCACTTTGATGTCTCCGTTTTTCTGTAATTCTGGGTTTCACCCTCGATTTTCTTCAGGACAGACGGAGGCTTCTGTCTGTCCAGTGTTGACTCTGTTGTTGACGTATGCAGCAGATTTGGGGACCAGTAGTGGAGAGGTTGTCCCTCTCTCAGAGAAGGCCCAGCGGTTTGCTAACCGGCATAGGACTTATGGTCCTCGGTTTTAAAGTGGGGACTTGGTCTGGTTGTCCTCAAAGAATATTTCCTATGAGAGTAGCATCTCCTAAATTTAAGCCTAGGTTCATTGGACCTTATAAGATCATGGAGTTTATTAATCCTTTTCTTTTCGTTTGCTTCTTCCAGGGACTTTTAGATCCATAACGTGTTCCACAAGTCCTTGTTGAAGAGGTTTGTTGACCAGTGGTTCCTGCTGCTGTGCCTCCTGACCCTGTTTTGGTTGAGGGCAATCTGGAGTATGTGGTTGAGAAAATATTGGATTCTCGTTTTTCTAGACGAAGACTCCAGTATTTGGTTAAATGAGAGGTTATGGTCAGGAAGATAATTCTTGGGTGTTTGCTTCGGACATCCATGCTAGAGACTTATCCGTGCGTATCATAAAAACTCATCCTGACCGACCTGGTTGCTCAAATGAGGGTTCGGTGACCCCTCCTCAAGGGGGGGTACTGTTGTAAATTTGGGTTTGAGATGAGTTCTGAGCAGAGGCTCCCTCTGGTGGTTACAACGGTTACTAGTGAGGATTGGGAATCAGGTGTTACTGATTGGTCTTATTTAAGGGAATCATTTCCCATCAGGGTTGCCGGTGATCCATTGTTCTGGTCTGAATCCTTCTTTCCATTTCCCTTTTTAGCCTGCTGTGTCGTGTCTGCATCTCCTGCTATCAATAAACAATTTCTTATTGTGTGTTTTTGCTATATTTTTGCATTTTGTCCTGCACTTTCTGGGGGGGCCTTCTGGGTCCCTCCGGGGGCTTTTTGCCCTCTCAGTTTGGTCCAGCCACTTGTTTTTGTACTTTGCTTTTTGCAGTTTTTTCAGTGGCTGCTGTTTTTGTTACACCAGAGAACTAATTTAGGTGGTAGAGGTCGTGTGATCTCAGGTGATTTTGAAATTATAAGTGGTGTTTTTCAGGGTTTTCTGGGATTGCAGTAAGTACCCTTCCTATCCTTTTCTATTTAGATAGTTTGGCCCCAGCGTTTGCTCATACTATTTTCTTTCTGTGTCAGTATTTCCTCTTGTCTAACCGCCATTACATGTTTGGGGGCTTTCTATTATCTTTGGGTTCTGCTCCGGGCAGATAGCTTTCCTGTTTCTGTCTTTGGTGTAGTTAGTTTCTCAGGCTGTGACGAGGCGTCTAGGACCATCGTAGGAACGCTCCCAACGGCTACCTCTAGTTGCGGGGGTTTTAGTCAGGGTACTGCAATCTCATAGATTCCAACTGCTCTGGTGTATTTTCTTTTTACCTCACTCATCAGCTACCGAACATAACATTACAACTTCATTTTTGTTGGACCCCCAGGGCCACGTACCGGGTTACTGCTGCCGTGACCTTCCCCTTTAAGAACTATGCCGACCCAGTACCGAGTACCCCACAGCCCTATGGGGCACTCCACATGCAGGTCATAGAGAGTTGAATAAATTGATACCTTGATATCTGTGATCTGATGTCTTATTCCCAGAGAAAATCACACTTTTGTTAATATTTAAATGAGCTGTTAAGATCTATGGGCTGAACTTTATTTAAATGAAAGCGGTTGATACCAGTGTGTGATATGTAATGACTGACAGTCTGTTCTTCTGATACAGGTCTCATACTAGTAACTTTAAAAAACCTCTGGAGGAGATTATCATGCAGATCAGTGTCCAGCCAATAGATCTTAACAGCTCATTTACATATTAAGAAAAAGTAGATTTCTCTGAAATAAGATATTGGATCCCAGACATTAAGGTATCATTTTATTCAACTTTCTATTGCCTATTTACCCATATAAACTTTTTAATAGGGTTGATCTTACTGACAGAATCCCTTTAAGTATTACTGGGTATGCTAAGTAACACATAATATGGTGGCATTATTGGAGAACAACATGGCCTACTCTTAAAATTCAGAGCAACACTCTTGGCCAGTTACACAATACTACAAATGTTGGTGGTTTATCATGGTATATTAGAGCAAATATATATAAAAAGTTCTATTAGATAAGAAGCACATTTCAATGCTTCATAATTTCCATGACCAATCACAGTGATTGCCAAGATCATAGAGTAATTTTTTGCCAGTTTAGACTAATAACTCTGTTTCCATCATAAGAAATGTTGTAATTGAACTTATTTTTACCACATATATACCATCTGCCTCTCTTAAACCCCCTTAATAATATGAATTTTTTGACTCTGCCAAATGTGCATATGGTGCTCAGCAGACATCCCATTTTCAAGCTAGTGTTCTATTTGGCTTCTTATGGATACAACACATACCCATTATAATCTATGGAGCTGCTGACATGTCTGTGATTTTTTTTGTGCTAACTGCGTATATGAAAATAATCAAGGAGAAGTGTATGTTTTTTAAGACATAGATCAAAATTACCCATATAAGACTGTGGGCCTGTGAAAAATCACTGACAGTACACATTTGTGTCCATGTGCAGTCCATTCTTAACAAGTAGTGATGAGTGAGTATACTCATTGCTCAGGTTTTTCCGGAGCATGCTAGGGTGTCCTCCGAGTATTTTGGCGTGCTCAGAGATTTGCGGCTTCTAGACAGCCTGAATACATGTGGGGATTGCCTGTTTGTTAGGGAATCCCCACATGTATTCAGGCTGTCTAAAGCCGCAAATCATGCAGCTGCAGCAACAAAAACTAAATCTCCGAGCACGTCAAAACACTCGGACACCCAAGCATGCTCAGGAAAACCCGAGCAACGAGTATACTCACTCAGCACTATTAACAAGGAGAAGCTTTGTAATTTTTTTTTTCATACAATAAAATCACTGACTATAAAAACTGAAGCACTGACCAAACACTGATGAAAACCTGATCCAAAGTCCTGAATGAGGCCTTATTGTAAGGCCGGAGTCACATACAACGGTAAAAAATCAGACCGTATTATACGGCCGTAATATGCGAAAAGTCCCCTGAAAAGTGATCCGTATGTCATCTGTGTGCAATACGAGGATGCGATTTCCTTGCATCAAAACATCCGTGTGTCATCCGTATGGCATCCGTACGACGAGATTTTCTCGCTGGCTTGCAAAACCGACATATAATGGATCCCAATGACAGTTTTTACATCACAAAAGAAAGAATAGATATATACACATAGAATACATATATATATATATATATATATGTCATTGTGACATGTATATATATATATTTATTGTTCATACACTTCTGCATAGTATAATAGCCGCTAATTCAATTACCGGCTTTTCTGAAATTACAGAACCCGACATGAAATGACACATGGTTTACATACAGTTAACCATGTCATTTCATGTAATTTGATACATGGTTTTCACTAACAATTACATGAGTGTATGTGTGCAAAATTTCATACATGTATGGGTTAATTAAATGTGTAATTTCGTTGAAAAAAATGCGTGGGCTCCCGCTGTATTTTCTCCACCAGACAGGCAAAGCCAGCAAGTGGGGGCAGATAATAATAGCCTAGGGAGGGTGCATTTATTTTGTGCCCCCCCCGGCTACTAACATTTGCCCCCAGCCACCCCAGAAAAGGCAAATCTATAATTAGATGCGCCCTTTCTGGCACTTAGCCCGTCTATTCCCATTGCCCTGTAGCGTTGGCTAATGGGTTAATAATGGGTTAAAGCCACCTTGCTATTGGAAGGAGACTTTATGCCAGGTAATAATTGATAGTTGTCAATTAGACAACTATCAATTATTAATCCTATTGTATGAAATAAAAAAAACACACACACTTTAATTAAAAATAATTTTAATGAAATAAACACACAGTTTTTGACCATCTTTTATTGTACTGGTATTCCTTCGATTCCCTTGTTCTCCTGTAATAAAAAAAATAATAAAACAACATTATTCTTACCTATCCGGCGCTCTGTCAGGTCCAACGCTGTAATCCTTCACAAAGGGTTAACTGGTTTACAGCAAGCAGCGCAGCTAATGCTGGCAGCTCAGCTGTAAGTTCTCGAACAAATGAGCTCCTCTCCCGGCTGACAGGAGAGGAAGTGATTAGCTGGGAAGCTTAATTGATTGTTCCCAGGCTAATCAGTTCAGTACAGGTCAGTCGGGGACACTGCACAGCATCAGTGATGTCAGCCAGGAGAGGAGCTCATTCGTTCGAGGGCTTACAGTTGAGCTGCCAGCATTAGCTGCGTTGATTGCTGTAAACCAGTTAACCCTTTGTGAAGGATTACAGCGTTGGATGTGACTGAGCGCCGGATATGTAAGAATAATGTTGTTTTTTTTTTTTTTTTATTACAGGAGAACAAGGGAATCAAAGGAATACCAGTACAATAAAAGATGGCCAAAAACCGTGTGTTTATTTCATTAAAATTATTTTAATTAAAGTGTGTGTGTTTTTTTTTATTTCATACAATAGGATTAATAATTGAGAGTTGTCTAATTGACAACTCTCAATTATTAACCTGGCTTAAAGTCACCTTCCAATAGCAAGGTGGCTTTAACCCATTATTAACCCATCAGCCAACGCTACAGGGCAATGGAATAGACGGGCTAAGTGCCAGAAAGGGCGCATCTAATTATAGATTTGCCTTTTCTGGAGTGGCTGGGGGCAGATGATAGTAGCCAGGGGGGAACAAAATAAATGCACCCTCCCTAGGCTATTATTATCTGCCCCCACTCACTGGCTTTGCCTGTCTGGTTGAGAAAATAGCCCAGGAGCCCACGCATGTTTTTTCAACGAATTTACACCTTAAATTAACCCCTACATATATGAAATTTTGCACACATACACTCATGTCATTGTTAGTGAAAACCATATATCAAACTACATGGAATGATATGGTTAACTGTATGTAAACCATGTGTGATTTCATGTCGGGTCTGTAATTTCACAAAAACCGGCAATTGAATTAGTGACTATTATGCTATGTAGAAGAACTATAAATATATATATATATATAGATGTCACAATGACATGTATATATATATATATATGTATTCTATGTGTATATATCTATTCTTTCTATTCTTTATTAAAGCTGTCAGTGTGATTTTACAGTATAGCCGGGGATGAATTGCCGGCTTTTCTAAAGGACACCGGTGCGTATTTCTCGCAAGTCACACGCATGGTCTGTGTGTAATCCGATGTTTCTCTCCACCATAGACTCGCAAGTCACACGCATGGTCTGTGTGTAATCCGATGTTTTCTCGCCCCATAGACTTGCATTGGCGAGTCTCGGCCGTAATACGGTGCAAATCGCATCATGCTGCGATTTCACTCGCACGTATATAACGGACGAGAAAAAATCGGATGATGGGAGCTTCCCCATAGATTAACATTGGTCCGAGTGCAATGCGATTTTTTCTCGCATTGCACTCGGCTGTATTTCTCGCTAGTGTGACTCTGGCCTAATAGTGTGGGGAATTAACTGGCTGAGATATCTAGAGCTGCTAAGTAGAAAACAATCAATGGACAGACGGATTGGGTGACAAAACATGAATTCTTAGAACTCATTACAGTCTTGCTTCCAAACTATTATATATATATATCTAATATATACTTACCTTATAATGTCTTCACATCCTGTTCCGTCCAGATGTGTCCGGATCCCAGAATTCCAAGCGGCAAAAGTTTACCAACCAAAATATTGGGACACCCAAGTGATGGGTGCCTCAATATTGAAACTGCTGGTGGAACCAGCCTCTTGCGCGGAACACCATCGCACCACACACACACTGTGTACGCTGTACACACCACACACACGCACACTGTATATGCCGTATGCACCACACATACACACTGTATACGCCGTACGCACCACCACACACACACACACTGTATACGCCATACACACCCACACTGTATACGCAAAATTCACCATACACACACACACTGTATACACCGTACGCACCACACACACATACTGTATACGCCGTATGCACCACTTTATACACAAAGATGGTGGCGGTCTGATTTACTGCGCCTGTGCGAATTCTGCGCAGGCACAGTGAATCATTTGGCTGCTCCCGGTGGCAGATGTGACATGTCTACAGGCAGAGGAAGCCGGTCACATTAAAGGGGTTTTCCCACGAACAAAAGTTCATTTTAAAAATTGTCTGTGTCTGACTGTGTACGGAGCATATCAAATCTCCTGGGCAGGGGAGGAAGCAAAAGACAATACTGACATTACAGCAGGGGATAACAGAGGATTCATTTTGTGAGGTAAAATATTTCACTGACTGTTTTTAAACAATATTTTACCTCACAAAAGGTATCCTATACGATCTCCTGCTGTAATGTCAGTATTGTCACAGAGCCCAGGGGGAGACAGCTCAAAGAGGACAGCACATGAGGGGAGAACACAGCACAGGAAGGAGAGAGACAACAGACATGGGGGATAACACATGGGGTAGACAGGTCAAAGAAGAGAGTACAGATGGGAGAAGTCAGCACATGGGGAAAGAGAGAGTGAATAGGTGGGTGAGCACATGAGGGGGAGAGATTCTCAACGCTGCAAAGCCTGCCCCCATCACGACATTACCGCCCTCCCGATGCAATAGCATCGGGCCTCCATCTAGTATATATATATTTCTCTATTATTTTTATGTAAAATTATAATACATGGTCTTCTAAATGATTTACTGCCATTTTACTCTTTTATTTTGATAATATACTTCCATACTTATATGCAAGTTAGTTCAGTTTCCCTTAACAAATTACACATCACTCTAAAATAAAGCATACCTTCATTTTTACAAAATAATTGCAATAGTGCAGGACTCTGCAGCATAATAATTTTTCTAAATAACTCTATCGATTTGGGCTCATAACCCACAAAACAGATGTCCCTAAAACTGTGCTACACACTAGAGTAAACTTAGCAGCTCCTTCTGCTGCTAGGCTACTGTTTTCAGTGAGGAAACGAGCATAGTAAAATTCTATGACACTTGCTCCCGCACTGAAGATGGTAGCCTAGTATGAGACTGTTTAGTATAGTGTAGTTGACAGCACAGACTACGGGTAGTCCGTATTGTGGGTCATTAGCAAACATTGCTAATAGAATTATCTATAAAAATGATTATACTGCAGAGTCCTGCACCAGGGCCGGCGTCACCACCCAGTGCACCCGGGAAAATGCGGGGGTCCTGTACGAACAGCATTGCCCACTCACCATTAGGGACACTAGCACACTATGGGGCCCGTGAGTCAGGGGAGCCTGGTGCAAGTGCTGGCACCGGCCTCCCTCAAATACTTGCCTCTCCCCACTCCCCACAGCTCTGATATCTTCAGAATTTTCTTGCTCTCTGTTAATCTCAGGGCAGAGGGCACGATGATGTCACTACAGTATGCCTTTTGCCAAGCAGAGCAGAGTGTCAGAAGATGCTGAGGAGAACGGAGCAGTGGGGAGAGGTGAGTAATTGAGAACTCTATGGGGCACATTATACTTATATGGAGCAATATATGAGGCCAATATACTGTATGGAGTATTATTTTGTGCCATTATACTTTTTTGGAGCAAGATATGGAGTCATAATACTTTATGGAGCAATATATGAGGCCATTATATACTATATGGAGCATTATATGGGGCCATAATATACAGTATTGAGCAGTATTTTGGTCCAATATATACTATATGGAGCATTATGTGGGGCCAATTATTCTGAATATAGCATTATATGGGACCCAATATACTGTATAGAGCAATATATGGAGTCCATTATACTATATAGAGGAATATATGGAGCCCGTTATACTCTATGGAGCAATATATGAGGCTCATTATTCTGTATGGAGCATTATATGGGGCTAATATACTGTATGGAACACTATATTGGGCCCATTATACTGCATTGAGCAATATATGCGGCCATTATTCTGTATGGAGCAATATATGGCACCATTGTACTGTATGCAGCATTACTTGAGGCCATTATATACTATATGCAGCATTATATGGGGCTAATTAAACTTTATGGAGCAATATATAGGGCCTTATGAAATGGGTGAAATGGTCTGGGTGAAATGGTGGATGAGGATGAGGAAAAAGCCAATATGCTAAATGACTTTTTTTCAACTGTATTTACACAAGAAAATCCCATGACAGATAACATGATCAGAGATAAAAAAAATTCTCCATTAAATGTCACATGCTTAACCCAGCAGGAAGTACGGCGGCGTCTAAAAATCACTAAAGTTGACAAATCCCCGGGCCCGGATGGGATACACCCCGAGTACTGCAGGAATTAAGTACAGTTATAGATAGACCATTATTTTTAATCTTTAAAGATTCCATAATAACTGGGTCTGTACCACAGGACTGGCGTATAGCAAATGTGGTGCCAATATTCAAAAAGGGGCAAAAACTGAACCTGGAAATTATAGGCCAGTGAGCTTAACATCTACTGTGGGTAAAATCCTGGAGGGTTTTTTAAGGGATACTATATTGGAGTATCTGAAGCTGAATAACCTCATGACACAGTATCAGCATGGGTTTACGAGGGACCGTTCTTGTCAGACTAATCTGATAAGCTTTTATGAAGGGGTAAGTTCAGGACTGGACCAAGGGAATGCAGTGGACGTGGTGTTCATGGACTTCTCAAAAGCTTTTGATACAGTGCCACACAAAAGGTTGATACATAAAATGAGAACAATGGGATAGGGGAAAATATGTGTAAGTGGGTTAAGAACTGGCTCATGGATAGAAAACAAAAGGTGGTTATTAATGGAGCACACTCGGACTGGGTCACGGTTAGCAGTGGGGTACCACAGGGGTCAGTATTGGGGCCGCTTCTCTTTAACATATTTATTAATGACCTTGTAGGGGGCATACAGAGTAGTATTTCAATATTTGCAGATGACACTAAACTCTGCAGGGTAATAAATACAGAGGAGGATAATTTTATATTACAGGAGGATTTATGTAAACTAGAAGCTTGGGCTGATAAATGGCAAATGAGCTTTAATGGGGATAAATGTAAGGTCATGCACTTGGGTAGAACAAATAAGATGTATAATTATGTGCTTAATTGTAAAACACTGGGCAAAACTGTCACTGAAAAAGACTTGGGTGTATGGGTGGACGACAAACTCACATTTAGTGGCCAATTTCAGGCAGCTGCTGCCAAGGCAAATAAAATAATGGGATGCATTAGACGAGGCATAGATGCTCATGAGGAGAACATAATTTTACCTCTATACAAGTCACTGGTGCGACCACACTTAGAATACTGTGTGCAGTTCTGGTCTCCGGTGTATAAGAAAGACATAGCTGAACTGGAGCGGGTGCAGAGAAGAGCGACCAAGGTTATTAGAGAACTGGGGGGACTGCAATACCAAGACAGGTTATTACACTTGGGGTTATTTAGTTTGGAAAAACGAAGGCTTAGGGGTGATCTTATTACAATGTACAAATATAGACGGGACAGTACAAAGACCTTTCTAATGGTCTTTTTACTCTTAGACCTGTGACGGGGACGAGGGGGAATCCTCTACGTCTGGAGGAAAGAAGGTTTAGCCATAATCACAGATGCAGATTCTTTACTGTAAGAGCAGTGAGACTATGGAACTCTCTGCCGTCTAATGTTGTAATGAGTGATTCCTTACTAAAATTTAAGAGGGGACTGGATGCCTTTCTTGAAAAGTATAATATTACAGGCTATATTCACTAGTTTCCTAGATACAGCGTTGATCCAGGGAGCTAGTCTGATTGCCGTATGTGGAGTCGGGAAGGAATTTTTTTCCCCAATTGAAGCTTACTGTTTGCCACTTGGGTTTTTTTTGCCTTCCTCTGGATCAACATGTTAGGGCAGGTTAGGATAGGATATGGGTTGAACTAGATGGACTTAAAGTCTTCCTTCAACCTTAATAACTATGTTACTATGTTACTATTTTATACTGTGTGGAGCAATATATGGGGCTATTATATACTATATGGAGCATTGTATGGGGCATTAACTGTATGGAGCATTAAATGGGGCCCATTATACCGTATGGAGAATTATATGGGACACATTATACTGTATCGAGCATTATATGGGGCCATTGTATACTATATAGAAGAATAAATGAGACCCATTATCTGTATGAAGCATTGTTCTGGGGCCCATAATAGTGTATGGAGCAATATATGGCATAATACTGTATGGAGGACTAAGTGGTGCTCATAATACTGTACAGATGACTATGTGGTGCCCATAATACTGTATGGAGACCTATGTGGTGCCTATAATACTGTATGGAAGACAATGAGGTCCTCATAATACTGCATGGAGGACTATGTAGTGCCATCACACTGTATGGAGGACTATGTGGTGCCCATATTACTGTATAGAGAACTATGTGGTGCCCATAATACTGTATGGAAGACCATGTGATGCCCATAATACTGTTTGGAGAACTATGTGGTGCCCATAATTCTCTATGGGGACTATGTGGTGCCCATAATACTGTATGGAGCACTATGTGGTGCCCATAATACTGTATGGAGGAATATACTGTCTGGCCTAAAATGAGAAGTCTGCAGCACTCTGTGTGACTGCAGACTTTGAATCCCCCGAGTACACACACTGTGAGCTGCGAAGATCCGACGATTTCTGAGCTATTTCAGAATTTACAATAGATATCATTCATGTAATGAAAGAAGTCAGTGAAATCTTTGGCATTGTACTATACATAGATTCATATCTGTGCATCATGACTCGAGGTATGTGTTAAAGGGGGCCCACTGAGACTCTTTCACCCAGGGCCCATGAAAACCTGGAGTCAGCCCTGTCCCTGTCCTGCACTATTAGCATTTTCTTGTGAAGTCAGAGGTATGCTTTAACCATTTGATTAACAAAAATATCTTCAGCGTATCTGAACTTTGATTTAATTTCTAATTCTTGGAATATTTAGCTACTTTTATATATACATTATATTTTGATTATATATTATATAATTAACTGAGTCATAGACATATCGGAACAAAAGGATGCACATTAAGAACATTTCACATACAGTACAGACCAAAAGTTTGGACACACCTTCTCATTTAAAGATTTTTCTGTATTTTCATGACTGAAAATTGTAAATTCACACTATAGGCATCAAAACTATGAATTAACACATGTGGAATTATATACGTAACAAAAAAGTGTGTAACAACTGAAATTATGTCATATATTCTAGATTCTTCAATGTAGCCACCTTTTGCTTTGATTAGTGCTTTTCACACTCTTGGCATTCTCTTGATGAGCTTCAAGAGGTAGTCACCGGAAATGGTTTTCACTACACAGGTGTGCCCTGTCAGGTTTAATAAGTGGGATTTCTTGCCTTATAAATAGGGTTGGGACCATCAGTTGTGTTGTGCAGAAGTCTGGTGGATACACAGCTGATAGTCCTACTGAATAGACTGTTAGAATTTGTACCATGGCAAGAAAAAAGCAGCTAAGTAAAGAAAAACGAGTGGCCATCATTACTTTAAGAAATGAAGGTCAGTCAGTCCGAAAAATTGGGAAAACTTTGAAAGTGTCCCCAAGTGCAGTTGCAAAAACCATCAAGCACTACAAAGAAACTGGCTCACATGAGGACCGCCTCAGGAAAGGAAGACCAAGAGTCACCTCTGCTTCTAAAGATAAGTTTATCCGAGTCACCAGCCTCAGAAATCGCAGGTTTACAGCAGCTCAGATTAGAGACCAGGTCAATGCCACACAGAGTTCTAGCAGCAGACACATCTCTACAACAACTGTTAAGAGGAGACTTTGTGCAGCAGGCCTTCATGGTAATATAGCTGCTAGGAAACCACTGCTAAGGAAAGGCAACAAACAGAAGATACTTGTTTGGGCTAAAGAACACAAGGAATGGACATTAGACCAGTGGAAATCTGTGCATTGGTCTGATGAGTCCAAATTTGAGAACTTTGGTTCCAACCACCGTGTCTTTGTGCGACGCAGAAAAGGTGAACTCTACATGCCTGGTTCCCACCTTGAAGCATGGAGGAGGAGGTGTGATGGTGTGGGGTGCTTTGCTGGTGACACTGTTGGGGATTTATTCTAAATTGAAGGCATACTGAACCAGCATGGCTACCACAGCATCTTGTAGCGGCATGCTATTCCATCCGGTTTGCGTTTAGTTGGACCATCATTTATTTTTCAACAGGACAATGACCCCAAACACACCTCCAGGCTGTGTAAGGGCTATTTGACCAAGAAGGAGAGCGATGGGGTGCTACGCCAGATGACCTGGCCTCCACAGGTCACCAGACCTTAACCCAATCGAGATGGTTTGGGGTGAGCTGGACCACAGAGTGAAGGCAAAAGGGTCAACAAGCGCTAAGCATCTCTGGGAACTCCTTCAAGATTGTTGGAAGACCATTTCCGGTGACTACCTCTTGAAGCTCATCAAGAGAATGCCAAGAGTGTGCAAAGCACTCATCAAAGCAAAAGGTGGCTACTTTGAAGAACCTAGAATATAAGACATAATTTCAGTTGTTACACACTTTTTTGTTAAGTATATAATTCTACATGGTTAATCCATAGTTTTGATGCCTTCAGTGTGAATTTACAATTTTCATAGTCATGAAAATACAGAAAAATCTTTAAATGAGAAGGTGTGTCCAAACTTTTGGTCTGTACTGTATGTATTCTATAATTTTATATACCGTATATATTCATGTATAAACCGAGATTTTCAGCACTTTTTTGTGCTGAAAACGCCCCCCTCGACTTATACACGAGTCATGGTCCAGAAAGCCGGTAGTGGGATGGGGAGTGGGGGAGCGGTGGCAGGAGTCAGCGGCTGTGGCACAGTGACAGCTGCAGCTACAGCCCCGGCTTCTTGAAGACATCATACTCACCCTCCTTGCACGGTCCCTGCATCTTCAATGGTCTCAGCGCCAATATCTTCTTACTGTACCGAGCGGTCACGTGGTACCTGCTCATTAAAGTCATGTGACCACTCTGCACAGTAAGAGGATACCAGCGTCGAGACCATCGGAGGTGCAGCGAGCAAGGAGGGTGTGTGTGAGCCATGCATACTAGGATGGGGGTGAGCAGAGCCATGCATACTTGGATGGAGGGTGAGCAGAGCCATGCATACTAGGATGGGGATGAGCAGAGCCATGCATACTAGGATTGGGGGGTGAGCAGAGCCATGCATACTAGGATGGGGGTGAGCTGAGCCATGCATATTAGGATGGGGGGTGAGCTGAGCCATGCATACTAGGATGGGGTGAGCAGAGCCATGCATACTAGGATGGGGATGAGCAGAGCCATGCATACTAGAATGGGGGTGAGTAGAGCCATGCATACTAGCATGGGGGGTGAGCACAGCCATGCATACTAGGATGGGGGGACTGGGGGAGCAACACATAGCAGGACAGGACGGGAGGAGCCACACATACCAGGACAGGGATGAGGGGACAATGCATACCCGGCTTATACTCGAGTCAATAAGCTTACCCAGTTTTCTGTGGTAAAATTAGGTGCCTCAGCTTATACTCGGGTCGGCTTATACTCGAGTATATAGAGTATCTTGTTGCAATCCCAACTGTGATAGATTCACATTAGGGAACAGCATCACAAGCAAAATTAAAATTAGTAGGGAAGGAAGAGAGTAAAAAGAGTAAAAAAATGTAAATTAAATATAACTCTTAATAATAATTATTAAAAATATTGTTAGTGTTTTGTTAAAATGCCATTAATTCCTGAGAAATAGTTCAGGTAAAATTTCTTGAACTCGAGTGGGAGCTCAAGAATTACACAGCTAGTACCCTGAACTGTTAGAACCAATTTTATGCCTGTGGGAAATGACAGTGTTCCTAAGAATTAGCCCAATAGAATTATGAGACTGTGCTATCCTCAATTATTCTGTCTTTACATAGGTTAGAGCAAATCTATCCCAACATACATTTCTCAAATGTTTTTTGCTTTTTCTAGGGGCCAACACTGCATTAGTTAAATTCTCATAATTTCAGCCAAATATTAAAATGAAGGGGAAATTAGTGATATTTCCCGCAGTCATAAAATTGTCTCTAGTAGGGCAGGGTTATAGCTATGTGATTATTGAGCTCACAGTTGAGTTTAAACTGTTTTACCTGAACTATTTTTTAGGAATTAATAACATTTCAACAAAGCACTCACAATATAAAAATTATATTTTATTCACATTCAAATACTCTATTCAAATTCCCTAATAATATGAACATGTGTATTCTATCCATGTTTTTCATGGCTTGAATTACCCATTGTAATCTATGGTGATGTTCACATTTGTCTTTTTTTTTTGCAGACTGTGTGTCCACAAAAAAATCACAGTGACATTTCAAATTTTGATCTATGTTACAGATGAAAATTACCCATACAAGTCTATCAAACCATGGAAATCGCAAGTATCACACAAATTCCATGAGTGTGTTGTCCTTTTTTAACATTGTAATGGGTAGAAGAAGTTTTCCAATTTTTCTTAATTTTTTTGTCATACAAAAACCAGTAACTGATGATAAAAATGGACACGTTTTATAAAAACTGATGAAAATTGAATCCAGCAAACCTATGATAATTAGTCCGTTCGTTAAATATCCAAAACAAAAATGGACATCCGGAAAAGATCTTATTATATACAAACGGCAAACTATGAGAGCATCTAGCCTTAGAATGAAGACCATCAGTTTGGTTATAGAGCACAGCTGAATGCCATAGTCGCTACACTAGGGAGAATTAATACCAAAGTGTGAAATTTTAAAATTACTTTTATGGGTCTCTTATGTTAATTCTATAGTCTTCTCTCCAAAGAATATATTTCCCCTGAGTCCAGTTTTGCCTGTGTGCGGTGTGATCCCTTAAAACCAAACTCTTAACACATATGAAGCTCACAGACTTCTAACAATTGTTCATTTTTGGTCCTTCCTCTGCAAATAAGCTATATTTTCTACCACCTACAGTTATCTGAGCAAGCAGTCTACAGTCTCCGCCAAGGTGACAGAAAAAGAATTGGGGAGTGCAGCTTCTAATTCAAGGTTTTAACACATCTACTAATCCTATCAGAGGAACAATGTTCAAGAGGATCTCTTACCATATTTCACGCTTCAAATTGAAAATGTTATTTAATAGATCTTTCGGACCTAATGAGGTTGATGTAAATACTTTGAATATCCATTTCAGATTGACTGTAAGATTCTAAAATAAAAATGAGCATTTTACAAGACCATCAAGAGATAGACTGAAAATGCTCATATTAGAGATGCAAAGACTATAGTGCTGATTCATTAAGACTGGCATTGTACATACCAGTCTTAATGAATGGGCATGATGGGGTTAGAAGCCCCAAATTCATTGGCAGGCACATATCACTTAATCAGTTCTGCATTTCTTCTCAGTGGCATGCGCCTTGCCAGAAATGCTACTGAAGTCAGGAATTGGAGCAACATTTTTGTAGTAAGTCGGGCCACTGAAAAGGCAAATTCGCCTGCCTGTTCAGGTCATACTTCGCCCACTTTGGTGGGGATGGTCGAGACTGGTGTGGATACATCAAAAGTTGCAACATTGTTGCACAACCATGCATTGCACAAAAATTTTGACTTTTAAAAGAGTAATATGCCAGAAAACTAGTGTGAACACTTTGATGAATCATCCACTATCTGTTTTTGGCATTTAAATACTGGCCACTAATGTTTTATCCAGCGGAATAACTTCAACAAAAGAACTAATAATTGTAAAGACAAATAGAAAACAAGTTCAAGCAGGGTAATAAAAAAATCAAAAGTTCTAAAGATGAGTATTTCACGTGTTTTTGATCTTGCAGATTTTCTGCAGCATTTGTGTACCTATTAGCTAGATTAGGTTACTTACAGTTTTTCCTTGCGGTTTTTAGTGTGTTATCGCGTTTTACCTGCTGTGGTTTTTGTCTGTGTTTTGGATATTTCCTGTTATTTAGCTTTTTTAAAAATGTATTCATAAAGCCATGTGTGGAGTGCATGCATTTTTAGTGTTTTTACGCACAAAATGCACAAAAAATTCCTATAATGTCTTTACTTGCGGATTTTGCTTATTTCATTCAAGTCTAATCCTCAAATAAAATGGATATTTTCAGCAAGGAAAAATTACATTTTGTGGATTTCAAAATTGCAGGTCAGTTTACCCAGAGTGAAAAAAAACACAGAGGGCATAAGATTTCTATAAATCCTCTTCACTTGGCTGAAATTGTAAGACGCTGCATTTTTGTGCAGCGAAGACATGCACTGTCAAAAACTCATCAAATACTTATTGTGGGAGCTTAGCCTTCAATTAAATGTGTAGTGGCTTGGTTTGGCCATAATTAAAGAAAAAAAATGTATAACCTATAAGGAGACCTCACGTCACAGTGCAGTAGGATTGTCTGCTGGGTATGCTGGGTAAGCACATGAAAACACTGGAGCAGACAGTTCTTCATATTACTACCATATCATACTTAATATTTATTTTGTCACTAAGTCTAACACTTCTGTTGAAGTGACAGGTGTGCTTGACTTGGAGGTATAAGGATAGGTAGAGGTTAACCCAACAGAAAATTGTACCCAGAATATTTGTTAACATTATCATTTATTAGTATGTTACAGAAAACTATGACAAAGTCCATAAGTCATCCATATTCCGTCAAGTCATCCATATATCACCAATACCACTGAAAATGATCAATTTGGTAACACTATGTCGCTTGTTGAGATATATATATATTGCTTTTAACTTTTTTACCTTTGTATATGATTTTGCTAGCCCAAACAAATGCTCCTTTCTTTGTGACTTTTCATGCTGCATAACAAGAGCAGGTTGTGTAGTTTGTCTACATTCCACCTAATTTACATCCCATGATAGGGTAGAATAACATTCGCATTTTACCTGCTCTGGGTCTTGACTCTGCGGGCTGTTTAGTGAGTTGCTTAGCCCTGCTACTCCCATTGCTGGAGATCCTGCTGCAGCCTCTACATGTCCAGCTGTTTGGGCTGTTGTAAAGCCGTCTTCACCCTCAGACAAGCTTTTCTCCTGGAGCATTTCCTTTTTAAATAGAGAAAATTTGTGTTATTCAATACCTTACACACTGCAAGATAAAAGCAGAGGTGTAAAAAAAGGTTAAAACTGAACACATTCCCAAAAGATTCGTACCCTTAAATGGAAAAGGCCAATATGAACTTGAACAAAACAGTTATAGTCAACTAAAAAGGGTCAGTGGGCTACAGGCACTGCCTTCAACACCCTCAAGAGCCATATAAGTAATTTTATGAGTGAAGCAAAACCAAACCGCTATTAAGACAGTGTAATAAAAGATTAGACAGGCAAATACCTAAGCTGATCAATACAAAGATTAGCCGTTTTTATTAAATCTCTTAAATTAAGTATACATTTAATATTTTGGGAAAGTTTTGGGATCAACATTTAAAGACGATCATTGAAGCATACATTATCATACCCATGGGTTCATTATTTCCATAAAATAGCATTCTCAAACTAAGGGAGCATAATACAAATAGAACCTTCCCCTAGGTTCAAAAAGTAATTTCACCAATTCAAGACCATAATGCAAAGGTTCATATCCATACACGTCCTAGTCTTCCACCTGAGCACTACTCCCCTAAAAGTAGAGGTCAAAAAACACCAATGGGGATCATAACAAGATATTTTTCTAGCTCGGTGAACTATTAGCTTGGAGGACCAAGGACCCATCCTGCAATGTAAGGATTGAAGCTTATGGAATATAACTTTTGTGTCCCTAAATTTAGCGTATTCTAGCGCCTACACTATTGAAATTACTGGAAAATAAGGTGACAGATATCAGTTGCCATATTAATTTTTTAATAGACATTAAATCTTTTATCTTGAATAATCTACTAGTAAATAACAATGAAACGTGAATCCATTGGGGTATTACTGACAACTGGTATTGTTCATGCCATTCAATGACTTATACATGAGAATTTACTCTAATGAAAAAATAATCTTTCACACATTCAAATGTAACATTGGCAAAAATATGCAAAATCATATTTTTGTTTTCCCCATGGAGCACTAGAGGAAGAATTTGACATTCATTCAGGGCATCAACACAAGCTATCAGGTAAGGGCATTAGTGACAGTAGAGGATGGCAAGATGAAAAATGTTTATATAGTGATAGAAGAAAAAGATGGATGAAAAAAGGTTTACATAATGATAGCAGTGTCAGGAGTAAATGACTGAGGCACTCCTCATCCCTGGTTCATCCTTCCCCTCCCCTGTCATAAGCACCTCTCTTGAGGAAGAGAAGTGTGGAGGAACAACCACAAATGCGGATACTGCCCAGAGATGCAGAAAAGACTGCAGCTGAGAGAAGGAAATATTTATTCTGAAGAATCCGGTTCTGACATCTTCTTATACAATCGTTCATGAATGTGTCAGTTAGTTCAGTAGATTTACACTTTTTTTCCATTTGGAAATAGAAAAAGTCTGTTACCTAATAACAGATAAAGATTGTAATAAAGAAGAGTGCAAGTTGAATAGTAATAATAATATACACACACATAAAAAAAAGAAATAAAAACAGCCAACACTTAAAGTGTGCGCTTACAATCCATTAAGTGTTCAGGTAAATTAAAATTATTTTTTAAAAGTGTTCAACCTCTTCAAATCATTATTCATATCATATCAAAAATCTACTAATTAATAGAACATGTAGGATATATTTATTATATACAGTCTGAAGGTACTTTTATAATTCTAAGACTAGATTATTTTTATTAATATCTGTAATTAGGATACGAAAGCAGGAAAACTCAATTACCTAAGGTCATGAGAGTATATATATTTATATATATATATATATATATATATATATTTTTTTTTTACTTGCCTTAAAATGTATACTACATTGCATACACAAATATACTATGCTTCATATATATATATATATACTATATACACAGATATAGCCTGTATACATATATATATATATATATATATATATATATAAATTTATATCATAGTGTATTCATATTTATAGTATATAAGTAGTCAGAATAAAAAAAGTGTTTCCAGTCTTCCTATTTCATCATATATACCAATTACATAGTTAATTAAGTCAATGTGTCTTCCTCTGGTTGGATGAGGGAAACTTGTTTATTCTGTCAACTACTATGCATTACATAATTAGTACAGTCAATTTAAATAATACAGGGTGAATTAGATTACATCTGGATAGAAATTTATTTTTTATAAATTAAGGGTTAAAACTGACCTCTTCATATTGTAGATCAAAGCAGCAAACAAGTTCATGTCAATGGCAGATGCACTTTAACTTCTTGAAGTTAAGAGCCTTATTAAAAGTTACGTTTACACAAGTAAATGAGATGAATCTTTAATCTTTATTTTATTTACATATTTTGGAGAACTACTTGAGCCAATGGCCTGTAGTGTTAGAAAACAGGGATTGTGTGTCCTGCCAGTCTAACATGCAAGGGGTATTACCATGCTCAACATGTGGAGTATTTCTTCTTTTATGAGACAGCTCCAGATTTTTTCCCTAGAACATTTTCCTAGCTGGATTTTAGTCAAGACGGCCATAATTTAATTTTCTTGTAATGAAAGAAAACTGGTTAGGAGTCTTTTTTTCAAAGCATTTTACACTTTGTCTGGCACTTCAATGTATAAAGAATGTATCCTTTGAAACTAATTGAAAAGCGTTTTATAGAATAATTGTTACAGTGAATTAGAAAAATATAATAAAAAAAGTAGGAATTACATGATGTGTTATGATGATAACAGTGATGGTGTTATAATGATGCTAGCAAAAATATTTTAGGGTGCCACAACTTGTGACTATGTTGCATTGTTTGGGTGCATCTGTGCTACAAAGAGGACTTTAAGCATGTTGATAACACTATTGACCATTTTCCTCAAGAGTTTATCAAGTATTCATTTAACTGCAGCCTAGGATGACGTTCAACATAAATATATTACAGTTTCTCAATTCTGAACCCAATAGTTTTGACTACAAAATAGCACTATGTAAAATTACAGTTAATTTATATACAACTGTGAATTTCTTAAAAAACTCATGCTGTTTAAAACTTTTTTTATATATAAAGTGTAGGATTATGCATGTGTGTATATATATGTGTCTGTGTATGTATATGTATATGTGTGTACGTATATGTGTCTGTGTGCATGTGTGTATGTATATGTGTCTTTGTGTATGTATGTGTCTGTGTGTATGTGTGTATGTATATGTATCTGTGTGTATGTATATGTGTCTGTGTGTGTATGTGTATATGTATTTGTGTCTGTGTGTGTATGTGTATATGTATATGTGTCTGTGTGTATGTATATGTGTCTGTGTGTGCATGTGTGTATGCATATGTGTCTTTGTGTATGTATGTGTCTGTATTATATGTGTCTGTGTGCGTGTGTGTATGTATATGTGTCTGTGTGTGTATGTGTATATGTATATGTGTCTGTGTGTGTCTGTGTATGTATATGTGTCTGTGTGTGTACGTATATGTGTCTGTGTGTGCATGTGTGTATGTATATGTGTCTTTGTGTATGTATGTGTCTGTGTGTATGTGTGTATTATATGTGTCTGTGTGCATGTGTGTATGTATATGTGTCTGTGTGTGTATGTGTATATGCATATGTGTCTGTGTGTGTCTGTGTATGTATATGTGTCTGTGTGTGTACGTATATGTGTCTGTGTGTGCATGTGTGTATGTATGTGTCTTTGTGTATGTATGTGTCTGTGTGTATGTGTGCATTATATGTGTCTGTGTGCGTGTGTGTATGTATATGTGTCTGTGTGAATGTGTTTATGTATATGTGTCTGTGTGTATGTGTGTATGTATATGTATCTGTGTGTGTATGTATATGTGTCTGTGTGTGTATGTGTGCATGTATATGTGTCTGTATGTGTATGTATATGTGTCTGTGTGCGTGTGTGTATGTGTATGTATATGTATCTGTGTGTGTGTGTATGTATATGTGTCTGAATGTGTGTATGTATATGTATCTGTGTGTATGTATATGTGTCTGTGTGTATGTATATGTATCTGTGTATATGTGTCTGTGTGCGTGTGTGTATGTATATGTGTTTGTGTGAATATGTGTATGTATATGTGTCTGTGTGTATGTGTGTATGTATATGTATCTGTGTGTGTATGTATATGTGTCTGTGTGTGAATGTATATGTGTCTGTGTGTATGTGTATATGTATCTGTGTGTGTATGTATATGTGTCTGTGTGTATGTGTATATGTATATGTGTCTGTGGGGTGTGTGTGTGTATGTATATGTGTCTGTGTGTGAATGTGTGTATGTATCCTGTGTGTGTATGTATCTGTGTGTGTATGTATATGTGTCTGTGTGTATGTGTATATGTATATGTGTCTGTGTGCGTGTGTGTATGTATATGTGTCTGTGTGAATGTGTGTATGTATATGTGTCTGTGTGTGTATGTATATTGTGTTATGTATTTCTTGATACATACATTCTTTTTTATTTTACTCAGCCTTTATAGAAGGTCTAACTTTTTTTTATTTATCATGTGATCATAGCAACATGTGCGTGTGTAGTGTGCATATTGGTATATAGAGGAGCATGTGTATAAATTCTTTCTTGTTCTGTTTTTTACTTTACCTTAGCGCCTGTGTGTTAATAATGTGTAGCATATATCTTAAGTATATATATTTGTGCATGTGCATTAGCCAGAGTATACAATTAATAGAATATTAATAAGACTATATGCATGCAAGTGGAAGGTAAAAATGATCTCTACTAAGATTGGTCAGAGACTGCGGCATTGCAGCAGCACAGTTCAATCTGATGCTCATCAGTCTTGACTTTTGCTATGGGTTCATGGTTTCCATCTTAGAATCATCTTTAAATCTCTACTTAGGGAAGGAAACAATAGAAAAAGTTCCATTTAGACTTCTAACATGTGGCTTTATAGATACCTTAGCTCGGAAATATTCTTAATTTAGGCCTGGCAGCTGCATAGTTCAGTCAGGCTAGCAGATTCTTCACATAATCCATATAATTGGAGCAACATGGGATTTGTACCTCAATGTAATGGTTTCCTGGGTGAACTGTCTCTTTCAGCAGGAAAAAGTCTATTTCACGTTGCAGTAACAGCCATTTAATGATTGAGGAAACAGCATCCGCCACCATTTTAATGCACACAGAAGCTTTCTAAGAGACCCCTTCTCTTAAATAGTTTTCAAATTTCGAGAGGAAATTGGATGTTTTATGAAACCCTAAAATATTTCGATAGTCCTGTTTTCATTTTAACCTTTATTCAATATAAATTCTCTTAGCAAGTCGTTATTCTTTCTAACCCTAAATGAAATATATTATTTTTTACATAGCTTAAATTTTGAAATCAAACTTACCAATTCTTTAGAATACTTTTAAGTTCAACATTTGCTTTGTTTAATAGTACTAATGTTTGTGTTTTTTGGCAGGTAGATTTATTTAAAGATTTTTTTACCTTTTTCATTTACTATTTCACATCTGAACTACTTCTATAAATGATATATTTAGTTTTCAGTTCATATTTGCAGTTTATGTGATTTAACGTTCACATCAGCATCTTCTACTCTTCCATAGAAGTTAATGTATGCAGGATTGTAGGACTTTTTGCAGTGATATTGTTTTTTTCATAAAATCAATGTAATTTAGTGATCATTTATGTTTACTACTCAATGTATTATATAATGGCGAAATATATTGGTAAAAATATATTGTCATTCACACCATAATTCAGCTCAGAGGAAACTCAAAATTGTATTTTTCTAAATCGGAGGCGGAGTTTGTGGTGCTTGCAAAATTTATCTGCAATTCAATAAAAAACATTAATGAAACTGGTTACTAAATTTTCAGCTATTCCCAGCAAGTATTTCATGTTACCCTATTCTTATGCAGTCCAAGCATGTATGTTGCATGTGAAAATTAGCTGAATAATAGTAGACTTCAACAGTAAATTGCAAATAGTTTTTTCATGGTACCTTTCGTAGAGCACAGGTGTGTCAATCAAAATGACTGATCCAACTTCACAGTCATTTGCTGAAGCAGCAATTTCAACACGGCCTGTTATGGGCCCTCAAGGACTGAAGGATATGGCCCTCTAATGGCAGCCAAGAAAGTTTGAGAAAACAAATTTGACTTTTATTTGAGAGAGGTTATTCACAATTGCTGCTATTTACCATTACACCACATAATATTGTAGCTTAATGCCCTGGACAATATTACCATTGGGTCATTATTATTTGATTTAAGATCCCGAGTAGCTAACCTAGATGCCTACTTGTACACCCTAAAGTTAACATTCATAAAGGGTAATACGTCAATATAGCAACTTTACCAGAAAATACATTTTAACGACTATGCTCCTCTTCTAATTTCAAGAGAGCTAGAGAAACGGAATATTTTTGAAGATTCTTTCTTTTATCTCTTAAACTAAATCTTTAAAGTATAGCATGTAATTGGCGGCAAGCAGTGAAATAAAAGTTTTAATTTTATGCATTTGTTTGATACCATTAATCAATTACAGTTAACTAAACTATCAAACTATTCATATTTAAAAAAATATCAGATTATTAATAATTTAGCATTCTGTGGAGCTTTTGCTTAGTTAAGTATCCATGTGATAAGAAAGGTGTCATAATTATAGATGTTAGGGTTTTTGCTGGGGAGGATGTATATATTTTATTTTTGGTTCTAGTGTAGAAATTAGAACAATTCTTCAACCAAAGATAAACTAATATATCACTAAGGATAATATCCCAGTGGCTGGCCTGATGGCCTTTTGCCATAGAATATTTTGATAAACTCTCAGACTGGTGTTTGTTTTCTCACAAATGTGCATTTGGGATAGTCGCATATCTGCAAATACATTTATCAAAATTCCCTATCTGCAATTTTTTTTTACTCAGATATTTTTATGGTGGCAAAATTTTCACAGTACAACGTGAATCATTTTTATGTATATAAAAGTAATACAAAAGCATAAAATGTGAATCATAACATTGTTTTTAGCATTTGCCTTTCCAGACTATTGAAGTCCCACTGGCTAAGCACTTAGACATTGAAAAATAGAGTGTAATATGTGAAAGCTGTTAGTACAGATGTCTTATACAGTAAGTAATAGAGCACCATTAAATTAATGCCTTGTGTAAGTGAGATGAATGAGGTTCCACCTGGAGAAAAACACTATTGTTTAAATATTGGGTTAAACTGAAGACTGATCTTTTCTAATTGTATATTAAAGCACCAATCAAGTCCACGATATTAGTTTTAACATTTTAATACATAGTAACATTTAGACAGCAAGAATAAGTGTTTTGCCTAGTGTATATGTGTAACTTTATGTTCTGACAAGCAGGAGGTTCCAGTTTATATAATTCATGGAGCATTTTTTCACCAGTAAAGTAGTTTAATATTTATTTTACATATGCATATTTTTTTGTATATGTGTGTGCGTTTTTATTTTATATTTTTCCTTACATATATTGATAAATGTATCTCCTGAATTTTTTTCGAATTAATGATATGAATTAATTTAACCATTTCCTGGTTTGTGTGAATACAGCAATATTTATATTTTTATTGCCTGTTAATAAATTATTCTGAAATGTGACTAGTCTTGAATATTTGCTACGTATATCATGTATACTTTATCTAAATTAGAAAAAAACAAATTGTCTTCTTTAGAGAGATCAATGTTAGTAAAGATCAATTAGCCACAAGAAACTTGAGTGGTGTATATTTATGTAGTACAACTAAGAAAAATAAATTCTAGAGTGTGATAAAAAGATGGTAATAGCTATATGTTATATTATGTTTTTTTCATACGTTTATATATAAATGTGACTAAATCATCTGTGCTGTCACATCTCACGTTCGATAAAACAGCTTCCAATTAGAAATTTTATGTCAATAGTATTTCTAATTAGTACTTCCGCTCTGCCAAATGTGATCGTAATAGCTCAGACAATGTACAGTATATGTGTATATATTTATATATATATATATATACATATTTATTATTGAACATAATTATATTACTATATATAATTTTTATGTGTATATATAGTATATATATTTATTTAACTATTTATGTGCATATATAAAGATATATATATATATATATATATATTTGTATATCACATATATGACAGTTTATAAACAATATACTATGTGTAAAGTACAATTAGCAACATACATTTTTCTTGATGAAAAAAATCTGACCAGGAACGTGAGATCGCATATCGGTGTAAGTGTGCAAAGACTAGGATTAAAGGAGACTCCTCTTAAACTTGGACAGAGACTGGAGAAAAAACAATAAAGATAAGGTATGACAGCAGCGCTGTAGGACCTGGTGCTCATCAACCTAGACTTTTACTGGAGAAAGGCCATTTTCATTCTTAAGCAGACAGGAATGAGAGATGTGTGTGTCAAGCATAGTGCAGCCAACATCCAGAAAAGTCATTGCTAGAGATTCAATGTCATGCGGTTTTACAGGTGACTTGTAGCACCTCCTTTGGGGTAAGCATTTTCTCTTATTGCTTGACAACAAAACATATTTTATCTAGAAGATGAGTCCGGTCTGATAGTCGCAATTTTATGTAAAGCAAGGTATTTTTTTCCTATTTTACAGAATTGCCATTAATGGAGAACATTGATTCAAATATATCATGAATTGTTGCCATTGTTCACAATATTGTGGTGATGCCGCCAAACCTAGTAAATGTCCTGGCACATATTGTAATTATTCTTTTTTTCAACATGTTGTCAACTTAAATAATTTTATAATTTTTTTCGAGCTGATTTTAATTATTTTTTAATTTTTCAAATATCTATTGATTAATACAAATAAATATATATAGACAGCTGTATAGAAAATGTGGTTAAATTAAAATGAAATTGTCATGAAATTTACTCATTGTCTTATTTTTTTTGGTTGTGATAAACTTATCTACCGTAAAATACAGTGTAATAAAAAATTAGATATTTTTATTTCCTATTATAGATAAGTTCGTTTTAGTTAGTTATACTTTACCATAAAACTACATTGAAAAACAAGATATTGAAAAAAAAATCCACGCATAAATTACAAGGTTATTAAGTTGATAAGATGCAGAGAGAATATTAAAATTTGGACTTCAATTAATATTTGGTATTAAAAAAAATCTATATGTGAGTGATTAAATACTATAATTACTGAAGCAAATTGATAATAACGCATTTATGCAGAGTAGTAAAAATATTTATTTACTAGACTGTTTTAGTTGTAATATTTTTCTGCATCTTTTTTATATTTGATTTTCATAACATTGATGCATAGTTTTACAGAAGGAAATAGATAGATAGATAGCTAGATAGATAGATAGATAGATAGATAGATAGATAGATAGATATGGGATAGATAGATAGATAGATAGATAGATAGATAGATAGATAGGGATAGATAGATAGATAGAGATGATAGATAGATAGATAGATAGATAGATAGATAGATAGATAGCTATGATAGATAGATAGATAGATGTTTAATAAAAGGTGCCCTAAACTTTATAAGGAAAGCTACTTGAAAAATTGTAGAAATACATAAAAAAAAAAGCCGAAGAAAGGTCAAGGTTACGGCCAGTATTGCATTTTCAAATATTCTAATTACTGCATAAACTTAATTATAAAATAAATCAACACACTACACATATGCTAGATAAAGCAATATTAAAACTCAGTTATATGAATATACTATCATCATTCTTAGTTATGAGTAGCGTAAACTGAAATCACAGGTTGTAAGTGATCATAGTGCACCAGACACTCAAGATTCCTATTCTACGGCGTTTGTTCAGACCCTAACGTGGTGGCAAACATAGAATATTTTCCAGGTATTCCTTCGTCTATAGTATATTTCTGCAATATAAAACCCTTGTAGGCCCATGTCGAATGGAAAATCTGCTAGTAGTTCTGCAGCGACCGCTTCTAGGATAACCAGGCCCAACCAGCAACCATAGGACAAAGATTTTGTAGTGAAAGGATGTGGCAGTCTGAGGAGGAGGAGAAGGGGGCTGGGGATTGCAAGACAAAATTTGCAGTCTGTTGTACCTGCAGAAGGTACCATAAGGATCATTTAAGGCAGTGTTTACTCTGCTGCGATGGGCCCCAGAAACCGTTATCATGCCAGTGACTCTTAAGACTTTAAAGTTAAGATTATTTGTCAGATAATTTCAATTCTAATGGTGCGTAATGCTGCATGGAAGATTTCAGAGCGTGCTTTATTTGAGTTTCCTGACCACTCTTCACAACAGACAAGGTATAATGTAGTACACACAAACATCTCACAATGCTAGTGATGAACGACATGCAGCCGTATATACTCCTCTTATCTCCCTAACATACTCACATACAGGATTTACAGGCAAAAGCAAAAGACATAAAAGTAAAGAGATGTTGAACACTTACACTGGTTTACAATGTCCAAAGTCTGACACTTCACTTATAGGTAAATTGCATCCAGATAAAGAGAAAGAACATGCCCTGAGACAAGTAGCTGAAAGCACAAGGTCTTGGGTTCTGTCTTCGTGCAGGGAAGAAGCTGGGCCAGACGCAAGTTGGTTCTGAGTAGGACCGAAGATAATACGGAAGCTGTAAGCTGAGAGATGAGGGTTTTGACAGGAGGTTTAGAAACAGCTGGTGGTACCGGTGAAAGGGTTCCTGTCCAGTGGAAGCATCCTGATCACTGATCACACACAGCAGAGAGGAGACATTCCCAGATCCCACAGAAACTTTTCCTTGATCTTCTCTAAAAAATGTTTCTCAGAGATAGAATTTTTGGCCTTCTTTCTCCCTCCCCTTTGAGTCTCCCCCTCCTGCTGACGTTGCTGCTGTCAATCAGTCCCAGTAGAACGTTGTTCCAGCAATATTATGCACACAAAACTTAACTATTTTAGTCCTTCATATATTACTATGCTACTGCTTTATGAAAGCAGCTCATAATCTAATTCCATTGACCATTTCAATTCATAACACACACCTATCCTTCTAAACTCCCTCGTGCGGGTGAAGTAAAACATGACTTGCTACGTGAATAGCGTGACTCAGAATTATGAGTAATTTACAGACTCCTTGCTATTATGTGCAAATAAAAAGAATACTTGGTTAATTATTTAATGTAAAAAATGTAATTAATTCCATGCTAAGAAAAACTGTACTACAATATAGTAGGTATATGTTTTTTTTACCTGAAAAGTATTTTATTAGAATGTAAAAAAATACTAAAAAAATAAACCTTTTAACTACAACTGCTTATCACATCTTTCAATGAATGAGTACTACATACTAAATGGTTCTACAATCCATATACATACTGTATGAGTATATATGTATGTATATATTTTTTTCCATATGTATGTATATATGTTTTATTATTTTTATTTTTTTATTCTTGAAAGTCACAGCAATAGTACGAAAGTATAATTTTAGAAATTACTACCTATAGAAATCAATGAAGAATTAGTAGAAGCATTATAGTAATGATTGAAAAAGAAACAGAATAATAGCTTGTAGGAAGGCCTCAGCTTCGGCACAGTTTCTCTTTCATCTGGCGGGCACACAAAGATGAATTGTCCACATGTGAAATTTGGTTTTGTCAGTCGTTATGCACATCTTTATGTCTCCTTCATACATATTTTAATATTCTTAGCATATTATATAAGACTATCCTATGTTAGCAACTTACATCTGTAGGTTATATATTCTAGACAAATCCTGGTTGTTACAAGTAAGGCTATAAATTACGAGAGGATGATTTTACATAAATTATTGTCAAGCAGAACATATAGCGAAAAACGAACCCATGATAACTGACAATATTTTTTGTTATCTATACAAAATTGTTATCAGGAATTGAGATTAAAAAGAAATGTGAAATTATACGACTATGGCTAATGAATATTCAGGATCCAATAAACAGCTTTGAGTGGGATGAAGACTGATGATGAATTTTTAATATAAGGTCAGGAAGGTTGCTGCCCAGAGATGGAAATATGTTTTTTTTTGTGAAATATGAACAATGGCAATGCTTCAGCAAACAGTTGGCTATATATCATCAAACAAAGCAAACTATTCATTTAGTGCCAGCCGCTATTAAAAAGCCAAACATCGAGACAGTAATAAATAAATATTTTGGAAAGGCTGTACAATGTCAAACTAATGCATTTTACTTCACTTCTGAGGCCATGCTTAACGGTATAGTGTGGGATTTGTACCCAGCAGAAATTGTCACAAACACGCAGCAGCGTTCAGGACCATGTAGATATGCACTGCGGGTGGATTTTTTTTTCTCCTTTCCTTCCATACCTTACAATTGACTGCGATTGGAATAAATGGCCGTATCTAAGCTAGTGTCTGTTTGTGAAATATCTGAGAGCGGTCTGGTCTTTTACAAACTGCTCCTATTACTACTTACTTGCTCACATAGTATTAAGCTGTCAAGTCATAATTACCCGTAGATGTATTGTGTCTTACTATCTGCATTTAGAAATACAAAAAATCTGAAGATAAATAAATTATCCATATGCATAAATCTGTTATTGCATGGTTTGTCCACAGGAATCTATATAAATTAGTAGATGGAAAGATAATAGAAATTGAGAGATCGATAGATAATACAGGTAGATAAAAATAGATTAATAGATAGATGTAGGTACTGTAAGTAGATAGGTAATAGATAAATGATAGATGTAGATATCAATACGATAGAAAGATAGATAGATAGATGGATAGATAGATAGATAGATAGATAGATAGATAGATAGATAGATAGAAATAGATAGATAGATAGATAGATAGATAGATAGATAGATAGATATGGGATAGATAGATAGATAGATAGTATGGATAGATAGATAGATATGGGATAGATAGATATGAGATAGTTAGATATGGGATAGATAGATAGATATGGGATAGATAGATAGATAGATAGATAGATAGATAGATAGTAGATAGATAGATAGATAGATAGATAGATAGATAGATATGATAGATAGATATGGGATAGATAGATAGATAGATAGATAGATAGATAGATAGATAGATAGATAGATAGATATGGATAGATATATATGAGATAGATAATAGATAGATAGATAGATAGATAGATAGATAGATAGATAGATAATGATATGGGATAGATAGATATGAGATAGATAGATATGGGATAGATAGATAGATATGGGATAGATAGATATGAAATAGATAGATATGGGATAGATAGATAGATAGATAGATAGATAGATAGATAGATAGATAGATAGATAGATAGAATGGATAGATAGATAGATAGATAGATAGATATGGGATAGATAGATATGGGATAGATAGATATTAGATAGATAGATAGATAGATAGATAGATAGATAGATAGATAGATAGATAGATAGATAGAAATAGATAGATAGATAGATAGATAGATAGATAGATATGGATAGATAGATATGAGATAGATGTGGGATAGATAGATATTAGATAGATAGTAGATAGATAGATATAGATAGATAGATAGATAGATAGATAGATAGATAGATAGATAGATAGATAGATATGGAATAGTAGGTATTAGATAGATAGATAAATAGATGGATGGATAGATAAATAAATAGATAGATAGATATGAGATAGATAGATATGAGAGAGATAGATAGATATTAGATAGATACATAGACAGATAGATAGATAGATACATACATACATAGATATGGTGTATATAGATATTAGATAGATAGATACATAGATAGATCGATTTATATAGATAATAGATAGATAAATATGGGATAGATAGATAGATAGACATAAATATACTAAACAGTTAATAGTGATACACAACATTAATGAGACATATCTATATATGGATCTCCATATAAGAAAAATTAGAAACATAAATTACAGTTCCAATTATTTTATTGCATTTAAGGTGCCATATTGATTAAGTGAAGAATGATTGATCCCAGTCAGTATAGTCAGTGAAATAGACTGGTTTAAAAATCCTGGATGAACATTCAATCAATTATACCAACTTCAAAAAAGTATACCAACGTGACCATGTATAGATGTATTACATTAGTTTATGATTATTTACACCTAGTATAATGTTAATAACTGTGTAATTTATGGTAACAAATTCCATAACATTGGAGTGTTAGCAGAATAGCGTTCTATAGGGAAATTCTAATAATATATATTACTTTATATTGTGCTAAAATAAGCCCACCTTCCTTCCTTCAGTCTCTCGATCATCGGTAAAAATGTATTCAGAGATATACTCTTACCAGTTCGGTGAATGCTGATCCTCTCAATGAGATGTACAAAGACCTTTATTTTTCCACAACCTCAAATTTACAAAGGCAACTAATTCTCCAGCATACCGATAGTTTAAGAAAGACAATGCTATAAAACTACTGGTTCTTTATGGGCAAGATTTTATCAGATTTTCTTGAAAGTAAATTTAAACCAAACTCACTCCCACAGTCACGTGGTCTAGAAATTGGGAACAGAAGCAGGATAAAGTATACTGGGGTCAACCTTTTAATGAACCATTTTCCCACTCTCAAAAAAAATGGTTGTAGGAACGATACAAAGATGTTTTGCTAAAAGCATGAAGAAATTGCTGCGGCCCGGTAAGAGTCACAGATGATTTTCCCAATAGTTGTAGCTTTAGGTATAATAAATATACATGATACATTTAGTAAAGGTAAAACAAGGGTTTTTTTGCATGCAGAGAGCAATGTGCTCCTATGTAGTTGAGCCATGAGGAATTTGATTCAATTAAGTAAATGCCCTTCGTTAGTACAGTCATCCATTTACCTTGCAGGAGCCACCCCCTATTGCTTACCCTTAGAAATGTAACCATGCTAATTATGCTCATAACTTGAAATGTCTTGTCATGTTAGAACTTCAAGATGGTTTCCATAATAATTTTTAATCATTGTAGGAAGTGGACACATTAATAAATAAGTCGCTCTTCAAAATCAAATGTCATGTTTATTTCTGGAAGTGTTGCAGATCTATTAGACAAAGATCAAACATGGACATCCGTGAGAGCGATTGATTTAGTTCAGCTGTGGTTTGTGCCCTTTTTTGAATTTTCTACTTATGTTGGCTTTTGACATTGAGCATTCTATCCATATACAACCTGTATTCAATATTAGCACGCAAATAATATATAGAAGTGAAAATAGTCATGTCGTAGAGACCAAGAAAGTAGCATCTCTTCCAGAACCAGTTTGTGAAAAAATGAATTTGTGTAGGATTTATCAGTGTCATCATTAATATTATTACTATGTCTTAAAAAAGTGACATAGTAAAAACTGGAGTGCAAATAGCCAATGAAAAAGTAATTCATGAATAGTTAAATTATTTTGCATATTGGAAACATAACTTTGTAGCATATGAACACAAGTACTTATACATAACAATCACAGGTAGAAATACCATTATAAATCACTGTGAATTACATTATGCAGTATTTGATATTAATGATGGATGTGTAAAAGATTTTGTATTTTTGTACTTCTTTCTTGAGGTTTTCTCTGCTAAGAAGATCTTCAAGGTGTGATCTGTCTCCGAGATCTAGGTGGGGGCCCAAGGTCTGTGTCAAGTTTACGCTTTAGAACTTTATATCTCCTTCCAGATTAACAGTGATCTCTGCAAATGGAATCTTGAACTTTAAAGAAATTACAGCACTATGTAAGCCAATTTTTTTGTCAGCAGTGAGACATGACAAACACACCGTGAAAAGGCGACTTGTCTACAGACATATATATATATATAAGTAAAATCCAGCGTAAGAGATATATTGTTTGCACTCTATAGCTTCGTTACATTTACACTTGCTTGTATGGCTCTCATGTATCCGCAGAGGTTGTCCTCACATGATTATATAAGCATGTGGCATTTTGTACCTTTTTGTGTTTAAACAATCATTACATTTCTTAACAACTAAATGTATGAATGGCAATGGTGCAAATTGTTTGATCACATTAGATCTTCTGAGTACTAATAATCTCCTTCACTAACAGTCTAACCTTTATTATGCATATGTTCAGATATTGTTAAATACTTTGCACGTGTTTTGTGGTCCACAGTTATTGACGAGGGTCCAAGTAAGTAAAAAAAAAAAACACCACGGCTGTGTTACCCCAATGACTGTACAAGGGAGTGAGAAGTTCTCATTTCAGGACATTCCATCTGCACACCTAGTAATCTGTGTGATGTGAAGATAATGGTCATCATGAAGCCTCAGTGTCTACACCCTTAAATAAGAACTACTAAAGGATTGGCAATTTATGACCAAGGGATTTACCTTATCTGATATGAAGGTCACGTTAAAAGACAAGCTTTTAGTGTAAATTCAAGGATTTTGGACTCAATTTTGAAAGAAGAATAAAGACTATAATTCATAGATTATGTAAAGGTTTTGAAGGAGATTCGGCTTCATTATGTGACCCAATGTGGTTTTAATTTTTTGAAAAACACTTGAACATCTAAGACTTATATATATGTTTAAGCTTGACTGTGTGGTGTTGAGCTCTCTGTCTTTCTAGCCCTACAATGGGTGATCTAAATTTTACATGAGTTTTGCACATTAAGCAAATAGCAAATTGCCCATTTTTACACAATGCCAGGAGTCACCCAAAAGCAGTGAGTTTTAGTGGCAGAGAAAAGCAGTGATACATGGTAAGGCAGCACTAGAAGATGCAGAAACCCCCTTGGCTAAGTAATAGATGTCAGTGACTCACAGCTCATGCACATAACCATTTCCTTTGCAGTGAGGCTTTTAATGACTGCAGTCTGATCCAAACTAATGCAATTAGGCAGTAATTTACCCATAGAAATAAATAGGAGCCATCAATTAATCAGTTGTTTTCACAAAATCATACTGGTAATGTCCTACATTTTTTAGAATAGATGTAACATGATGCATTTTTTATGCTTAATTTTGTAGTTAGATATTATCATCATCATTAATAGTATAACAGTTTTACATACAGACCATCTCGGCCAATAATCAAGATGTATAAATAGAGTGAAGTTGCTCAGTTTTTCTTGGTTTACAGGTTTTATTGTCTAACTCAGGGGGAGGGGTATTAATAAATGTAATAGTTGAAGTGTACAGTGCTAAATCCCAATAGCTAGAAGACACCCTAAACATGATGCTTTCCTAAACATGATGCTTTCCTAAACATGATGCTTTCCTAAACATGATGCTTTCCTAAACATTGATGCTTTCCTAAACATGATGCTTTCTCTTAATGACCTGTGTCTAAATGAAGTAGAAAACACGTTCTTGTATCATTTTGCATTTCCTCCTACTCAATGACTTTTAATTGAAGTGTGCCTACGAGGTTCTAAATAATTTAACTTGCCCTTAGTAATTAACCAGTAAAGGATGCAATATAACCAGGAGAATTAAACAGAAAGAAGTGAATAGAAGACAATGGTGTATTTTAACCCCCCCCCCACACTTTTTTAAAACCATATGATACTTTACCCTTACTGAGCAAGGCACGTGTCATCTATAGAAGGGGCTATAGTAATCCATGAAAATATATTTATCATATTCAATCATAAAACTTAAAGTTCAAACACAGTTAAAAGATATTTTTAAAAATTAAGTGTCTAGATTATGCTACACTGTATATGTTTGCTATAAAAGAATATACAAGTCATAATAGTCCAGCTGTCAAATTTGTTGACTAAAACTAATGTTGTGAGGCTAAGGCACGAGTATTTTAACTACCTTCTTAACTGGTATTTTGGAAATAGGCAGTCAATAGTATGAATTAACTATTAATTAATTAATGGACATTTCAAATTCATGAAATATTACATTAGCTTTTATCAACTAACCTTAAATATGGTGGTTAACAAGAATGGAAAACTTGACACAACCTTGTCTACACTGGAGTTTAGTTCAAATGTAGGTGTTTTGCTAGGATCTCATTCCTAGATGCAATGTTTTTAATTGGCCTTAAAATAAAAACTGAAAAAATGCATTAGTCAAAAGATGGAAACATGCATGTGTACATTTGCTATTTTTTTTGTATAAAAAAAACAACATAAACAATTGAAAAGCCATAAAAGTAACACAATTTACCAGTGGTGTAATCTTCATGTTATGGTCTAAGACACATACTCATCTCTCCTAGATATATATATGCATATATAGATATATACATATATATCATGGACAATATTAATTTCCAAGGTACTAAGCTTCTGTGATCTGGTGATCTGCCATTTTGACATACCCCAAGAAAACTTTTTCCCATAGCCTAAGAAAACTTTTTTTTAAGTATTATAACAAGTTTAAAGCACGTATGATATGTAAACAGACCAAGTGACTGCATACAAAAGCTGTCAAATCTCCCTTCTTTGAACTTTCTATTTTAAATTCCTATATAAGGATTGAGAAATAAACCAAAAATCTTCTTGATCCTAAAGCCAAAAATATTTAACTGCATCAATATGATTTTTACTACTGGTAAATACTACTGGTTGCACATTATTTGTCATAGAATGGGACAGATTGTTTATGTACATGGAGAAAATGAATTTACAAGAATAATCTTGTTTAAATATTTAGCATATCACACAGGGTCAGTTGTTCACTCATTGTGATCATTTGGAAACTTTTATTTGTTTAACCTTGTCAGGACGTGGAATATCACCTTGGTCAATTTTTAAGGTAGTGTAATGTATCTGCCTTGCTCCTAATAGACCATTCATCCTCGTTAAGATGCTAAAACCCCAATAAAAGGAGCAAAAATGCAAAATAGTAAGCTTAGATTTATAGCAAAAATACAAATCAGATAACATTCAATAATTAGAAAACAAAATATTAATGATGTCCATTGTTTAACATTAGTGAAAAATACTATTTTGATTTTTTTTTACATTTCTGGTATTATGATATATTTGTAAATTTTATTTTTTTATTAAGATTTTTTTTACCTTTTTTTAGTGAAACTCAAACTGTTAAAACAAAAAAATATATTTTTCTTCTCATTTAAATTTTAAATCTTTTTTAAAATTCAAAAGAATAATGGAAGCATTATTGATGATCTAATTATTGATGATATAATTATTATTGGTGATGATCTAATATTGTTGAAAATAAGAGTAAATGGATTAAAATGTGTCAATGCTGGAGGTTTGTTGAAAAGTGTTATGACCTGTGAGAAGTAAATTGTTTGTGAGTTTTTTTTTGGGACAATGTAATAAAAAAATAAATCAGTAGATAACTCTGTAGATGCCTGGAGGAGTAGAGTGAAGACAGTATTCAATGTATGGAATCTTCCATGGTGTGAAGAGATGATTTGTTTGTTTTTCAAAGGCTGTGAAGAATGACTAAAGTAGATTGTCAGCGCTTTCACGATAAATTGTTAGGTACATTGGAAATGCATTGATCTGTTTTTTCACTTTGGCAAGGATTTGCACAAGAAAGATCAGCAGAGGGAATGACTCTTATCTACACTTTTTCTGAAAAAAAAAAGGATGAAAGTGTACAAGATATTCTATGAACCTATTACCCTGACTTATGTGAATATTGAAAAATATCATTTTATTGTCCCTTTTTATTGTATTGTGTATTGTATTTATTTCTGATTACTTTTTAATATATTGCTATATAATTTGAAATTTATAAAAAGAAATCTAGTGCAAATTGTGTAAAATTGTCCTAAATTAAAATCTGCAACGTTTTTTACTTTATAAAAAAATAAAAAAATACTAAAAAAAACAAAACACTGGCTTGTCTCAGTCTTGGAAAAGAATGATTTGTGTGTGGTTAGATAAATGCATTGGTTGTTACATATATGTCTTGCAGATTTTCTTCGGATTGAGATGCATGATACTAAGTATGGTTTGAGGTACAGCAAAAGTGTAAGGACAGCCTTAAACCCCTTGTCAGCATCTGGTCGCAAAACAGCAGTTAATATAATATTAGATTTGCAGGATTTATCAGTGGTCTGGAAGTCCAGCATGGGTGGATAGCACTGGGCAAATCTAAATCCTTAATACAAAGACCTCAACAGCCTATTAGAGGCACTTGACTTCCATTTCAAAATGTTAACTTAATTTTTCCCATTTTCGGTTACTGACCTGGTATCCACATCAGAAAAAAAAAATCTTGGCAAAAGATCAGAGATTCATTAATTCAGTATTATGTATTTGTGTATAAATTAATGAGCGAATTATGTGTATCATAAATAAAGCAGACATGGCAGTGGATGCAGTGAATTTTAATGTGCGTTTGAACTTTTGAGTGACTTACGGTAAATATTAAAAGTTATTTCACAGACGTAGATAAAGAAAATGTGGTTTATATTTTTACAATGAACGAAACATCAATAATTTAGGACAACATTTGTTTACAATTAAGATTATGATTTTTTATATAGCATTGATGGCTATTTCATCATATCACTACTCAGAGATCAACACGTAACACGTTTACTAGGTGTTTTAGCTTAAAGAATGATTACATAGGGATTTTTGGGGAGGGGGCAAAATGATTTCCTTTTATGGGACATTTCATAAGTTTTAAAGGGCTAAAAGGGTCTAGTTAAAATATTTTTCCCACAAAAAAGCAATGACAACGAGTAGAAAATTGGTAATAACTGAATGTGCATTGCATTGAATTAGGTGTTTAATAAGGAGTAAGAGAGGAAATGTGCAACAATGCTTACATTTAGGCTTGAACTTAATAATACAATATTTAGGTATATAAATCTTTCATTAATATTTTGGATATATATATACCCAAAAATGTATGTTTTATGTTTACTAGACATATGTAATGCAAAATACATCGTTTTATGAAACAATACCATTAATTGATTTTAATTCGTTTTAGCCATTAATAGTACATGTAAATCAGAATGTCCGCAAATTTTACAGGACACTGTTTTTATAGACTTTATTAATGTAGGTACTTTAAATGGTTTGCCATTTTTATCAATCCTAGAAAAAGAAAATCAAAATTTATTCTGGATACAATTTTAATTCAAACATATATACAAAGTTAGAGACAATGACTGAGCAATTATTTTCTAATCATGAACATAGCATGGCTGAAGCATAATAATCTTTCCATCTACCTAGATGAATAGTTTATGTTCTTTAGAAGAAAATGTTTTTTGACCAAGATCCTTAAATAAGCTGGATTGCAGTAGATATTGCACTGTGTCACAGGGTCCAGTAACAGCTCATTAGTGCTACTGAAATCGGCAAGTTTTACACAATAGGGTACAAAAGTCAAGTAATGATACCTGAGATGACGTACATATAGAGCAGAACAGCAGGCTCTCGCCTTAATCCACTGTCTGAAATGATTGATCCAGGACACTGGTTTGCGTCATCTTGAAACAATGCTTTATAATCGTAATCGTAGAGGTCTGAGAAGCAGCTAGAACTTTCTATAATAAACAAATGGTTTGATTATTGATACATATTATGCATACTCATATGTTTTATATAATGTATGAAGATATGGATAGATAGGTCACATAAATATGAATTGATAGTTGATAGATGTATAATCTAAGCAGAAAGATAGATAGATGATAGATAGATAGATAGATAGATAGATAGATAGTAGATAGATAGATAGAATAGATAGATAGATAGATACAGCTCTGGCAAAAATTAAGAGACCACTGCAGTTTTATAAAAATCAGCTTCTCTACATGTCTGACAGCCATTCCAGAGTCAGTTGAATTCCAACCAGAGTACACCTCATTCTACTTAATGTGCTTCTGATTAGGTGATCACCTGAACCAAATCTTATTTAACGAAGTAAAGTATAAAAAAACACTGCTGTGGTGTTCACAATCCTCTTGCAATAGGACAAGCTGGATGGCAAAACAAGTGCTAGTAATAGCCCAAAAGTCTTGAGTTAGGAAAAGAAGGGCTCAATTCTGGTTTTACTTGCAGAGTGATACAGTGAGCATCATGTTGTCTCCATCCTTAAAATTTTTTAGACGGCAGACCATTACAACAAGGTCAAGCAGCAGAAATTGGGGACAACAAATCTACAGACCGGCAGAGGGCGAAAACGACTCTCCACTGACTGGGATGGCCGTCATCTTATTCGATTGTCACTCAGTAACCACAGGATGACATCAAGTGACCTACAAAAGGAGTGGCAAATGGCAGCTGGAGTGAAGTGCACGGCAAGAACAGTTTGTAACAGGCTCCTAGAGGCAGGGCTCAAGTCATGTAATGCTAGAAAAAAGCCTTTCCTCAATGAGAAGTAGGCTGAAGTTTGCCAAAGACCATAAGGATTGGACCATAGAGGAGTAAGGTAATCTTCTCTGATGAGTCTAATTTTCAGCTTTGCCCAACATCTGGTCATTTAATGGTTAGGCGGAGACCTCAAGAGGCATACAAGCCACAGTATCTTGCACCCACTGTGAAATTTGGTGGAGGATCGGTGATGATCTGGGGATGCTTCAGCAATACTGGAATTGGCAGGTTAATCTTTGCGAAGGACATATGAATCAAGCCGCATACAAGGTTATCCTGGAAAAATGGAGCGCTTCCTAGAGTCGTGGGGTACTCGATATCGGGTCGGCACAGTTCTTAAAGGGGACGTGTCACAGCAGCAGAGACCCGATCCATGTCCCTGGGCGACCTATTAAAAAAAGTGTTTGAAAAAGATGTAAAACAGAATAAAGATGATGATGGCGTAGTTTAAAGGGGAATTGTTCGTGAAGCCACCAGTGGTGTTCGGCAAAAAAAAATGGCCGACACTGCGATTCAAATCCTCTGGGGCAGTTGGTGATGCAGCAAAGTTGTTACTGCTCCCCACGGGAAGAGCGGGGCCCCAGGGATGTACTAGAGTTTGAAGTAAATGATGGTAACTGTCGTGGTGCAGGGCTGAGGACACAGCAGGGTGCAGTCTCTTTTAGTTTACTCAGTGTTGTTGAACAAACCCCATCCGGGGTTCTGTGCCCTCCGGGTAGGTGGTCCAGCCAGCTCTCCAGTAATTTGGGGAACACTTTGTCAGAACCCCCTTCTGATGTTCTTTCTCTGGCCGTCTCCCTGTGCTGGCTACCTCTTTTCCTGCCCCTCCCCATGCACGCAGTGTCCCAAACCAGTAGCCTCGGATCCTGTTGGGTGACGTACTCCAGGTAACCTTGATCCTATCCGGCTACCTTTTTGGTGAATGTGTGCGGATTTGGCTGAGGCACATACAGATACTGTACCTCTGCCTCCAGTTTGCTAGCTGAGCTTTGTAGTCCTCCACTAGTCTTGGGGGCCGGTTCCCCTACTGCGACCCGGTTCCTCCATCGACCACGCCGGTGAATATAGGTTCCACGGATCAATTCTTCACTATCTGTGTCCCTGGGACCCCTTATTCCTCTCTCTCACTAAAGCTTTCCTCTTTCTATCTTGCTATTTCTCTTATACTCTGTCCTCAGGTCCAGGGATGAGCTCCTCACTGCTCAAGTCCCCTGCTCCTTCTAACTGTCACTTCTTTTAAGCTCCGCCCCCTCTCTACTGACTCCACCCACATCCTCTATCCAGTCCCTCCCTGGCCTTGAGAGGTCTGGTGTTGAGTGGAGGTGTGTGGGTTCTGGGTAGTGTCCCCTCCTTACCTGAGAGCAAAGTACCACACCTTTAGCTAAGGTGCAGCACCTCTGTGGCTACTGGACCCTCAGGGGCACCACAAAAACAGTTGATTCCTTCTGCTCAGGCAATGTTCCCCAACCCTGAGGACTGGTATTTCCAGCAGGACAATGCGCCATGCCACACAGCTATGTCAACTAATGTGTGGTTGAAGGACCACCACATCAAATCCCTGTCATGGCCAGCCCAATCTCCAGACCTGAACCCCATTGAAAACCTCTGAAATGTAATCAAGAGGAAGATGTATAGTCACAAGCCATCAAACAAAGAACTGCTTAAATTTTTGTACCATCAGTGGCATAAGGTCACCCAAAAGCAGTGTGAAAGACTGGTGGCAAGCATGCCAAGACACATGAAAGCTGTGATTAAAAATCATGGTTATTCCACAAAATATTGATTACTGAACTCTTCCTGAGTTAAAACATTAGTATTGTTGTTTCTAAATGATTATGAACGTGTTTTCTTAGCATTAGTTGAGGTCTGCAAGCACTGCATTTTTTTGTTATTTTGACCATTTCTCATTTTCTGAAAATAAATACAAAATGTATTGCTTGGTAATTCGGAGACATGTTGTCAGTAGTTTATAGAGTAAAAGAGCAATTTACATTTTACTCAAAAATATACCTAAAAAGAGAAAGATCAGACAAACTGAAAATTTTGCAGTGGTCTCTTAATTTTTGCCAGAGCTGTAGATGGTGTTAAAAAGATATATAGATAGATAGACAGATAGATAGAAAGTTCTAGATAGATAGATAGATAGATAGATTAGATAGATACTTTAAAAAAAGGAAAAAAGGCCTTTTACTAGATATTTTGCTGAAACCTCATCTTGCAAGGGCGAATAAAAACACAATATCTTTTTTCCATAGACAATTTTAATTTTTCTTTTTTTAAATTGTGCATTGCGGTCTAGGAGGTTAATGACACAACAGCTTGCACTCACATTATTTGCCATTGGGTTCATTGTGGTTTTCATATTTTTCTTTGTTTTAGATAGATAGACAAATAGATAGATAGATATTGGATAGATAGATAGATAGATAGATAGATAGATAGATATGGGATAGATAGATAGATAGATAGATAGATAGATAGATAGATAGATAGATAGATAGATAGATAGATAGATATGGGATAGATAGATACTTTGAAAAAAGGCCTTTTACTAGATATTTTGCTGCAACCTCATCTTGCAATGGCAAATAAAAACATTTTTTTTAATTGTGCATTGCGGTCAAGGAGGTCAATGACATAACAGCTTGCACTCACATGATTTGCCATTGGGATCAT
>JARQOD010000002.1:346003894-346030549 GCA_033576555.1 Oophaga sylvatica
CACTAAATAGAGGGGCATACCGTGCCATAAGAAGCACCTGGAGGTCTGTGATGAAGCCCTTTAGAGATCTGTGTGGCTCTCTTCATGGTTATGTGCCCAGTGCTGCAAGGCATCAGTGCTAACCACTGAGCCACCAAAGCATTTACTACACTATTTTGCTATACATGGAAATATTTTATATACTTTTATTTATTTTTATGGGACTAAAGCAATCAGTTCAGCAGATGAAATTTATTTCTACAAGTTGTATATGGTTAATCTTTAATACTAATGACTATTCTTGAAGGATTAATTCACATTCTTTATGAAAAAATATATGTGCAGCAAATCATATAAAATCTACAAGAATATTGCTAATAAGTGTGTACTTTGATGAAAAAAATTCTAAAAGTAAAAATATCACAGCAGTGGTCACATTGATTGATATGTGTATGGACAAATTCAGAAATACTATTTTTATTTTTTTGTAAGTATGGGTTAGTAAGTGATGCATGCCCTCAAGCCATATTTTTAAGGTCACAAGTATGGTTTAAAAATGGACTTACTCTAAATATACATATATCAATGAAACCATTTTGCCACTCACACATTTCTTCCCCAGTCTTACTGATGGAAGAACCTGTAGGCATGAAGTCACTTCCCCCCTTGTTCTTTTTACATACTTCAGCACAGGAAGCTTTACAAAATATAAAAAAGCAATATGTTGCATTGAAAATAATTGTGCCCCTGAAGATTTTTTTTAAAACATTGAAATTTGGTTAAAAAAAAAACTAAATTCAGAAGCAATCCATAATTTGAAACAACAATGTTGGGTATTGGGCCGCACACCACACACCACCAAAACCACACCACATTGGACCTATAACTTCCCCTGATGATGCTATAATTGTGGTGAAACATCTCGTTCTGTGATCTACTGGATAAACCTAGCACTGAGAATACAGTTTCCCTTCCATACAGAATGTGAATAAAAATTTGCTTACTAACCTTATTTAATTACAAATATATTATATTAATAATATACAAGTGTTCATTTCAAAATAAAGCTGACAAAAGACAATATTGCTTAGGCGCAGGGATACTAAAGTTATCGTGGTAGAACATGAAATGAGACATAGTTGTTAGTCATTTCTAAAAACATCTATAATATTTGATTCAGAATTTAAGAGGATATGAAACAGCTTACTTATAAAGTTCTTATAAAGTAAGTGTGAAGTGATAGTAATCCTTACAGGGTTGATTTATAAAACTATAGATAAGTTATATAATGTTCATGACTCCCTTTCCCTTTGATACCAATTATTCTGGTTGCACCTATGGGAAAAGTAACTTTGTTGTATCACCTAATATGAGGAGCGAGCTGATGGATTCAAATCTTTTAAGGTGACCATATCCAGAAGAGGAAGCATCTCCTAATTTGTAGAGAGCTGCCAATCTCCCATTGATTGATCCCAAAGTCTCAAATTAGCAAATCAGCTGTGTGTGTATTCAGGCCCCCCTAACAAAACCGGAGGCGTACAGAAGTATGCAAGTCAACAGCTGTCCTATTTCATATATTTATTGTCACTTTAGCTTCTCGAAGTACAACCAAAACAAAAACCTTTAACATCAGACATAATATTAGAGGAGATTCAGGCAGTGGGCAGATTCCTTTCTAATACTAAAAAAGTTTACATATGATGCCATCAACTCTGGAAGGAACTCATTAGTTGGCATAGAGCAACATTAATTCATAGCATGTATGTTTAAGATAAGGATACTAGATAATGAGCAGTAATACGGACAGGGACTGATATGAGTGACAATGACTGTACCGCACTGCAAGATATGTTGACATCATATGAGTAACAGAAAAAATCTAAATACATAAAAAAATAATTAAACTGTATATATTACATTTTATTTATCAATCAAAATTTTGGAAAACCATTTAATGACTGCAAATGCGTACATTTCATATCTATTAATAATTCTCTATAAATATTTCTACACGCTTTCTTTGTTTTGTTTCTTTTTAACGTAGGCTGGGTAGTATCCTCACTAATTGTATTTATACCATATCATTTGTGGAAGATTTTTGTGCTACATTAGGATCTAATTATTAAACGTATCAAAAGATTAATTGTATTTGGAACATATGATTATTTCTTTTACAGGTTTAGACTAGTTTAATGTATGCTACAGAGTCAGCTTCGTGCTGATTGTGTGCTGTAAGCACCCTAGTAGTCAATACCTTCATTTTACAAGCAAGTCAACTTCTACTATGCCTTCATCATGGTCTCCTGTTACAGAATAGCTCTGTGCTCCTAGGGTGCATTAATGCTCTTCATAAAACAATTCAGCCTCACTTCATTACATGGTAATGCTATTTTTCCTTAGCATCACGGTCAGTAGTGCAGGTACTCAACAAGAACGGGTCAGGAAATAGAATAGAGGCCGGCCCTGAAACAAGGGCCCACACTGAGCAGCTTTGCACGTTCATGGCCTCTGTAAGGAAACACAACTAATGCGATAATGAGAACAACAGAGTTATAGTACATAGGAGAGAAGAATGGTTAATTGACGGAGGCATTGCAGCCTATACATATGGATGTTGATCACAATCAGCCTACATAGAACAACAACATAATATTCATAGTTTTTCTATGCAGTGTCTGTGGCAACTTACAAGTAGAGCATTTGTAATTATTTGTCATGTAGTTTGTTTCTTTAATTTTTTAAATTGAATTATTTGTATTATAGGTACTTGAGAACATGCACAAATGTAATATTATTTTGCTATCAAGTCATATCATTGAAACATAAAAAATAAAAAAAGGAAAATGTGTGAAAAGCCCCAATATTGTACTGTGGATCGATGTCAAACTGTGCAGGTTCTATATTTCACAGAGAACACTTTAACATAAATAGGCACTGTATGATGCTTGATTTCCAGTATAGTCACACTATAAGGTATCCAAACACTTACTTGTAGATACCGCTACAAAAGGGAGAGGTTGTATCCAGATTATCCCCAAGAGACACAATAGTTAGGGATTGCCCGAAGTAAACTGCATGAAGCTGACTTCCATGGCTCATTGTACAGTCCAGTCTACTAATCCAAAATGATGCAATCCTTACAGAGAATTTTACTGGAAAATAGTACAATAAGCTGAGAAAACTGTATTGTGGGTCAGATTGTGTGCTTTCCCCATAAAAGGGTATACCTATCTTGTACATTTATAGAATAGTCATAGAATTTGCTATAAATGTATAGTAGATTTGTGTACCACCCATGGAATCTCATCTATCTTGAGATTAGGGAGTTTGTTGAAGGCATGCCATAGATTGAGGCCTTGAGAATTTCTGTACAGATGATCAAGAATTCTGATCACCTCTTCTCTAACAGTGGAGCCACGGTTACATTTTTCAAACAAATTCAGATCCCATAAATGGGACCCGCATCTACTATATATTTATGACATATGATGTGGATATGCCATACATGTACATTATAGGAATATGCCTTTAAGAAAGAAAATAATTGCAGACTAAATACAGTCAACCAGTCTTACAATAAGATATGGTTCTATAATATCCACAAAGTATGCCATGGCTGCAGCACTCGACTGAGTGATCATTCCTAAAGGCTGAAAAATAATAAAAAGAACTGAATATTCACATCTGAATAGATACAATCCCCAAGTTTTGCTATCTGTTTTACATTTAAGAAGAGTATATCCCATTCACCGCTACATGTCCCAAGCAGACTTGGAACAACCCTCCACTCAGTTTTATTCACAGTTTGCTGCCACTTATCAGACATTTAGTCTCTTTTTGGTGATAGCCTAGGTAATCTGACAGTCTAGCTGCACAATACACCACTATCATGGATACTCTGTTCTGAAACTTTTTTATCATAGCCAGCATTATCTTTTCTTCAGCAATTTGTGTTATAGTAGCTCATCTGTGAGATTAGGTAAGACAAGTTAAGCCCCCGTCTCACACAGCGATCTCGCTAGGGAGATCGCCGCTGAGTCACTAGTTTTGTGATGCAACAGCGATCTCCCCAGCGATATCGCTGTGTGTGACATTCAGCGACGATCAGCCGCCCTGCTGGGTATCGCTGATCGTCGCTGAATGTCCTGGACATTTTTTTGATCGTTAGTCTCCTTCTGGCCAGCACGCATCGCTGAGTGTGGTAGGTAGGAGACCAGCGATCAGCTGGTAGCCAAGGTACACATCGGGTTTCCAGGCGCCGGGCGGCGCCTGGAAACTCGATGTGTACATTGGATACCAGTGCACTGCTGCAGGGGAGCTGGTAACCAAGGTACACATTGGGTTTCCAGGTGCCGTGCAGCACCTGGAAACCAGATGTGTACCTTGGTTACCAGCTCCCTGCACCAGCGGGCTGGTATCCAATGTACACTGCGGGTAACTAAGCGCCGTTACCCGCAGTGTCGCGGTCCTGATCGCTGCCTGTTTGGCAGCTCAGCAGCGATCATGTAGCGACATACCAGGATCCTGACAAGTGCATATCGTTGTCGGGATCGCTGGTGTGTCGCTATGTGTGACGGGGCCCTTAGCCATTTCTCTCCATGTGCATCAATGAACATTGGGTGTCTGTGACCCTGTCACCAGTTACCTAAATGTTGTTACTTGGATTACTTTTTGATATTGGTCAAAGTCATTCAACTCTTTGTTCTTGTGCACTTTTCATGCTTCAAACACATCAACTTTAAAAACTCAGTGCTCTTTAAGTTAATACTAAACATAATCAACCTCTTAGTATTTTCCATTATAATAAGATAATCAACATTATTAACTTTGCCTGTCAGTGATTTTAACGTATTGGCAGCTCAGTACACAATACTTATACAGGCCTCTTATAGGATATCTATAAGATAAGAACACATATTTTTTTCAGTACTTTGGGTGCTGGTGGTGTCCATCATGTTTACATAAATTAATCAAAAGTAGTAAAATGTATTCATGATTAAGGGTGCACAGTCACCTGAAAAGCGTCGATGTCGCATATCATGTAACTTACATCGCTGATGCTGTTTTATCCTCTACTGATTACTTTCAGTGAATAAAGAAACAAGTTAGTTCACAAGTTCGTTGAGCTGGATTTTCTCCTGTTTTGTAGTAAAATTTATACTGGATGTAACTAAAGCTTGGAACAGTTTGGAATAGAAGCTGTGATACGCCATCATAATTTCTGTTGCCTTCCCCTGGGACTGCTGCACTTTGTTGTGCTCCACATCACGTTTTGCAAGTTGCCAGGAGTGGATCATTGACATCATCTACAAAGATTTATATAAAGGGAATCTGTCACCATATTTGACCTATCTAACCTGTTAATACGGTCATACATAATAATAATCTTTATTTATATCGCGCCAACATATTCCGCAGCGCTTTACAGTTTAACAGTTTCAAAACACAAGTCATAAGTAACAACATTAACAATACAATAATTAAAGCAAAATAATGTGACCCTGCTCGTGAGAGCTTACAATCTACAATGAGGTTGGGGAGATACAAAGTACAGAGCTTATTTACAATGATGTACTTACAATGATGTTCCAGCCATCATGAGGGAGTGAGTGATGGATGGAGATAGTGAATGGGGTACGCACGCACACTTACACCTAGAATGACTTTGATTAGTGAACGTGATAGGCCGCTCTGAACAAATGTGTTTTGAGGGAGCGCCTGAAACTATGCAAATTGAGGATAGTCCTAATTTCTTGGGGTAGAGTATTCCAGAGGATTGGCGCAGCACGGGAGAAGTCTTGGAGTCGGGAGTGGGAGGTACAGATTAGTGCCGAGGTTAGTCGAAAGTCGTTTGCAGAGCGCACATACATGTTATAGACTGCTTAAAACAGTCCTACCTGTGTGTCTCATATCAGATGTCTTGTTGAAAAATCATATTTTATTACTTTACTCCCCCTTTTATTTAAAATAATCTCTGGAGGCAGAGTTATCTTCCAGGCAGCATCCTCCCCAGAGCCTGGAAGAGGTCATTTATGTAAACTCACTCACCGCAGGGACACAGAAGTGTCTGCATCCTCCACTGTGCCACCTGTGAATCAAGCCCATACTACCTGGAGACTAGCTTCTCCTGAACCCATTGTATACACTGGACATTGACTTAAACTGGACCTAATAGTCATAGTTCATTACGGTGACACCACTTACCTGATTTTCCCATGATGCTTTTTTGAAAGGGCGACTATATGATAAAGGCCAATGATTGGCCGAAACGTCGTTTAAACTTATTTATATAAAGTGATAAAAGATGATTTCTCAACAATAAGACATCTGACATAGGACTTTTTTCAGCAATCTATAACCTGTATATCAATATTAATAGTTTAGATAGGTCAAATATGATGGCAAATTCCCTTTAAAGCTCATTAACACACACCTGTGTCTTGGGATTATATGCTCCACCATCTGTGCTGTTTATGTTTGATGTTTGTGCTTCCATTCATCCCTGCTGGGTTCCACTTCATCTGTTCTGCTGATCCTGAGATTCCTGGTGAGCCTTTACAGTTCTCGCTGCCAATGTGCCTTCCTGCTTGCTGAATCAACACCCAGGATCTGTGTGCCCACCTCAATCTATGCCTTAGAGGATCCACCACACCTGGTAAGCCTTAACACATTAAAAGAGAAAATATTAGGCTAGAGGGAAAAAAAACAACTGATGGACGATTTTCAGTAATCTTGTTATTATTACCGCTAGCAGTAATATAAAGATAACATTTATTCAGATAACACATGATACACTTTTTACAATAGGTGATGGATATGTCTCACCTCTTCTCTGGATGATGATATCTACACAATTCACGAAGAATATCTAGGAAACTATCCTAGGCAGCTCAGGCACAGCATCTCAGTCAAGATGGCTGCCTCCACAATTGTGTGAAAATAAAATACAACAATGTACCATCAGAAAATAAAAACAGATTCAAAATTAAGAATCTATTTAATCTGGTTTTATTTATCAAAAAAATACTTTCGTTAAGTCAAAGTGGGCATGTACCATGTACCAACTGTATGATGTTGCCCCATTATAAGCTGATAGAAGGGTTTGCAATGCTGAAAACAGCTAAACACACTGACTGCTATGACTAGTTTAGTATTTTTTTCTCTACTCACAGGACTGTCTAATCATGCACAAGGTAATTGAGAGGCAAACATAAAATTTTATTCTGCTCTGCCAACACTATTATATTGTTTTTTCCAGTTAAAGAAGCACGCCCATCAAAATGTTACTCCTCTTAATATATTGCAGTCAACACATTACATAACTGTCAGGAACACCGCACTGCACTTGCTCACTGAGCCAGTGCGTGTGTCCTTAGTGAACAAACTATGCCCAAAGATACCTGTAGCAGAGCCGCAGCAGAGATGACGTGTGTTTCTCAGTAACAGGACCTTCCACATGTGACTGCTAGTGGGCGGAGCCGGCCACACGTCTCTCAGAGTCAGCAGTAGCAGATAGAGAATGCTTCAGAGCAAAGGACCTGCAGGCACGTGACTGCTAGTGGGCGTGGCCTAAGCTCAAGTGAGCTATGAGGTGAAGGAAAACTCCTAGAAGGGTAACTACGGGACACAGTTACCAAGGGGCATATACCGAACGGATAATCAGAACGTAGCCAAGGGGTCATACACATAGAGGGCGACGAAGTACAAGAGGAGCAGGCAGAGCGAAGTCAGAACGTAGCCAAGGGTCATACACGTAGAGAGCGACGAAGTACAAGAGGAGCAGGCAGAGCGGAGTCAGAACGTAGCCAAGGGTCATACACGTAGAGGGCAGCAGAGTACAAAAGGGACAGGCAAAACTCAAAACAGGGAAACAGCCAAATCAGAACCAGACAAACAGAACGTAGCACAGGCACAAAGCACTGGCACAAGCACAACAGGGTCACACACACTCGGTCAAGGGTCAGAGTATAAGCGACAGAGGATGGCCCCACAATGAGGCTATAAAAAGCCTCCCAGAATCCCAGAGTGAGGCCATCCCGGTTAACCCTAAAACCACCTAATCCCAGAAACTCAGCAGACCATGACAATAACACTGTGTACTTACAATTGCTCATTTGTCCTCCTACCCACTTAATTCTTCTCTTTTCCATTAGGTATATGACATCACGTGATTACAAACAGACTTGCTGAATCGTTCTAAGGTTTATGTAGAAACAGGAGGTCAATTTTCAATGGATAACTCATCAGTCACAGCAAACGTCAATGGCAGGGTGAGAGGAAGAGCAGCTGGGTCAGGAGTTGAAGATAGGAATGATTTCTGCAGGGACAAGAAAATTCCTGTTTCTACATACAGCAGAAAAAAGAGAAGAAGTAGCTGAGCAAAAAGGACAGTGAGCAATTGTAAGTACACAGTGCTATATGATATGATGACTGCAATATCTTAAGAGGATAAAAAATTTGATAGCAGTGCTTCTTTAAATGTGAAACATTTGGTAAAAGGTCAGTTTTAAATAGTGCAATCAAGATGGTGGGCTAATTTGTTGCTTATCTGTTGCAATGGCAAGGGAGCACTGCAGAAGGCCGCTGTCACTGCCATTTTTATGCTCCTTTGAATCCCAGCATGAGGAGATTGTCGTTTTGATCATATATAGAAATATTTTAATATTAAAGTATACAGCGTGTGATATAGAAATTGAACACGTCACCAATTTTCAAAGTAAATATTTTTCTAGAGGTGCTATTGACATGAAATGAAAAGCCAAACCATGGATGTCCACAAATTAAGTTTTGTGTAATAATGAGAACTGACACAGGGAAAATGTAATGAACACGCTTACACTAACATTTAATTAATACTTCATATAAAAGCCTTTGCTGGTGATGACAGCTTCAAGATGCCTCTTGTATGGAGAAACTGGTGGCATGCATTGCTCAGGTGTGATTTTAGTCCATTCTTTTACACAAACACTCTTCAAATCTTGAAGGTTCCATGGGCTCCTTCTATGAACTCTCATGTTTAGTACCGTTCATAAATTTTCTAGTGGACTTAGGTCAGGTGATTGGCTGTGCTATTCTAACAGTTTTATTTTCTTTCTCTTAAACCAATCGACAGTTTCCTTGGCTGTGTGTTTGAGATCATTGTCTTGCTGAAAGGTATACCCTCATTTCATCTTCGTCATCCTGGTAAAATGGCAGCAGATTTTTTCAAGAATGTCTCTTCCCTTCAATGATATGACATTTTCCAGTGCCCGTTACTATGATGTTCCCACCTCCAAACTTCACTGTTAGCATTTTTTTTTCTAGGGGGGGGGTGATATGCAGTGCCTTTTGGGATTCAAACATGGTATGTATTATGACATCCAAGTATTTCAATTTTGAACTCATTTGGCCAGACTATATTCTCTCAGTATTTCACAGGCTTGGCTAAATGTTTTTGAGCAACCTTTAAATTTGCTTGAACATGCTTTTGTTCAGCAATGTGGTCTTGTGTGGTGAGTGTGCACACAGGCCATGAAGGTTGAGTGCATTACTTATTGTTTTCTTTTAAACAGTTGTACCTGCTAATTCCAGGTCTTTCTGGAGCTCTCCACAGGTGGTCCTTGGCTCTTGGACTACTCTCCTGATACTTCTTTTCACTCCTCTGTCTGAAATCTTGCAAGGAGCACCAGATGGTGGCCAGTTTAGGGTGAAACAATGTTCTTTCCACTTCTGGATTATGACCCTAAACGTGCTCACTGGAACCTTGAGTAGCTTAGAAATTCTTCTGTAACCAATGCCATCAGTATGTTTTGCAGCAATAAGGTTACGTAGGTCTTGAGACAGCTCATTGGTTTTACCCATCTAAAGATGTTTCTAGCGTGTCCCTTTGTTAATAAGACACCTTTTTATAGGCCATCAGTTGAACCAGCTATTATTTTTGAGTAAGTGGCAGGATTACTTTCTAATTACTGATAGATTTCAGCTAGTGTCATGACTTTCCATGGCTTTTTGCATCTCTCTTTTTTCATGTGTTCAATACTTTTTCCGTGTGTCATATCTCATTATTACTAAAGATGGGCAGATCCCTGGATGTTTGGTTCTGGCAGGTTTGGCCTAACAGTTTAAAAAAGTTTGGTTTCGGGCACCAAAACAGTACCCGGACCCCATTGACTTGAATGGGGGACCTGGACATCCAGAGTTTGCCACGCTGTCATGTGCATGACAGCACGGCAAACACTGATTGTGATCGGTGGTAAAATCATTGTCTGTGGATAAACAGTTTTCAACCTGGACTGTGCCAAGATGCTACCGTCCAGATTGAGAACCACTGATGAATGAGTTGCTGCAAGCGCTGCATCAGTGAGCAGCAGTGACATCATCAAGGTTACCGCAGGTCACTGAGGCTGTTTTCCCAGCCTGGCCCCTGAACTGTGGTGCCCTTGGTGAGATCCTCGTTAGCACAGTGAGAATAAGCCTAACAGTGCAGCGGTGAGTTCACCGCAGGTCACAGGGAGAAATTTCTCCAAGTGAACTGCGGTGAACTCTCTGAGCTCAGGGCTGCACCATAAGACTTTCTCACTGTGCTAGCAGAGATCTCAGTGAGGGGCCCGGCTGGGAACGCAGCCTCAGTTATTGGAAGTAACCTTGATGACGTCACCGCTGTGCACATGACAGCGCAATAAACACCCAGTGCCTGTAATGTTCGTTGTTCAAGGGTTAATAGCATAAATCCATTCGATGGTAGTAAGATTAGGTACTTAGCTTAAAGTTAGTAAGTAACTAAGTACCTAATCTTACTACCATCGAAAGGAATAATGCAATTAAGCCTTGAACAATGAACATTACAGGTACTGGTTTTATCTAAGAAGTCTCACCTCCAATAACTCTGCATCTAAACCACGGTACCTTTGATTAGGATCACTGTATGCATATTCACCTATTTATTTTATGCATAACCTATTATAGGCACCCAGCTTGAAGGATTAACCACCACTTTTAATTGTGTATTTATTTAAAGGGGTATTCACTTATTTTAGAGCACATTCTTTTTATACATAATACATGTGGTTTTAATAATCCCCTCTTCTTTTACTCTAGTTTTTTCAACTAGACCCCACACCTGATTTTGTCAACCTGTGCTATGTTTATGAAAGCCACCTAGTTCCTAACAGGTATTTAATGTCAATCAAAGTTGTATTTATACATTTTTTGAGTCATAGCGCAAGTATACTATATTTATCTTCAATTCATATTTGTTCCTATGTGGTTTGGAATTTTACTTGCAGCTGATTCAATGTATATACAATAGCACCGCTAGACTATACTTTTTAGTAAAAAGTTTGGTATTAAACTAATAAGCTGACGTGAAGACTCTCGCTGCCAGATCACTTTTACGACACACTGCATGAAGCAATATCCAAAAAAAAGTCAGAATTGCATTTATTCACCATTTACTATTTATTTCCTTATTTTTCAATATATTATATGGTAAAATGAATTGTACTATCCAAAATTACAACTCATCCTGCAAAAAACTAGCCCTCATATGGCTATGTAGACAGAAAAATTAAAAAAAGTTATGGCTCTTGATAGAAGAGGAAAAAACTAGTTCAAAAATGGAAATTGGTGGTAGCAGGAAAGGGTTAAGGACATAACCATTATTTGATCTTCTCAATCACAGACTATTTTGCTTAGGACTTATTACCATACTCCATAGCAAATAATTCTAGGTTTATATATTAATACATTTGGATAGATATTTAGAAATATGCAAATTAAAGTGAAAAGAAAAGTATTAGATTACTGCCAAAACTCTTATCTAAGTTTAAGAACATGAGTTATTTATTGCAGTAATGGCAGATCAATTTAGACTACATGGGGCACAGCACAGGGTAATTCAGTCTAGCAGCACATAATAATGTCATTAGATGTAACATATATTATAATAGATATTTATAATGTAGTAGTTTTGTTCTTTTCTTTGAAGTACTGGAACAAAGCATACTTGGCTCACGGCAAGAAAAAATGCCAAGAGGCACTCACCATGTTCCAGTATACTTTAATAAAGAAAGAGCTAACATTTATATAAATTGAATCAAACAGTTAGACAACTGGTTTTAATTTTGTAAACTAAGTGTCAGGGGAGTACATAGAAATCACAGAGCCCCATAGCAAAAGTTGTGATTGGTCCCGCCCTCTCTACCTCCCCAAAAAAGCAAAATAGTCGGCTGGGTCATATCTCCCAACTTTTATAACCATGAGGAAGGACATGTTTTGTGGCACATACACAGAACTTATGTTCCTCTTGTAGCCCCTTAGTATTCTTATCCACAATGCCCCTTTCAAGAACATTATAGAGTATGATGCTCCCATAAATGTCCCCACCCACACAGACAACATATGGTATCTCCATAGTAAATTTTTCCCAACAATTTCACTCTACAGCCCCCCACACAATACCCCCTCTCCATTTTTTCTTTCCCTTCCTTCCCCTCCTCTTGTTTTTGGTATATTAATAAGGATATAAAGTCAATCTCAAATCTTTATTCTGAATTATATTTAATGTTGAATAGTATTTAACTCACAGATATGCACAACAGATAGCCTTGTGGACCCAGTACAGAGAAAAATGGATACCGGTTTCCTCTTCTGTACAAACTTTACTTTCTAGGAAGGATCTTTCCATGCGCACCTTTCCCGGCAAAGCATGAGCGCAGTAGAGGAGATTTAAATAAATAAATGAACAAATCTGGCACTCTAGAAATCATGTTCAACCATAGAATAATTTTTATTTTCGTCCAAATAAAAATTATTCTATGGTTGAACATGATTTCTAGAGTGCCAGATTTGTTCATTTATTTATTTATGACACGGGTTTGGTAACCCTTTGATTTAGGCACCTACATATTTCTATAATAGTGGGGAGTGACGTGTTTTTCTTAAAATGTAGAGGAGATTTAGACTGCACAGATGTGAAAAAGAGTAGCGCAAGCATCACCTACATTAAATGTATCTGCTCCTGACAGGTTACAGTCGCACTGTGCAGATGTGGCCGATAGGTCTCTGGCATAATTGAGGACGGACGCGACGCAAAATGGATGAGGTTGGGTGATTCCGGAAGCATTCAAGTATTGGTAAATCGATAAGGAACTACCAGGTGATGTCACCTGCCAATTGTTAAGATGTAATACCTCTTCTGACTATTAACGCTCTCAATGATCATCACTTTGTATTGGATGTGATGGAATAGCTATAGTGTCATTTGATTCTATTGGTGTAAACAACTGGATATGCCAAATGAGGAGTAATTGGATGACCTTTGTTAGTGATGTCAGCATCAAGGCTTTAGAAGATCAAACTGTCTGCCAGCCAGCTTATTATAGCCTCATTTCATTTCCCCTGATGATGCCCATGGCAAATCATGTCGGGGAGGCTAATGGATGCTTAATTTTAATCAGCATATACTAGGTAGGGATATGTACTGAATGCAATAGGCTCTAAGACATAGCAATATAATGCGATAGTTAGGTATAGATAGAGAGACTGCTCGGCAAGCAAAAAATAAGCCCTCACCCAGCACCAGATCCCGAAAAATTGAATTGCTATGGGTCTCAGAAAATGGTTTTGTACAAGATTTTAAGTGTGTCTGTGGAAAAATTTCCAATTTCTTCAGAAAAGTATTTGATATTCAAGGACAGTCTGTAAAAAAGGGCAATTTTCTTTCTCTGTCCGTAAATTTTTTTAATGCATCCATAATTTTCAAGCAGGATAGACTTGTACAGATTTTCTAACTGTATTTATCACTTTATGATTTTTACAGTTTACAGAGTATACAGCTAATGTCTTCATTTAGGATTTATGATCTGTAGACATATATCACTTAAAATCATAATGATTTATTATGATTTTCCAAAGTGTTCATAAAAAGGTTGGCTGTTTCTGGTTATGTGACAAGCTGCCCATAAAAAAAGTCAAGTTGGCAACCTTGTATAATATCATTAACTTCACAGCACTTTACAGATATCATCACTAGAGATGGGCGGACACCTGGATGTTACAAAGCGTTCGGGTTTGGGTACCAGAATAGTACCCGGACCTGAAACCTGAACCCGGATCCCATTCACTTGAATGGGGAACAAGAACATGTGCATGACAGTGCGTCTAACACCACTTTTAATTGGCAGTAAAATCATCACTGCTGGTCAGACAGCCATGGTTCTCACGTTAGCGTGCAGCTGTGATCTGAGGTATAAAGTTTACCACCGGTCACTGCTGTCGGCTAATGGGACTAGTGCTCCCATCAGCCAATGAATGCTGCCGCTAATAAAAGTGAGAGCAGGAGCGGCTGATGGCAGTATTCATCAGCTGGCGCCTGCGCTATAAATAAAAAAAAAATGTGTGGCTTCCCCTGTATCTTTGATAGCCAGCCAGGCAAACCCCACAGCTTGAGGCTGCAACCCTCAGCTGTCAGCTTCAGCAAGGCTGGTTATCAAGAATAGAGGGGTCCCCACACCGTATTTTTTAATTATTTAAGTAAATAATTAATAAAATGATGTGGGCTCTCCCCATTTTTGACAACCAGCCTTGCTAAAGCAGACAGCTAGGGCTGGTATTCTGAGGCTGGTAAGGGGCCATGGATATTGGCATCCCCCAGCCCAGCCTATATGACACCTGTCCATAACTAATCCTATAGTTATATGGTAAATAAATACACAGCCAGAATAAAGTCTTTTATTTGAAATAAAACAAAACACTTTTACTTTTTTATTTAAAAATAACAAACACAGTTATACTCACCTAACGCAAAAACAAAAACAAAACAAAAGTAAAAAACAACAATATCCCTCACCTGTCCATTGTTCTGTCTTAAGCCGTAATCCATGTCTGTGGGATAAACAGTTTTCAGCCTGGATGGTGCCAAAATGTTGCCATCCAGGCTGAGAACCACTGGTGAATACATCAGTAACTAGGTGACTAGAGATGAGCGACTTTGCCTCCGGGAGGGTCGAGTCGAGATTCGGACAACCCGACTTTATCAAAAGTCGAGTCGAACAAAATCGGCCGACTATCGGCAAAAGTCGGAGTTCCGACCGAAACCCAACCCGACCCCAATGCAAGTCAATGGGGAATAAAAGTCGGCAGTGAGTGGAGGACAGTAAACACACCAGCAGTGCCCATTTCAATGCCAACGACATCAATTCTTATTACTTAAGCTTGTGAACCTTAATTTACTTTATAATAATAGTAACGCATTGAAAACTGGGGGTTATTTGGCTAAAGTTGTGGGATGGGGCAGGGCTTGCTCCAGGTTTTTGTGGGACCCGGGCGAAAGAGTCTCAGTGGGCCCTTTATAACACATACCACAATGCATGGTGCTCCGATACGGCAGAGAAATAAAGGTATAGTACAATGCCAAATACTTCACTTCTTACATTACATGAGTGATATCTATTGTAAATTCTACAATAGCTCAAAAACCGGACAGTATATTCCTCCATACAGTATTATGGGCACCACATAGTGCGCCATACAGAATAATGAGCCCCATATATTGCTCTATAAAGAATAATGAGCCCCATGTATTGCTCCATACAGAATAAGGAGTCCCATATATGATGCTCCATACAGAATAATGGGCCCAATATAATGCTTCATACAGTATAATGAGCCACATATATTGCTCCATACAGAATAATGAGCCCCATATATTGCTCCATACATAATTGGTCCAATATAATGTTCCATACAGTATATGATGAGCTCCACATAATGCTCCAGTATATGCTGGTCCCCATATAATGCACCATACAGTATAGGACGGTCCCCATATAGTATAATGAGCCCCACATATTGCTCCATACAGAATGGGCTACATATAATGCTCCATACAGAATAGGCCCCATATGTGCTCCATATGATGCTCCAAATATAAAGGTGTTGTGAATGGGTTTGAGATGAGTTCTGAGCAGAGGCTCCCTCTGGTGGTTACAAGCAGTGCTAGTCTGTCCAGTGAAGATTGTGAGGACTGGGAATCAGGTGTTACTGACTGGTCTTATATAAGGGAGTCACCTTCCCATCAGGGTTGCCGGTGATCAATTGTTCTGGTCTGGATCCTTTATTCCAGTTTCCCTTGTAGCTTGCTGTGTCGTGTCTGCATCTCCTGCTAACAGATAAGACTTTTTCTTCTTTTGTGTTTGTGCTATATTTTTGCATTTTGTCCTGCACTTCTGTGGGGGCCTTCAGGGTCCCCTCCGGGGGCTTCTGCCCTCTCAGTTTTGTTCAGCCACTGATGTTTGTACTTTTGCTTTTTCCAGTTTTTTCAGTGGCTGCTGTTTTGATTTTGTTACACCAGAGAACTAATTTAGGTGGTAGAGGTCGTGTGATCTCAGGTGTTTTTGAAATTAGTAGAGTTGGTGCCTTTCAGGGTTTTCTGGGATTGCAGTAAGTACCCTTCCTATCCTTTTCTATTTAGTTAGTTTGGGCCCCAGCGTTTGCTCATACTATTTTCTTTCTGTGTCAGTATTTCTTCTTGTCTAACCGCCATTACATGTTTGGGGGCTTTCTATTATCTTTGGGGTTCTGCTCCGGGCAGATAGCTTTCCTATTTCTATCTTTAGGTGTAGTTAGTTTCTCAGGCTGTGACGAGGCGTCTAGGACCAACGTAGGAACGCTCCACGGCTGCCTCTAGTTGTGGTGGTTAGTCAGGGTACTGCAATCTCATAGATTCCAACTGCTCTGGTGTATTGCCTTTTTTACCTGCACTCCTCAGCTACCGAAACATAACAGTATCACCGGCCTAAAAATTGAAAATTGTATGGTACTCACAGAAGGGAAAAAATATTGTGAAAGAAAAAAGGTTGTCAGAGTTGTCAGAGATACTTTTCTGTTTGTTGCATTTTTTTTTTTTCCCCTCTGTATCTCTGGGTGCTGGGGAGGATCTTTCTCTCAATGGAGTTTGCACAGTTGTCTGGCCGTGTGGATCAGCTTGCCACTGAGGTTCGGAGTATTGCTATCTATCTTGCTGGGTTGCCTGTTGTGGAACCTAGGATTCCCATGCCAGATTTGTTTTTAGGGGATCGAGCTAAGTTTCAGAATTTCAAAAATAATTGTAAATTGTTTTTTGCCTTAAAATCTAAGTCCTCAGGGAACGCAGCGCAGCAGGTTCAAATTATCATCTCTCTCCTGCGCGGCTATCCTCAGGATTGGGCTTTTTCCCTGATACCTGGGGATCCTGTTTTGAGTGATGTTGATGCATTTTTTCAGGCCTTGGGGTTATTGTACGATGAGCCTAATGTCACTGATCAAGCTGAAAAGCCTTGTTGGCATTAAATCAGGGGCTTGATGACGCTGAGTTATACTGTCAGAGATTCCGTAGGTGGGCAGTCCTGACCAAATGGAATGACGACGCTTTGGCAGCCCTTTTCCGGAAGGGTCTGTCAGATAATGTAAAGGATGTTATGGTGGGATTCCCTGTCCCCTCTGGTCTCAATGATTCTATGTCATTAGCGATTCAAATTGACAGACGTTTGCGTGAGCGGAGAAGTATGGGTGGAATAGTGTTGCCTTGTGAACCAGCTTCTGAACCCATGCAGTGTGATAGAGTGGTGTCTGGGGCACAGCGTCATGAGTTTCGAAAGCGCAATGGGTTATGTTTCTACTGTGGTGATCCTCTCATGCTATTTCAGTCTGCCCTAAGCGGGGAAGACGTTTTGCACGCTCAGTTGTCTTGGGTAGTGTTCAGACTAAGTTTTTATTAACTGTCACTCTGATATGCTCTCTGTCCTCATTTTCTGCTCAGGCTTTCGTTGATTCTGGAGCAGCTATTAACCCCTTCACCCCCAAGGGTGTTTGCACGTTAATGACCGGGCCAATTTTTACAATTCTGACCACTGTCTCTTTATGAGGTTATAACTCTGGAACGCTTCAACGGATCTTCGCGATTCTGAGATTGTTTTCTCGTGACATATTGTACTTCATGTTAGTGGTAAAATTTCTTCGATATACCTTGCGTTTATTTTTGAAAAAAACGCAAATATGGCAAAAATTTTAAAAATTTTGCAATTTTCAAATTTTGAATTTTTTTTCCCTTAAAACAGAGAAATATGTCACACAAAATAGTTAAGAAATAACATTTCCCACATGTCTACTTTACATCAGCACAATTTTGGAACCAAAATTTTTCTTTGTTAGGAAATTAGAAGGGTTAAAAGTTGACCAGTGATTTCTCATTTTTACAACAAAATTTACAAAGCCATTTTTTTAGGGACCACCTCACATTTGAAGTCACTTTGACGGGTCTATATGGCAGAAAATACCCAAAAGTGACACCATTCTAAAAACTGCACCCCTCAAGGTACTCAAAACTACATTCAAGAAGTTTATTAACCCTTCAGGTGCTTCACAGGAGCTGAAGCAACGTGGATGGAAAAAATTAATATTTAACTTTTTAGCCACAAAAATGATCTTTTACAAACTTTTTTTATTTTCACAAGGGTAAAAGGAGAAAATGGACAGATAAAGTTGTTGTGCAATTTCTCCTGAGTACGCCAATACCCCATATGTGGGGGAAAACCACTGTTTGGGCACACGGCAGAGCTCCTAAGGGAAGGAGCGCCGTTTGACTTTTTCAAACTAAAATTGGCTGGAGTTGAGATTGGACGCCATGTCGTGTTTGGAGAGCCCCTGATACGCCTAAACAGTGGAAACCACCCACAAGTGACACCATTTTAGAAACTAGACCCCCTAAGGAACTTATCTAGATCTGTTGTGAGCACTTTGAACCCCAAAGTGTTTCACAAAAGTTTATAATGCCTGGGTGTGAAAAAAAAAAAAAAAATTTTCCACAAAAATGATTTTTTAGTCCCAAATTTTTGATTTTTCCCAAGGAAATTGGACCTCAAAACTTGTTGTCCAATTTGTCCTGAGTACGCTGATACCCCATATGTGGGGGGGGGGAAACTGTTTGGGTGCACGGCAGGGCTTGGAAAAGAAGCAGTAACGTTTTTAAATGCAAACATTGATGGGGGTCATGTTCCGTTTGTAGTGCCCCAGATGAGCCTAAACAGTGGAAACCCCCCACAAGTGACCCCATTTTGGAAGCTAGACCCCCTAAGGAACTTATCTAGATCTTTGGTGAGCACTTTGAACCCCCAAGTGCTTCACACAAGTTTATAATGCCCGGGCATGAAAATAAAAAATCCTATTTTTTTCCCACAAAAATTATCTCTTAGTCACTAATTTTTTATTTTCCCATAGGTAACAGGAGAAATTGGACCACAAAATTTGTTGTCCAATTTGTCCTGAGTACGCTGATACCCCATATGTGGGGGGGAACCACTGTTTGGGCGCATGGCAGAGCTCGGAATGGAAGGAGCACTATTTGACTTTTTCCAACCAAAATTGGCTGGAATTGAGATTGGACGCCATGTTGCATTTGGAGAGCCCCTGATGTGCCTAAACAGTGGAAACCCCCCACAAGTGACCCCATTTGGGAAACTAGACCCCTAAGGAACTTATCTAGATCTTTGGTGAGCAATTTGAACCCCCAGGTGCTTCACACAAGTTTATAACGTAGAGCCGTAAAATTAAAAAATTATATTTTTTTCCACAAAATTGATCTTTTCACCCCAATTTTTATTTTCCCAAGGGAAACAAGACTCCAAAAGTTATTGTGCAATTTGTCCTGAGTGCGCTGATACCCCATATGTGGGGGTAAACCACTGTTTGGGTGCATGGCAGAGTTTGGAAGGGAAGGAGCGCCGTTTGACTTTTTCAACGCAGAATTGGCTGGATGCCATGTCGTGTTTGGAGAGCTCCTGATCTGCCTAAACAGTGGAAACCCCCACAAATGACACCATTTTGGAAACTAGACCCCTCAAGGAACTTATCTAGATGTGTGGTGAGCACTTTGAACCCTAAAGTGCTTCACAGAAGTTTATAACGTACAGCCGTAAAATAAAAAATTTCTTTTTTTTTTTTACAAAAATGATTTTTTAGCCCCCAATATTTTATTTTCACAAGGGTAACAGGAGAAATTGGACCCCAAAAGTTGTTGTCCAATTTGTCCTGAGCATGCTGATACCCAATATGTGGGAGTAAACTACTGTATGGGCGCACGTCGGGGCTCGGAAGGGAAGTAGTGACGTTTTGGATTGCAGACTTTGATGGAATGGTCTGGGGAGTCATGTCGCATTTGGAGAGCCCCTGATGCGCCTAAACAGTGGAAACCCCCCACAAGTGACCCCATTTTGGAAAATAGACCCCCCAAGGAACTTATCTAGATGTGTGGTGAGCACTTTGAACCCCGAAGTGCTTCACAGAAGTTTATAACGTACTGCTGTAAAAATAAAAAATCCTTTTTTTTTTTACAAAAATGATTTTTTTCGCCCCCAATATTTTATTTTCACAAGGGTAACAGGAGAAATTGGACCCCAAAAGTTGTTGTCCAATTTGTCCTGAATACGCTGATACCCAATATGTGGGAGTAAACTACTGTATGGGCGCACGTCGGGGCTCGGAAGGGAAGTAGTGACGTTTTGGATTGCAGACTTTGATGGAATGGTCTGGGGGCGTCATGTCGCATTTGGAGAACGCCTGATGCGCCTAAACAGTGGAAACCCCCCACAAGTGACCCCATTTTGGAAAATAGACCCCACAAGGAACTTATCTAGATGTGTGGTGAGCACTTTGAACCCCAAAGTGCTTCACAGAAGTTTATAACGTACAGCCGTAAAAATAAAAAATCCTTTTTTTTTACAAAAATGATTTTTTCGCCCCAATATTTTATTTTCACAAGGGTAACAGGAGAAATTGGACCCCAAAAGTTGTTGTCCAAATTGTCCTGAGTACGCTGATACCCAATATGTGGGAGAAAACTACTGTATGGGCACACGTCGGGGCTCGGAAGGGAAGTAGTGACGTTTTGGATTGCAGACTTTGATGGAATGGTCTGGGGGCGTCATGTCGCATTTGGAGAGCCCCTGATGCGCCTAAACAGTGGAAACCCCCCACAAGTGACCCCATTTTGGAAAATAGACCCCACAAGGAACTTATCTATAAGTGTGGTGAGCGCTATGAAGCCCCAAGTACTTCACAGAAGTTTTATAACATACAGCCGTAAAAACAAAAAAATCATTTTTTTTTTTTACAAAAATGATTTTGTCGCCCCCAGTTTTTTATTTTCCCAAGGGTAACAGGAGAAATAGGCCAAATTGCACAATAACTCTTGGGGTCCAGAGTATGCTGATACCCCATATGTGGGGTAAACTACTGTTTGGGCGCATGGCAGAGCTCAGAAGTGAAGGAGCACCATTTGACTTTTTCAACGCAGAATTGGCTGGAATTGAGATCAGACGCCATGTCAAATTTCGAGAGCCCCTGATGTGCCTAAACAGCAGAAACCCCCCAATTCTAACTCCAACCCTAACCCCAAACACCAATAACCCTAGTCCCAACCCTAACCACAAACCTAACCCTAACACACCCATAACCCTAATCCCAACCCTAATCCTAACGTTAGCGCCAACCCTAACCCTAATACTAACGTTAGCGCCAACCCTAACTTTAGCCGCAACCCTAACCCTAACGGGAAAATGGAAATAAATACATTTTTATAATTTTATTATTTTTCCCTAACTAAGCGGGTGATAAAGGGGGGTTTGATTTACTATTTATAGCGGGTTTTTGTGATTGGCAGCTGTCACGCTAAAAGACGCTTTTTATTGCAAAAAATAGTTTTTTGCATCACCACATTTTGAGAGCTATAATTTTTGCATATTTTGGCCCACAGAGTCATGTGAGGTCTTATTTTTTGCGGGACGAGTTGACGTTTTTATTTGTACCATTTTTGAGCAGGTGACATTTTTGGATCGCTTTTTATTTCGATTTTTGGGAGGTTAGAATGAACAAAAATCAGCAATTCATGAATTTCTTTTGGGGGAGGCGTTTATACCGTTCCGCGTGTGGTAAAATTGATAAAGCAGTTTTATTCTTCGGGTCAGTATGATTATGGCGATACCTCATTTATATCATTTTTTTAGGTTTTGGCGCTTTTATAGAATGAAAACAATTTTATATAAAAAAATCATTATTTTTGCATCTCTTTATTCTGCGAGCTATAACTTTTTTATTTTTTCGCTCATGATGTGTGTGTACGGCTCGTTTTTTGCGGGACAATATGACGTTTTCAGTGGTACCATGTTTATTTATATCGGTCTTTTTGATCGCGTGTTATTTCACTTTTTGTTCGGCGGTATGATGATAAAGCATTGATTTTTTGCTTGGTTTTTTTTTTTTTTTTTTTAAGGGGTTCACTAAAGGGGTTAACTAGTGGGAAAGTTTTATAGGGGGGTCGTTATGGACGTGGCGATACCAAATATGTGTACTTTTATTGTTTTGTTTTTTTTATTTACAGGAAAAAATGAATTTATTGGGGAATATTTTTTTTTTTTTTTATGATTTTTTTTTACACTTTTTATTTTTACTTTTTTTACTTTTTTACTTTGTCCCAGGGTGGGACATCACTGTATTTTAGCAGATCGCTGGTGTGACAGAGTGCACAGCACTCTGTCACACCAGCGATCGCTCTGGCATCGCTGCAGGCTTCCCCAGCGCCTGCTCTCAGCAGGCACTGAGGAAGCCGCCTCCCTGCAGGACCCCGGCGCCATCTTGGATCCGGGGACCTGGAGGGAGGACGGACCCTGGAACAGCGCGACACATCGCGCTGCTCTGAGGGTCTCAGGGGAGCGCGCAGGGAGCCCCCTGCCTGCGCGATCCTCCCCTGTGCCCCGGGTACACCGCGATCATGTTTGATCGCGGTGTGCCAAGGGTTAATGGTCCGGGAGCGGTCCGGACCGCCCTGACACCGTCACGGGTGTCCTGTGAAATCAGCTGACACCCGGCGGCGACAGCTGCGCTCCCCCCGGGAGCGCAGCTGATGCCCGACGTACTTTTTCCGTCCATGGGAAATTAGGTCCAGGTCACAGGACGGAATATACCGAGGCAGGAGGGGTTAATCTGATGGATTATGATTTTGCTAAACGTTGTGGTTTTCCCTTGATACCCCCAAAAGTCTATTCCCCTACTGGGGATCGATTCACCCCCTTTGGCGAGAATAAACCCCAGTTTTCATCAGGTGATAATGAGGGTTGAACCGATCACCAGGAGTGCTGCAAATTTTTGGTTCTGTATAAACTGAATGACTTATCGTGCTGGGTTTTCCCCTTGGGTTCAGTTCCTTAATCCTGTTTTGGGTTGGAAATCTGTGTCGGTAACCAGTTGGGGCTGCCAATGTGTTAATACCAACATCCTTTTTTTCTGCCTCCCCCCAGGCCGGATGTTCCGGCTTTTTGATGATTTTTCTGATGTTTTAGCGAAAGTAAATCTGCACCTTCCCCCCATAGGAGTAGACTGCACTATTTAATTTTGTGCCGGGAGTAAATTCCCAAAGGTCGCTTTTTTAACTTTTCGTACCTGAACATGACGCAGCGGTCTTATATCAAGGAATAGGAGAAGGGATACAGACCACCCTTCCCCTTAGGTGCCGGTTTTTTTCTTTGGGCCAAAAAGGAAATTCATTAAGGCCGGTTATTGATTAACGCTCTTGAACAATATTAGTGAAATATCAATACCCTTCCCTTGATTTTGACCTGTTTTCCCAGGGTGAAAAACCTACTTGGTTTACCAAGCTTGACCTAGGGGGCGATAACCTTATTCGCATTAAGACGGGGATAATGGAAGACGGCATTTTAAATACCCCTGAAGGGCATTTTGAGTACCTAGGAGCCCTTTGGGCTCACTAATGCCCTTCCGTCTTCCAGTCCTTCATGAAAGACATTTTTAGGGATTTTGTGGACAAATTTCTGATTGTTTATTTGGTGATATCTTGATTTTTTCTAAGCTGGGACTCTCATGTAAACATGTTTCGAACTGTATTCCGATTTTAGAGAGAAGCTCTGTATGTGAAGGGATAAGTGTCTTTTTGGCGTACAGAGGATCTCATTTCGGATTATTTGTCCCCATCTGATTGAAATGGACCCGGTCAAAGTTAGGCCACTGTGATTGGGTCCAACCACTTCCCTTAAAGGGTCTTCAGAGATTTTGGTTTTGCCAATTTTTATCGTAAATTTATTGGTAATTTTCTCGGTTATTGTTAAACCCAATTAACTGATTTGACCCAAAAGGGTTCTGATTGGTGAATTGGCCTCCGAGGCAGTCTCTGCATTCAGGGAAATTAACAGAATTCCTCTGCCCTTTTCAAAAGGCAGCCTAAAAATTTCTCTCCTTTTTAGGTGGGGTTTTATCCTTGAAATTGGGGGAGGTGCCGTTTTGCCCAAAAAACCAGAGCCTCTAAAAGTCCCCCTTTTCCTTTTCTCTCGAAAAATTTTTCCCCACGAAAATTATGCTGGGAAAAGGGGGGTTTTGGCCATGAAGGGGTTTGAAGAGTGGAGCATTGGCTGGGGGAGCCAAACACAGGTGGGGCCTTGACCATAAAATCTGGCTACTGGAATCGCCAAGCGACTAAAACCAACAGGCGGGGGCCTTTTTTTCACACGTTTAATTTTTTGGGGTTTTCCCTTTTTTCCTGGACAAAAAATTAAGGGGGGGTGCCCCTCGGGATTTTCCTGCGGACTTCCTGAGTTACTAAAACCCTTTTGCTTGGGGGGGTGCAGGAGGAAGGCCCCGGTGCTCCCCTTTGGAAAATTGTTTGTCCCGGACCAGGGAAAAATTTGGATGTCGAGATTCTTTTTCCGCGTTGGGGGCACCCCGGGAAATTTTTTGGACCAGAGACTTGGTTGTCGGCCTTTTTGGGGGCCTACCTTGTTCGTGATGTCAGGGGTTGTGCGTCCTGCGGGACTTGCCTGCTCCCAAGCCCTTTCCTCCCCTAGTGGTTTGTTGATGCCATTTTTCCTTGCCCAAGACCCCTGGACCCCTATCTCTATGGATTTCATTTCCGACCTTCCGTTTTCTCAAGAAGCCCCCCCATCTGGGTAATTTGTGATAGGTTTCCCAAAATGAAATCTTGTGCCATTACCTAAGTTGCCCCCCCCCCTTGATTGGTGCCGTTTTTCCTTTAAAAAAAAAATGGTTCGTTTACCGGCATTCCGAGAACATTGTTTTGACAGAGGGCCAGTTTTTTTCCCCGATTTTGGGATTTTTGTTTTAAACTGGGTGTTCAATTTTCTTTTCCTCGGATTTCATCCAGACCCTGGTCAAACTGAGAGAACAAATCAACTTGGGACTTATCTAAGATGCTTTTGTCGTGATCAGAATGACTGGGTCTCTTTTTTTCCTTTGGGGAGTTTGCTCTTAAAAATAGGGGTAGCTCGCTACTTTATGTTTTTCCGTTTTTTTGTAATTCTGGGTTTCACCCCCGATTTTTTCAGACAGACGGGGGCTTCTGTCTGTCCAGGTGTTGACTCTGTTGTGGGGCGTATGCAACGATTTGGGGGCCCTAGTGGGGGAGGTTGTCCCCTCCAAGAGAGGGCCCCCCGGTTTTTTCAAACCGGCATAGGATGATGGTCCTCGGTTTAAAGTGGGGGGCTGGTTGTTTTTCCCCAAAGAATATTCCTTGGAGTAGCACTCCTAAATTAAGCCTAGGTTCATTGGACCCCATAAAATCATGGAGATTATTTAAACCTGTTTTTTTTCGTTTGCTTCTTTTCCCGGGAATTTAAGATCCCTAAAGTGTTTCCCCAAGTCCTTTTTGGGAAAAGGGTTTTTGAGCCAGTGGGTTTCCCGCTGCTGTGCCCCCCGACCCCGTTTTGGTTGGGGCAACTGGAGTGGTTGAGAAAAAAATTAACCGTTTTTCCCAGACGGAAAATCCAATTTTGGTTTTAAATGGAGAGGTTATGGTCAGGAAAAACAAAATTCTTGGGGGTTTGCTTCGGACATCCTGCTAGGGGAAATATGGCGTATCAAGAACTCACCGACCGACCTGGGTTGCTCAAATGGGGTTCGGGGGCCCCCCCCTCAAGGGGGGGGTACTGTTGTAAGGGTTTGAGAAGGGGTTTTGAGCAGAGGCTCCCCCTGGTGGTTTACAAGCGTGCTAGCTGTCCCGTGAAGATTTTGATACTGGGAATCAGGTGTTACTGATGGCTTAATAAGGGGGTCACCTTCCCACAGGGGTTTTCCGGGATCAATTTTCTGGTCTGGATCCTTTTTCCCGTTTCCCCTTTTAGCCTGCTGTCGGTCTGATCTCCTGCTAACAGTAAACTTTTTTTTTTCTTTGTTTTGTGCATATTTTTGCATTTTGTCCTGACTTCGTGGGGGCCTTTAGGGTCCCCCCCGGGGGGTTCGCCCCCCAGTTTTTTCAGCCACTGATGTTTGTACTTTTGCTTTTTTCCAGTTTTTTCAGTGGGTGCTGTTTTTTATTTTTTTTACCCAAAACTATTTTGGTGGTAGAGGGGTGTGAATCAGGTGTTTTTGAAATTATAGAGTTGGTGCCTTTCAGGGTTTTCGGGATTGCAGAAGTACCCCTTTCCCATCCTTTTTTTTTAGTTGTTTGGGCCCCACGTTTGCTCATACTATTTTTTTCTGTGCAGTATTTTTTTCTTGTTAACCGCCATTACATGTTTGGGGGGTTTCTATTTTCTTTGGGGGTTTTCCCGGGGAAAAGCTTCCATTTCTATCTTTAGGGGGAGTTAGTTTCTCAGGGTGGACGAGGGGTCTAGGGCCAACGAGGGGAAGCCCACGGGTGCC
>JARQOD010000002.1:346030649-346130373 GCA_033576555.1 Oophaga sylvatica
CACGACTCATACACATCAGCCTCTCTATCCTTCCCTCTCCCATGTACAGCTCCCATGCACTCCTCACCTTCCTGAAAAACCTCAGCCCATCTTGCCCAAACACATCACAGAAAAAACCTACTTACAATTCCAACAACTACTTGCTCTTTATCTTCCTACTCCTACTGATTTCAGCGGACATCTCCCCAACCCTGGTCCACCATCCCCCAACCTCAATCCCTACCCTACCTCATACCGAAACCATAATAATCTTATTAATATTACTTGCACTCCCTCATCTCCTTCTTTCAATTGTGCCCTCTGGAATCCACGGTCTGCATGCAACAAGCTATCCTTCCTGCACAACTACTTTCTGAACCACTCTCTTTATCTGTTGGCCCTCACTGAAACCTGGATTCAGGATTCTGACACTGTCTCCCCTGCTGCCATTTCCTATGGTGGTTTACAGTTCTCCTATTCCCCGAGACCCACAAACAGACATGGTGGTGGAGTTGGCATACTCCTGTCCCCACAGTGCACTTTCCAGGTCATCCCCCCAATTCCATCACTCTCATTCCCTTCTTTTGAGGTCCACACCATCAGGCTCTTCCATCCCCTCTCCCTCAGAGTAGCGGTCATATATCGACCCCAGGCTCGCCCACCCAGTTCCTTGACCAATTCTCAGCCTGGCTGCTGCACTTCATGTCCTCAGAACTACCAACTAGTGTTGAGCGATACTGCTCGATATCTAAAAATATGGGATCGGAATGGTATCGCCGATATCACTAAATATCGTCGATATCCGATTCCGATACCAGAAGTCCAATGTAAGTCTATGGGAACAAAATATCGCAACTAAAAAAAACCTTTATTTCCTTGTAAACACTAAATATACACACATAGAATACATATATATATATACATGTCATTGTGACATTATATATATACATATATGTATAGTTTATACACTTCTACATAGTAAAATATCCTCTGATTCAATTGCCGGGTAAAGCCGGCTTCTGTGAAAAGACAGAAGCACCCGACATGAAATGACACTTGGTGTACATAGGGTTAACCATGTCTTTTCATGTCCTTTGCTATCTGATTTGCACAAACAATTACATCAGTCTATGTGTGCAAAATTTCACACCTTTAGGGTTAATTAAAGGTGTAAAATCGTTGTAAAAAAAACGGACTTTTTTGCTACGAATTTACACCTTTAATTAACCCCTACAGGTGTGAAATTTTGCACACATAGACTGATGTAATTGTTTGTGCAAATCAGATAGCAAAGGACATGAAAAGACATGGTTAACCCTATGTACACCAAGTGTCATTTCATGTCGGGTTCTGCATTTTCACAAAAGCCTGCAATTGAATTAGCGGCTATTATACTATGTAGAAGTGTATGAACTATAAATATAAATATATATATATGTGTCACAAATTCAATGACATGTATATATATATATATATATATATATATATGAGGTGTAAAATTGTTTAAAAAAAATGCGTGGGCTCCCGCCCTATTTTCGCAACCAGACAGACAAAGCCAGCGAATGGGGGCAGATAATAATAGCCCAGAGAGGGACCATTATTTTTGGCCCCCCTGGCTACTAACATCTGCCCCCAGACACCCCAGAAAAGACAAATCTATAATTAGATTCGCCCTTTCTGGCACTTTGCCCGTCTATTCCCATTGCCCTGTAGCGGTGGCGAATGGGTTAATATGGGGTTAAAGCCACATTGCAATTGAAAGGTGACCTTAAGCCAGGTTAATAATTGAGAGCTGTCAATTAGACAACTATCAATTATTAATCCTATTGCATGAAATAAAAATAAAACACACACACTTTAATTAAAAATCATTTTAATGAAATAAAGACACATGTTTTTGACCATCTTTTATTTGACTGCAAAAACCATTTCCTGTAATAAAAATAAAATAAAAAAGCAAAATTATTCTTACCTATCCCATGCACAGTCAGGTCCCACGGTGTAATCCTTCAGAAAGGGTTAATGTTTACTGCAGGGACCGCAGCTAATGCTGCAGCCTCACAGTAAACCCCCAAATGAATGAGTTCCTCTCCTGGCTGACAGGAGAGGAAGTGGAAAGCTTAATTGATTGCTTTCCACTTTCACTTCAGGTCAGCCAGGGACACAATCAGTGATGTCAGAGGGAACTGATTAACAAAAATAGGGGTTCCCTTCGAAAAAAAAATGGCGTGGGGTCCCCCCTATTTTTGTTAACCAGCCAGATGAAGCAGACCGCTGAGGCCTGGATTTTCAGGCTGTTAAGGAGCCAAGATCCATGGACCTTGCCAGCCTGATAATACCAGGCCACAGCAGTCTGCATATCTTGGCTGATTAACAAAAATAGGGGATCCCCTCGAAAAAAATTGGCGTGGGGTCCCCCCTATTTTTGTTAACCAGCCAGATGAAGCAGACCGCTGAGGCCTGGTTTTTCAGGCTGGTAAGGATCCAATATCCATGGACCTTGCAAGCCTGATAATACCAGGCCACAGCAGTCTGCTTAGCTTGGCTGGTTAACAAAAATAGGGGATCCCCTCGAAAAAAAAACAGCGTAGGGGTCCCCCTATTTTTGTTAACCAGCAAAGTAAAATGCAGACTGCTGCGGCCTGGTATTAAAAGACTGTCAAGGCCCATGGATTTTGGCCCTCAACAGCCTGATAATACCAGGCTACAGCAGCCCCACATTTGGCGCATCAAAAGATGTGCCAATTGTGGCACTTTACCGGCTCTTCCCACTGCCATGTAGCGGTGGCAAGTGGGGTAATAAGGGGTTAATGTCACCGTTGATTGCACGGTGACAATAAGCCCGGTTAATAATGGAGAGGTGTCAATAAGACACCGATCCATTATTAATCCCAAAGTTATTAAATGCATAAAAAAAAGACAAAGCAAGAAAAAAGTATTTTAATGAAATAAAAGAGACAACACAGTTTTCATTCTTTTATTGTACTCTCATTCCTGCGACGCCATCGATCTCCTGTAAAAAAAGAAAAAAAAACAAACCAACAGTATACCACCTGTCCGACGCAGTCCATAGTAACGACTGTCCCACGACGATCCAGCTCTGCTACATCGCAATGACAGGCAGAGGCTGTCATCGCGACGCAGCACAGCTGATTACCTGCTTCCCCGGCGGTGACGTCATCGGACTGACTGCTTTACGGCCGGGATTACCCAGCAGTCACTGCAGTTATCGCGAGAAACTGCATGTGACCACCGGGGAAAGATGATGGCGGCCATGAAGCAGTCCAGGCCGTGACCGCCGGAGATCTTCTGCCAGGTAAGTGCCGCTGACTCCTGACAGACCCGACCGACGGACACTGACAGTGACAGACCCGACCGACGGACACTGACAGTGACAGTGACAATCCCGATTCCGGTATCCGATATGACGAAAATATCGGTACTCGGAATCGAAAGCCCGATACAGCTAATATCGGCCAATACCCGATATTTGCAGTATCGTATCGCTCAACACTACTACCAACCCTTATCTTTGGAGACTTCAACATCCCCATTAACAGCCCTACTTCCACATCTGCATCTCAGCTTCTATCATTAACCACTTCTCTAGGCCTCTCACAGCTTTCAACCTCTGAGACACACAAGGATGGCAACACCCTTGACCTGGTCTTTGTCCGCCTCTGTTCAATCTCCCACCTAAATAACTCACCGCTTCCACTCTCTGACCACAACATTCTCTCCTTCACGCTCACAAATCCTCGACCACCCCAGCGCACTCCTACCTACCACACATTCAGAAATCTACAAGCCATTAACCCTCAGACACTTTCAGACTCCCTACACTCATCGCTGTCCCCAATCTCCTCTTTTTCCTGTCCTGATCTGGCTGTTCATCACTACAATGACATTCTTAGAAGCACCCTTGACCAAGTAGCACCGACAGAACGCCACCGACTCTCTGTCCGCAGTCTCCAACATCATGTCAATAATTGATAGTTGTCTAATTGACAGCTCTCAATTATTAACCTGGCTTAAAGTCACCCGTCTATTAGCCCGTCTATTCCCATTGCCTGTAGCGGTGGCTAATGGGTTAATAATGGGTTAAAGCCACCTTGCTATTGAATATTAATCCTATTGTATGAAATAAAATAAAAAACTTGCACACATTAATTAAAAATCATTTTAATTAAATAAACACACAGTTTTTGACCATCTTTTATTGTACTGGTATTCCTTCGATTCCCTTGTTCTCCTGTAATAAAAAAAAAATAATAAAACAACATTATTCTTACCTATCCGGCGCTCAGTCAGGTCCAACACTGTAATCCTTCACAAAGGGTTAACATGTTTACATCGAGGACCGGAGCTAATGCTGCCAGCCTCGCAATAAACTCCCGAATGAATGAGCTCCTCTCCCGGCTGACAAGAGAGGAAGTGGTTAGCTGGGAAGTTTAATTGATTGTTTCCCAGGCTAATCAGTTCACTTCAGGTCAGCCGGGGACACCGCACAGCATCAGTGACGTCAGAGGGAGGTTTTTTATTAATTTCATACAATCGGATTAATAATTGAGAGTTGTCTAATTGACAACTCTCAATTATTAACCTGGCTTAAAGTCACATTCCAATAGCAAGGTGGCTTTAACCCATTATTAACCCATTAGCCACCGCTACAGGGCAATGGGAATAGACGGGCTAAGTGCCAGAAAGGGCGCATCTAATTATAGATTTGCCTTTTCTGGGGTGGCTGGGGGCAGATGTTAGTAGCCAGGGGGGGCACAAAATAAATGCACCCTCCCTAGGCTATTATTATCTGCCCCCACTCGCTGGCTTTGCCTGTCTGGTGGAGAAAATACAGCGGGAGCCCACACATTTTTTTGCAACGAATTTACACATTTAATTAACCCCTACATGTATGAAATTTTGCACACATACACTCATGTAATTGTTAGTGAAAACCATGTATCAAACTACATGAAATAACATTGTTAACTGTATGTAAACCATGTGTCATTTCATGTCGGGTTCTGTAATTTCACAAAAGCCGGCAATTGAATTAGCGGCTATTATACTATGTAGAAGTGCATGACCTATAAATATATGTATATATATAAGTCACAATGACATGTATATATATATATATATATATATACATATATATATATGTATTCTATGTGTATATATCTATTTTTTATTTTGTGATGTAAAAACTGTCATTGGGATCCATTATATGTCGGTTTTGCAAGCCGGCGAGAAAATCTCGCTGTACGGCTGCCATACAGATTGCATACGGATAATTACATGCGCAAAATAAGCAGCAACACCTTGACAATAGATGAAATATGGATAAATGTGCCGGCAACATTTTGGCGTATTACGCTAGTACAATATGGTCCGTATTTTTGTACGGTGAGTGTGACGCCGGCCTTAAACTTCTCCACAACAGTATAACGGACCTGCCTGTTGTGTTCCTTGGTCTTTATGATGCTCTCTGTGCTTCAAACAGAACCCTGAGACTATCATAGAGCAGGTGCATTTATACGGAGACTTGATTATACACAGGTGGATTATATTTATCATCATTAGTCATTTAGGACAACATTGGATCATTCAGAGATCCACAATGAAATTCTGGAGTGAGTTTGCTGCACTGAAAGTAAAGGGGTCGAATAATATTGGACGCCTCACTTTTCAGTTTTTGTATTTCCACAAAAATTTTAAATAACCAATAAATTTCATTCAGCTTCACAATTGTGTCCCACTTGTTGTTGATTCTTCACCAAAAATTTACAATTGGTATCTTTATGTTTGAAGCATGATATGTGGGAAAAGGTTGAAAAGTTCCAGGGAGCCAAATACTTTCGCAAGGCACTGCATATGTGATATCACTCCAAAGTGAACAAAACTATTATATAAGCACACAATTTATCCCACACAGTAAACATCAGAAAAAAGACCAAATTTCTGTTTTATGATCATTTTGCTTAAAAATATTGAAGAAAATGTAATAAAAAAATCTCATGAATCAAAAATGGAACCAATAAACGCTACAGTTCATCATTTAAAAATATGATCCTTATGCAGTTCCACCATGGAAAATGTAAAATGTTACGGCTCTTACAATATGGTAACACATACATTTTGTTTTAACCCCTTAATGTCCACTGACGTGCAGAGTCCGTCATGGCAAGGTGCCAGTTCCGGCACCAGGACGGACTCTGCACGTCATGCCTTTGATCTACCACTGCGTGTAAACACGCAGTGATAGATTAGTGCCGACAGCTGTCATAGACAGCTGACAGGCACGGCACGCGGTGCGGGGACCTTTGCCGTCGGTCCCCGCACCCACAGCGCTGTGATTGGTCAGTCAATCTGACTGACCAAACACAGCAGCGATCGCGCAGGAGAAGCTGAAATTTCAGCTTCCCCAGCGCGATCAGTGCAGGAGCTCGGCGCTGTAGTGGCCAGGCTTCCTGCACTGACAGCCAGGAGCGGAGCCCCCACCGCCCCCGGCTGTTAACCCCCTGACTGCTGCGATCCAGCGCGATCGCAGAGCTCAGGGGGGGAGGCAGAGGGTCGGGAGCTCCCTCTGCCTCAGATCAGCGCCACCGCAATGTATTTGCAGGGCCTGATCTCTGCCTTGATGACCCGGGGGTTGTCATGACAACCTCCGGGTCATCTAGCTACGGGAAGCTGCTGTGATCATGTCACAGCAGCTTTCCCCATAGGTACAATGCATTGCAATGCCAGAGCATTGCAATGCATTGTAACTGCAATAAAAAGTAAAAAAAGTGAAAGTCCCATAAAGGGACAAGTTAAAAAAAAATCATTTTTTTAAAAAAATTGTAAAAAAAATATTAAAAAATAATTTAAAAAAATCCCCTAAAAATACACATTTTTATGTAATAAAAAAAATAAAAAACAAAAAACATACACATGTTAGGTATCGCCACGTCCGTAAAAATCCCATCTATAAAAGCGTAACCCTAGTTAACCCCTTCAGTGAAAGCCGTAAAAAAAAAACACAAAAAAGTAGTAAATTATACTTTTTCCAAGCGGTATCAGTATACCGCTTGGAAAAAGTGCAATAACACGCAATCAAAAAGTCAGATATAAATAATCATGGTACCGCTGAAAACGTCATCTTGTCCCGCAAAAAACAAGCCGCTATACAGCATCATCAGCGAAAAAATAAAAAAGTTATAGCGCGCGGAATAAACTGATGCAAAAATAATTATTTTTTTCTATAAAATTTTTTATTGTGTAAAAAACGCCAAAACATAAAAAAATATATATAAATGAGGAATCGCCGTAACCGTAGTGACCCGAAGAATAAAGCTGCTTTATCAATTTTACCACACACGGAACGGAGGAAAAAAAAAAAAAAAAAACAATTCCTGAATTGCTGGTTTTTGTTCATTCTGATTCCACAAAAATCGGAATAGGAAACGATCAAAAAACGTTATGTGCCTGAATATGGTACCAATAAAAACGTCAGCTCGTCCCGCAAAAAATAAGCCCATAGATAACTCTGTCGGCCGAAATATGGAAAAATTATAGCTCTCAAAATACGGCGATGCAAAAATTTCTTACAAAAAATTATTCCAAACAAAAGCATCTTTTAGTGTGTGACAGAAGCTAAACATGAAAAAAGGGTGTAAATCTGGTATCGCTGTAATCGCACCGATCCGAGGAATAAAGTCGCCTAATCACTAATACCGCACGAGGAAGGGCGCAAAAAAGAAAACCAATTCTTCACCTTTTGTGGATTTGTTCATTGTGCCTCCCAAAGATCGCAGTAAGGCGATCACAGTGGTTCCCCCCACATATGGGATATCAGCGTACTCAGGACAAAATGCACAATAGCTTTTGGGGCCCTATTTCTCCTGTTACCCTTAGAAAAATAAAAATTTGGGGCAAAAAGATTATTTTTGTGGAAAAAAATATGATATTTTTATTTTCCCGGCTCTACGTTATAAACTTCTGTGAAGCACTTGGGGGTTCAAAGTGCTCACCACACATCTAGATAAGTTCCTTGGGGGGGTCTAGTTTCCAAAATGGAGTCACTTGTGGGGGGTTTCTACTGTTTAGGCACATCAGGGGCTTTCCAAACGTGACATGACACCCGCAGACCATTCATCAAAGTCTGCATTTAAAAACGGTGCTCCTTCCCTTCCGAGCTCTGCCATGCGTCAAAATAGTGGTTCCCCCCCACATATGGGATATCAGCATACTCAGGACAAATTGCACAATAGCTTTTGGGTCCTATTTCTCCTGTTACCCTTATAAAAATAAAAATTTGGGGGCAAAAAGATTATTTTTGTGGAAAAAAATATGATACTTTTATTTTCACAGCTCTACGTTATAAACTTCTGTGAAGCACTTGGGGTTCAAAGTGCTCACCACACATCTAGATAAGTTCCTTGGGGGGTCTAGTTTCCAAAATGGAGTCACTTGTGGGGGGTTTCTACTGTTTAGGCACATCAGGGGCTTTCCAAACGTGACATGACACCCGCAGACCATTCCATCAAAATCTGCATTTGAAAAAGGCGCTCCTTCCCTTTCCAGCTCTGCCATGCGTCAAAATAGTGGTTTACCCCCCACATATGGGATATCAGCAGTACTCAGGACAAATTGCACAATAACTTTTGGGGTCCTGTTTACCCTTTTAAAATAACAATTGGGGGGAAAAGATCATTTTTGTGGAAAAAATATGATATTTTTAAATTTTACTGCTCTACGTTATAACCTTCTGTGAAGCACTTGGGGGTTCAAAGCTCTCACCACACATCTAGATAAGTTCCTTGGGGGGTCTAGTTTCCAAAATGGGGTTACTTGTTGGGGGTTTCACTGTTTAGGCACACAGGGGGCTTCCAAATACGACATGGCGTCCATCCAATTCCAGCCAAAAATCAAAGGCGCTGCTTCCCTTCCGAGCTCTGCCATGCACCCAAATAGTGGTTTACCCCCACATATGGGGTATCAGCGTACTCAGGACAATTTCACAATAACTTTTGGGGTCCTTTTATCCTTTGGAAAATAAAAATTGGGATGGAAAGATCATTTTTGTGGAAAAAATATGATTTTTTAATTTTACGGCTCTACGTTATAACCTTCTGTGAAGCCCTTGGGGGTTCAAAGCTCTCACACACATCTAGATAAGTTCCTTGGGGGGTCTAGTTTCCAAAATGGGGTTACTTGTGGGGGTTTCCACTGTTTAGGCACACAGGGCTCTCCAAATCGACATGGCGTCCAATCTCAATTCCAGCCAAAAAAGTCAAATGGCGCTGCTTCCCTTCCGAGCTCTGCCATGCACCCAAATAGTGGTTTACCCCACATATGGGTATCAGCGTACTCAGGACTAATTTCACAATAACTTTTGGGGTCCTTTTATCCTTTGGAAAATAAAAATTGGGATGAAAAGATCATTTTTGTGGAAAAAATATGATTTTTTAATTTTACGGCTCTACGTTATAACCTTCTGTGAAGCCCTTGGGGGTTCAAAGCTCTCACTACACATTTAGATAAGTTACTTGGGGGGTCTAGTTTCCAAAATGGGGTCACTTGTGGGGGGTTTCCACTGTTTAGGCACACAGGGACTCTCCAAATGCGACATGGCGTCCAATCTCAATTCCAGCCAAAAAAGTCAAATGGCGCTGCTTCCCTTCCGAGCTCTGCCATGCGGCCAAATAGTGGTTTACCCCCACACATGGGGTATCGCTGTACTCAGGAGAAATTGTACAACAAATATTGTGGTTCATTTTCTACTGATACCCTTGACAAAATGTTAAAAAATTGTGTCGAAAGAAAAATTTTGGGAAAAAAAGTTAAATGTTAATTTTTTCCTTCCACATTGCTTCAATTCTTGTGAAGTACCTAAAGGGTTAATAAACTTCTTGAATGTGGCTTTGAACACGTTGAGGGGTGCAGTTTTTAGAATGGTGTCACTTTTGGGTATTTTCTGTCATATTGACCCCTCAAATTCACTTCAAATGTGAGGTGGTCCCTAAAAAAATGGTTTTGTAAATTTTGTTGGAAAAATGAGAAATTGCTGGTCAACTTTTAACACTTATAACTTCCTAACAAAAAAAAATTTTGGTTCCAAAATTGTGCTGATGTAAAGTAGACATGTGGGAAATGTTATTTATTAACTAATTTTTGTGACATATCTCTCTGATTTAATGGCATAAAAATTAAAAGTTTGAAAATTGCAAAATTTTCAAACTTTTTGCCATATTTCCGTTTTTTTCATAAATAAACGCAAGTTATATTGAAGAAATTTTACCACTATCATGAAGTACAATATGTCTCGAGAAAACAATCTCAGAATCGCCAAGATCCGTTGAAGCGTTCCAGAGTTATAACCTCATAAAGAGACAGTGGTCAGAATTGTAAAAATTGGCCTGGTCTTTAACCTACAAAATGGCTTGGTCTTTAAGGGGTTAAATTGGATTTTAATGTAAAAGAAAGTGATAAAGTATAAATAAATTTACTGTACATATTTGGTATTATCATGTCCATAATGACCCAAACAGTAAAATGACCTTGCTATTTATTCCGCTTAGTGAGCAAAATTTCAAAAATTTCAGAATCGCTATTTTTATGTGACATTGTCTCACAAAATATGGAATAAACAGCAATCAAAAAGTCACATATATCGCAAACTGGTACCAATAAAAATTACTTTTCCACTTTCCAGGAAACTGAAGATGGCACGTTCCCTGAGTTTTTCCAGCAAGATGGTGCACCACCACATTATGGATGTCAGGTCCGAGCATTCCTACATGAACAGTTTCCTGTGGATTGGTCATCATGGGCCAGTTGAATGGCCACCAAGGTCTCCCGATCTGACCCCATTAGACTTTTATCTTTGGAGTCATCTGAAGGCAATTGTCTATGTTGTGAAGATACGAGATGTGCAGCATCTGAAACAATGGATACTGGAAGCCTGTGCTAGCATTTCTTCTGCGTGTTGCTATCAGTGTGTCAAGAGTGGGAGAAGAGGGTTGCATTGACAATCCAATACAATGGGCAGCACTTTGAACACATTTTATAAGTGGTCATAAACTTGTAAATAACTCATGAAAGAATAAAGTTACGTTAAAACCAAGCACACCATTGTTTTTCTTGTGAAATTCTCATTAGGTTTGAGACCTCTCCCCATTGAATAAAATAAAGTTGGATCCAAAATGGCCAACTTCAAAATGGCCACCATGGTCACCACCCATCTTGAAAAGTTTTCCCCTTCCCATATACTAATGTGCCACAAACAGGAAGTTGACATCACCAACTATTCCCATTTTATTTAGGTGTATCCATATAAATTGCCCACCTGTACTTTGCGTTAAAACTTCAGTTTTTTGTTTAATAAATTCAAAACATATTAAACTTTTGACGTAAAGTACAATGTGACATGACAAAACTATCTCACATAGAAAAGGAGTTTAGAAGTTATTGCTATGTAAATTGACACCAGATTTCAGTTTTCCTGCATGAAACTCGATTTTTAGTCTCTCCAGTTCTGATGGCTTTATATAGATATATAAAGTGTGAACATAGGCTTATGTGACACGTATGGACTCAACATATCTTGAAATTTTAAAGAGGGTGTGTTTTAATTAATTTTTTGTTTGAATCACACTTTTACACACCAATAATAATTTATATTCCTTTTTTCTTTTAAATTCTCTTGGATGCAAAATTGCATAAAGGTGCCTGCATGTATAAAGTGCTGAGTGGCAATTTGACAATGCACCAATTGTCTAAGTTCAGAAAATATATAGTTACTAGTTAAAGACCCTGGCGTTGCCTGGCATAATAACTAACTGTGGTTAGGTATAACAAATTATAATGATTATATTGCACATAAAAACATTTGATCCTGAGAGAAATTTTACTAATTGCAATAAAAAAGAAAAATTTTGCTTCAACAAAATGGTTCTGGCGCGTGCACAATAGCATCTATCTGCAAGCAATGCCTTCTGTAAAAAAGTAGATCAAAGCATATATAACTGTTATGTTTTGGTAGCTGAGGAGAAATTGCAAAAAATAGCCAAAGAAGCAATACACCAGAGAGGCTGGAAACTATTGGATTGCAGGACCCTAAACTAACCGCAACACTAGAAGTAGCCGTGGAGCGTACCTACGGTGATCCTAGACGTCTCGTCACAGCCGGAGAGATAGCTACACCTAAAGGCAGAAAGATGAATGCTATCTGCCCCATAGCAGAATCCCCAAAGAAATAGGAAGCCCCCAAACATGTAATGGCGTTTAGACCAGAAGAAAATACGAACACAGACAGAAAATAGAATGAGCAAACGCTGGGGCCCAATCTGTCTAGATAGAAAATATAGGAAAGAATTCTGACTGCAACCCAAAAAAAACCCTAACAAAAATACCAACACTTCTGATTAACAAAAAACCTGAGATCACACGATCTCTACCACCTAAATCAGATCTCTGGTGTAACACACAGCAATTCAGCAAATAAAAAGTGACATAGGAACAGAGCAAAAGTGCAAACACAAACTGAGCACAATTGCAGCGCCAGGCCCCAAAAGGGGACCAGGCTGAAGTTTACTGCTAAGCAGCAAACCAGCAAGGAAAATCCAACCAGAGGCAAAAAAAACCAGCAAATCACTTATCTGAATGAGAGCAGGAATGCAAGCTGAGCTCCAAGCAAGACGTGGAAGAACAATTGATAACCGGCAAGGCTGAAGGGAGTTCAGGTCACTTATATCAGACCATTCAGAGCCAGCTGAAGGCCATACAGCAATTAGTTCATTAACCTTAGCAACCACCAGAGGGAGCCCCAGCTCAGAAGTCGCCTCCAGAGTATTCACAACAGCCTTCAATCTGCACATACGCAGCCCACTTTGTTCCAAGGACCAGTTTGGGAATGCACAGAAGAAAAAGAAATTGTTGCTGTAGAACATGGCAACGCTCACGAACTGGTACACGGAACACAACCGGCACCATTTTGTTGAAGCAAATTTTTTTAGCGCAATATTAACCCCTTAACAACTGTTAAGGGGCCTTATTCCTCCTGCACCTTATGCTCCTTCTTTTTACACAGCCTCCTCCTGCACCTCACGCTCCTCTTTTATATACAGCATTTTTCTGCAGCACAGCTTTTCTCCTTTATAGTCGCCTCCTCCGGCAGAACCTCACATTCCTCTTCAATATACAATTGGAAACACTTGAACCCAAGAAAAATTGCACTAATTACAATAAAGAGTATCATATACACAGCCTACTTCTTCTGCAGCACCACACAGCAACTTCCTGATATGAGCACAACAGTGTAATCCATGAGGCTCCTCCCTTTCACTTGACGTCATGCCTCATAGGAGAAACTCTATTCTAGACACGACAGAGCTAGATGTAGCCTGTGCCTGCCGCGCACTAATACTCTGAAGGCGGCGGCCCTGATTGTAGCTCGCAGCGGCTGGGACATCGCAGCTGGTGAGTTTTGCAGGATGGCTTTTGAGGTGAATGTGTCTCCAACCGTGTGCGCTAACAATGTGGGCCATGTGGATGGGGCTTTGCTTGTGTAGTGAGTATGTCTATGCGGAGTGGGCAGGGCTATGTGAGGGGTGTGGCTTGATACATACACACATACATACACTCTGCTTTATATATATAGCTAGGGGTTTAGAGATCATTATACAAAGATTTATAATGAATTGCGGGGTGGGCAGGATGCTGTATTGAGACTTAAAATTAATTGAGGGTAGAGGATGCAAAGTCTCTAATAGCATCCTCTCTCATTCCCCAATTTATTATACAGTTGAAACCAGAAGTTTACATACACTATATCAAAATGCACATATGCATGTTTTTCTCAATATCTGACATGAAATCAGAATAAACCTTTCCCGTTTTAGGTCAGTTAGGATTTCCATAGGTAATATTTGCCAAATGCCAAAATAATGAGAGAGAGAATATTTTAAGGCATTTTTATTATTGCAAAGTCAAAAGTTTACATACACTAAGATTACTATGCCTTTAAACAATTCTGGACTGCCCATATGATGATGTCATGTGTTTGGAAGCTTCTGATTTTCTGGGGTTTTTTTTGGCAGCATCTGAGTTAATTAAAGACACACCTGTGGATGTATTTTAATGCACACCTGAAACACACTGCTTCTTTGTGTAGCATCATGGGAAAGTCACATGGCCATATTGACCAAAAGATAAAAAAGTTATGGCTCTGGGAAGAAGGGGAGCAAAAATAAAACGCAAAAACTGAAATACTCCTGATCATAAAGTGGCTAATGGGTGCAGAAAATGTGTAGAAAATTTGCAACATCAAAAACTCACCAAAAGCTCATCATGGGAACGTAGCCTTATTAGAGAACATTTTGATAATTTCGTAAGGTTATATTTCCACTGTGAGCTCTTTATGTGGCAGATTTTCTGAAGTTTTTCTGCACCGATCAAGCAAAATACCTCACTTGCATTTTTTTTCTAATTTAGCAGTTTAAAAAACTCACCAAACGCGCACTGTGGAAGCACAACTTTACATTTTGTATTGATATCTAACTTTAAGGTTTTGTTCCCACTATGAGATTTTGAAGTTGCAGATTTTCTGTGCCATTTCTGCACATATTAGGTAAAATTGGTTACTTGCATTTTTTTGGAAATACGCAGCATAATAAAACTCAACAAAAACTAATTGTGGGAACATAGTCTTACCTTTTGTATTGATCTCTAATTTTAAGGCCACGTGCACACGTCATCAGTCATCAGTATTTGGTCAGTATTTGACATCAGTATTCGTAATCCAAAACCAGGAGTTGATCAGTGTAAAGTATAATAGAAACATGTCACCACTTCTGTATTATTCACAAACTCCTGGTTTTGGCTTACAAATACTGAGGTAAAATATTAACCAAGTATTGATGTAAAATACCGACCAAACACTGAGGTAAAATACTGACCAAACATATTGACCAAATAGTGAGTTAAAATACCAATCAAACACTGAGGTAAAACAGTGACCAAATACTGAGGTAAAATACTGACCAAACACTAAAATAAAATACTAAAACACTGAGGTAAAATACTGACCAAATACTGAAGTAAAAAATTGACCAAAGACTGAGGTAAAATACTGACCAAACACTGAGGTAAACCACTGACCAAATACTGAGGTAAAATACTGACCAAATACTGAGGTAATATACTGATCAAACACTAAGATAAAATACTGACCAAATGCTGAGGTAAAATACTAAAACACTGAGGTAAAATTCTGATTAAATACTGAGATAAAATATTGACCAATAACTGAGGTAAAATACCGACCAAACACTGAGATAAAATACTGACCAAACACTGAGGTAAAACACTGACCAAACAATGAGGTAAATATCAACCAAACACTGAGGTAAAATACTGACCAAATACTGAGGTAAAATAATGACAAAATATTGAGTTAAAATACTGATCAAACACTGAGATTAAATACTGACCCAATACTGAGGTAAAATACTGACCAATTACTGAGATAAAATAATGACTAAACACTGAGGTTAAATAACAACCAAACACTGAGGTAAAATACTGAGTTAGGGTTCGAGTTCCCACTGCTGCACAAGGGGAGTCTCGAACCAGTCGCGTTGCGGTTCCTCATCCATCTCCAGCCGCAGTGGAGCCTGCTCAGCAAAGACATCGGTCCCAGCGTCTCGCCCGGTCTAATACTGTGCAAAGACTTGCTGCTGCCTCTTCAGGTTCTGCTATTGTAGCCAGTACTGGTCAGCGGCGAGCTGACGTCTTTAGGACTAAGTCCTTTGTTGCTTCATCAGAGCATGCCCAGAGCAAGATCTCCCATTGGAGATCAGGGGTCACATGCTCAGATACAGCTGCCACTCCTATTGGTCCTTCAGGAAGGTCCTGTGGCTGTTGATGTTCTGAAGCAGCTTCCCATTGGTCCTTCCTGGAAGGTCTTTTTCTCATGGCTGCTATAAAAGGCTGTCCTTACCGCACGGCCGTGCGCTAGTATCAAATCTGTTACGTGCTTGCGCCAGTGTGGTCATGTATGCATGTAGTTAGGTCTGGCTGAAATAAGCCCCTAGAATACCGGCACCTCCGGTGAGGAGATTGTATGCACATGTTCAGGGCTCGGCTGAAAACGCCATTAGAATACTGGCTACTCCGGTGAGGAGATTATTGCTTGGGTTCTGATTGCATGACCACAGACTGCAATCCGCTTGCAGTCATCTGTGTTCCCTGTGAGTCTAACAGGACACAGTCTTTGTTACAGTGGCTCTGTGAGTTAACAGAGACCGCTTATTCCGCCATATAGTGCTACGGCGTTTACATCTGCGACTCTGCGGGATAACAGAGTTCGCTTATACTGCCTATTTACGCCATCTTACTAGCAGCAGGCTCTGCCTGCACGGTGGACCCCGGACTGCGAACGCATCTCTCCTTAATATCTATTAGGTGCGTTCCTCAGACCCTTAACATACTGAGGTTAAATAATGACCAAATATTGAGGAAAAATACTGATCAAGCACTGAGATAAAATACTGACCAAAATTCTGAGGTAAAATACTAAAACACTGTGGTAAAATACTGACCAAATACTGAAGTAAAATACTGACCAAACACTGAGGTAAACCACTGACCAAATACTGAGTTAAAATACTGATCAAACACTAAAATAAAATACTGACTAAACACTGAGGTAAAATTGACAACCAAACACTAAGGTAAAATACTGAGCAAATACTGAGGTTAAATAATGATCAAATATTGAGGTAAAATACTGATCAAGCACTGAGATAAAATACTGACCAAATACTGAGGTAAAATACTAAAACACTGTGGTAAAATACTGACCAAATACTGAAGTAAAATTCTGACCAAACACTGACATAAACCACTGACCAAATACTGAGGTAAAATACTGATCAAACACTGAGATAAAATACTGACCAAACATTGAGGTAAAATACTGACCAAACACTGAGGTAAAATACTAAAACACTGAGATAAAATAGTGACCAAATGCCGAGGTAAAATACAGAGCAAACACTGAGGTAAAATACTGAACAAACACTGAGGTAAAATACTGATTAAATACTGAGGTAAAATTCTGACCAAATACTGAATTAAAATACTGATCAAACACTGATATAAAATGCTGATCAAACACAGGTAAAATACTAAAACACTGAGGAAAAATAGTGACCAAATACCGAGGTAAAATACAGACCAAATACTGAGGTAAAATGCTGATCAAATACTGAAGTAAAATACTGCTCAAACACTGAGGTAAAATACTAAAAAACTTAGGTAAAATACTGACCAAATTCTGAGGTAAAATACTGATTAAATACTGAGGTAAAATACTGACCAAATACTCTTTAATAGTGATGGGCGAGTATACTCGTTGCTCAGGTTTTCCCGAGCATGCTCAGGTGTCCTCCGAGTATTTTGGCGTGGTCGGAGATTTAGTTTCTGTCCCCGCAGCTGCATGATTTGTGGCTGCTGGACAGCCTGAATACATGTGAGGAATGCCTGTTTGTTAGGGAATTCCCACATGTATTCAGGCTGTCCAGCAGCCGCAAATCATGCAGCTGCGGCTATGAAAACTAAATCTCCAAGCACGCCAAAAAACTCGGAGGACAACCGAGCATGCTTGGGAAAACCCGAGCAACAAGTATACTCACTCATCACTTCTCTTTAACTCTTCTGCCAGTTTTAGTCAGGGGGACATACCCTGCCTGCTGCCCAGGTAGGAGGACATCAGTGCTGGTCTGCCTGTACCTACACACACAGACTACAGTCATGGCCAAAAGTTTTGAGAATGACACAAATATTATATTTTCACATGATCTGCTGCCCTCTGGTTTTTATGTGTGTTTGACAGATGTTTTTATTACAGACAGAAATATAATAATTGCAAACATATGAGTAACAAAAGCTTATATTGACAGTTAGAATGAGTTAATGCAGCAAGTCAATATTTGCAGTGTTGACCCTTCTTCTTCAGGACCTCTGCAATTCTCCCTGGCACGCTCTCAATCAACTTATGGACCAAATCCAGACTGATAGCAGTCCATTCTTGCACAATCAATGCTTTCATTTTGTCAGAATTTTTAGGTTTTAGTTTGTCCACCCGTCTCTTGATGATTGACCACAAGTTCTCAATGGAATTAAGATCTGGGGAGTTTCCGGGCCATGGACCAAAATCTCTATGTTTTGTTCCCTGAGCCATTTAGTTATCACCTTTGCTTTATGGCAAGGTGCTCCATCATGCTGGAAAAGGCATTGTTGATCGCCAAACTGCTCTTGGAGGGTTGGGAGAAGTTGCTCTTGGAGGACATTCTGGTACCATTCTTTATTCATGGCTGTGTTTTTAGGCAAGACTGTGAGAGAGCGATTCCCTTGGCTGAGAAGCAACCCCACACATGAATGGTTTCAGGATGCTTAACAGTTGGCATGAGACAAGACTGGTGGTAGCGCTCACCTTGTCTTCTCCGAATGAGGCGTTTTCCTGATGTCCCAAACAATCGAAAAGGGGATTCATCAGAGAAAATAACTTTACCCCAGTCCTCAGCAGTCCACTGCCTGTACCTTTTGCAGAATATCAGTCTGTCCATGATGTTTTTTTTCTGGAGAGAAGTGGCTTCTTTGCTGCCTCCTTGAGACCAGGCCTTGCTCCAAGAGTCTCCGCCTCACAGTGCGTGCAGATGCACTCACACCTGCCTGCTGCCATTCCTGAGCAAGCTCTGCACTGCTGGTAGCCCGATCCCGCAGCTGAAATACTTTTAAGAGACGGTCCTGGCGCTTGCTGGTCTTTCTTGGGCGCCTTGAAGCCTTTTTGGCAACAATGGAACCTCTCTCCTTGAAGTTCTTGATGATGCGATAGATTGTTGACTGAGGTGCAATCTTTCTAGCTGCGATACTCTTCCCTGTTAGGCCATTTTTGTGCATTGCAATGATGACTGCACATGTTTCTTTACAGATAACCATGGTTAACAGAAGAGAAACAATGATGCCAAGCACCAGCCTCCTTTTAAAGTGTCCAGTGGTGTCATTCTTACTTAATCATGACAGATTGATCTCCAGCCATGTCCTCATCAACACCCACACCTGTGTTAATGGAGCAATCACTGAAAAGAGGTTAGCTGGTCCTTTTAAGGCAGGGCTGCAATGATGTTGAAATGTGTTTTGGGGGATAATGTTCATTTTCTAGCCAAATATTGACTTTGCAAGTAATTGCTGTTAAGCTGATCACTCTTTATAACATTCTGGAGTATATGCAAATTGCCATTAGAAAAAGTGAAGCAGTAGACTTTGTAAAAATTAATATTTGTGTCATTCTCAAAACTTTTGGCCATGACTGTACATCTGCCTGCTACAATCCCCTCTTGCAGTGAGGAATCCAGGCCATTTTTACCTTGTGCTCTGGGTGACTAAACACTACAGCACTATTTCCCAGGAAGGCTTGTGTAATGCTAGCAATAGGGGAGACTCTTGGGCATGCGCAGTGCCGCTCTTCCATGACCTAGGTAACTGGCACCCTACTCGTGTCATAGCCCCCTCCAGGCATCGTCCTCCCCTCAACCAATGTCATCTGGTGCTTGATTGCAGGGATCCATCCACACACAGCATCAATCCCAGAAAGGCTGCAAGGTGCATTCTGCACTAACAACCTGGGCCGTGTGGACGGGGCTTTGCATGTGGAGTGAATGTGGCTATGCGGAATGGTCGGGGCTCTGTGGAGTGGGCATGGCTTGATACATACACACATATACATATACTCAGCTTTATATATATAGATTTGAAGATGCTACCAATTTATTACTTAGTAATTTAGACTTTATCTGTACACATCAAAAGTACAAAAATTGTGTTGGCCAACAGAAGCACAATATATCAAGAAACCCCTCAGAGCAAAATGGTTACAGATTTGAAACAGCTGTTTCACCTGACTTTACAAATTATATATTTTCTTTTAGTTGGATATCTTTGACCTGATGAGTCTGGTATACTTATGTTGAAAATTCGATTTCCTGCTATTGATAAGAGTCCAGCTAAATCTAGACCTGGACACATATAATGCTTCTTTTGAAAGGATTACACTCTTGGAATTTCAAAGTAAGTACACAAGCCTCATTGGGTCCATGAGATCTATTTAATAATGTATGCATGTTTGTATTGTATAATATAGCAACAGATCTATTTTAAAACTATTTCACTGTGGTTTTAATTTTTAACTTATTTTCCATGTAATCCATTTGTTTACAACCTTTTGCTTTCTCTCCTTCTATAATATTTTAACACTTTTCAGGCTGAAGCCCCAAATAAGTAAGCAACAATTTTGATTTAGTCCAATATTATTTTGCAAACAAAATGTATCAGTTATTCTACTTTTCTATGGTTATTTTGTATCATATACATCACATGGTATTTTGTCTGATGCGGTTTAAAACTTGTAGTTGAAAACATTTTTTTTGTAGGCTGATTTATTCATTTGCCTAAACATAAAATAATATAAAACAATGCTATAAATGTTATAATGTATAGTACAGAAAACTCATTTAGCTGCAGATAGTGACATAGGATTTTGCATATGTTTAGTTTAAATTTAAAAATTTTTACACTGCATTCTATTAAACGATACATGAACGTTAACATTGTTGGCTTCCTCATAAAGGAAAGGCATAGTTCATAGTCAGCATTCTAACTAATCCATAAATTTTACTATGACTTTTAACAGGCCACAGCATTTTACATATATAAACATGTATATTGATATAGTCTACTTAAATTACAGATCTGCATAAAAAAACTGCTGTGGTTCTAGGTAAGTAGAATAGCAAGATTCATAGAGGGTGGTCTGATTGTGTGCTGTTTCTTAAACCACTGTCTGTATAACCCACATTACCAGGATATGTTGAGGATGGAATTTCCATATGTATGCCTATATATTTATACCAGTCATATATATACCTTGAAATATAGACAGGAAAATAGCATAGCTATAACACCGTGGTATTAACCCTAGAAAATCTTAGCATCAGAATGTTAATTCTCATAGTGACTAGTATTTTAGTCATGCATCTATTTATAAAAAAGCAGTTATAAAAATATAGGGAAATATGTGCAATCAGTACACTTATTTAAAAACTTAATTCCAAAAGTACAATTAATATTGCATTTTCTTTGTAATACTAACGCAATAACCTTTTAAGCATTTAGCATTTTATCAAAGATATTTACAGTATGAGAAATTGATAAATGCTTACTCTGTGCTTCTTAAACATGACCACATTCTACTGTTTGCAACCCCTTTAACACCTTCCCGACTACGTCGGCGTCATGAAAACCTGTGCCATTATGAGTTGACCCATGACGCCTACGTAGGCGTCATGGTATAAATCGCGTTCCTGCGGTCGGGTGACTGGGGTCACTGAAAGGTCACCCGACCCGCAGGCACAAGACCCTTTGTGCTTCACCACAAGGGGGGTGGCTTAACCCCTACGTGGCTACGATCGCTGTGATTGGCTGTTGAAAGTGAAACAGCCAATCAGAGCGATTTGTAATATTTCACCAATGAAATTTGGTGAAATATTACAATCCAGCCATGGCCGATGCTGCAATAGCATCTGCCATGGCTGGAGACCGAGATCCGACGCCCCCATGCTGATTGATGGCGGCAATCGGTCGCCGCCGTCACTATCTGCTCCCCTTCCCTCCGGTCTGCTCCCCCCTGCCTTCCGATCCCCTCCTCACCTCTCCCGGGACCTGCAATGTCCCTGTGGCCGTCCCGGAGTCCCTCCGGGATATTTTATGGGCGCCGCCATCTTGGAAAATGGCGGGTGCATGCGGCCGGCATATTCCATTCATTTATTTTGATCACTGTGATAAACTCACAGTGATCAAAATAAAAAAAAGTAAATAAACCCCCCTTTATCACCCCCATAGGTAGGGACAAGTAATAAAATAAAGAAAATATTTTTTATTTTTCCATTAGGGTTAGCTTTAGGGTTAGGGTTAGAACTAGGGTTAGGGTTGGAACTAGGGTTAGGATTAGGATTAGGGTTAGGATTAGGGTTATGGTTGGAATTAGGGTTAGGGTTAGGATTAGGGTTGGAATTAGTGTTACGGTTGGAATTAGGGTTAGGGTTGGGATTAGGGTTAGAATTAGGGTTAGGGTTGGAATTAGGGTTACGGTTGGAATTAGGGCTACGGTTGGAATTAGGGTTAGGCTTGTGGTTAGGGTTAGAGTTGGGATTAAGGTTAGGGGTGTGTTGGGGTTAGGGTTGGGATTAGGGTTAGGCTTGTGTTTAGGGTTGTGATTAGGGTTAGGGGTTTGTTGGGGTTAGGGTTATGGTTGGGATTAGGGTTAGGGGTGTGTTGAGGTTAGGGTTGTGGTTAGGTGTGTGTTGCGGTTAGGGTTGGAGTTAGAATTGAGGGGTTTCCGCTATTTAGGCACATCAGGAGGTCTCCAAACACGACATGGCGCCACCATTTATTCCAGTCAATGTGTTCAAAAAGTCAAACAGTGCTCCCTCCAATCCGAGCCTCGACGTGTGCCCAAACAATGGTTTACCCCCACATATGTGGTATCAGCGTACTCAGGAAAAATTGCACAACAATTTTGGGGGTCTAATTTCTCCTGTTACCCTTGGGAAAATAAAAAAATTGGGGACTAAAAGATCATGTTTGTGGAAAAAATATTATTTTTTTATTTTCATGCCCAGGCATTATAAACTTCTGTGAAGACCTTGGGGGTTCAAAGTGCTCACCACACATCTAGATAAGTTCCTTGGGGGGGTCTAGTTTCCAAAATGGGGTCACTCTGGTGAGTTCTACTGTTTAGGCACATCAGGGGCTCTGCAAACGTAACATGACACCCCCAGACCATTCCATCAAAGTCGGCATTTCAAAACGTCACTACTTCCCTTCCGAGCCCCGACATGTGCCCAAACAGTGGTTCCCCCCACATATGGGGTACCAGCGTACTCAGGACAAACTGTACAACAACTTTTGGCATCAAATTTCTCCTGTTACCCTTGTGTAAATAAAAAATTGCAGGCTAAAAAATGATTTTTTTGACATAAAAAAAAAGATTTTTATTTTCACGGCTCTGCGTTATAAACTTCTGTGAAGCACGTGGGGGTTCAAGGTGCTCACCACACATCTAGATAAGTTCCTTGGGGGTCTAGTTTCCAAAATGGGGTCACTTGTGGGGTGTTTCTACTGTTTAGGCACATCAGGGGCTCTGCAAACGTAACATGACGCCCTCAGACCATTCCATCAAAGTTGGCATTTCAAAACGTCGCTACTTCCCTTCCGAGCCCCGACGTGTGCCCGAACAGTGGTTCCCCCCTATATATGGGATACCAGCGTACTCAGGACAAACTGTACAACAACTTTTGTGGTCCAATTTCTCCTGTAACCATTGTGAAATAAAAAATGGGCTAAAAAAATCATTTGTTGAGGAAAAAAATTTTTTTTATTTTCACGGCTCTGCGTTATAAACTTCTGTGAAGCACCTGGGGGTTCAAAGTGCTCACTATGCATCTAGATAAGTTCCTTAGGGGGTCTAGTTTTCAAAATGGGGTCATTTGTGGGGGAGCTCCAAAGTTTAGACACACATTGGCTCTCCAAACACGACATGGTGTCCGCTAACAATTGGAGCTAATTTTCCATTCAAAAAGTCAAATGGCGCTCTTTCCCTTCTGAGCCCTGCCGTGCGCCCAAACAGTGGTTCCCCCCCACATATGGGGTACCAGCGTGCTCAGGACAAACTGGACAACAACTTTTGGGGATCAATTTATCCTGTTACCCTTGGGAAAATAAAATATAGCCGGCTAAAAAATAATTTTTGAGGAAAAAAAAGTTTTTTTATTTTTACTGCTCTGCGTTTATAAACTTCTGTGAAGCATCTTGGGGGTTCAAAGTGCTCACTACACATCTAGATAAGCTCCTTGGGGGTCTAGTTTCCAAAATGTGGTCACCTGTGGAGGGTTTCTACTGTTTAGGCACATCAGGGGCTCTGCAAACGCAACATGATGCCCGCACAACATTCCATCAAGTCTGCATTCCAAAATGACGCTCCTTCCCTTCTGAGCTCTCCCATGCGCCAAAACAGTGGTTCACCCCCACATATAGGGTATCAGCATACTCAGGACAAATTGCACAACAACTTTTGTGGTCCAATTTCTCCTGTTACCCTTGTGAAAATTAAAAAGAGCGGGCTAAAAAATCATTTTTGAGGAAAAAAATGATTTATTTATTTTTACTTCTCTGTGTTATAAACTTCTGTGAAGCACTTGGGGGTTCAGAGTGCTCACAACACATCTAGATAGGTTCCTTAAAGGGTCTAGTTTCCAAAATGGGGTCACTTGTGTTTTTTTTTCACTATTTAGGCACACAGGGGCTCTCCAAACGCATCATGGTGTCCGCTAACGATTGGAGCTAATTTTCCATTCAAAAATCAAATGGCGCTCCTTCCCTTCTGGGCCATGCCGTGCGCCCAAACAGTGGTTTATGGTTTATCCTGTTGCCCATGTGAAAATGAAAAAACTGAGGCTAAAAGAAAATTTTTGTGAAAAAAAAAGTACTTTCTTTTTTTTTTTACTGATCAATTTGTGAAGCACCTGGGGGTTCAAAGTGCTCACTTTGCATCTAGATAAGTTCCTTGGGGGGTCTAGTTTCCAAAATGGGGGTCACTTGTGGGGGAACTCCAATGTTTAGGCACACAGGGACTCTCCAAATGCGACATGGCAACCGCTAAATATTCCAGCATATTTTCCATTCAAAAAGTTAAATGGCGCTCCTTCCCTTCTGAGCCCTGCCATGCGCCCAAACAGTGGTTTATGACCACATATGAGGTATCGGTGTACTCAGGAGAAATTGCCCAACAAATTTTAGGATCAATTTTATCCTGTTGCCCATGTAAAAATGAAAAAATTTATGCTAAAAGAAAATTATTGTTGGAAGAATTAAAATGTCCATTTTTTCCTTCCAGGTTGCTTTAGTTCCTGTGAAACACCTGAAGGGTTAATAATCTTCTTGAATGTAGTTTTGAGTAGCTTGAGGGGTGCAGTTTTTATAATGGTGTCACTTTTGGGTATCTTCTGCCATATAGAGCTTTCAAAGTAACTTCAAATGTGAGGTGGTCCCTAAAAAAAATGGTTTTGTAAATTTTGTTGTAAAAATGAGAAATCGCTGGTCAACTTTTAACCATTATAACTTCCTAACAAAAAAAATTTGTTTCCAAAATTGTGCTGATGTAAAGTAGACATGTGGGAAATGTTATTTATTAACTATTTTGTGTCAAATAACTCTCTGGTTTAACAGAATAAAAATTCAAAATTTGAAAGTTGTGAAATTTTCAAAATTTTCACCAAATTTCCATTTTTTTCACAAATAAACGCAAAAAATATCGACCTAAATTTACCAGTAACATGAAGCCCAATATGTCACGAAAAAACATTCTCAGAATTGCTAGGATCCGTTGAAGCGTTCCTGAATTATTACCTCATAAAGGGACACTGGTCAGAATTGCAAAAAATGGCAAGGCCTTTAAGGTCAAAATAGGCTGGGTCATGTAGGGGTTAAATCTCTGCTAATACTTTGAAATAAACATACAGGAATGACTATTTAAGTGGAATTGAATTTTACTTGAATTTTTCAAAAATCATTGTATTCTCCAGAATGCAGATTTTTTGTAATTTTCTCAACACAAATTCCATAAAATGCCGGCCAGGCGCAGATGCCATTTTGTTGAACTTTAGAGAGCCACCATAAAGTTAAAAAATATATAAAACTCACCTCACTGCTAATCTGCCCTGTTCCCCCCTCTTTGGTACTCACCGTCCGCCATTCAATTCTCAGAATGTCTTGTTTCCATATTCACGCACCAGAGTCTTAATTCTAGAACAAGACTTTCAGCTACAACCAGGCCTCAGAGGTCATGGCACATTGTAATGACAAGACATCACCATGCACCATGACCTCTGAGACTTGGTTGTGGCCAAAAGTCCAGTTCTAGAATGAAGATTTCAGATCTGACAGATTATAGTGTGTCTTCAAGTCATGACCTCATGATATGCTCTGATCTCCAATGCTTGGTCAATGCCAGAAGCCATACTTTATAGTAAAGACAGTTATTTGTGTAAACGGAAAAGAAGAGGCCTTGAGAACTAGTGGGCTCTGGAGGCAGTGAGGATGCTGGAGCAGGGTATCAATGAGATAATATGTTTTTTTTTTAATATGTGATAATTAGTGATGAGCGAGCATGCTCGGTACTCGCTCGAGCATCGCTGTACTCGCGGCACTCGGCGAGTGCTGAGCATTTCAGGGATTGCTTGGCGGGAGTTCTGGTCCACGCCCTGTATGTTTGGTGCTCTTTGGAGCTCCAATCAGCATGCAGGGATTGTCTGCCACGCACTGTAATGCCACAGTCCTCTTGGTTGTGGCATTACCCTGATTGGCTGGCTGCACAGCATCATCAGGTGTATAAGAGACCTAGCGCCACCATGCTCGTCACAGTCTGCTCCAGAATCAGTTAGTGTAGGGAGAGCTGCTGCCAAGATAAGGTCACATTTGGAGGCATATAAGGTAGTATGGGTATACCATGATAGAATACACAATTCCAGCTAAATCAATAGTCCTTCTAAGGACTAATTACAGGTTATATAGATTGCAGTGCTAGGTAGGCAGGTAGTGTATGTGCATTTATACATAACAGTGCAAGGCATGCAGGCAGTGTATGTAGGTATATAGATATCAGTAGCAGGCAGGCATTGTATGTTGCATACTTCATTGCATACATCAAGAGGGTCCATTCCATTACTGTATGCTGCTGCTACTGCCTATTACATATATTATATATTACATATATCTACAGACATGAAAAAATTTTTTGCATCTTAATCCTGATTATTTTATTCCAAAGCAATCCAGAGCCCCCTTTTTTTCTGCATTTGCTTGTTGACACTGCAGAATACAGCCAGATCTTTTTTCAAAAATGCAGCTATTTTAAACGGGTTTGCCGATCCCAGCCATGACATCTGAGTGCGCAGAAATTTTTGACATTTTTGCGGTACAGTAAAATTTTTTCAGAGTGTCACCATTTTGCTGCTCAAAAACTATTTAGCTTCCGAAAAAGTATTTAAGTACAGGGAAGATATTTTACACCAGGTTTTGTCCGCCACACGGATCGCATATCATTGAGCTCAAAATTGTGCCATTTCAGGTCTCCATAAAATTTTGTTTGTTGTATCTTAGCCTATTTGTTTACACAATTTAGCTGGGCAAGAAATAGACAAAAAATACAGGCAAGATATTAGAAAGTGAGCTGTCTCCGTCAGACGTCTCATCTGTTTGTGGGCTACAAATTGTAGCATTTCAGGCCTCCATTCAACTGTTTTTGCTGTCTGTTACCCTAGTTCTATACACTATTGTGCAAGAAAAAACAAAAGATACAGGCCAGATATTAGAAAGTGAGCTATCTCCGTCAGACGTCTCATCTATTTGTGGGCTACAAATTGTGGCATTTCAGGCCTCCATTCAACTGTTTTTGCTGTCTGTTAACCTAGTTCTATACACTATTGTGCTGGAAAAAACAAAAAATACAGGCCAGATATTTGAAAGTGGGCTATCTCCATTAGACACCTCGTCTTTCTGTGGGCTACAAATTGTGGCATTCCAGGCCTCCATTCAACTGTTTTTGCTTTCTGTTACCCTAGTTCTATACACTCTTTTGGGGTATAAAACAAAACAAAACAATGCAGGCCACATATTGAACAGTGTGGTATCTCATTCAGACCCTCATTTATTAGTGGGCTACAAATTGTGGAATTTCAGGACTCCATTCAACTGTTTTTGCTGTCTGTTACTCTAGTTCTATACACTATCTTGGGGTAAAAAACAAAAAAATACAGGCCACATATTGAACAATGTGGTATCTCCATCAGACCTCTCATCTATCTCATCTATCAGTGGGCTACATATTGTGGCATTTCAGGCCTCCATTCAACTGCTTTTGCTGTCTGTTACCATAGTTCTATACACTAATTTAGAGTAAAAAACAAGAGAATACAGACCACATATTGAACAGTGTGGTGTCTCCCAGAGGCCTCATCTTTCTGTGGGCTACAATTTGTGGCATTTCAGGCCTCCATTTGACTGTTTTTGATTTCTGTTACCTTAGTTTTATACACTATTTTGACGTAAAAAAAAAAAACAAACAGGCCACATATTGACCAGTGTGGTATCTCCATCAGTCCCCTCATCTGTGGGCTACAAAATGTGGCATTTCAGGTCTCCATTCAACTGTTTTTGCTGTCTGTTATCTTAGTTCTCTACATTATTTTGGGGTAAAAAAACAACAAATACAGGCCACATATTGAACAGTGTGGTATCTCAGTCAGACGCCTCATCTATCTGTGGGCTACAAATTGTGGCATTTCAGGCCTCCATTCAACTGTTTTTGATGTGTCTTACCCTATTTATTGACACCAGTTTGCTAAAAATGAAAAAAAAAATTATCTACAGTCCAGATATTTTAAAGTGTGGTTTTCCCGCACACGGATAACATCTAAGTTCGCTCCCAAGTCAGCCACTTGTAGTGAACGTGGAAAATATTGTAGTCCATTTAAAATGGGCAAGGCGGGTGGCAAGGGATGGGGAAGTGGACATGATGGTGATGGTTCATGCAGAGGCCAAGGCCGTGAGCAAGCTGAAATTGTGCCACAACAGACGCCCAAATCTTTTCGCATAATCTTCCTGTCTGAATTCCTATGGGACCGCAGAACAGCACTATGGAAACCAGAGCAGTGTCAAAAGGTTGTTGGTTAGATAGCAGATAATACTTCCAGTCACTTTGCTACTACCACCACCACCCTGTCTTCCACAAGTCTGAATAGCATGAGTCTGACCCGCATATTCCTCACCCTGATCCTCCTTCCTCCCGCCATGCCGAGTGCACGGAGACAGCTGATCCCACACTTGGACACTCTGAAGAGCTTTTCACTTTTCCATTCATAGCACACAGGGGGAGGGAGGTGTAGCACTGTGGTGGCCGCAGACAGAAGATGGGCAACCGTTCCTCGTACCACCAACACGATGGAAGTAGGCAGTACAACTGTTAGGTCTTCCGAGTCTGGATGTTTTTTCAAAGCCCTGCTGATAACCCCAAACAGTCCATTTGCACCACCTGCCATGCACGCATCACTAGGGGTAGCAAAATTACCAGCCTGACCACCACCAGCATGATCAGGCACATGGCAGCAAAGCATCGGACTTTGTGGGCCGAACCCCAGGATCCAGGAACACTGTCTGCGGGTGACACCACTGCTTATTCCGCAGTTTCACATGAGGATGAACGTTTTCCGTGATGCAACAGGCACTATATTTTTTTGCAAGGGTGTTTATGATGCCCGTAAAAAAAATATTTACATAGTAGGTTGATGTGTACCCCCCCAGGGGAAAATGTTTGTCAGCCCATAGACTCAGCCCACACACTTAGTGTATGGGCATTCCAAGTATAGGAGACCCACTCCTTTAAACTGACCACCTCAATGATCTCATAAGGATCAATAAAATTGGGACCCAGCTTGACGGAGGGAAGTTTCGGATGTTTGTTCTTGGTAGACAACCATACTTTATCTCCTACCAGAAACTTAGGTCCTACAGATCGTCGCTTATCAGCAAAATGTTTCTGTTTACCCTGGGTCACCCCAATGTTCTTCTGGTCCTCCCTCCAAACCTCACCCAACCCTTGAACTGCCGCATAGGCCAATGGAACCCCGAATCCAGCCAGGAAAATTCGCTAAAATGGAGGTGAAAACCGTAATTACAGAAAAACGGAGACGTGCCAGTGGACTGATTAACCCAATTATTGAATGCGAACTCAGCCATGGGCAGTGAAGAACACCAATCATCCTGCTGAGATGTGGCAAGACATGATCCAGGCTGGGTTTTTGTCTTGTCTCTCCTTTCCCTGTCTGGTCATATCAAGGGTTAATTTTCCCTGCCTCGTTCCTGTGTCCAGTCTGCTGTATCTCTGTGCTGCAACCTGTATGCAGGGCCAGTTATAATGTCACGTTGTAAAATTGAGGGTTACTGCAGAGTGACACAAACTCCACTAGATGGCAGCAGAGTGGAGCATGAGCTGAATCCTGCAATGAAGTAGGAATAGTCAGAGAGCTGAGTCAATATCAGAGAATAACACAGTACAAAGAGAAAATCCAAAACACAGAATCAGAAGCCAGTCAATAGCTTTTTTGAATTTACCAAATGGCTGCAATGAAACAAAGAGTGAAAAATTTAAAGGGGTCCGAATATTTTCCGTACCCTCTGTATATATTCAATATCTTTAGACAAAATTAATCTTACATAAACAATTTCAAACTTTCCAATGTGTAATGTGTGAATCAATTTAAACCAAAATCACAAGTTCTTTTTAACAAATTTAAAAAATGGCCTGCAATAAATTTGCTGTAAAACATATTCTAAAAACTGACACACACAACTATGAATCCAAAATCTTACAACTAGAATTAAGATACAAAGCTTGATCATGCCTTGTTAGTTTAACAAAATGCATTTATATCAGGATGCCACCGTTAAAGAATATCTCCATGTTTCAATGTTGTAATTCAAATTTTCATTATCAATTTAACTAGTCTTTGCAGAAGAAAAAACTTAAAATCTCGAAATGCAGAAAAAAAATTGACATCCCATCAGATATTTGTAGGCAGCTATTAAGTCTCCTCTCATCCTTCTTTTCTGCAAGCTAAACATTCCCAGTTCCTTTAACCGATCCTTGTAGGACAAAGTTGCAGTCCACTCACCGTCCTATTAGCTCATCTCTGAACTTACTCCAGTTTTTCAATGTCTTTTTTAAAATGTGGTGTCCAGAACTGGACACAGTATTCCAGCTGAGGTCTGACCAGGGGTGAGTAGAGGGTGATAAAAACTTCATGTGATCTAAACTCTCTGCTTCTCTTAATACATCCCAGAACTGTGTTTGCTTTTTTGCTGCTGCATTGCACTGTTGACTCATGTACAATCTGTGATCTATTACCCAGATATTGCCCAGATGTCGAATCTTGCATTTCTCCCTGTTACATACAATTCTATTAGTCTTTGCCTATTGTTCAAGCTTATCTAGATCCTTCTGAATCCTTTCTGTCTTCTCTAATGTTAGCTATCCCTCTCAGCTTTGCAGCATCTGCAAATTTGATTAGTTTACCTTCGGTTCCCTTTTCTAGATCATTTATAAAAATGTTGAACAACACTGGGGCTGGGACAGAGCCTTGTGGTACCCCACCTGAAACACTCTTCTAATTGAACGTGCAACCATTTATATTACCACTCTGAGTATGATCACTGAGCTAGCTATAAATCCACATAAGACAAAACCGTAGCCTTGTCAATCCCATAATTGGCCATTTTTTCAATACGAATAGTATGAGATACTTTATCAAATGCTTTGCTGGACTCGAGAAAAATTATATCTACTGCATTTCCCTGATCTACCCTGTCATTGATTCCATCATAGATGACAATTACCGTAGATTAGTCTGGCATGACTTGTTTGTTACAAACTAATGTTGGCTCTGGTTAATTACTGCATTCCTATCCAAGTACTTACATAATTTAATAATTTTTTCAAAGATCTTTCCTGGTATAGAAGTAAAGCTCACTGGCGTGTAATTTCCTGAATTCATCTTATTTCATTTTTTGAAGATAGGGACAACATTTTCTAAATTTCTACATTTTTAAATTAATTTAGATTAGCTAAGTGTTCCCTAACCATCTCTCTGTTTATAGATAGTGAGGATTCTTTTATTACTTCAATAGTACAATGAAGGTGTTAGGGTCTGTGGAACGCACCTAATAGATATTGTAGAGAGGTGCGTTCGCAGCCCGGGGTCCACCGTGCAGGCGAAGCCCGCTGCTAGTAGGATGGTGAAAGTAGCGAACTCTGTTATCCCGAAGAGTCGCTAAAATAAACGCCGTAGCGCGCTGTGGCAGTTAGTGCGAACTCTGTTAATCCCCAGAGCCGCTAACGGGAATGCCACAGCACTATATGGCGGTAAGTACGAACTCACTTAACTTCAGTGAGCCGCCAAGTAAAACACTAGGGCGCTGAACCAGCGTTATAAAGCGAACCCTGTTGCATCACAGAGTTGCTGAGAAAAAGACTGTGTCCTGTTAGACTCACAGGGATACACAGATAACTGCTGTGCGGATAACAGTCCGTGATCATGCAGACAGCAATGCAATCAAGCAATCTCCTCACCGGAGAAGCTGGTATTCTAGGGGCTTATTTCAGCCAAGCCCTAACCGCGTACATCCAAATCTCCTCTCCGGAGAAGCCGGTATTCTAGGGGCTTTTTTCAGCTGAGCCCTAACCACATGCGTACATGATCACACTGGCGCAAAGCACATAATGCAATTGATACTAGCGCATGGCGGCCCAGCCATGCCACCCTTTTATAGTAACAGCTACAGGACCTGCCAGAAAAAGGACCAATGAGAAACTGTTCCAAAACACATGTAGTTTCAGGACCTTCCAGGTGGACCAATAGGAGCTGCTGCAGTACCTGAACATGTGACCCCTGATCTCCAATGAGAGATCTTACCCTGGGCATGCTCAGAAGGGGAAACGCAGGACTTCGGCCCAAAGATGTCTGCTCCAGCACTGGCTATAATAGAAGATCCAGGAGGGGCAGCAGCAAGTCTCTGCACAGTATTGGAATGGGCAAGAAGCTGGGACCGACGTCTCTGCTGAGCAGGCTCCACTGCGGACGGAGATGGATGGGAGACCGCAGCAGGGATGGCTTGAGATTTCCCCTATGCAGAAGTGGGAACTTGACCCCTAACAGAAGGTCAGTTGATGTTACATTTGCTTAGAGAATGCAGATGCAAAATAGGAATTTAAAAGTTCAGCCTTCTCAACATAATTTTTGACCACTTCACCGTTTTCATCCTGCTATCCTAATTTCCCCAGTATCATTGACAATCATTTTTCACCTATTGTACCCTTATTGAAAATAACTACGAATTTAGCATTAAAGAATTTTATAAAAGCTCCACAAGGGCACAGTGTCAATTGAACTTTGGCAATCATGGTGCCCCAGTACCAGTTGTAGTTCTCATAAGACAAAGCCTCAGTGCTTCTATATCATAGCCAGCTATAGGGAATGGCCAATAGACAGCTAAGGTATAAGTCCAAGTGTCTCAATGCCAGTATGCTCACATATAACTCTTTCATCCTGTGCCACAGTTCAATAAAGGGGAAGATTTTTGGAGACATAATCATGATATTCCATGTAATTCAAGATTATCCATTCAATTTGGGACATTAGGAATGTCTGAGTCATCCATATGCTTCACAATTAGAAATAAGAATAATAACTGTGATGTCATTGAGGTCTGGAAACATGCTCCATATTCATCCAAAATGTTTTCACACGTATAGGATCTTTTAAGAATTTTTTTTTTGCTGAAGAGAAAAACATGAAATGGTGTTTCTGTTGGATATCAGCCTTTAATTACATGTTTGAGAACACTACATCTTTTTAAGCTGTGTGTTGTAAGAAAAACATTGACTTTTAAAATCTACTTCACAGAGCATATGTATTGAATGTATATGCAGTTCTGGTAGAGGGAATGTTCAGTTTGGTGGTAAATCAGACATCTCAATTGAAATGTTATGTGAACCACTAGAGGTTTGAATGATCTTTGTCCAGCTTCTGGTGTCAAATTTTTCTAATGGGTAAAACAATGCTGTGTGTGGAACTGTTTTAGGGTAAAATTCAAGTTGAGGTCCAAGATTTGAAAAATTAATTGGTTTCTAGAAACAGCAACACTGTCTGTGTCTAATATTTACAGCTCTTAACCATTCATGTCAACTACAATATCAGGTATACTTGTGTACAGAGTCTCTTTTATCAATTCTGGAGAGCTTCTTTAACATCTCCACCATCCTCCGAAAAAAGAAATGCTCTTTGGTCCATGTGTGATTAGAGTTCAAGAATAATAATTGTCTAGTGCTCATGCTTATAGCTAAGTTTTTACCTGCTGTTAGATGTCTTAACAACTTTATATGTACATCACATAAATAATAACTGTGTATAGAATGCACAAAGGTATACTTTGCCATAGCTCTGGATCTAAATACCCAAGTAAAAAGTAGTGGCTTTGTTAGCAATCATAACCTGTCACCAGGCTTTTCCTATATAAAATACGGCTACTACCATTAGAACGTTTTTTACAACATAATGGAATGCTGTAAAAAAGTCCCCAATCCAGTCTGCAGGTCCAAAAAAATAGCTTTTATTATAATTACAGATAGGCGGTCTGGTACGATTTACAGCTCTGCTCTATATCCAGCGCCTCTTCTCTTCTTGCTGCACTGTGTCCTCCATCGTGCTTCTGTACAGGCGTGCTTCTGTCAGTCCTGCAGAGGGCAGAACAAAGTACTGTAGTGCATATGCACCAGGAAAGGCCAAAGAGCACCGATGACCCGGAAGTAAAGTCAGCCATGTACACTACAGTACTTTTCTCTGCCCTAAGTAGGGCAGAAAGAAGTGCACCTGTGCAGGAGTGCATTGGAGGAGACTGTGTGGATGAAGCAGGGCAGGAGGAGGGCAATCGCAAGAAGAGAGGAGGCGCCAGATCAAGCATAATAAAATATATTTCTAAGGATTTGGAGACTGGATTGGGGACTTTTTTGCAGCATTACTGCATGCTGTAAAAAAGGCCATAATGGTGGTGACCGTACTTTATATGGGAAAACCTGGTAATAGGTTCCTTTCAACATTAGATGAGCTGATCGTTTGAATTCAAATTCTCTGGCTTTGCTGAATTATACCCAAAAATGAAATTCAAGTTGAGTAAATTGACTGTGAATCGCATTATTAAAAAACTCTGCCTGGAAAATACATGTATAATACTCTGAGGTCTCCAAAAAGTATATTAACCCTTTACCCCAAGGGTGGTTTGCATGTTAATGACCGGGCCAATTTTTACAATTCTGATCACTGTCTCTTAATGAGGTAATAACTCTGGAATTCTTCCATGTATCCTGGAGATTCTGACATTGTTTCTCATGACATATTGTACTTCATAATAGTGGTAACATTTCTTTGATATGACTTGCGTTTATTTGTGAGAAAAATAGAAATTTGGCAAAAATTCTGAAAATTTCGCAATTTTCCAAATTTAAATTTTAATGCCCTTAAATCACAAATATATGTCACACAAAATACTTAATAAGTAACATTTCCCTCATGTTTACTTTACATCAGCACAATTTTGGAACCAACATTTTTTTTTGCTAGGAAGTTATAAGGGTTAAAAGTTGACCAGCGATTTCTCATTTTTATAACACCATTTTTTTTTAGGGACCACATCACATTCAAAGTCACTTTGAGGGGTCTATATGATAGAAAATCCATGTTTGCAGAGTGTGAAGAATAAAGCAAAGGCTGGTATTAAGGTGCTGCTAGTGCACACTGAATGTCAATACAGGTACACTGAGTGTCAATACTGGCCTCAAATCTTTTATACTGGCCGTGATAGCCCTTCTGATTGGCTGTGCTAAACTATGTGATGTGATAGCTGCTGGGCATTATAGCTGCACCTGACATCATTAGCATACTGAATAAGTTTTCAGCAGGGGCGTACCGTCAATAGTAGCAGATCACGCACCTGCTATGCGGCCCGGACAGGTGAGGGGGTCTGCGATGGCCGCTGCGGTTTGGCAGCTGTGCTGTGCTGACACAGTACTATCTCCTTTAATTAAATGAAAGCGCCGGCCGCTGTATACCCCCTTGAAGCTCCCTTTCCTTGTTTCCTGGTCAGCAGTTGGCTGAAGTCTCTGGCTGGATTTGCATAAGAACGCCACGCCTCCTGGCAGCCAGAGAGCAGCACACGTGCATTGCAGGAAGCAAGAAGCAGAAAGCAGAAAACATTCATGAGACGGTGAGCCCGGCTGGCTGGGGGACGGGGTTGATTCTTTTTTGTTAAATGTGTCCCCTCACTGTGCTGGCACTTTACATTTACAATGGCTCTGGCTGCACTTTGCACCTTTTGTTGGGGGGGCGCCCCATCCAGACTTTTGCTATGGGGCCCATGATTTCTATGTACGCCCCTGGTTTTCAGCAGTGTAATAAATGGAGCTGAACATTTTTGGGGGGGTTAATCCTTGCAAATCGAATAGCAGAATGTTTAAATTTGCGAGGACCTGTGAATTTCAGGAAATTCGACTCTACTATTAACATTCAGCAGTGTATAGAAACTCCACAAATGTAGCAGAAAGGATGACAGCTCACCTATTGCTGCTAAATATGTAGGAGCGTGGAAGTTCGTCCTGACTAGACATGAAGGTAATCAAAAGGAAAATGGATTCAAGCTCCAGTTAAAACTTAATCCTTTACTTGAGAAGTTAAAATTCCATGGAAAATCTTGGGGAGAATAAGACAGGGTTGACAGACATATTGCCACGCTTTTCAGATGCACTCCAGTCAAAGCTGATGCATTGCTGGAGTCAGGGTCTCTTTCCCTAAATTATGCTTCTCACAGATGGGTAGCAAAAGCCTGGTACACAAATTCCCTTAACCTCTTCATTACACACAGTGGGGAAAATATTTAATACACTGCAGATTTTGCAGTTTTCCCATCAGCAAAGAGTGTAGAGGTCTGTAATTTTTATCATAGGTACACTGTGAGAAACAGAATCTTAAAAAATAATTCAGAAAATCATATTTCATGATTTTTACATAATTAATTAGCATTTTATTTCATGCTGGATTTGATACAATAGAAAAACAGAACTTAATATTTGGTACAGAATCTTTTGTTTGCAATTACAGAGGTCAGACGTTTCCTGTAGTTCTTGACCAAGTTTGCACGCACTGCAGCAGGGATTTTGGTCACTCTTCCATACAGATCTTCTCTAGATCTTTCAGGTTTTGGGGCTGTTGCTGATCAACATTGAGTTTCTACTCCCTCAAAAGATTTTCTATTGGGTTCAGTTCTGGAGACTGGCTAGGCCACTCCAGGAACTTGAAATGCTTCTTATGGAGCCACTCCTTAGGTGCCCTAGCTGTGTATTTCGGGTCATTGTCATGCTGGATGACCCAGTCATGACCCATCTTCAATGCTCTTACTACGGGAAGGAGGTTGTTCACTCTGATCCTGCCTCTTTCCCCCACATGATGACTGATTTAATGAGTCATCATGTGCCCTTAAGAGCAGTGGGTGGAGCAGTGCTCTGCTCGCTGCTGTTATTCAGTTAAATCCCACTGTCAATTACTGACAGAGGGATTTAACACGAGCTGGACAGAATCGCGTTATTCATCCTTCCCATTGGTGCCTCTGTCATGTAATCTTGGGGCACCGATGGTTGTCATCACAACTGGAGATCTGATTATGCTTGTTATTACGATACTCCTGTGATTGTCGGCTCATGGCCGGCAGTCATAGGAGATCATAATTTTAGCTATTCATAGCAGTTCTGATGTATTGTTATGTATAGCACAGGCGATCAGATGATCAGAGCTTCAAGTCTCCAAAAGGTTTTAAAATATGAAAAAATAAAAAACACAAAAGCTTGTCAGCCCCTTTTGCCCCATTGATAATAAAACATACTTGGTATTGCTGTGATCACAAATGTCCAATCTATCAAAATATAAAGTATCAAAATATAAAATAAATGAATCTGATTGGTAAGAAGAAACAAAATTAAAACACCAGAATTACATTTTTTTGGCCCCCCCTGAGGAAGCCAACGCGAAGCCCACATTGGGGCAAGTGGTGTGTCATATGTGTAAAGCCCCCATCACACTAAGCGAGATCACTAGCGAGATCGCTGCTGAGTCACAAGTTTTGTGACGCAACAGCGATCTCAGCAGCAATCTCGCTATGTTTGACACGTACCAGCGATCAGGCCCCTGCAGTAAGATCGCTGGTCATGTTGGAATGGCCTGGACCTTTCGTTGGTTGTTGAGATCTCGCTGGGTAGCATGCATCGTGTGTTTGAAACCTTTTACCAACGATCTCGCTAGCGACACAGGTCGCTACGGGTCGCCGATCGTGGCTGCGTCGTTGGGAAGATCTGACTGTTTGGCATCTCACCAGCGACCACATAGTGACGCAGCAACAATCCCTGCCAGGTCGTATCGTTGTTGGGATCGCTGCTGCGTCGCTGAGTGTGACGGTACCCTAATAACCTGTGGGGACATGGTGGTGTCTGAATATATCAGCTTTGATCTGATTTCAGGCACAGGCTTACTATATAGCTTTCATATCTCCCCCGCTATCTTCTATTGTCTCTGAGGTTTACATAAGCACTATGCACTTTACTACTATGGTAAAAATGCCCATGTGATGTAATATGGTTGTACATGCCTTTCTCTATCTGATCCTGTCTCTGTTTTGTCTCTATTACTGATATATATATATATATATATATATATATATATTATAGTATATTGCTAATATGTACTAATATTCATTTTATAATAATCATGTAATAAACTTATACCTTTTTATATATAACATTTTTTGACACATTGCTCCATTTCTTTCCTGTATTGCAAAATTCAATAAGAGGCAATCAAATATGTATTACACATTATGGAATCAGTATAACATCAGCAGCCACAAAATTAGCCATCACCAGCCCCAGATTCTGAAAATGAAAATGTTATGGGTCTTGAAAAATTTCCAGGTTTTTTTTTCATTACTTAAATAAAAAAAGCAACTATACAAACTAGGTATCTGCATACTCATACTGACCTGTAAAATCATATTGCCTGGTCAGTTTTAGCATATAGTGAATGTAGTAAATAAAAAAATAAAAAAACAATGTGGAATTGCACTTTTCTGCAACTTCACCGCACTTGGAATTTTCTTCCTGTTTTCCAGTACAATATATATGGTAAAATCAATGGTTTCACTCAAAAGTGTAATTTGTCCAGGAAAAAAAATCCTCATATGGCCATATTGAAGGAAAAATAAAAAAGTTAAGGCTCTTGAAAAAAAGGGAAAGAAAAACAAAAACTAAAAAAGCGGAAAAAGTCCCAGGGGTGAAGAGGGTAAATGCACTTCCTATATGAATATACAAACATAAAGCATGGGAGACTTTCTTGTCACCTCTATTTCTTCATAGATTATAAGATCTTATGAGTATGGCCTTATTTTCTTTGTACATGTACTCCCTGCAATGTAAAGCTACACCTATTAGTAAAGTTCTTGTTAGCAGAGTACAAATGTTAGTTAATGAGTCTGCCTCAGCTTGGTGTTCCTCTTTAAACATACTACTATCGGAGATTAAGGACATGCAGCTCTGCAGGTGTTTTCTTGCTTTATAGCTACTTTAGCAGAGAATTGCATCATAAACCATTGATTTGCACGAAATGCACCTAGTACAGAATAATCTAACTAAAATGCCCTAATTACACAATAACTTTTAAATGAACTTGTTAAAATCTAATTAGACAGAGAGAAAGCAGACAGGAATATGTAGCAGTAATTATGACCAGACATGTACACGCATTAAAATGCCTAAGATCACAATAATGATTGGGCTCCTATTACTTTTTACTTAATTACATTTTTCAGTAAATTTACAGTAGTTTAAAGCAAAATTCATTTGAGAAACTTGTCGTGTAAAACAGTAAATGTGAAAAATCCCTTGTTGTTGAGGTGTTCCAATTTCTACATTTTTGTTATCCAGTCTTCACATTTTTTGCAAGATGAAAAATTTTGTTAAATAAACACATAAATCAGATCCACTTTTGATGCTGCTTAGAGTTAATTATTTGGCCACTTGATTCACAGATTACCAACGTGCTTTAACCTGTTAATGATCAGAATGACACTGTTGGGCGTTTTATTCGTTATCTGGAAATGGCGATAAGTTTTTGTTAAGTTATCCAAATTATTTTAAAAGTGTCTTTAATTCTGTGTTACATGGGTATTTATTTTAGTACCACTTGTTGAAATATTTTTTCATTTTCAGATTATTAAAAGATTGTTTCTTATTCACCCTAACTCATGCAAATGCCAGATAAATTGCCCTCTCATAGGCCAGTATTATAATTAATTCCTAAAACATTTAGTCATGCAACCCAAAATGTTCAACAAGGATCCAGAAATGGATGAACCTGTGATAACCTCTGAAAAGTTTTTCGTAGAAGTGCTATGACATGGAACATGCCCTGTGAAGCCAAAAGACAGAACTATGAGCTAGGCAGATGTCGTTCTGTTTGGAATTAATCTTATATGCAATTTTAAAGTGTTATAGGTAAAAATCAGAGGGGTATCTAGGTTTTCTGGCACCCGGGGAAAGAATTTAATTTGGCACCCCCCCAAAGCACATATGCGATATGCACGTTTAGTCACGTTCCGACAAGCTGCTCTCCCTAATTCTCTCAATGTTCAGTGAAAAATTGAGAGAAGCAGGAAGAAAAGCTAGTTGACATGTGACCCTAAGCATGAAAATCGCATATGACTGAAGTGGCTGGAAACTGTAAGCAGAGATGAATCCTGACAGTGGGTATATTACACGCTGTTAGGATTGGCTACAGGGCTTTATTTTAAAAGTAAAAAGGGCGTGTCCAGGTTTGAAATGAAAGTCTACATTCACTCTATGTGACTGCAGGCTTCTGAATTCTTGCAGCGCATGCACCGCACACATTTAGGATGCTCCCTTGCGGTGGCAAAGTGGACTGTCATGTCAGCACACGTATACGATTTCTTTACGTCTGGCCACATTCTGACTAGATGTGTCCGGCCTCGCTCAATTCATTTTCATTGAGTGAGGCCACACTTACATGTATTTTATGCTTCTAATAGATAGTTGTATATTTGTGTGATCTATTTTTACAATAGTGGATATGGTGATTTATCCTTGTATTAATGTTTTTGGTCTTTTATGTTTTAGTATATGCCTTTGTCTAATATATACGTTACATTATTCATGTAATTACATGCTAGATTATGTAGTTATATGTTGTGAATACTTTGGAGGCGACTTCTGAGCTGGGGCTCCCTCCGGTGGTTGCTGAGGGAAATTAACTAATTACTGAATGGCCTTCAGCTGGCTCTGAATGGTATGATATAAGTGACCTGAGTTCCCATCAGCCTTGCCGGTAATCAATTGTTCCTTCTGGTCTTGCTTGGAGCACAGCTTGCTTTCCTGCTCTCATTCAGATAAGTGTTTTTTTTTTTTTTCCTCTGTTGGATTTTCACTGCTGGTTTGCTGCTTGTAGTGGTCTGCAGCCTGGTCCCCTTTTGAGGTCTGGCGCTGCATTTGTGCTCTTTTTGTGTTTGCACTTTTGCTTTGTTCCTTTGTCACTTTTTGTTTGCTGAGTTGTGAGTTACACCAGAGATCTGATTTAGGTGGTAGCGATAGTGTGATCTCAGGTTTTTTGTTAATCAGAAGTGTTGGTAATTTTGTCAGGGTTTTTTTAGGTTGCAGTCAGAATTCTTTCTTATACTTTTCTATCTAGGCAGATTGGGCCCCAGCATTTGCTCATTCTATTTTCTGTCTGTGTCCGTGTTTTCTTCTTGTCTAACCACCATTACATGTTTGGGGGCTTCATATTTCTTTGGGGATTCTGCTCCAGGGCAGATAGCTTTCATCTTTTTGCCTTTAGGTGTAGTTATCTCTCCGGCTGTGACGAGGCGTCTAGGATCACCGTAGGTACGCTCCACGGCTACTTCTAGTGTGGTGGTTAGTTTAGTGTACTGCAATCCAATAGTTACCAGCCTCTCTGGTGTATTACTACTTTAGCTATTTTTTTGCAATTTCTCCTCAGCTACCGAAACATAACAGTTATATATGCTTTGATCTACTTTTTTGATAGCAAACTAGACTATGTGTTTAACAAACGCCCCTAAAACAAACGGATCTAACTCATTAACTCCTTCACCAGAAATACGCCGGGTCATGTGGTCACTTTTTAAAGTCCATTTAAAGCAATAGTCCATAAGCACCCTGGCCCCTTGCACATGAAAAGACAGGAACAGTCCAGACCTACAGTACATTCAGTTACCTTATCTTCACGCTCACTGCAGCCACTGGTGATGAGGATCCAGGAAAACAACACAGGCAGCATTTTGATCCAACCAACTTTACTTTACAAGAAAACAATTCAAAATCGAAGCGGTGAGCGGTCCAGCTCACCTCAAGCCATCTTGATTGGGTTCAGGTCTGGTGACTGTGGAGGCCAGGTCATCTGGCATAGCACCCCGTCACTCTCCTTCTTGGTCAAATAGCCCTTACACAGTCTGGAGGTGTGTTTGGGGTCATTGTCCTGTTGAAAAATAAATGATGGTCCAACTAAAAGCAAACCGGATGGAATAGCATGCCGCTGCAAGATGATGTGGAAGCCATGCTGGTTCAGTATGCCTTCAATTTTGAATAAATCCCCAACAGTGTCACCAGCAAAGCACCCCACACATCACACCACCCTCTCCATGCTTCACGGTGGGAACCAGGCATGTAGTGTCCATCCGTTCACTTTTTCTGCGCACAATGCAGTAATCAAAGCAAAAGGTGTCTACTTTGAAGAACCTAGAATATAAGACATATTTTCAGTTGTTTCACACTTTTTTGTAAAGTGTATTGTATAATTCCACATATGTTACTTCATAGTTTTGATGCCTTCAGTGTGATTCTACAATTTTCATAGTCATGAAAATACAGAAAAATCTTTGAATGAGAAGGTGTGTCCAAACTTTTGGTCTGTACTGTATGCATGGGACAAAGATACGCTGGAGGAGTCTCCACTATTTCTCCTGCTCCGTACCCCCTCCAGCGGTGGTCCCATAGCTCCCTGAGTCACTTGCTCCGGTGATTCATCTTCAGCCGCTACATATTGTCCATGCACTGCTTCTTCCTGTTGGACCACAGGAGCTGCGGCCGATGCGGTGGGCCGTTCACAGCTTGGGGTTTCCTGTGGTCGTCCTTCCTCCTCCAGACTGGAGACCATTGTTATGGTCATCGCATACAGCCCTCGAGGCCCTTGCTCCTTAATGAAAGTAATACGGTCCCTTAACTGCAGAGGACCGTTAAAATGAAGGGACCCGGCATTAACACAGACCTTAGCTCCAGTACCGGTCTCCTGGATAAATCAGTATCCCCTCGTAGGGTCAAGGTGCCGGATCACACAGCTGGTCATCTGTCCAGCCATAGATTCCCCTCCGGGGCAATGAAGTTCCTTGACAATGCGGCACTCTCGCCGTTTCTTTTCCTAAATCTCTCCGGATCCACGGGCCTCTCAGCAGTAGGCTCCTGGGGCTCCTCCATGCACGTGTCGCTGGTTCCAGACAGAACAGGTGCAGGCCTGGAGCATGCAGGCGTCACGAACACCGGGGACTACAGTGAGGCCAGGTGCTACGTCCGACGTTGATCCTCTCGCGCGGGTAGCGGAAGCTGGTGATCGCGGTCGTGACATTCCCCCTCAGGGCAGCTTCCAGAGTCTTTCGGACTACTTCTGGTTCCTGTTGGGGCACAGCCAATCCCTCGAATTTCTCGTCCTCCACTGGCTGCTCTTCCGGTCGCTGGAAAGGGTGCCATTCCTCAAACTCCTCTGACACCAGGCCTTGAAACACAGGCCCGTTTCCAGACCGTGGGGTATTGCCATGTTCAATAGAAATTCTGGGACAAATTTTGTTGCCATTTTTACCTACTTCTTGTGTGAAAATGTAAAATCTTTGACTAAAACAAAATTTTGGTGGTAAAAATATAGTTATTTTGTCCTCACTGCCCAATGGTATAAAATTCTGTGACACACCCAGGGTGTCAATATAATTACTGCACCCCTAGATGAATTCATTGAGAGGTGTAGTTCATAAAATGGGGTCACTTATGGGGGGTCTGCTGTTTTGGCATCTCATGGGCTCTCCCAGTGGATCATGGCACTTGCAAACCATAACAGTAAAATCTGGTGCTCCTTCCCTTCTGAGCTCTGCCATGGGCCCAAACAGTGGTTTACCCCCACATATAGGGTATTAGCATACTCAGGACAAATTGCACAATAACTTTTGGGGTCCAATTTCTTCTGTTACCCTTGGGAAAGTAAAATATTGGGGGCGAAAAAATCATTTTGGTGGAAAAAAATATGATTTTTTATTTTTACAGCTCAACGTTATAAACTGTGAAAAACTTGGGGGTTCAAAGTGCTCACCGCATATCTAGATAAGTTCCTTAGGGGGTCTAGTTTCCAAAATGGTGTCACTTGTGGGGGGTTTCTAGTGCTTAGGCACATCAGGGGCTCTCTGTTAGAATCTATTCAGTTTGACCATCCGCCATCTTGTTGTGGTTTCTGGCTGCTGGTCCGTTTTCCCTGGTACTGGGCTTGTCATTGTTCAGGTGATTATATCACCCTTTATTACCCTGCACCTGCCTCCCAGTCCTTGCTCGACAACAGAGTTAATCCGCTTGAGTTCTGGCTAGGAGCCTTGATAGCTTTGTGCTATACTTTGTGCAGTTCTGGGACCTCTAGTTCTGCTTGCTTAGGCTACTTTCACACATCAGGCTTTTTGAATCAGGCGCGGTCAGGCGTCGCGCCGGAGCGCCGGATGCGGCAATGAAATAAAAAACCTGATACGCCGGATGCCTGATCAGTTTATCGGATCAGGCAGAAAACCGGATCCGGCGCATCAGTTTCATCCGGTTTTTTTGACGGATTCTGACGGATCCGTTTTCCAATCACGCCCCTTTCATTTCAAAATCTGATTGGCTATTGTAAATCCTATATATACAGTGTTCCTACAGAACATCTTTGACAGGTTGTAGAGGAGCATTTTTGAGAGAAGAGCAAGTGACTGATGAAGATGGAGGCGATTATTGGTAATATTTTCCGGAATCTTGTGGATTTCACAGCAGAGGCGAATCGCTTGTGTTTTATCGTTATGGAGAAGGAGAGAGGGATCGAGCAGCGCCTAAAGCGTCAGCGACAGCGCCGCCGTCGGATGTGGATACACCCATCACGGCACAGAGACTAACCCGTGGAGTCTATTCAACACTCAATATGGAGTTAAGAGAGAATCCACATAAATTTTTTTCTTATCTTCGTATGAAGAAGGCAACCTTTGACATGTTGGTGGAGAGGATTGAAGACAAGATCAGGAGATGTGACACGTATTGCCGGTATTCGATTTCTCCGTCGGAGCGTCTCATGGTGACAATAAGGTAAGCTATTACTTTTGAATGTGTTTGCTTGCACACAGTTGTATTGTTGTTTCGTATTCTAGGACTAAAAGGCAACAGAAGGATTACTACCAGTGCAATAAAAAATGGTCAAAAACTTGTGTGTGCTTATTTCATTCAATTGCATATTTTTGTGTATCTTTGCGGGAAATGTTTAATACAATGTGGTTATTGTTATATTTTTTTTTTATTTCAAACTTTTATGCTATGTGGGTAGTGCCATGTTCTGTTTTTGCGTACTTTTAATAGTTTGTGGGTAGTGCCATCTTCTTTTTTTGCGTAATGAAATACAATGTGGCTATTGCTCTATTCTGTTTTGGCGTACTTTTAATAGTTGGTGGGTAGTGCTGTGTTCTTTTTAGGGATACTTGTAAATGTTGTCATTATTGTTTTATACTATGTGGGTAGTGATATATTCTGTCTTTTCACTTTTAAAATTTTTATACCTGAGATCTGAGCATTGATAGTGTATTTTTTTTTTTTTTAGATTCCTTGCAAGTGGAGAATCACTCTCTTCACTCCATTTCCAATTTCGTTTGGGAATCTCAACCATATCGGGCATAATAAAGCACACATGCCGTGCACTCTGGGACTGTTTGGTCTCGGAATATATGCCTGAACTGACCACACAGCGGTGGATGGAAATAGCTGATAAATTCGAAAAGATATGCCAATTTCCAAATTGTCTTGGAGCGATAGATGGCAAACATGTCAGAATTGTGAAGCCATCAGGAAGTGGATCACAATTTTTTAACTATAAAAAATATTTCTCCGTTGTGTTGATGGCCATCGCCGATGCCGAATATAGGTTCATTGCAGTTGACATAGGGTCATATGGTCGATCTAACGATTCTCAAGTATTCAAAATTTCAGCAATGGGCCGTCGACTGTATGGCAACACATTCAATTTCCCAGCCCCTAGGCCGCTGCCTCAAACCACAGGCCCACCTATGCCATATGTGTGTGTTGGTGATGAGGCTTTCCAGCTATCAGAACATTTACTGAAACCATATGCCAGCAGAGGACTGAACCATACCAAACGTATTTTCAATTACCGGCTCACTAGAGCCCGAAGAATGGTGGAGTGTACATTTGGAATACTTACTGCAAAGTGGAGGGTGCTAATGACAGCCATCAATTTGAAAACGGAAAACTGTTGACGAAGTAATAAAAGCTTGTGTGGTACTCCACAATGTTGTGATCTCAAAAGAACAATTGACCATTGAGGACCACCATCAACAAACAAGTTTACATGATTACCATAATAATACTAATAGAAGTTCTGTTGCTGTTTCTAGGATGAGGGACAGATTTGCCCAGTACTTTATTTCAGCCGAAGGACAGGTAGACTGGCAGGATGACCGTGTGTGATCAATTGTTATGTTTGTACCTAAATGTAATGTTTCTGTCTTTACCATTGGTACTGTTATTAATGTTTAATACACATGTAACCTTACATAATCTGTAACATTATAAATAAATGAGAGACAAAAAATTGAATCAACCAATTCAAAATTTATTAAACCAATATTTTTAAACGTTTGTAAATGTTAAATTTCAAAATATCTTTGATAAAAAATTTTTTGTCATTCAAAGACTGTTTTTTTTTTTAGAAAAAACATTTGTACATAACATTATAACGATGTGTATTGTGTGGTGGACATACTATTGGAGGGGCTGCGGGACAATTCGACTGTGGGAGTGTGTAGAGAGGACTGTGATGCTGGTGGAAAAGGAACAGTAAGAGGTGAAGGGGTGGAAAGGGTTAAAGAATGGGAAGACAAGTTGGAGACTGATTCGGTGATGGGTGGTGGAGTGCAGGGTGGGGCAGGTACTGGAGGAGCAACTGACATGGTAGGGAATTGGTAGGGGGAAGGAGATTGGTAAGAGGTGGGAGTGTGGTACGGGGTAGGTTGTTGGTACGGGGTAGGTGGCTGGTACTGGGGGGTTGTTGGTACTGAATAGGTGACAGGAGTTGTTGAGGGGACTGGAGTTGGTAATGTGGCTCAAGTTGGGAAGGTGGCTGAAGTTGGGAAGGTGGCTGAAGTTGGGAAGGTGGCTGAAGTTGGGAAGGTGGCTGGTACTGGGAAGGTGGCTGAAGTTGGGAAGGTTGCTGAAGTTGGGAAGGTGGCTGGTACTGGGAAGGTGGCTGAAGTTGGGAAGGTTGCTGAAGTTGGGAAGGTGGCTGGTACTGGGAAGGTGGCTGAAGTTGGGAAGGTTGCTGAAGTTGGGAAGGTTGCTGAAGTTGGGAAGGTTGCTGAAGTTGGGAAGGTTGCTGAAGTTGGGAAGGTGGCTGAAGTTGGGAAGGTGGCTGGTACTGGGAAGGTTGGTGATAGTGGGGAGGTTGCTGGAACTGTGGAGGTGGCTGATAATGAATAAGAGGGGGAGGAGGCACGCTCACTGTAGGGGGTGGAGGTGGAGGAACAACTGGGGTGGATGTAGGATGGGAGACAACCTGCACTAGAGCAGCATGGCACGTGTGCATCACAAACATCTGCTGGTCAGCAGATAGAGGATCTATGCGCTCCGCAACCGACCGAAAAAAACTGTGGTTCGGGGATCCTCTTACCTCAGAACGCACACTTTCCAGAAGTGTCTTCACCTCACCAACTAGTGAGGTTATCTGATTAACGCCTGCGGTAACTTGCTCAGATAGCAACTTAAGGCAGTTCTGGAAAGATGCGTTAATGTGTAATAACTCGGGCGCATAGTTACTTTCCTGACCCCTCTGCCGTTGCCGCCCAGTAGCCGCAGATGTACTAGAGGTGGCAGGGGCAGAAGGGTGGGGCAAAGGAAAATCTATCTGTTGACCAGCAGATTCATGTAATGCACTCGGCCACGCTGCTGCAGCGCTGGTTGAGGGGAAAGAGGGCTCACGTGTGGGTGCAGATGGGTCGGGGCGGTCAATCTGTCCCTCGGTGCCGGTCTCCTCAGGGATCGCCTCAGAAGGGCCCAACTCTGCGGGCGCCCGAGTGCTGCTCACCGTGCTGTGGAATAAAGAGAAAATATACAATTAATAAACTGTATTTAAATGGCCCTGGCTGTGAAAAAAAATGTAGACATACATGTAATTTTTAATATTTACCTTCTGGTGACCATTGTTTCACGCAGGAACGCCAGAGCTCTTGCATACTTATATTTACTCTGGCGTCCTGAAGAACCACTCGGGGCCCGCATTTCTTTGTTGAACTCTTTCTTGAAGCGATCCTGATAGACCGCCAACGCTTCACAATTCTCTCCCCTGAAACGAGATAGCACAAATAGGTTATTATTTCATACATACATGTTTTCAAAACAGTCCTCATGTCAACCATGGGTCATGTTTTCAGTATTTACATAGTGTTGGACCTAAGGAAATCCAGAAAACATGACCTCTTGTGGTTCAAGAGGACTGGAGTTGTGGAAACACAGGTTTAAATCCAGCATCCCTACTGAACTGTATATACTTACGCATTTTAGTCTGTGACCGAGCTTCGAGGTCCTCCCAGTATCCAACAAGTAGGGAACAAACTTCATCCCAGAGCCGACGGGTCACTATCTGATCAGAATGGCGGCGGTCCCCATGTTCCACAGCGGCTCCCGCTCTCTAATCAGATCTATCAATAGATCGATGTCGATCCCCTCCTCTCCGTCTGAGTCGGGAGCACGCTGTGAAGCCTTTAAAAAAAAATGTGAATAAAAAATTTTAATTAATAAAATTATTAAAAACATTTTTTTAAAACTAAAAAAAAAAAAAAAATTATACTTACAGATGGAAGACCGCCGCGTTCTTCATGTCGACTCTGGGAGGCACTGGTTTGACCTCTTGAAGCCACAGGTGCGGAAGACTGCCAAAAAAAAAAAAAATATATTAAATTTAATTTCCTTTTTTTTTTTTTTTTTTTAGGATGTGTTGTGTAGTGAGATGTTGTGTTGTAATGATGGATGCAGGAAACTTACGAATTGCGAGCCCACTCCGGGTATCTGTCCACCACGTCCTTCTTCTGGGAGCTCCTCTGGTTCAGATTCCTGTATTGAAAAAAAAAAAAAAGGAAAATAATAAAAAAAAAATTCACCAAATGATTTTGGAAAAATATTTGGTTAAAAATTACCGTTAAACGCTGCCGATGATGAGAGGGCTCCCAGAAGAACTACTGTCCTGCCGCCTGTACTCCATTCTATCAGAGATGGTCGTCTGATGTGCATTAAAGAGGAAAATAAAACAAAATAATAAATAGCCACAATCATGCTCCGTGCTGAAAGAAAAAAAATCTTGGTTTCAGTTATTTGGTATGTGATATTTACCGTCTCCTGGATGGCGCCTGCTCCTCTTCTTCCTCTGCCTCTGGTTGTGGTGGTGTCACAGACCGCGGCCTCCTATGCTGTACTCTGCAGTGTAACAAAAGTAACAAAAAGGAGAAAAAAAAATGGCTCAAAACAGGGACCGGTATGAAAGACAAAAGTTCTGTTTGCGGTTATTTGTTATGTGATATTTACCGTCTCCTGGATGGCGCCTGCTCCTCTTCTTCCTCTGCCTCTGGTTGTGGTGGTGGTGGTGTCACAGACCGCGGCCTCCTATGCTGTACTCTGCAGTGTAACAAAAGTAACAAAAAGGAGAAAAAAAAAATGGCTCAAAACAGGGACCGGTATGAAAGACAAAAGTTCTGTTTGCGGTTATTTGTTATGTGATATTTACCGTCTCCTGGATGGTGCCTGCTCCTCTTCTTCCTCTGCCTCTGGTTGTGGTGGGGGGTGGTGTCACAGACCGCGGCCTCCTATGCTGTACTCTGCAGTGTAACAAAAGTAACAAAAAGGAGAAAAAAAAAATGGCTCAAAACAGGGACCGGTATGAAAGACAAAAGTTCTGTTTGCGGTTATTTGTTTTGAGATATTTACCGTCTAATTGATGGCGCCTGTTCTTCAGCCTCCTGTTGTGGTGGTGATGGTGTGGCTCTACGTGGCCTACGATGCTTTCCTCTGCATTTTTACCAAAACAAACAAAAATAATAAAAAAAATTTAAAACCATGTACCACTATGAAAGTCAAAAGTTCTGTTTGCGGTTATTGTGTTTGTTATATTTACCGTCTGCTAGATGTGGCCCGGTCACGCTGCTGTCCTCCATCTCTTCTATTTTGTGCAGATGCAGTCGCAGCCTGCTGCCTCTGATGTCCTCTGCTGTGGAAAAAATACAATTCAATTTAATACATGGACACAATCATCATATACATGATACATTGAGCTAATCAAAGCATGATTAATTAGGATATTTTCACTGCATAGCACAACCCTCATAGCATACAGAAATAACAACATAATAGAGAAAATAGGCAATACTGTATAGATAAATAACCATAATATAAAAGTATGTCAAAACAGTATATACCAAAACACAAGTAGTATACATCAATTCAAAAAGGATATATCTTTTGGCACATTGTATACTACTGTGCCAACCTAGTATATATCAATACCCCAATTGTATACAAGTACCCCAAAACTCAATATTGCAAAACTAACATTTATTTAAGTACTAGCCACATACATTATAATACCCACATTGCATTAAACATTACCCACAAAGATACACAAAAATATGCAATTGAATGAAATAAGCACACACAAGTTTTTGACCAATTTTTATTGCACTGCTGGTAGTAATCCCTATGTTAACTTTTATTACTAGAAAAAAAAAAAATGCAGACAAGCAAGCTAATTTATGTATGCAAATAAATAACATAGCAGTACCATCAAATTCAGAAAGTATAAAAAACCAGAAAATAGAAAAACACACGTTTATTTAAGCAAAAGCCACATAGCATATAAGTAATGAAAATAATAATATAACAATACCCACATTGCATTAAATATTACCCACCAATGTACACAAAAATATGCAATTAAATGAAATAAGTACACACAAGTTTTTGACCAATTTTTATTGCACTGCTGGTAGTAATCCCTATGTTGCCTTTAAAGTCCTAGAATAAAAATCAACAATACAACTGTGTGCAAGCAAGCTCATAAGTACGGCAAAATAAAAATTTGCACTACTCACAAATTATTCAAGTATATTAAAAACCATCATACAGCAATACCAACAATGTATTAAAGTACGCCAAACCAGAATAGAGGTATGCCAACAATGTATATAAAAAAAAACCAAACCAGAAAAGAGCAATGCCAACAATGTATTGAAAAATAATCCAAAACAAACAAGACTAATATCCACATTGTATTGAACACAACCAATGCAAACACATAAAATACACGCTATAGTATCATGGGGTGATATTTACCCTCTGCCATTTTCTCCGGTCTCCTCCGCTCCCACATCTTGGTGGTCCCCAGAATCCATATTGATGCGGTTTGAAATGTGGAGACGTGGCTCTCTTGCTTGCTTCTGTGGCTCTCTTGCTTCTGTGGCTCTCAAGCTTCTTGTAATGCATGTGGCACAGTGTCCCACAGGTGTGGTCTATATATATGTTTGCTTCTGTCTAGACCCAATTAACATTCCCAGACAAAAAAACAGGATCAGGCCACCGGATCCGGTTGCTGACGGATGCGGCGCAATGCGGCGCTCATAGACTTTCATTGTACACAAACGCCGGAAGCGCCGGATCCGGCGCTTCCGGCTTTTTGGCCGGAGAAAAAAAACGTTACAAAATGCGTCTTTTCTAGACGCCGGAAACAAACCAGACACCGCATCCGGAGGACAGCGGACAGAACGCAGGTACATGCGGCGCAATCCGGCGCTATATCTTTTCAATGTTATACCCACCGGATCCGGCGTGTCCGTTCGCCGCATACGGTGTTCAAAAAAAAGGCCGGATGGCGCCTGATTCAAAAAGCCTGATGTGTGAAAGAGGCCTTAGTCTTTTTGTTTTTTCCTTTTGTTTCTGAAGCTTCCTCTATTTCCCTGCTAGGAGGTTACCAGTGTTTTGTTCCCAGTCCCTAGATATTTCAGGGATACCCTTCCCCCAACTTCAGGTCTTTGCTTGAGTCTAGACTAGGATCGTCAGTGGGTCTATTCGCAAGGAATAGGTCGCCCGCCCCATATTAGGGATCGAGTCTAGTCCTAGTGAAGGGTCAGATTCACCCCCCGCTCTATTCCTGAGTTGCAGACCCATAACAGTATGCCCAGCCAGCACATATAAAAAAAAAAAGGGAAAAGGATATCTTTTTTTTTTCTCTCCCGGAGTCCTTCAATATGAACAGCATCAAACAACTTACTCAACACTTGCAAGGGTTAACATTGAAGGTAGCCAGCCTGCAAGAGCACGTGAGTAAATGTCCTGGAGTATACTGTGAAGAGCCTAAGGTAGGACTGCCTGAGCTTTTTCTGGTAAACGGCAGGAATGTTTTAGGTTTAAAAATGCATGTTTACTATATTTTCGGCTTAGACCTGGATCCTCAGGGAGTGTGGGGATTATTATGTCTTTGTTGGGAAGTGATCCCCAAATCTGGGCATTTTCATTACCACCTAATGATACTTGTTTGACGTCAGTTGAAGCATTTTTTTACTGTTATGGGGTTGTTAAATGATGATCCGGATAGGGTCACATCAGCTAAGGCAGAACTCAGATGGCTTAAACAGGGTTCTGGTGATGCTGAGAGGTATTGCACCCTGTTCAGACGATGGTCCACAGAGGTCAGGTGGAATGATCCAGCGCTCAAGAGTCAGTTTTTAGCAGGTTTGAGTGAAAGGGTTAAAGATTTGCTCTTTGCTTATCCTGCACCTGATTCTTTGGAACCTGCTATGTAGTTAGCTATCCGTGTGGATAGAAGATTGAGAGACAGGCAGAATAATGAGAAGCCTCCTATAATGCTGGACTCAAACTCTCAGGATAGCCCCGTCGACAGCGGGAACCTATGCAACTTGGGGCAATGTCCTCTCGTTCCCAGGAGAGGGAGAGGAGGTTCTCTGATGGGCTATGCGTGTATTATGGTAAGGTTGACCATTTGATTAAGCAATGCGAGGTTCGCATAAAGAAAGAAAAGAAAAAAAAGGTCAGTAGGAGCAACACCCCCGTTCGTATTGCATTTTTACGGTCCGCAGGAGTTTTTTTTTCTGTTAATTCCACCTATCGTGGTCATTCCATTGATTTTCAGGTCGTGGTGGATTGTGGTTCTGCACTGAATTTGATTGATCAACAATTTCTAGACAAATATAAATTTGATTCTGAACCATTGTCATCTTCTTTCCCTATTGTGGCGATTGATAACACTCCCCTGGAGCATGGGTGCGTGTCTCAAAAGGTCACTAGGTTCCCGCTTACTGTCAATATGGAACATCAGGAGTGCATTGACTTGTTTGTACTGGATAAATTGCCTGTTCCAGTTGTCCTGGGTTTACCCTGGTTAAAAATGCACAATCCTTTGCTGGACTGGTCGTCTGGTATTATAAGGTCCTGGGGTCAGGGGTGTTATGGTAAATGTAATGTTTACATTGCTGCTGTTGTTAGAAAGAGCTACCTGAAGCCATTCAGGATTTCTGGAAGGTATTTTCAGAAGTTGAATCGCAAGCTCTACCACCCCATAGAAATTACGATTGCGCTATTGAGTTCGTCCCAGGTGCTACACTCCCTAAGAGTCGTTTATTTAATCTGACGATTCCTGAGAGGGAGGCCTTAAAGGAATACCTACCGACTAGTTTGGCTGCAGGTCATATAAGACCCTCTAAGTCTCCTGTGGCTGTAGGATTTTTTTTGTCAAAAAGAAGGATGTAGGCCTTAGACCGTGTCTGGATTTTCGGGAGATTAATAAGATCACTGTGCACAATCCTTACCCATTGCCACCAATTCCCGATTTGTTTACCAACTAACTGGAGCTAAGTGGTTCTCTAAAATTGACCTTCGTGGGGCATATAATTTGCTGCTGGTAAAGGAGGGCGATGAATGCAAGACAGCCTTTAATACCCCGGAGGGTCATTTTGAGTGTCTGGTGATGCCTTTTGGCCTTACTAATGCACCTGCATTTTTTCAAAATTTCATTAATGACATTCTGAGGCCATTGATCGGTAGGAGTGTTATTGTTTATTTGGACGATATTTTGATCTATTCACCTGATCTGGAGTTGCATTGGAAGAGAGTCCGCAAAGTTCTTCAGATTTTTAGCAAAAACAACCTATTTGCGAAATTGGAGAAGTGCGAGTTTGCGGTACAGAAAATGAGTTTTTTGGGGTACTTGCTCTCCAGTGATGGGTTTGAGATGGACCCGGTGAAGGTTCAGGCAGTACTGGATTGGCCTAGGCCAGAATGTTTAAAATCTGTCCAAAGATTTTTAGGGTTTGCCAATTATTATAGAAAATTCATAAAGAATTTTTCTTTTATCGCTAAACCCATAACTGATCTCGCCAAGAAGGGTTCTAATACTGTCCAATGGTCCACTGAGGCAGTGGAGGCTTTTGAGCATCTCAAGGAGAGGTTTAGCTCTGCTCCTGTTTTGATCCAGACAGATGAGACCAAGCATTTTCTGGTAGAGGTTGATGCCTCATCAGTAGGGGTGGGGGCAGTTCTGTCACATCAGGGAAAGGATGGGGTGCATCCCTGTGCTTTCTTTTCTAAAAATTTTTCGGAGACTGAGCTCAACTATGATGTTGAGAACCGAGCGTTTCTGGCTATTAAGCTCGTGTTTGAGCATTGGTGACATTTTCTGGAGGGGGCTAGACATCCAATACAGGTTTTTACTGATCATAAAAATCTGATTTATCTGGATGCTGCTAAACGTTTGAATGCCCGTCAAGCCAGGTGGGCACTGTTTTTTGCCTGGTTCCATTTCTCCGTAACATACTGTATATCCCTGGCACAAAGAATGTTAAAGCGGATGCTTTGTCTCCTAGTTTCTCTCCAGCAGTTAATACTGAGAAACAGGAATGTATTTTGCAGAGAGGGGTGATGGTGGCAGCATTGGGTTCTGAGATGGAGAATAATACCCTAGAAGCCCAGAATTCTGCCCCAACAAACACTCCGTATGGCAAATTATTTGTGCCCAAATCCTTAAGGAGAACTTTGTTTGCTGAATGTCAAGAGTCTCGGTTGGCGGGTCATCCAGGGATTTCGGAAGCTAGAAAGTCAATCGGCCGAAGTTTCTGGTGGCCAGGGTGGCATAGAGAAATCATCAAGTGGGTGCGTCAGTGTACGGTGTGCGCTAGGTCGAAGGCCTCTCGTGCCCCGGCTGCAGGATTACTGTGCCCTTTGGAGGTTCCTAGTTCACCATGGACGCATCTTGTTATGGATTTTATCACTGATCTGCCGGTTTCTGAAGGTTTTTCTGTCATCTGGGTTGTTGCGGACCGGTTTAGTAAGATGTGTCATCTGGTCCCGTTCAATAAATTGCCTTGCGCCAAGACTCTAGCTAAGGCATTTGTATAAGAGATTGTCAGGCTCCATGGTGTTCCCACGGATATTGTTTCCGACAGAGGACCACAGTTTGTGGCTCGCTTCTGGCGTGCTTTTTGTGACAGATTAAAGGTTCATTTGTCATTTTCATCAGGTTATCATCCAGAGTCCAATGGACAGACCGAAAGGAAGAACCAGGACGTTGAGCAGTTTTTGAGATGTTTTGTAGCAGACAATCAGGAGATGTGTTCGGAATATCTACCACTAGCCGAGTTTGCTCTTAATAATCATACGTCTGCCTCGGCTGGGTGTTCTCCTTTTTTTTGCTGTACAGGGAGACATCCATCTTTCGGTCCATTTTCAAAGATTGGGGTGGCTGTGCCTGAGGAGAGTTTTTCTGGAAGTTTGGAAAGGGTTTAGACCAATGTACGCCATAATCTGAAAGAGGCGAATAGGGGGTCTAAGAAATATTTTGACAGGAAAAGAATGGAGGCGTTGCTCGCAATTGGGGACATGGTCTGGTTGTCCTCTAGGAATCTGCATTTGAAGATCCCTTCTAAAAAACTGGGGCCTAAATTTGTAGGACCCTTCAAAGTGGTTCAGGTTGTCAGCTCTGTAGCTGTGAGATTAGACATACCCTCATCCTGGAGAATTAATTCAGTTTTTCATGTATCTTTACTGAAGAAAGCTGACACGTCAGAAAAGGAGGCGATGCCGACTGTTCCTCCAATTGATGAGGATGGCAAGTTTGAAATTTCTCGCATATTGGAGTCCCTAGATCTTTCAGGGATCCCCTTCCCCCACCTTCAAGTCTTTGCTTGAGTCTAGACTAGGATCGTCGGTGGGTCTATTCGCAAGGAATAGGTCGCCCGCAGCATATTAGGGATCGAATCTAGTCCTATCGCATGCTCAGATTCACCCCCCGCTCTATTCCTGAATTGCAGACCCATAACACTCTCCAAATGAGACATGGCATCTGATCTTAATTCCAGCAAATTTTGCGTTGAATAAGTAAAACGGCGCTCCTTCCCTTCCGAGCTCTGACATGTGCCCAAACAGTGGTTTACCCCCACAAATAGGGTATCAGCATACTGTTAAGGCTGGCGGAACGCACAAAATAATATAAATAATAAGTGCGTTCGCAGCCCGGGGTCCACCGTGCAGGCGAAGCCCGCTGCTGGCAAAAAGGCGCAAGAAGCAAACTCTGTTATCCCGCAGAGCTGCCAACATAAACGCCGTAATGCGCTGTGGCAATGAGTGCGAACTCTGTTACTCCACAGAGCCGCTAGAAGAGGAGCCGCAACGCTATATGGCGATGTGTGCGCACTCACTAGACACAACTGAGTGACAAAGAAAACACGCTAGGGCGCTGACTAGCGTTGAAAGCGAACCCTGTTACGTCACAGGGCCGCTTGAGAAAAAGCACTGTGTCCTGTAAGGCTCTCAGATACACAGTTAAGTGCTAAGCGTACATAAAGCGTGATCATGTGCTAATGTCCTCGCAGGAGTCACCCGCAATCTATGGCGTCTGAACGCCAGACCCTGAATACGGCAATCAAAACTCCTCACCGGTTATGCCGGTAATCTAGGGCATCTAGGACACCGACCCTGTAAGGTTCTATGTATATATTCCTGAAACTCAGTTTGTTCGTCAGCCATTTTACTTTCTGTCTTGCTGCAGCTATCTTGCCCTCAGTCAAAATGGAGTTTCCAGCTTGCATGTTCCCGCCCTGATTCTCTCCTTTGCTTCTTAAGCAGCCACAGCTGAGCAATCAGTGCTTCAGAATCTAGCCTGCAGTGAACCTGTGACTTTACTCCTGTAAGCCTTGGACCTTGTACTCCAGCTATTCCTACTGAGGAACTCTGAAGCACTTGTGGACTCTGAACCCTGCTCTTTGAAAGACCCACGTTTGCATGGACTTACGGTAACAGAGAAGAAGATCCTGAATCTGTATTGGAGAGTGATTGCTGAGCTTGGATTACTCTGGCCTGCTGTGTCTCCTGTTTCTGTGTCTGCAAACTGTGTGACTATTTCTGCCAACTTGTATGAAGTAATACAGGACTTTTCTATATCAAACCTGTGTCTCATGTATGTTCATCGCACCCAAGCACAAGACGCTATATGAACTGTACTACATACATTACAAGATTCTGAAGCCAAAACGTTAGTGTCTGCTGGGTCTGGAAGGCTGTGTCTGCTGTACTGTGGATATCAGACGTCCGGTTGTACTTTCTGTGATGACAGTGGTTGTGACTTCTCACAACCATTCCAGGTGAGCAATTCCCTTAAGTTTTTTCTTTTTGCAGTGTTACCACAGGTAAACACTATTGTTTTTTTTTTTTCCTTTCTTTTCTCTTTTTTGTCTGCTGTAACTCTGGATATCAGATGTCTGGTTGAAACTTTCTGTGATGATAGTGGTTGTGACTTCTCACAACCATTCCAGGTGAGCAGTTCCCTTATTTTTTTTTTCTCTCTGCAGTGTTGCCACAGGTGAACACTATTGTTTTTTTTTTTTCTCTCCTCTTCTTCCAGTAATCCTGTCTTAAAAGATCTGGAAAATGGAGGCCCGCATAAAGGAACTTTGCGGAGTGACTGATAATATCCTTGCAGATTTGCAGAATATAAAGACCCGTTTTACAAATCTACAGGACCTCAATAATCACAATTTGCAAGTGGTTGGACAGACTACCCAGGATTTGCGAGCCAGGATTGAGGTTCTAGAGGGGCGAGTCCAGGCTCCTGCCGTAGCCCCGAGTGCTGGGATTCCCAAGTTGCCCCCTTTTCGTTTTGGCGGTGAACGTGAGAAATTCAGGGGATTTATTAATCAATGCAATCTTTTTTTTTTCTGCACATGCTTCACAATTTCCCACTGAACGATCTAAGGTGCTTACTATAATTATGTTGCTTACCAACAAGGCTTTAATGTGGGCAAACCCTCTGATTGAGACTGAGGATGATTGTTTGAATCACCTTGATGATTTTATTTCAGCCATGGGGCAGGTGTTTGATGACCCCAATCGAGGTGCAACAGCTGAAGCAGCCATGTTAGCTTTGCGCCAAGGTAAGCACTCGGTAGCTGAATATGCCTTGGATTTCAGGAGATGGGCCCTTGATACCACCTGGGACAGTTCCGCCAAAAAATCTATTTTTCGAAAGGGGTTATCTCCACTGATTAAGGATGAACTTGCTCGTGCCGACCCTCCCACTGCGTTAGGTGACTTTATTAACTACTGCATCCGTATTGATACTCGTCTGACTGAACGCAGGCAAGAGAGATGGTTCGAAAGCAATCGTACTAACCTTTTCCTACCTTCCTCTCCAGCTAAGGAACCTTTGAGTAGGATTACACGGGAACCTGAACCTGAACCCATGCAGGTAGACTCTTTACAACGACGGGTTAGTGATGCACGCAAGGAACATCGTTTTAAGGAGAATCTATGTTTCTATTGTGGTAAGTCAGGGCACTTCATTATAAACTGCCCCAGCCGTTCTCGTAAGACTACTGCAGCACTCATTCATTGTGAGTGTTGCGAGAGGGGATCTGTCAGGTCCGAGCCTCAGGCTCCAGAGAGATCTGCAGCAACAGATCTTGATTTCTCAGACTTAAACTCCGTTACCTCTCAGGACGTTGACTGTGTAAACGCTGCCATTTTTCAAGTTTCCTCAGCGGTGTCCCAGCTGAGTTGTAAGAAAAACAATTCTCATTGCTTTCTTTCCATCAAACTCTGGGTTGACTCAGCTTGGGTGTCTAGCTCTGCTATGATCGACTCAGGGGCAAGTAGAAATTTTATGGATGTCTCCTTTGCTCTGAAACAGGGAATACGTTCAGTGAAGAAGGCTACTCCAGTACAGATGGAAACTGTGGATGGCTCCCTGCTGACCTCTGGACCAGTGGATCAGGAAACAGAGCCTTTGAGGGTTCTTATGGGTAAAGATCATCAAGAGAAACTGTCCTTTATGCTTATCTCTTCTCCCCACTTTCCCATTATTCTAGGGCTACCATGGCTGCAGGCTCAGAATCCTACCATTAACTGGGAGACCAAGGAATTACTCTTTCCAGAGAAACAGATGAGTCCAAAAGTTTCAGCTTGCTCTGTTCCTAAAGGAATCATGTCAGTCCCTGAACTACCAGCTGTATACCAGGACTATGTGGATTTATGTGACAAGAAGAACGCTGACCAGCTTCCTCCTCACCGTCCATATGATTGTCCAATTGAATTATTGCCTGGAGCAGAGATACCTTTTGGTAAGATCTGCCCCCTGGCGGGGCCCGAGCTAAAGGCTTTAAAGGATTACATAGATGAAAATCTAGCCAAGGGCTTCATACGCCCCTCTTCATCTCCTGCAGGTGCACCCATCTTCTTTGTAAAGAAGAAAGATGGATCTCTGAGACCATGCGTAGACTATAGGGAACTCAATAAGGTTACTATTAGAAACCGTTATCCATTGCCTTTAATCCCTGAGTTATTGGAGAGAGTGCGACATGCCAAAATTTTTTCTAAACTAGATCTTCGTGGGGCCTATAACTTAGTCCGTATTAGACCTGGGGATGAATGGAAGACTGCATTCAGGTCACGCTATGGACACTTTGAATATCTAGTTATGCCTTTTGGTCTGAGTACCGCCCCAGCCACTTTCCAACACTTGGTGAATGACATCTTCAGGGATCTCCTAGATACATTCGTGGTAATTTATTTGGATGATATTCTAATTTTTTCTAACTCCACAGAGGAACATCATGGACATGTGAGAATGGTCTTGGAACGTCTAAGACAAAATCATCTTTACATCAAACTTGAAAAGTGTGAATTCCATAGGACCGAAATTCAATTTCTGGGGTATGTACTGTCTACACAAGGAATTAGTATGGATGGAAGCAAAACCCAAGCCATCAAGGATTGGCCAAGTCCTAGAAATGTGAAGGAGGTACAGCGCTTCATCGGGTTTGCCAACTTCTATAGACGTTTCATTAGAAATTTCTCTGAGGTAGTGTCACCTATCACTCAACTTACCCGGAAAGAGTCTAGGTTTTCCTGGACTCCCCAAGCCCAGGAAGCATTTTCCCGTCTAAAAGATAAATTTACCACTGCACCTATCCTAGTACATCCCAACCCCGAGCTTGCCTTCATAATAGAGGTGGATGCTTCAGACTGTGCCGTTGGAGCTATACTCTCTCAGAGAACAGGTGAGAAGAATGTCTTGCATCCCTGTGCCTTCTTTTCCCAGCAGTTGTCTTCGGCTGAGAGGAACTACGATGTGGGCAATAGAGAGTTGTTGGCCATTATTGCCGCCTTCAAAGAATGGAGACACCTTCTTCAGGGAGCTGCACAGCAAATAGTCGTCCTGACAGACCATCGTAACCTTGAGTTTATCAGGTCGGCTAAGTGCCTGACTCCTCGCCAGGCTCGCTGGAATCTTTTCTTAAACCAATTTAATTTTATCATCTCTTATAGACCAGGATCGCGCAATGGAAAGGCTGATGCACTCTCTAGGATTTACTCAGCAGAGACACGTCCAATTACTCCTCCTAAGACTATTCTTCCTGACTCTAGATTCCTAGGAGTAATTCATAATCAAGACCTACTTAAGGACATCAAGGAAGCATACCATGCGGATTCCTTTTTGGCACAACCCCCAAGGGACGTAAGTCTTGTCTTTAAGAATGGTGTGTGGATTCAGGGACAACGCCTGTATATTCCTGAAACAGTCAGATTGAGAGTATTGCAACTCATTCACGATTCCAAGATAGCTGGGCATAGAGGAATTCTAAAGACACAGGAATTTATTTCTCGTTTCTTTTGGTGGCCCACTTGCAGGAAGGATGTTTTGAATTATGTCACTTCATGTGAGGTCTGTGCAAGATGCAAAACACCTCGCTCCTCACCAACTGGTCTGTTACAGCCTCTTCCCACCCCGTCCTGCCCGTGGGGATCCATTTCTATGGACTTCATTGTGGAGTTACCAACCTCTCAGGGGAAGAACACCATTCTAGTGGTGGTTGACCGTCTAACAAAGGCAGCTCATTTTATCCCTTGTGTCGGCTTACCCACTGCAAAACAGACATCAGATTTGATGATTAAAGATGTGTTTCGCTTACATGGAGTACCGGATGAGGTTATTTCGGATCGAGGGGTGCAATTCACTTCTAGGTTTTGGCAAAATTTCTGTGCAGCATTGGACATTAAAGTAAACCTTTCTTCTGCTTTTCATCCCCAGACTAATGGACAGACCGAACGAACCAATCAAACCCTGGAGCAGTATCTCCGCTGCTTTATCTGCCACCTACAGGATGATTGGGTGGATCTACTTCCATTAGCTGAGTTCTCGTATAACAACTCTCAGAGTGCCTCCACTAAACAGTCTCCTTTTTACTCTAATCTAGGTTATCATCCTAACATTCTACCACGATTTCCCATAGAAACGCCTTTACCAGCAGTGGCTGAAAGAATCACGTCTTTACAGAAGAATATGGATCTTCTAAAGGAAAATCTGGAATCGGCTCAAGAAAGGTACAAGAAAGCAGCAGATAAATTTCGTAAACCTGCACCAGCTTTCAAGGTAGGAGACTTGGTCTGGCTGTCAACCAGAAATCTTAAGTTAAGGATTCCATCGTCTAAGTTGGGACATAAGTACATTGGACCCTATAAAATCAGTAAAATTATAAGTGCCGTTGCTTGTCGTCTTCAACTGCCCAGAACTATGAGAATCCACCCTGTCTTTCATGTATCCCTACTAAAGGCTGCGACACCCAATACGTTTCCTGGACGTTCCTCTCCTTGCCCTGACCCAGTGCTAGTCGATGGTCAGGAAGAATTTGTGGTGGAAAGGATTTTAGATTCCAGGTTGTATAGAAATCAGTTACAATATCTGATTAAATGGCAGGGCTACCCAGTGGAGGACAACTCATGGGAACCGGTCAATAACGTTAATGCTCCTCGCTTGCTCCGTCAGTTTCATCAGAGGTACCCACACAAGCCTGGTCTGAGGTCATCCGGAGGTTGTCCTTAAGGGGGAGTAATGTAAGGTTCTATGTATATATTCCTGAAACTCAGTTTGTTCGTCAGCCATTTTACTTTCTGTCTTGCTGCAGCTATCTTGCCCTCAGTCAAAATGGAGTTTCCAGCTTGCATGTTCCCGCCCTGATTCTCTCCTTTGCTTCTTAAGCAGCCACAGCTGAGCAATCAGTGCTTCAGAATCTAGCCTGCAGTGAACCTGTGACTTGACTCCTGTAAGCCTTGGACCTTGTACTCCAGCTATTCCTACTGAGGAACTCTGAAGCACTTGTGGACTCTGAACCCTGCTCTTTGAAAGACCCACGTTTGCATGGACTTACGGTAACAGAGAAGAAGATCCTGAATCTGTATTGGAGAGTGATTGCTGAGCTTGGATTACTCTGGCCTGCTGTGTCTCCTGTTTCTGTGTCTGCAAACTGTGTGACTATTTCTGCCAACTTGTATGAAGTAATACAGGACTTTTCTATATCAAACCTGTGTCTCATGTATGTTCATCGCACCCAAGCACAAGACGCTATATGAACTGTACTACATACATTACAGACCCTGACCAGCTACCATACCAAACTCCTCACCGATTAAGTCGGTATTCTAGTGGCTTATTTCAGCCGGGTCCCTATCCACACATACACATGACCACACTGGCGCATAGCATACAAAGATTGATATTAGCGCATGGCGGCCCAGCCATGCTACCTTTTTATAGCAACAGCTACAGGACCTTCCAGGAACAAGGACCAATGAGAAGCTGTTACAAACACACGTATCTACATGACCTTCCTGGCGGACCAATAGGAGCCGCTGCAGCACCTGAACATGTGACCCCTGATCTCCAATGAGAGATCTCACTCTGGGCATGCTCAGATGGGAAAACGCAGGACTTTGTTCCAAAGACGACTGCTCCAGCACTGGCTATAATAGCAGATCCAGGAAAAGCAGCAGCAAGTCACTGCACAGTAGAGGAGTGGGCAAGACGCCTGGACCGACGTCTCTGCTGAGCAGGCTCCACTGTGGCCGGAGATGAATGGGAGACCGCAGCGGGACGGGTTCGAGACTCCCCTTGTGTAGCAGTGGGAAATCGAACCCTAACACATACTCAGGACAAATTGCACAATAAGTTTGGGGTCCAATTTCTTCTGTTACTCTTGGGAAAGTAAAAAATTGGTTGCAAAAAGATCATTTTTGTGGAAAAATATGATTTTTTATTTTTACGGCTCTATGTTATAAACTCCTGTGAAGCACTTGGGAGTTCAAAGTGCTCACCACATATCTAGATAAGTTCTTTAGGGGTCTAGTTTTCCAAAATGGTGTCATTTGTGGGGAGTTTCCACTGTTTAGGCCAGGGGTCTCAAACTGCATTCCTCGAGGGCCACAAACCGTGCGTGTTTTGAAGATTTCCTTAGCATTGCAGAGGTGCTGGAATCATTATCTGTGCAGGTGATTAAATTATCACCTGTGCAAAACAAGGAAATCCTGAAAACATGACCTGTTTGCGACCTTTGAGGAATGCAGTTTGAGACCTCTGGTTTAGGCACATCAAGGGCTCTACAAACGCGACATGGCGTCCGATCTTGATCTCATGGGAGATTTCAACTATCCAGACATTTGTTGGGAATCTCTCTCAGGCAAAACTAACAGGTCCAGGAAATTCTTATCCTCTCTTGCTGACAACTTTATCTTCCAAAAGGTAATGGAGAAAACAAGGGGATCTGCTACCTTGGATCTAATCCTCATAAACAGGGAGGAAATGGTGGAGGAGGTAAGAGTGGCTGGGACCCTAGGAGGTAGTGACCATGCTATTTTAGAATTTTGGATAACAAGAGGAGGAAGACCTGTGAAGACTCAGACGTCAAGGTTAGATTTCAGAAAGGCAGATTTTAAGGAACTCAGAAAGAGAATTGGAGGGATCCAATGGCTGGATATCCTTAAGGACAAAAATGTCCAGGAAGGATGGAAAATCTTGAAAAATGAGATTCTCAAAGCACAATCGTTAACAATTCCGAAAAGAGGGAAGAATGGGAAGCATTTAAGGAAACCAGGATGGATGAACATAGAACTTAAACACATGCTAAAAAGGAAGAAAGAAATGTTTATCAAATGGAAAGAGGGAGGCATATCTAAAGAAGAATATAATGCCGTCTGCAGAACCTGCAGGGCACAAATCAGATTATCTAAAGCTGACAATGAATTAAGGCTTGCAAGTGACGTCAAAAGCAACAAAAAAGGATTTTGGGGATACGTCAAAAGTAAAAGAAAAGTCAAAGATGCTATAGGATTTTTACAGGATGAAAATGATGAAATGGTAAGTCAGGATGTTGAGAAGGCTGAACTTTTAAATTCCTATTTTGCATCTGTTTTCTCTCAGAAAGGAAATGTAACATCAACTGATCTTCACTGTCCTATTAAAGGAATAGAAGAATCCAGGATATCTATAAACAGAAAGACAGTGAGGAAACACTTAGCTAACCTAAATGAATTCAAGTCTCCAGGTCCAGATGAATTACACCCCAGGGTACTGAAGGAGATAGCAGAAGAAATTCTTGAACCACTGTCCATAATCTTTGAAAATTCTTGGAGAACAGGAGAAGTCCCAGAAGACTGGAGAAGAGCAAATGTTGTTCCTATCTTCAAAAAGGGGAAGAAGGTGGACCCAGGGAACTACAGGCCGGTGAGTCTGACTTCTATACCAGGAAAGATCTTTGAACAAATTATTAAAGAACATGTATGCAAGTACCTGGATAAGAATGAAGTGATTAAACAGAGTCAGCATGGGTTTGTAACTAATAAGTCATGTCAGACTAACTTAATTTCCTTCTATGACAGAATCACTGACTGGGTGGATCAGGGAAATGCTGTAGATATAGTATATCTTGACTTCAGCAAAGCATTTGACAAAGTATCTCACACAATCCTTATTGAAAAAATGACTAAGTATGGAATGGACAAGGCAACTGTTAGGTGGATTCATAACTGGCTTAGTGATCGACCCAAAGAGTGGTTGTAAATGACTGCACATCCAGTTGGAAGAATGTCTCAAGTGGGGTACCACAAGGCTCTGTTTTGGGCCCTGTATTGTTCAACATCTTTATCAATGATTTAGATGAAGAATTGAGGGTAAACTGATCAAATTTGCTGATGACACAAAGCTAGGAGGGGTAGCTAATACTAGAGAAGAGAGAGAGAGGATTCAAAAAGATATACATAAACTGGAGCAGTGGGCAGCAACTAACAGAATGGATTTTAACAGGGAAAAATGCAAAGTACTACATCTGGGCAATAAAAATGAAAAAAGCATATACAAAATGGGAGGAATAGGGCTAAGTAACAGCACATGTGAAAAAGACTTGGGTATACTAATTGATCACAGACTTAACATGAGTCAACAGTGTGATGCAGCAGCAAAAAAGGCAAATGCAATTCTAGGATGTATCAACAGAAGCATACAGTCTAGATCATGTGAGGTCATTATTGCCCTCTACTCCTCTTTGGTCAGACCTCATCTGGAATACTGTGTCCAGTTTTGGGCACCACATTTTAAAAAAGACATCAACAAACTGGAGCAAGTTCAAAGGAGAGCCACCAGAATGGTGACCGGTCTGCAAACCATGTCCTATGAGGAACGGTTGCAGGATTTGGGAATGTTTAGCTTGCAAAAAGAAGACTGAGAGGAGACTTAATAGCTGTCTACAAATATCTCAAGGGCTGTCACATTGTAGAAGGATCATCTTTATTCTCATTTGCGCAAGGAAAGACTAGAAGCAATGGGATGAAACTGAATGGGAGGAGACACAGATTAGATATTAGAAAAAACTTTTTGACAGTTAGGGTGATCAATGAGTGGAACAGGCTGCCACAAGAGGTGGTGAGTTCTCCTTCAATGGAAGTCTTCAAACAGAGGCTGGATAGACATCTGTCTGGGATGATTTAGAGAATCCTGCTTTGAGCAGGGGGTTGGACCAGATGACCCAGGAGGTCCCTTCCAACTCTACCATTCTATGATTCTATGATTCTATGATTCTATGATTCCTAGCCAATTCAGGGTTGAAAAAGTCAAACAGCGCTCCTTCCCTTCCGAGCCCTGACATGAGCACAAACAGTGGTTAACCTGCACATATGGGGTATCAGCATACTCTGGACAAATTGCCCAACAATGTTTGGGGTCCAATTTCTCCTGTTACCCTTAGTAAAATTTAAAAAATTGGATCTGAAGTAATTTTTTTGTGAAAAAAATTTAAATGTTCATTTTTTTAAATATTCTAAAAATTCCTGTGAAGCAACTGAAGGTTAATAAACATGTTGAATGTGGATTTCAGCAAGGGGTGCAGTTATTAGAATGGTGTCACTTTTGGGTATTTTCTATCATATAGACCCCTCAAAGTGACTTCAAATGTGATGTGGTCCCTAAAAAAAAATGATGTAAAAATGAGAAATCAGTGTTCAACTTTTAATCACTATAACTTCCTAACAAAAAAAACTTTGGTTCCAAAATTGTGCTTATGTAAAGAAGACATGTGGGAAATGTTATTTATTAAGTATTTTGTGTGACACATCTCTGTGATTTAAGGGCATGAAAATTCAAATTTGGAAAATTGCAAAATTTTCAGCAAATTTCCATTTTTTTCACAAATAAATGCAAGTCATATCAAAGAAATTTTACCACTATCATGAATTACAATGTGTCACAAAAAAACAATGTCAGAATCACCAGGATCCATGGAAGCATTCCAGAGATATTACCTCATAAATGAACAGTGGTCAGAATTGTAAAAATTGGCCCACTCATTAACGTGCAAACCACCCTCAGGGGTAAAGGGGTTAATGCACATGCATTACATTAAATACATGTATAAAAAGGGTTATGTGATAACATTTTTGTGATGGGAATGCTTCTTTAATCCACTATTCTTGTCTTCCCAGTATACATGGTTTGTGCAGTATTTCAGTATTTCATCTTTGTTAGACCTATCTCACCCTTGCATAGACATGAAAATATTATTTTGCATTTAAAATGACAAGCATTTGAGTAAGTCCCCTATTCAACCTGGTAGGAAATGTTCAGACCATGGTAAAAAAAAGATTCACATGTACCATATATTGTATAGATTTCATTTATTTTTTATATTCCTCACACCTGTATGGATGCATATTATTGAGATGATATATTTGATTTTAAGTATCACATAGAATATATAAAATTAGCCTTTCACGTGAAACTCATAATTTTGTTCACATAAAACAATTGTGCACAATAGTTGGAGGATGGCAAACTTTTAACCTGCAAAGTAGAAAAGAAAACATCAGCTGCATCTTATCCCTATACGGCAATGAATCATGAAACATTCCTGGTAAACTCATCATGTCCCCATGGAAACCATATCTTTTGAGAAGGAAGAAAATGGTACTTATATGTCATGCAAAGCTGCAGTTTTGCTTGGATTCTTTCCTGATTTTGTGTTAAAAGATTTTTTCAGGTATAATGCAAGAAAGCATAAGAAAATCCAATGCCTGGGAGATAAGTAAAGCCAGTTGTAGATGCTTAGATTGGTGAGAGTTGATGATGTGGATGAAGAATGTAATCTAAGTGACTAATAAGTTCTCTAGGGAAGAATAAATATTGTCATTTCACATAGAACAGCTGTCCATTCTATCGTCCATTGAGTTCTCCTGGATCCTAAGAGTTGTAAATCGCCATTTTTGTTTTGTTTTACAATACTCTTTAGACTTCTCAAATGCAAAGTTCAAATATCAAATTCTATATATTCGGCCTATTTTCCATCAGTTAGAAGACAAATCTAAATTTTGGAATACCAAGCATGAAATGTATTTCTTTATTTCTTAGGAAAATTAAAGGCAAAATTATTAAAATCAATCAAATCTTTTTATGCCATTCTTTATTAGTGTTTCAAAATGTGTAAAAATATATTATTTGCCACACTGTTGTTGTAGACCATCTTCCACCCTATTAATGTAGGCTCTGTTTACATCTGCACTGTGGATTCCACTATGTGTCAGGTCCATAGTGCTCACCATCCAAATATAATGCGTCATCCAAACAGTAACTTACAGACCCCAATAATTTATAATAGGGACGGTATGAGTTCACTGCAAGATCAACACTGGTGGTGTCATCAAAAGTGGTTGAGATTCTGATAGATCTTCTATCATACTGTTAAGGTACTGCCACACTAAACTATCCCGCTAGCGATCACGATAAAGACGCATACTAATTGCGATAGCTAGCGGGATCGTTTTAATATCGCTAGTAGCGGCTTTATTTAGCGATGTCGTTAGGACACTATCGCGGTTAGCGATCTCCTTAACGACTTTAGCGGTACAAAATACTGCTAAATCGCTAAATAAAAGGTGCCACACACAGCGATAATACTTACCCAGCGGGAGCGCCGACGATAAAATAGGGTCCGGAACGATTCCAGCGACGAGCGAGATCACAGCAGGAAGCTCGTCGCTGGCAGATGCCACACACAACAACATCGCTAACGGGATCGCTAAATAGTGACGTTTTTTAGCGATCCCGTTAGCGATGTTGTTTAGTGTGGCATACCCTTTGTACTACAGACATGGCAGAGCTTTAACCCTTTAAGAATCAGGAAATATTTAGTTTTTGTGCTTTTGTTTTTTCCTCCCCTTATTTCAAAAGCCACAACTTTTTTACTTTTCTGTTGAAGTAGCCGTGTGAGGACTTGTTTTTTGAAGGACGAGTTGTACTTTTGAATATCACTGTTCTGCCCGTCTTATGTGTATGTGTACATAATCCTTGCAGACAGCATAACCTTGATCCCAACAGTGATTTGATAGACACGTGATGTCTGTTACCAAGTTTATTGCAGGAATCGAATATGGTAAAAAACTGTGGAACAAATAACAGTATTTTACTATGTGCTCACAAACATGTGGCAAGCATACAATATATACACAATATACAGTGGTGAGGGAACACACTATATGCATAACATGTAGTTACATATAACATGTGGTATATCCCATGCTTACTGACCAGACGGAAAAGCATGGACTACAACTCTCACATTTTCATAACAGCATGATGTAAACATCCCAATATTTATACGGCTGTCAAGTTCATGGTGAATGTGTTTAGGACCTACCGATTGTGCGGCTACAGATCTGGATGTAAGAGATCACTATTGGATTCTGATGTCAGGAGGTACTCAGGAATGAACTGTCTTAGTTGTATACTGAGCAAAAAAACATGGCTGCTGGGGCTGGCTGATGAGTCATCAAAGCTATGACTCATGAACTACGGTGTGGTAGATATGTCAAAAAACCTCAATATCAACAACCAAAGACATTCTATAAAACGACCACTAGATGGTGCTGTTATACCACATAACAAATCTGAATATTTACACAGGAAATTCTAGTGGAACATCACACTCCTCGCCTGGTATCTTAAAGATACCACTTTAAGGTACCTCTGGAGAGAGCAACAAAATAAGTTCAGTGATTGGTCTGAGGAAAAGTTTAGGTTCGTGTTGCCTGCAGATCTTGACCTCCACTTTCCTAACTTTTCCATCTTCACTTGGAAACACTTTGGTTATCAGTCCCAAAGGCCAGTCATTTCTTTTTGACTGAGTGTCTTTGACAAGAACAACATTACCAACCTCCATGTTGGGTTTACTGGCTTGCCATTTATTCCGGGTCTGTAAGGTAGAAACATATTGCTTTTTCCATTTATCCCAGAAGGCGTCTGCTAAAGTTTGAACCCGTCTCCACTGACACTTGTACAAGTCTTTATTATCAAACTCACCAAGAGGTGCTGATGCTGTACCAACCTTTTGGGTAAGAAGTGTGGAAGGGGTAAGCAAGAGAGGATCCTCTGGATCATTCGGTATTGGTGTCAAGGGTCTGGCGTTTATGATTGCCACTACTTCAGCCATGAAAGTTGTGAGGGTCTCATGGGTAAGTCTTGAAGTTCCCAACTGTAGGAAGATAGAATCAAGGATCCTGCGAGCCAGGCCAATCATACGCTCCCATGAGCCTCCCATGTGAGAAGAATGTGGAGGGTTAAATGTCCATTTACAGTCTTGGTTTGCCAGATATCTCTCTACACAGTCACTGTCAATGTTTGAGGAGATACGCAGTTCTTTGCAAGCTCCGATGAAGTTGGTACCCCTATCGGAACGGATTAGTTTAACTGGACCTCTTATAGAGATGAAACGTCTGAAAGCATTTATGAAGCTAGAAGTGTCCAAGGACTCAATAACTTCTATATGCACAGCCCTAATACTCATGCAGGTGAAGATGACTGCCCAGCGTTTGCTGTTTGCATGGCCTCCTCTAGTGTGTGGGGTGGTGACAGACCAAGGGCCAAACACGTCGAGACCAACACTTGTGAAAGGAGGTTCTGTACTGAGTCGGTCGGCAGGGAGATCAGCCATTTTCTGTGACTGAAACATGCCTCGTAATTTTTGGCAAGTGACACATTTGAAAATGAGACAACTCACAAGTCTTTTTGCTCCCACTATCCAAAATCCAGCTGCACGTAGAGCTCCTTCAGTGAACAAACGTCCTTGGTGCTTAGTCTTTTCATGGTAGTGTCGCACAAGTAAAGACGCAATGTGATTGTTCTGCAGTATTATCGGATTATGTACATTACTCTCAAGTTTTACCTTTGAAATACGTCCTCCAACTCTCAACAACCTATTAGCATCTATAAATGGGTCAAGTTTCACGAGGGGGCTGTCCTTTGGAACACTCTTTTGATTTTGGAGGAGTTCGATCTCACGAGCATAAGCTTCTCGTTGGACACAACGGAGGATAACGTCTCTGGCCTGTGTAAGCTCATCCACTGTACGTGTCCTATGACAATGATGCCAACCTTTGCAATGTTCTGACCCTGTAGGTGGGGTTCTAAAGGATCTGGCTATGTGTATTAAATTAGCTATGGCTCTGTTCAGTGACCTCCAGGCAGAAAACTTGTTGAACCGTTTAGAGTCGAGCTCTCTGCTAGAAACTCTTGTAGTGAGTACAGAAACATGAGGACGAATCTCTGAATCAGAATCTGGTTCTAACATTTCAAATGTGTCTTTCTCAAAAGTGTCTTGTACTGATTTGTAGAGGAATGCTGGTCCTGTGAGCCATGTAGTGTCTTTAAGATGGGCTGCAGGAACAGCTCTTGTTGCGTGGTCTGCTGGGTTGTGATCAGTTGATACATAACGCCACTGGGTAGGTCGTGTTGACCTCCTGATTCTTTGAACTCTGTTATGTACGTAGACATAGAATCTTCTACTCTCATTGTGAATGTAACCCAGCACTACTTTACTGTCTGTATGGAACACCGTATCTTCAAGCTTTAAATCTATCTCTGTCACAATGAGCTCAGCTAGCTCTGTTGCTAGAACAGCAGCACAAAGTTCCAGTCTTGGTATGGTAAGCTCAGGACATGGTGCCAATTTTGCCTTTCCCATCACAAAGCCAATCTGGACTTGACCTTTGATATCTGTTGTTTTAAGGTAAGCGACTGCAGCTATCGCCTTTACTGAAGCGTCACAAAATATACACAACTGCTTAGTCTGAACCTCTGCAGCAGAGATGTGAGCATATGGTCTGTGAATGTGTATATTAGACAATGTCTTTAGAGAATCTCTCCAGGTTACCCATAGAGCTTCTTTCTCTGGGGAAGTGGAGAGTCCCAATCACATGTGTCTGCAGTTAAATCTCTGAGGAGAGTCTTACCTTGGATGGTGACTGGTGCTGCAAATCCAAGTGGATAATATAGGCTGTTGATGGTGGATAAGACACCACGTCGTGTGAAGGGCTTTTACTCTTGGTCAACCTGGAAGGTAAAGGTGTCAGACTTGAGATCCCAGCTGAGCCCTAAGCTGCGTTGCATGGGTATGGGGTCCGTTGCAAAGTCTAGGTCTTTCAGATCGCTGGCATGATCTTGAACTGGGAAGGCTGCCATAACATCTTCGCTGTTTGAAGCTATTTTATGCAGTCTGAGGTTTGAACAGGAAAGCATACGTTGAGTCCTCTTGAGTAGGCTGATTGCAGCCTCTGGTGAGGGAAGTGACTTTAGGCCATCATCCACATAGAAGTCTCTTTCAACAAACTTCTTAACGTCTTGCCCATAGTTTTCTTCACCTTCTTGGGCAGAGAGTCGCAGTCCATAAATGGCGACAGCAGGAGATGGACTATTGCCAAAAACATGTACCTTCATGCGGTATTCTATGACGTCTTTGGTAGGGTCGTTGTCTCTGAACCAAAAAAACCTCAAAAAGTTCCTGTGTTCTTTTTTAACTAGGAAACAATAGAACATTTGTTGTATATCAGCGACTATGGCAATAGATTCTTTACGGAATCTGATGAGGACACCAAGAAGCGTATTATTTAGATCTGGTCCTGATAAAAGAACATCATTTAGGGAAACTCCCTGGTGTTGTGAGCTGGAGTCAAATACTACTCGGATTTGACCTGGTTTCTTGGGGTGGTAAACACCAAAGATTGGCAGATACCAGCACTCTTCTTTTTCTTTTAAAGGCGGGGCTAGTTCTGCATGGTCATTTTCAAATATCTTGCTCATGAATGAGAAGAAGTGCTCCTTCATTTCTGGTCTTTTCTCAAAGTTGCGCCTGAGAGAACTGAAGCGTTTTGTGGCTTGAACTCTGTTGTTAGGAAGGCGGGTTCTCTGTGTTTTGAAAGGCAGTGGTGCTACCCAGGTATTTGTTTCATCTTTAGAGAATCCTTGTTCCATTATACTTAAGAAGGTCTCATCTTCAATAGAGCAAGCGGTCTTGTTGTCTTCCTTTGTCCTCTGGAACACTGTACACCCCAGATGATCTTCATCTTCTGCACAGTCTGGGTATAACACACTTGTAGGCTTCTCTCTTACAAGGAATCTGTTAGGACAAGGCTGAAAGAGGGATGGACGTCCATTTTCCAATGTATTTGTGAAGAGAGAATTCACAGTGGTTGGCTTGTGAACGCTTCCTAGGCAGACATCGCCTATAATGACCCACCCTAGGTCGAGCTTCTGAGCATAAGCAGAATTGTGAGGACCGTTTATCTGTTTCCTCACCTTGTGGACTCTTATGATGTCTCTTCCAAGCAGAAGTACTATTGGAGCGTCTGGGTCGACTTCAGGAATTAGGTGCGCTATATTTTTTAGATGTCCATGATGTGATGCTGCTGCAGGTGTAGGAATCTCTTCTCTGTTGTTTGGGATCTGATTGCATTCTATCAGCGTAGGCAGAGGCAGGGATGTTTCACCATTTAAGGATTCAATTTGGTAACCAGTAGCTCTTCTCCCTTTTTCTTCACTCACACCTGTGCAAGTCTTAAGTGAATATGCCGAGCTGTTTCCTTTAATGTCGAAGATATCAAAGAAAGTTGAATTAGCGAGAGACCTGTTGCTCTGATCATCAAGGATGGCATACAACTTTACAGCTTTCTCTTTGTGACCAATGGGGTAAACTGTGGCAAGACAGATCTTGGAGCAAGATTTGTTGCTAAGTCCTTCTCCACAGACTTGGGTGCACTGAGGTGTCACTTCAGGAGGTGTAGGGTCTCTCTGCTCCTCGCCGTGCTCTGCCACCTGGTCTGAGGGTGTGAGAGTCCATGGAGCTGGTCCTGGGTGTAAAGCTGTGTTATGCTCTTCACTGTCACATTCTGAGCATTTAATGTTTGTTGTACAGTCTTTTGCAAGATGTGAAGTTGCTGCGCAGCACCTGTAGCAAATGTGGTTTTCTTTGAGGAAAGTTTTGCGATCTTTGAGCTGTTTTTCTCTGAATCCTCTGCATTTCAACAATGAATGTGGTTTCTTATGCAGAGGGCATTCTTTGCACGGGTCTTTAGATGAGGTCTTATCAGTCTCTGCAGTACGATAAGTTTTGCGTGAAGTGTCTTGAAGAGATACACTGGTTTTGTGTACTGCCACTGGTGTATCCCTCAGGTTACGCATTGAGACAGGTTTACCTGATTTGGGGTACGTGGTGTCAAACATTGAGAAGTCAAAGCTGGGGTCATTTCTAATCTTTGCTTGTTGGTGTACAAAGTCCACAAAGAATGAGAATGGAGGAAATGGGACGTTGTATCGTTCCTTGTATTTGGAGCCTTGACCGATCCACTTATCTATCAGGCCTTGTGGAAGTTTGCGTACTATGGGATTTACACTTCGTGCTGTGTCCAAGAATGCTAGGCCTTGTAAGTCTCCTTGAGCTTTGGCAACTTGAAGTTCTGTCAACAGATCGCTCAATTCTCTCAGTTTTTGGAAACCTTTGCCTTGCATCTTGGGGAAATCCTCAATTCTTTTGAAGAGTGCGTTTTCTATCACTTCTGGTGAGCCATAACACTCCTCCAGTCTCTCCCATATCAAGTTTAGTCCTCTGTCGGGATAGTCTAAATTGATGTCCCTAATCCGTTTTGCATGCTCTGTGGATTCATTTCCTAGCCACTTGACTAAAAGGTCAACCTCCTCGTTTGCAGACAGATCCAGATCTTTGATTGTATTTCTGAATGAGGATCGCCATGCTCTATAGCCTTCAGGTTTGTCGTTAAACTTGGAGAGTCCTTGGGTTATCAACTCACGTCGAGCAAGGAATTTGAGAACATCTGACATACCTTGATTTCTGTTTGATGAATCTGGAAACGAGCTGAGGTGCAGAGGTCCATGTGGGTTAGAGTAGTCTTTAAACTTGTCTTTGTTGTAATAACTACCATCTACTTGTTCCTTCTTGAAGGTTGGAGCTGCTCTGCAGTTGTCTGTCGGTTGGAATGCAGGTTGCATTGGGGACCGATGATATATAAAGTTACTGTCTTGCTTGATGTATGGCATTTGGAAGGCTGAGGCTGCTTGTTGTGTGACAGGATTAGGCTGGAGTTTGTAAGCAGGGGTTGACTCAGCTCCTGGACCGTAATACAGACCGTCATCTGACTTAGCATACTGCAGTACGTATTTTGAAGTGTGTCGTGCTTTGTCCTGTCGACTGAGCTCTGATCCAAGAATACTGCTGCGTCTATTACTTGCGATACTTGCTGCCTCCTCCAAAACTTCAGCCTCTGCCAGTGCAACTGCGGCTTCCCTCTCCAATGCTAGTTTTTTCATGTGTGCTTGTAGTTCGGCCAGAGCTGCTTTTATGCGTGCTTCCATGTGTGCCTTCATTTGTGCTTCCTCTGCTTCTAATTGCCTTTCTTGTTCAGCAAACGATGCTCGCACTTTGGCTGCTTCTGCTTTTGCGCGGGCAATGGCGATGGTAGAGCTGCTCACTGACTTCTTTGAGCTTTCGCAGCTGGCTGAGATTGCAGATCTTGTGGTGAATGATCTACCTTCTGCGGCTGACATGGTGACGCTCTGACAGGATTCGCGCCCTTTTTTCAGGCTTGACAGAAGCTTGGTTTCACTACGATCACTATGTGCGAGCTGCGGTATATTCTATCCAGCTTGTAGCGGGCAGTTTTACTGCGATCAGTATGTGAGAATCCGCAGTTCTTCTATCCAGCCTGCGAGGGTTAATCGTTTTTTACTGTTCTGCCCGTCTTCTGTGTATGTGTACATAATCCTTGCAGACAGCATAACCTTGATCCCAACAGTGATTTGATAGACACGTGATGTCTGTTACCAAGTTTATTGCAGGAATCGAATATGGTAAAAAACTGTGGAACAAATAACAGTATTTTACTATGTGCTCACAAACATGTGGCAAGCATACAATATATACACAATATACAGTGGTGAGGGAACACACTATATGCATAACATGTAGTTACATATAACATGCGGTGTATCCCATGCTTACTGACCAGACGGAAAAGCATGGACTACAACTCTCACATTTTCATAACAGCATGATGTAAACATCCCAATATTTTTTACGGCTGTCAAGTTCATGGTGAATGTGTTTAGGACCTACTGATTGTGCGGCTACAGATCTGGATCTGGATGCTATTGGATTCTGATGTCAGGAGGTACTCAGGAGTGAACTGTCTTAGTTGTATACTGAGCAAAAAAACATGGCTGCTGGGGCTGGCTGATGAGTCATCAAAGCTATGACTCATGAACTACGGTGTGGTAGATATGTCAAAAAACCTCAATAACAACAACCAAAGACATTCTATAAAACGACCACTAGATGGTGCTGTTATACCACATAACAAATCTGAATATTTACACAGGAAATTCTAGTGGAACATCACAATCACCATCTCTTTTATCATGTCATTTACTGGAAAGCTAGAAAAAAATTCAAAGTGTGGCAAAATAGGACTTCATCACATTCAAACAATCCCTCTCTACTTTCAAGGCCACACTCATCTCTCATGTCCTCCCTTTCTCACAACCCTAAACAGTTATTCAACACCTTCAATTCTCTCCTCCGCCCCCAGCACCTCCTCCCTCCCCCCTCATCTCAGCTGAAGACTTTGCCTCATTTTTCAAGGAGAAGATTGATAACATCAGACACAGTTTTAGTCAACAACCCCCAAAGCCCTTTCTCCTAACTGCCCTGCCCTCCTCTTCCAAAACCAACTTCTCCACCATTACAGAAGATCGACTCTCCACTCTACTGTCAAGATCACATCTCAGTACCTGTGCACTTGACCCAATCCCATCCCACTTCATCCCAAACCTCACCACAGTCTTCATCCCAACCTTAACCCATCTCTTCAACCTATCACTAACAACTGGTGCTTTCCCCTCAAGCTTTAAACATGCCTCAATCACACCTTTCCTCAAAAAGCCCTCTCTTGACCCATCCTCTGTATCTAGCTATCGCCCTATATCACTTCTCCCCTATGCCTCAAAACTACTGGAACAACACATCCATCTTGAACTGTCCTCCCACTCTCTTCTTGCTCCCTCCTTGACCACTTACAATCTGGCTTCTGGCCACACCACTCCACTGAAAACTGCCCTAACTAAGGTCACCTATTATTTGCCAAGACCAAGCGACACTATTCTGTCCCCTCCTCCTGGACCTGTCCTCTGCCTTTGACACAGTGGACCATTCCCTATTACTACAGACTCTCTCATTTCTTGGTATCACAGACTTGGCCCTATCTTGGATCGCGTCATACCTAACAGACCGGACATTCAGCGTCTCCCACTCGCACACCACCTCCTCACCACGCCCCCTATCTGTCGGAGTCCCGCAAGATTCAGTCCTAGGGCCCCTGCTCTTCTCCATTTACACCTTCGGCCTCGGACAGCTCATAGAATCTCATGGCTTTGAATATCACCTCTATGCTGATGACACACAGATCTACATCTCTGGACCAGATATCACCTCCCTACTAAACAGAATCCCTCAATGTCTGTCTGCTATTTCATCCTTCTTCTCTGCTACATTCCTAAAACTTAAAATGGACAAAACAGAATTCATCATCTTTCCCCATCTCACACAACCCCTCCAATGGAACTATCCAGTAAAGTAAACGACTGCCCACTCTCTCCAGTCCCACAAGCTCGCTGCCTCGGAGTTATCCTTGACACTGATCTCTCTTTTAAACCGCATATCCAAGCCCTTTCCACTTCCTGCCGACTTCAACTCAAAAATATTTCACGGATCCATACATTCCTCAACCAAGAATCTGCAAAAACCCTAGTCCATGCCCTCATCATCTCCCGCCTCGACTACTGCAACCTTCTGCTCTGTGGCCTCCCCTCTAACACTCTCGCACCCCTCCAATCTATTCTAAACTCTGCTGCCCAACTAATCCACCTGTGCCCCCGCTATTCCCTGGCCTCTCCCCTTTGTCAATCCCTGCACTGGCTCCCCATTACACAAAGACTTTAGTTCAAAACCCTAATTATGACATACAAAGCCATCCACAACCTGAGTCCTCCATAAAATCTGTGACCTCGTCTCCCGGTACTTACCTGCACGCAACCTCCGATCCTCGCAAGATCTCCTTCTCTCCTCCCCTCTTATCTCCTCTTCCCACAATCACATACAAGATTTCTCCCGTGCTATAAGAACTGTACATTGTAAGAATATGGAGAAATTTTGTGATGCAATGAGTATGTTAACACTGTACCCTTTAACATTAGTGACATTATTTTCTCAGATTACATAATAGTCATCAATAGGTTTATTAGTTTATGCATATTCAATCTCTTATAATCCTGTTTTTCCCTATATTTTAATAATAACTATTTGGACCTTTATGTTCCATTTTCCCTTTCTATGATCTTTATTTAGATCCCACTACTTTGCATTAGTCTATATGGGATTTATTTATTAAGCAAACATTTTTTAGGATCCACTCAGCAGACTCTTCCCTTTATGTATGAACTTTCTCCTTTTCTCTATAGCGGCACGCAAGCGTGGTTTTTGCTACGGAACACATTGTCAATCACAGAAGCATTTTCGGCCCTTTCCGGCAGTTTTCTGCTCGCACCTGTGCAGTTTACTATCCCAGGCGTGGTCCCTGCCACAGAACACATCGGCAAGCACAGAAGCATCTTTGGCATTTTCTGGCAGTTTTCGGCTTGCACCTGCGCAGTTCACTTTCCCACATGCCGGTTACCTACCCCAGAAGCAGTCTTCCAAAACGGATACATAAAAGAGCGGACACACACTGCCAAGTGACGGCGCACTTCACCTAGCCGTGGGACACAAGTGAAATCTACAACAGGATCGGGCCAATTTTTACAATTCTGACCACAGTCTCTTTATGAGGTTATAACTCTGGAACGCTTCAACGGATCTTTGAGATTCTGAGAATGTTTTCTCGTGACATATTGTACTTCATGATAGTGGTAAAATTTCTTCAATATAACTTGTGTTTATTTATGAAAAAAATGGAAATATGGCAAAAATTTTGAAAAATTTGCAATTTTCAAACTTTGAATTTTTATTCCCTTAAAACAGAGAAATAAACAGTTGCTAAATAACATTTCCCACATGTCTACTTTACATCAGCACAATTTTGGAACCAAAATTTTTTTTCGGTTAGGAAGTTATAAGGGTTAAAAGTTGACCAGCGATTTCTCATTTTTACAACAAAATGTACAAAACCATTTTTTTAGGGACCACCTCACATTTGAAGTCACACCATTCTAAAAACTACACCCCTCAAGGTACTCAAAATGACATTCAAGAAGTTTATTAACCCTTCAGGTGCTTCACAGGAGCTGAAGCAACATGGAAGAAAAAAATGAACATTTACCTTTTTAGTCAAAAAAATTATCTTTTACAAACATTTTTTTTATTTTAACAAGGGTAAAAGGAGAAAATGGACAGATAACATTGTTGTGCAATTTCTCCTGAGTACGGCGATACACCATATGTGGAGGAAAACCACTGTCTGGGCGCACGGCAGGGCTCGGAAGGGAAGGAGCACCGTTTGTCTTTTTCAAACCAAAATTGGCTGGAATTGAGAGTGGACGCCATGTTGCGTTTGGAGAGCCCCTGATGTGCCTAAACAAATATGATTTTTTAGTCCCAATTTTTGATTTTTCCCAAGGAAACTGGACCCCAAAAGTTGTTGTCCAATTTGTCCTGAGTACGCTGATACCCCATATGTGGGGGGAGAAAACTGTTTGGGCGCACAGCAGAGCTTGGAAAGGAAGTAATGACGTATTGGAATGTAGACTTTGATGGGTGTCATGTTCAGTTTGCAGAGCCCCTGATGAAGCTAGACCCCCTAAGAAACTTATCTAGATCTGTGGTGAGCACTTTGAAACCCCAAGTGCTTCACACAAGTTTATAATGCCCGGGCATGAAAATAAAAAATCATGTCCTTTCCAAGCCCTGAAGTGCGCACAAACAGTATTTCTCCCCCACATATGGGGTATCAGCGTACTCAGGACAAATTGGACAACAACTTTTGGGGTCCAATTTCCTTGGGAAAAAATAAAAAATTGGGCACTAAAAAATCATTTTTGTGGAAATTTTTTTTTTTCACACCCAGGCATTATAAACTTTAGTGAAACACTTGGAGGTTCAAAGTGCTCACAACAGATCTAGATAAGTTCCTTAGTGGGTCTAGTTTTCTAAAATGGTGTCACATGTGGGGGGTTTCCACTGTTTAGGCACATCAGTGGCTCTCCAAACGCGACATGGCGTCCAATCTCAATTCCAGCCAATTTTAGTTTGAAAAAGTCAAACGGTGCTCCTTCCCTTCCAAGCCCTGCCGTGCGCCCAAACAGTGGTTTTCCCCCACATATGGGGTATCGGCGTACTCAGGAGAAATTGCACAACAACTTTTTCTGTCCATTTTCTCCTTTTACCCTTGTTAAAATAAAAAACTGTTTGTAAAAACCATTTTTGTGACTAAAAAGTTAAATGTTAATTTTTTCCTTCCAAGTTGCTTCAGCTCCTGGGTTAATAAACTTCTTAATGTGGCTTTGAGTACCTTGAGGGGTGCAGTTTTTAGAATGGTGTCACTTTTGGGTATTTTCTGACATATAGGGACTTCAAATGTGAGGTGGTCCCTAAAAAAATGGTTTTGAACAATTTGTTGTAAAAATGAGAAATCGCTGGTCAAATTTTAACCCTTATAACTTCGTAACGAAAAAAAATGTGGTTTCAAAATTGTGCTGATGTAAAGTAGACATGTGGGAAATGTTATTTAGTAACTATTTTGTGTGACATATTTCTCAGTTTTAAGGGAATACAAATTCAAAGTTTGAAAATTGCAAAATTTTCAAAATTATCGCTATATTTCCATTTTTTTTCATAAATAACCGCAAGTTATATTGAAGAAATTTTACCACTATCATGAAGTACAATATGTCATTAGAAAACAGTCACAGAATCGTGAAGATCCGTTGAAGCATTCCAGAGTTATAGCCATAAATAGACAGTGGTCAGAATTGTAAAAATTGGCCCAGTCATTAACGTGCAAACCATCCTTGGAGGTTAAGGGGTTAAAGAAATTAATTTATTGGGGAATTTTTTTTTTTCTTTTTTAGGAATTTTTTTACACATGTTATTTTTATTTTTTTTTACATTTTTACTTTGTCCCAGGGTGGGACATCACTGTATAAAGTCAGATCGCTGGTCTGACAGTTTGTGCAACATTCTGTCAGACCAACGATCTGACAGGCACTGCAGCAGGCTTTCTCAGCTGCATGGAAGCTGCCTCCATGCAGGACCCGGAAGGACCATCTTGGATCCGGGGTCCTGCAGGGAGGAAGCCCTCAGAACAGCTAGGTCACATCGCGCTGTTCTGAGGGTCTCAGGGAAGCACGCAGGGGGCCCCCTCCCTGCGCGATGCTTCCCTGTGCCCCCGGTACACTGCGATCATCTTTGATCGCAGTGTGCCAGGGGTTAATGTGCCGGGAGCGGTCCGTGACTGCTCCTGGCACATAGTGCCGGGTGTCAGCTGTGATAATCAGCTGACACCTGGCCGCTATCAGCTGCGCTCCCCCCGGGTGCGCTGCTGATCGCCTATGAAGTATTATCCCTTCCTGGGGAATTAAGTCCCAGGGCACATGGACGGGATAGTACGTCCAATGACAGAAAGGGGTTAAAGGTATTATATCACTTATTTTTCACCCATAGCTGTTTTTCTACCACCAGCACTGTGATAATAAGGTGCAATTCATCTAGCGATGACTATATAGTTTTGTACGTACTTTCTCGTTATATGAGCAGAGAGTACCAGCAGATTATATTAATCAATGCTTTCTACCAGATGGTGGCATATGAATATAGTGAGACATTTGTGAAATCCACAGCAGAAGATTTAGGACCCTTCCGCTTAGGCTACTTTCACACATCAGGTTTTTGCAATCAGGCGAGTTCCGGCATTTTTTCTTAAAACCGGATCCGGCAAAATCTAATACCGGATACGGTTTTTTCCCATTGACTAACATTAGCGCCGGATCGTGCCGCATGGCCTTGCGGCGCCATGCAGCGCATCCGGTTTTTGCCGTATCCGGCTAATTGTCTCATTCCGGTGTCTGGAAAAAAACGTCTACTGTAACGTTTTTTGTCTGCGGCTTTTTGATACAATGAAAGTCTATGAGCGCCGCAATGCGCCGGATCCGGCTTTTTAGTCTGAGCATGCACTGTTATGTTTCGGTAGCTGAGGAGGACAGGAACAACAGCAGGGCAGCCGAACACCTGAGATGTTGGTAACTGATGGGTTGCAGATTCCTAAACTAACGACACAACTAGAGGTAGCCGTGGAGCGTTCCTACGTTGATCCTAGACGCCTCGTCACAGCCTGAGAGATAACTACACCTAAAGGCAGAAAGATGAAAGCTATCTGCCCCGGAGCAGATCCCCAAAGAAAATAGGAAGCCCCCAAACATATAATGGCGGTTAGACAAGATGAAAATACAAACATAGGCAGAAAATTGACTGAGCAAACGCTGGGGCCACAAGCTGACTAAATAGGATAGGACAGGAGAGATTACTTTCTGCAACCCAGAAAACCCTACAAAAATCCAACAATTCTGATTACAAAAATACTGAGATCACACGATCTCGCCACCCACTAAATCAGATCTCAGTGTGAACAAAAACCAAGCCGCAGCCGCTGCAAAAACAGGAAAAAGCAAATGAGCAAATAACAGTGGCTGCAGAAAAACTGTGAGGAGCTCAGGCCCCAGGAGGGGACCTGGCTGACCTCCACAAAAGTGCAGAAAACAATGCAAAAAGCAAGCACAAAAAGAAAAGCAAAAAATATCTTATCTGAAAGCAGGAGATGCAGGCAAGACTCCAGCAAACTTCCAAATGAACCGGGAACCACAATTGAGACAAGAACAATTGATCACAGGTACCCATCATGGGAGGGAACCTCCCTTATATCAGACCAGTCTGTGATTCCAGATTGCCACTCCTCGCTGAAAGGTTCAGTACTGTCTGTAACCACCAGAGGGAGCCTCTGCTCAGAAACCATCTCTAGCACATTCATAACAATGCACTCTGTAGCCCAGCCCACAGTCAACCTATATAAACCATGCCAGTGGGACCACCCTCAGCCATAACCATGCAGCCAGCCAAACAAAGAGGAGCCAGCCGCAGAGTAGCCAGCCGCAGGAGAGAGACCTGACCAGCACCACCACCAGCAGCACCACCCCCCAAGACATTATGATGCAGCCGGGAGCAGAAGGCAGACGGTAAATATCACAGACAACCCCTTTCAGCCAGGGCCATGCAATATCAATTATTCATGGCCTTTTTTTCTCTTTATTCCACAGCACAAGCCGCTCAACAGCAGCAGCGTCACCAGGAGCTGGAGCACCTACACCACCAGGACTCCAACAAATGTGCCTGCTGATGGAGAGTATGGGAGCAGAGGCTAGATGGTAAATATCACACACAACCCCTTTCAGCCATGGCCATGCAATATCAATATATTCGTGGCCTTTTTTTCTCTTTATTCCACAGCACAAGCCGCCCAACAGCAGCAGCGGGAGCAGCACCACTACCACCACCACCAGCCGAACACATGGAGCCTGATGTTGAGGAGACCACGGCAGCAGACAGCAGAAGGTAAATATCACACACAACCCCTTTCAGCCAGGGCCATGCAATATCAATTGACATTGCATGGCCTTTTCTTCTCTTAATTCCACAGCAGAAGCCGGCGCTCAACTCCTGCACCAGCACAGCAGGAACGTCATCTGGGAGTGAGGAAACGATGGCAGCAGAGGCCAGACGGTAAATATCACACACAACCCCTTTCAGCCAGGGCCATACAATATCAATTGACATTGCATGGCCTTTTCTTCTCTTTATTCCACAGCAGAAGCCGGCCCTCAACTCCTGCAGCAGCACAGCAGGACACATCTTCTTCTTCTGGGAGCCCTCCCACGCATCGTCAGCGTTTATAGGTATTTTTTTTTGTTTCACAATCCATCTCTGTGATCTATATATTAATTGCATTACTATTTATTTATACCAGGAAATTGAAGCTGAAGAGGAGCTCCCAGAAGAAGAATGAAGGGGTGGAGAGATACCCGGAGTGGGCTCGCAATTCGTAAGTTTCCTGCATGCATCGCTGAAACACAACATCACACTACACACAACACATAGAAAACAATTTAGTACAGACATCACACTGCACCCAAACACATATGCCTACATCCAAGCACATAATTTTTTTTTTTTATAGTCTTCTGAATCTGGTGCTCGGCAAAGAGGTCCTCGCAGTGCCTCCCAGGGTCGTCGGCGTGAACGACGCGGCGGTCACCATCATGTAAGTTTTTTGTTTTTTTTAACATTTTTGTTTTATTTTTTTTTACATTTTAATTTTTTTTTCCTTGGTAGTTTGGAGACTAATGTATATATTTTCTCTTTTTCTTTAACAGGCTTCACAGCGTGCTCCCGACTCGGACGGTGAGGAGGAGGTTCTCAATGTGGACCTCCTCATCGATCTGGTCAGAGAAAGGGAGCCGCTGTGGAACATGGTGGACCGCCGCCATGCTGATGTCATAGTGACCCGTCGGCTCTGGGAGGAAATCTTCAATCAACTTGTGGAAGGCTGGGAGGAACTCGATGCTCGGGCCCGGAGTAAAATGCGTAAGTATACACAGTTCAGGTAGCTGGATGTAAAGCAGTGTATCCCAAACTCCAGTCCTCGTGGCCCCCACGGGTTATGTTTTCAGGATTTCCTTTTGTGCAAATCCTGAAAACATAACCCATGGGGGCTGTGATGACTGGAGTTTGGGAAACACTGATGTTGTATACTAACCAATTTGTGCTTTCTCGTTTCAGGGGAGAGAATTGTGAAGCGGTGGCGGTCTGTGATGGATTGCTTCAAGAAGAAGTTCAACAAGGAGATGTGGACCCCGAGTGGATCTGGAGGACGCAGGAGCAAGTACAAGTACGCAGAAGCCCTGTCGTTCCTTTGGGTAACATTGGTTACCAGAAGGTAAATATTACACACCCCATGTAAAATAAAATGCTAACATGTCTAATTTTTTTTTTCAGCCAGGGCCATTCAAATACAGTATATTAATTGTATTTTTTCTCTTTATTCCACAGAACGGTGACCAGCACTCGGGAGCCTGCAGTGTTGGACCCTTCTGGAGCGATCCCTCAGGAGTCCGCCACCAAGGGACACTTCGACAGACCCGGGCCCATCCGCACCTTCCCAGCCTTCCCAGACATGTGAGCCCTCTGTCCCCTCCACCAGCACTGGAGCATCGTGGCCGAGTGCATTGCATAAGGCTACTGGTCAGGAGATAGATTTCCCCTTACCCCACCCTTCTGCCGCTGCCACCTCTAGTACACCTGTGGCTACTGGGCGGCTGCGGCTGAAGGGTCAGGAAAAAATGTAATAAAGATTTATTTCACATTGAAAAAAAAGTTAATAAAGATTTATTTCACATTGAAAAAAGTATGTTATTAAACATTTTCATAAAATAAATGTTAATTTGGTTGATTAAAATGGTTGTCTGTCATTTATATCTAAGGTTAAATAAAGGTAACATTTATTGGGGATACAAAACCAGGCACATAACTTTGGGTATTTTACCTTTTGGCCAAAGTTGTGTCCCTGATTGTGTATTAGCCAAAGTATTTCACCTTTTAACCAAAGTTCTGTACATTGTTAGGTAATCCCCAACAAGGTACAGAACTTTGGTTAAAAGGTGAAATACTTTGGTAATACACAACCAGGGACACAACTTTGACCAAAAGGTAAAATAATGTACATAATACACAACAAGGTACACCACTTTGGTTGTCAAAGGTATACTGTGGGTACACAAGGTACAAAGGTCACAGAGCAGTTTATTAAACTCTGTCATCCTGCCAGTCTAGTCTTCCTTCAGGGGACATAAAGTATTTGGCAAATTTGTCCCGGGAAACAGTCACAGAACTTCTATTGGTAACGTTCTGGTAATCATGCAAGGTGGTTTCTTCAGAGTGGTCCTCAATGGAAATCTGTTCCTTGCTGATGACAAAATTGTGTAGAACCACACAAGCTTTGATTACCTCGTCCACAGTTTAAGTTTTTAGGTTGATAGCAGTCAATAGAACACGCCATTTGGCTGGCAGAATCCCAAAAGTGCACTCCACCATTCTTCTGGCTCTTGTGATGCGGTAATTAAAAATTCTTTTTGTGTGTGTCAATCCTCTGCTGGAGTACGGTTTTAGCAGGTGTTCTGACAGCTGGAAGGCTTCATCACCTACACAAACAAAAGGCATCGGTGGGCCAGATGTTTGAGGCAGTGGTCTAGGGGGTGGGAACTGGAAGGTGTTTCCATACAGCTGACGGCCCATTGCTGACAGTTGGAACACTTGAGAGTCATTGGAGCGGCCAAAGGCCCCAATATCTACAGCAATAAATTTGTACTCCGCATCAGCGATGGCCATTAGGACAATGGAGAAATATTTTTTGTAGTTAAAATATTCGGATCCAGATCCTGCTGTTTTGACAATCCAGATATGTTTCCCATCCACAGCGCCCAGGCAATTAGGAAACTGACATATTTGTTCAAACTTTTCTGCAATTACAATCCAACTCTCTGTTGTGGGCTCTGGTAGAAATTCCGCAACTAGACATTCCCACAATGCACGGCATGTGAGCTTCACAATTCCAGAGATGGTGGAAATCCCAAGTCTGTACTGGAAATGGAGTGAGGAAAGAGATTCTCCAGTTGCCAGGAATCTGTGAAAAAAAAAAAAAAAAAGAGTTTCAAATCACAGCATTACGTACCAGACCTCAGCTATAACAATTGGAGATTCTATAAAAAAAATATATTTTTATAGTATCTCCAATTGTTAAAGCTGAGTCAGATGGCCGTATACAAACTACCAGCAACAACATTCCAGGAAAAGTGTGATCTGAAGCATGCAGATACAATAAATATGGCTTACCGAAGAGTCACCATCAGATGCTCCGCCGGTGAAATGGAGAAGCGGCAATATGTGTCTGATCTTATGAGGTCTCCAATACACTCCACCAAGAAATCAAAGTTCTCCATTTTCATGCGAACATATGCAAACAATTTCTGAGGGTTTCCTCGTAGCTCCATGTATAGTGTAGAAAACACCCCACGCGTCATTCTCTGGGCTGTGATGGGGAGGATCCAGAAACGGCGTCGGCACTGACGCATGATGCGCTGCTGTATCTTTCTCTCCTTCTCCAGAACAATCGCTTTCAGACGATTCGCCTCCACTGTGAAATCCACCAAATTCTTCATAATGTTTCCTATCACAACGTCCATCTTCACCAGCCACTTGCTCTTCTCTCCAACCTGCAATTGCTCCTCTACAACCTGTCAAAGATGGGCTGTAGGAACAGTGTATATATAGTTTTTCAGTAGCCAATCACATTTGGAAGCCCCCTAAAAAACGGATAAATAACCGGATGAACCGGATGAGACGGATCCGGTTTTCGGCCGGATCCGCTCGACGCATCCGGCAGAAAACCGGATCCATCTCATCCGGTTTTACATAAAAAAAAACCCGGATCCGGCGCTCCGGCGCAACGCCGCATAGCGCCTGACGCCGAAAACCTGTGTGAAAGAGGCCTTACAGGTATCATACTGTTAGGGTCTGCGGAACGCACCAAATATAAGATGTGGAGAGGTGCGTTCGCAGCCCGGGGTCCACCGTGCAGGCGGAGCCTGCTGCTAGTAAAATGGCGCAAAAAGCGAACTCTGTTATCCCACAGAGTCGCCAAAATAAACGCCGTAATGCGCTGTGGCAATATGTGCGAACTCTGTTAATCCACAGAGTCGCTAGAAGGAGTGCCGCAGCGCTATATGGCGATGTGTGCGAACTCACTTAACACAACTGAGTCGCAAAATAAACACGCCAGGGCGCTGTCTAGCGTTGAAAGCAAACCCTGTTACGTCACAGAGCCGCTGAGACAAACTTCTGTGTCCTGTCAGGTACCCAGGTACACAGTGAACAGCTAAGCGAACATAGAACGTGATCATGCGCTAATGTCCTCACGGGAGTCACCCGCAATCTATGGCGTCTGAACGCCAGGCCCTGAATACGGCAATCAAACTCCTCACCGGTTATGTCGGCAATCTAGGGCATCTAGGACACCGACCCTGACCAGCTAGCATACCAAACTCCTCACTGATTAAGTTGGTATTCTAGGGGCTTATTTCAGCCGGGCCCTAACCACACACATGCATGACCACACTGGCGCTAAGCATATAACGATTGATATTAGCGCATGGAGGCCCAGCCATGCAACCCTTTTATAGCAACAGCTACAGGACCTGCCAGAAACAAGGACCAATGAGAAACTGTTCCAAACACATGTAGTTTCAGGACCTTCCTGTCGGACCAATAGGAGCTGCTGCAGTACCTGAACATGTGACCCCTGATCTCCAATGAGAGATCTTACCCTGGGCATGCTCAGAAGGGGAAACGCAGGACTTCGTCCCAAAGACGTCTGCTCCAGCACTGGCTATAATAGCAGATCCAGGAGAGGCAGCAGCAAGTGTCTGCACAGTACTGGAATGGGCAAGACGCTGGGACCGACGTCTCTGCTGAGCAGGCTCCACTGCGGCTGGAGATGAATGGGGGACCGCAGCGGGACGGGTTCGAGACTCCCCTTGTGCAGCAGCGGAAACTCGAACCCTAACATTACCCCCCCTCCTAGGGCCCCCCTTCTTTGGGCGTCGCTGCGCTCAAAGGCAGCGATGAGCTGTGGAGCGTGAACATGCTCGGCAGGCTCCCAGGACCTATCCTCAGGCCCATAATCCACCAAATAAAATTTTTTGCCTCGTACCACCTTGCACCCAACAATGGCGTTCACCTCATGATCATCGGTAGATGAACCCGACGTCCCGGCAGATGACTCGGAAAACCGGGAAATGGCCACGGGTTTCAGGAGGGACACGTGAAAGGTGTCAGTGATACCAAGGCGAGGCGGAAGGGCTAGGCGGTAAACCACCGGGTTCACCTGCTCAAGAACTTTAAAGAGGCCCAAAAAGCAAGGTGCCAACTTGGTGGACTCTACACGTAGCCTGATGTTTCGGGCTGAAAGCCACACTAGGTCACCCGGAGCAAATGTAGGAGCGGGGCGCCGATGGGTATCGGCCGAAGACCTCATCCTCTCTTTGGAGGCCTGAATGGCATCCTGGGTGCGGTCCCAAATATCCCGTGCCTCCACAGCCCAGTCTGCCACCCTGGAATCGGTGGAAGACACGGGCATGGGCACTGGTACCCGCGGATGCTGACCGTAGTTCAGGAGAATGGGGTCTGTCCGGTGGAGTCAGCCACAGCATTATTTAGAGCGAACTCAGCCCACGGTAGCAAGGATGCCCAGTCATCCTGCCTGGCAGAGACAAAATGTCGCAAGTATGTGACCAAGGTCTGGTTGGCCCTCTCTACCAACCCATTCGTCTCGGGATGGTATGCAGAGGAGAGATTCAACTCAATGCTGAATAAACGACACAGCTCTCTCCAGAACCGAGACGCAAACTGGGGACCTCGATCACTGAAAATTTTGTCTGGCATACCGTGTAGGCAGAAAATATGCCTAATGAATAATGCTGCCAAGGCCCGTGCAGACGGTAACCGTGGTAACGGCACTAAGTGCACCATTTTGGAGAAGTGGTCGGTTATCACCCAGATAATGGTGCAGCCCCGAGACTTGGGTAAGCCCACCACAAAATCCATCCCGACCATCTCCCAAGGCCTGTCTGCCACCGGTAAAGGGAAAAGTAACCCAGCTGGCCATTGTCGAGGGGACTTATTCTTGGCGCAGGAGACTCACGCCTGAACGTATTCCCTGACGTCACGGGCCATCTGCGGCCACCAGTATGTCCTCGCCAGCAACTCAGAAGTCCTTTTTGTCCCAAAATGTCCACCCAACCTGGACGAATGTGCCCAAGAGAGTACTTCCGGTCGCAAATTGGTGGGCACAAAAGTCTTGCCCGGAGGCACAGACTCAAGCAAAACCGGAGCCACCGTTCTTAGGCTCTCTATGGGGACAATAAGCCGAGGCTCCTCCTCCATCTCCTCAGAGGACACCACGGAGCGAGATAGAGCGTCTGCGTGAATGTTCTTCTCACCGGAGAGGAAATGGAGGGTGAAATGGAACCGGGAGAAGAACAAGGACCATCTGGCCTGACGGGAATTTAGCCGCTGGGCTGTCTGCAAATACACCAAGTTCTTGTGGTCCGTGAATACTTGGAAGGGGAAGCGAGCCCCCTCCAGAAGATGTCTCCACTCGGAGAAGGCCAACTTCATAGCCAGTAACTCCCTGTCCCCGATGGAATAATTCCTCTCTGCTGGTGTAAAGGTCTTGGAAAAGAAGAAGCAGGGATGCTTCCGACCCTGGGCATCCTTTTGAAAAAGGACTGCTCCAGCACCAACAGAAGAGGCATCCACCTCTAAGATAAAGTTTATCGACATCGGGGCGATGTACAGTCATGGCCAAAAGTTTTGAGAATGACACAAATATTAATTTTTACAAAGTCTACTGCTTCACTTTTTCTAATGCCAATTTGCATATACTCCAGAATGTTATAAAGAGTGATCAGCTTAACAGCAATTACTTGCAAAGTCAATATTTGGCTAGAAAATGAACTTTATCCCCCAAAACACATTTCAACATCATTGCAGCCCTGCCTTAAAAGGACCAGCTAACCTCTTTTCAGTGACTGCTCCATTAACACAGGTGTGGGTGTTGATGAGGACATGGCTGGAGATCAATCTGTCATGATTAAGTAAGAATGACACCACTGGACACTTTAAAAGGAGGCTGGTGCTTGGCATCATTGTTTCTCTTCTGTTAACCATGGTTATCTCTAAAGAAACACGTGCAGTCATCATTGCAATGCAAAAAAATGGCCTAACAGGGAAGAGTATCGCAGCTAGAAAGATTGCACCTCAGTCAACAATCTATCGCATCATCAAGAACTTCAAGGAGAGAGGTTCCATTGTTGCCAAAAAGGCTTCAGGGCGCCCAAGAAAGACAAGCAAGCGCCAGGACCATCTCTTAAAAGTGTTTCAGCTGTGGGATCGGGCTACCAGCAGTGCAGAGCTTGCTCAGGAATGGCAGTAGGCAGGTGTGAGTGCATCTGCACGCACTGTGAGGCCGAGACTCTTGGAACAAGGCCTGGTCTCAAGGAGGGCAGCAAAGAAGCCACTTCTCTCCAGAAAAAAACATCATGGACAGACTGATATTCTGCAAAAGGTACAGGCAGTGGACTGCTGAGGACTGGGGTAAAGTTATTTTCTCTGATGAATCCCCTTTTCGATTGTTTGGGACATCAGGAAAACGCCTCATTCGGAGAAGACAAGGTGAGCGCTACCACCAGTCTTGTCTCATGCCAACTGTTAAGCATCCTGAGACCATTCATGTGTGGGGTTGCTTCTCAGCCAAGGGAATCGGCTCTCTCACAGTCTTGCCTAAAAACACAGCCATGAATAAAGAATGGTACCAGAATGTCCTCCAAGAGCAACTTCTCCCAACCCTCCAAGAGCAGTTTGGCGATCAACAATGCCTTTTCCAGCATGATGGAGCACCTTGCCATAAAGCAAAGGTGATAACTAAATGGCTCAGGGAACAAAACATAGAGATTTTGGGTCCATGGCCTGGAAACTCCCCAGATCTTAATCCCATTGAGAACTTGTGGTCAATCGTCAAGAGACGGGTGGACAAACAAAAACCTAAAAATTCTGACAAAATGAAAGCATTGATTGTGCAAGAATGGACTGCTATCAGTCAGGATTTGGTCCAAAAGTTGATTGAGAGCATGCCAGGGAGAATTGCAGAGGTCCTGAAGAAGAAGGGTCAACACTGCAAATATTGACTTGCTGCATTAACTCATTCTAACTGTCAATATAAGCTTTTGTTACTCATATGTTTGCAATTATTATATTTCTGTCTGTGATAAAAACATCTGTCAAACACACATAAAAACCAGAGGGCAACAGATCATGTGAACATATAATATTTGTGTCATTCTCAAAACTTTTGGCCATGACTGTAAAATGGGAGCACTGGTGAAATGCGACTTGATGGAGGAGAACGCCTTGGTGACCTCCTCTGACCACAACTTGGGATTAGCTCCCTTCTTGGTGAGGGCTACCAAGGGAGCTACTAAAGTAGAGAAGTGGGGAATGAATTGGCGATAGTAGTTAATGAACCCCATAAAGCGCTGCACCACCTTAAGGGAGTGGGGTTCTTGCCAATCCATCACAGCCTGTAGTTTGGTAGGATCCATAGCCAATCCCTGGGTGGAGATGATATAGCCCAGGAAAGGTAGAGACTCCTGCTCAAACATGCACTTCTCCAACTTCGCATATAGGGAATTTGCTCGCAAGAGGTCGAAGACCTTGCAGACATCTCTTCGGTGGGAGGCCATATCTGGAGAAAAGATGAGAATGTCATCCAGATAGACTACCACCGAGGTGGTCAACATATCCCGGAAGATGTCGTTCACAAAGTCTTGGAAGACAGCTGGGGTATTACAGAGCCCAAAGGGCATTACCAGATATTCATAATGCCCATCTCTGGTGTTAAATGCCGTCTTCCATTCGTCCCCCTCACGGATGCGAATCAGGTTATACGCACCCCACAGGTCTAGCTTAGTAAATACCCTTGCTCCCCAAAGCCTGTCAAAGAGCTCAGAGATTATCGGCAAAGGATACTTATTTTTCACGGTGATAGCGTTGAGACCCCTATAATCAATGCACGGACGTAATTCTCCGTTCTTCTTCTGCACAAAGAAGAACCCCGCTCCCGCTGGTGACAACGACTTCCTAATGAATCCCCTTGCCAAGTTCTCCTGAATATATTGGGACATGGCCTATGTCTCAGGAAGAGAGAGGGGATAAACCCTTCCTCTAGGAGGCTCAGCTCCAGGCAAGAGGTCGATAGGACAGTCATAGGGGCGATGAGGCGGAAGAGTCTCCGCAGCCTTCTTCGAGAAAACGTCGGCATAAGACCAATAGACCTTGAGAAGAGGAGAGAGGTCTATGGGTATCTCAGTGGTGTTGACCTGCACGCTGTCCCTAATGCATCTGCCTTTACATAAATTACCCCAACCCAGAATTCTCCCTGAAGACCACTCAATATGGGGAGAGTGGTGGCGGAGCCAGGGTAATCCCAACAAAATCTCATCTATACCCTCAGGGAGGATAAAAAATGATATATTCTCCTGATGGGAAGGAGACATAGACAAGGTGAGTGGGACAGACTGATGGGTGATTTGTGTGGGCAGTAGTGTTGAGCGATACTGCTCGATATCTAAAAATATCGGATCGAATGGTATCGCCGATATCACTAAATATCGTCGATATCCGAGTCCAATGTAAGTCTATGGGAACAAAATATCGCAACTAAAAAAAAACTTTATTTCCTTGTAAACACTAAATATACACACATAGAATACATATATATATATATATATATATATAATATATACATGTCATTGTGACATATATATATACATATATGTATAGTTTATACACTTCTACATAGTAAAATATCCTCTGATTCAATTGCCGGGTAAAGCCGGCTTCTGTGAAAAGACAGAAGCACCCGACATGAAATGACACTTGGTGTACATAGGGTTAACCATGTCTTTTTATGTCCTTTGCTATCTGATTTGCACAAACAATTACATCAGTCTATGTGTGCAAAATTTCACACCTGTAGGGGTTAATTAAAGGTGTACATTTGTTGTAAAAAAAACGGACTTTTTTGCTACGAATTTACACCTTTAATTAACCCCTACAGGTGTGAAATTTTGCACACATAGACTGATGTAATTGTTTGTGCAAATCAGATAGCAAAGGACATGAAAAGACATGGTTAACCCTATGTACACCAAGTGTCATTTCATGTCGGGTTCTGCATTTTCACAAAAGCCTGCAATTGAATTAGCGGCTATTATACTATGTAGAAGTGTATGAACTATAAATATAAATATATATATATGTGTCACAAATTCAATGACATGTATATATATATATATATGAGGTGTAAAATTGTTTAAAAAAAATGCGTGGGCTCCCGCCCTATTTTCGCAACCAGACAGACAAAGCCAGCGAATGGGGGCAGATAATAATAGCCCAGAGAGGGACCATTATTTTGGCCCCCCCTGGCTACTAACATCTGCCCCCAGACACCCCAGAAAAGACAAATCTATAATTAGATTCGCCCTTTCTGGCACTTTGCCCGTCTATTCCCATTGCCCTGTAGCGGTGGCGAATGGGTTATTATGGGGTTAAAGCCACATTGCAATTGAAAGGTGACCTTAAGCCAGGTTAATAATTGAGAGCTGTCAATTAGACAACTATCAATTATTAATCCTATTGCATGAAATAAAAATAAAACACACACACTTTAATTAAAAATCATTTTAATGAAATAAAGACACATGTTTTTGACCATCTTTTATTTGACTGCAAAAACCATTTTCTGTAATAAAAATAAAATAAAAAAGCAAAATTATTCTTACCTATCCCATGCACAGTCAGGTCCCACGGTGTAATCCTTCAGAAAGGGTTAATGTTTACTGCAGGGACCGCAGCTAATGCTGCAGCCTCACAGTAAACCCCCAAATGAATGAGTTCCTCTCCTGGCTGACAGGAGAGAAAGTGGAAAGCTTAATTGATTGCTTTCCACTTTCACTTCAGGTCAGCCAGGGACACAATCAGTGACGTCAGAGGGAACTGATTAACAAAAATAGGGGTTCCCTTCGAATAAAAAATGGCGTGGGGTCCCCCCTATTTTTGTTAACCAGCCAGATGAAGCAGACCGCTGAGGCCTGGATTTTCAGGCTGTTAAGGAGCCAAGATCCATGGACCTTGCCAGCCTGATAATACCAGGCCACAGCAGTCTGCATATCTTGGCTGATTAACAAAAATAGGGGATCCCCTCGAAAAAAATTGGCGTGGGGTCCCCCCTATTTTTGTTAACCAGCCAGATGAAGCAGACCGCTGAGACCTGGTTTTTCAGGCTGGTAAGGATCCAATATCCATGGACCTTGCAGGCCTGATAATACCAGGCCACTTAGCTTGGCTGGTTAACAAAAATAGGGGATCCCCTCGAAAAAAAAACGGCGTAGGGGTCCCCCTATTTTTGTTAACCAGCCAAGTAAAATGCAGACTGCTGCGGCCTGGTATTAAAAGACTGTCAAGGCCCATGGATTTTGGCCCTCAACAGCCTGATAATACCAGGCTACAGCAGCCCCACATTTGGCGCATCAAAAGATGTGCCAATTGTGGCACTTTACCCGGCTCTTCCCACTGCCCTGTAGCGGTGGCAAGTGGGGTAATAAGGGGTTAATGTCACCGTTGATTGCACGGTGAGAATAAGCCCGGTTAATAATGGAGAGGTGTCAATAAGACACAGATCCATTATTAATCCCAAAGTTATTAAATGCATAAAAAAAAAGACAAAGCAAGAAAAAAGTATTTTAATGAAATAAAAGAGACAACACAGTTTTCATTTCTTTTATTGTACTCTCATTCCTGCGACGCCATCGATCTCCTGTAAAAAAAGAAAAAAAACAAACCAACAGTATACCACCTGTCCGACGCAGTCCATAGTAACGACTGTCCCACGGCGATCCAGCTCTGCTACATCGCAATGACAGGCAGAGCCTGTCATCGCGACGCAGCACAGCTGATTACCTGCTTCCCCGGCGGTGACGTCATCGGACTGACTGCTTTACGGCCGGGATTACCCAGCAGTCACTGCAGTTATCGCGAGAAACTGCATGTGACCGCCGGGGAAAGATGATGGCGGCCATGAAGCAGTCCAGGCCGTGACCGCCGGAGATCTTCTGCCAGGTAAGTGCCGCTGACTCCTGACAGACCCGACCGACGGACACTGACAGTGACAGACCCGACCGACGGACACTGACAGTGACAGTGACAATCCCGATTCCGGTATCCGATATGACGAAAATATCGGTACTCGGAATCGAAAGCCCGATACAGCTAATATCGTCCGATACCCGATATTTGCAGTATCGCTCAACACTAATGGGCAGAATTGCTCCATTCAAAACCTACACCAATACTGTTTCAGCCAGCAACACCAAAGGCATGGTGTGGCAAGAAGCAAAGGAGGACGACATAAAATTCCCCTCTGCCCCAGAATCCACACACAGCTTGACGGGTAGGGTGGTAGAACCGTGGGTAATTATCCCCTTGAGGAGCACTTTAGGGGCAAAACTCATGACGTCCAGTGACCCTGTTCCTACGGTTACTGGGTGCGACCGTTTATTCAGCCGCTGTGGACATCGGTTGGCAAAATGTCCCTGCTGCTGGCAAATATAACAAATAGGGGATGGACGAGTGACCCGAGACTTAGATCCTGCAGGAGCAACCTCCTGAAGGTCGGGCGCCTGAACAGGCGACTCCAGAGGGGTAGCGAAAGTAGGAGCCAACCGGACACTCTGCCTACACTGGGCACGTTCTAGCCTCCGCTCGTGGAAACGGAGGTCGACGCGGGTGGAAATAGCGATAAGCTTCTCCAGTGTGGCAGGAATCTCCCTGGTAGCCAAGCCGTCTTTCACATGACCCGCCAGTCCTCTTCAGAACACGGGAATGAGGACTTTATCTGGCCACTCTAATTCCGAGGCCAGAGTCCGAAAATGGACAGTAAAATGGCTGACCAAAGCCGAACCCTGGGTACTTGCCAGCAGTTGGAGCGCCGTATCGTGGGTGACCTGAGGTCCTAGAAAAACCTTTTTCAGAGCCTCCAGAAAACGAGAAGCGCTCTGCACCACACGGTCATCGCGCTCCTACAGCGGCGTTGCCCACTCCAACGCTCTGCCCGACAGAAGAGCTATCATAAAGCCCACTTGTGCCCGATCCGTGGGGAAACGTTCAGCCAGAAGCTCGAGGTGTATGGAGCACTGACTTACGAATCCCCGACATTGCTTGCTGTCACCAGCAAACTTGTCTGGAAGCGGGAGGTGGACAATGTAGGGACAGAGGTGGCAGAGGACAAACTGGCTGCAGCTACGCTAGCAGCCTGAACAGCGACTGTGGTAACATCCACAGCTGAGGTTGTGCGCTCAAGAGCCGCCAATCTACCCTCCAGCTGCTGGATGTACAACTGTAAACGCTGTTCATCCGCCATTTTACTAGCCAGACCCTGGCGCTAATATTATGTTAGGGTCTGCGGAACGCACCAAATATAAGATGTGAAGAGGTGCGTTTGCAGCCCGGGGTCCACCGTGCAGGCGGAGCCTGCTGCTAGTAAAATGGCGCAAGAAGCGAACTCTGTTATCCCGCAGAGTTGCCAAAATAAACGCCGTAACGCGCTGTGGCAATATGTGCAAACTCTGTTAATCCACAGAGCCGCTAAAAGGAGTGCCGCAGCGCTATATGGCGATGTGTGCGAACTCACTTAACACAACTGAGTCGCAAAATAAACACACTAGGGCGCTGTCTAGCGTTGAAAGCGAACCCTGTTATGCCACAGAGCCGCTGAGACAAACTTCTGTGTCCTGTCAGGCACCCAGGTACACAGTGAACAGCTAAGCAAACATAGAACGTGATCATGCGCTAATGTCCTCGCGGGAGTCACCCGCAATCTATGGCGTCTGAACGCCAGGCCCTGAATACGGCAATCAAACTCCTCACCGGTTATGCCGGCAATCTAGGGCATCTAGGACACCGACCCTGACCAGCTAGCATACCAAACTCCTCACCGATTAAGTCGGTATTCTAGGGGCTTATTTCAGCCGGGCCCTAACCACACACACGCATAACCACACTGGCGCTAAGCATATAACGATTAATATTAGCGCATGGCGGCCCAGCCATGCAACCCTTTTAAAGCAACAGCTACAGGACCTGCCAGAAACAAGGACCAATGAGAAACTGTTCCAAACACATGTAGTTTCAGGACCTTCCTGGCGGACCAATAGGAGCTGCTGCAGTACCTGAACATGTGACCCCTGATCTCCAATGAGAGATCTTACCCTGGGCATGCTCAGAAGGGGAAACGCAGGACTTCGTCTCAAAGACGTCTGCTCCAGCATTGGCTATAATAGCAGATCCAGGAGAGGCAGCAGCTTGTCTCTGCACAGTACTGGAATGGGCAAGATGCTGTGACCGACGTCTCTGCTGAGCAGGCTCCACTGTGGCCGGAGATGAATGGGGGACCACAGCAGGACTGGTTCGAGACTCCCCTTGTGCAGCAGCGGGAGCTTGAACCCTAACACACACTGCTTATGTTTTCTCACTCCATTTACAAGATATACTTCATCTGGCAATGACTATATATTTTGACATTTTCTTTTTTATTATGCATGTAGATGGTACCTTCATACTACATGAACCAATGCTTTATATCAGATGGTGGCACCTCCATATATGAATATAATAAGAATGCGCTTAGTGTTAGCTATTTTTGTTTTAATTTTTGTTATCACTTTTTTCTTTCCTTTTATGAAACATGTCTTAAGAGAAGATATGAATGCGTAACCTACAATATAAGTATTGACCTATTGTTTTTTCTGGAAATTGTTCTTTTCAGTATTTCATTGTTGTGAATTTGTACCATGATGTTGTTACAGGTATGTCTTGAGAAAGGCGTTATAAAGCCGAAACGTTGACAAATTATCTGTTTTCATTTAGGGTCTGATGAACTGTGAATCTTCATATTCATTTATATGTATTATTTGGAAATAAGAATCTATCATCACAAAATAAAAATTTTTTTCACTTTGAGGGCCAGAGTTTTTTACATTTTTTATTGCACAGATGGTAGAACGGGTGGTGATGGACCTGTTTGTGCACTCTCTGCAGAGGCCCGTACAGACTTGGGTTGGCCAGGGTGATCCCAGGAATGCCGATGAACTGGTTGAACTCGTCGAGAGATACCAGGGGATGGAAGTTTCCGTGGGAAAGTAGACCACTCCATACTGGGGTTCCAACAGGGGCAGAGGCCCAAAAGGGGGTAGGGCGCCTATACTATTTGGCTATGCAGTGAATGCAAGAGCTGCCACAAATTTGGACGCACCCCAATACCCCTTGGAAGAGACGTAGAGGAAAGCCTCATGAAAAAATGTTCCCATTATGAAAAAGTGGGTGTCCCATAGTGTTTGCCTATTCAGTAAATGCAAGGGCTGCCAAACAAAAATTTTAAGCTACTCCAATGCCCCTTGGAAGAGACGTGGAGGAGGACCTCATAAAAAATGTTCCCATTATAAAGGAGCGGGTCTCCTATACTTGTAATGCCCATGCACTAAGTGTATGGGCTGACAAACATTTACTCCTGGGTGGTATACATGAACATAATGTATAAGCATTATTTTTTGTATGGGCGTCATAAACACAATTTAAAAAAATTATCTGGGTGTTGCATCACAGACCACGG
>JARQOD010000002.1:346130473-346237344 GCA_033576555.1 Oophaga sylvatica
AATCCGCTGCGGATCCGCAGCGAATCAGCAGCAAAATCAGCCGCGGATCCGCAGGGAATCAGCAGCAAAATCAGCCGCGGATCAGCAGCGAAATCAGCCGCGGATCAGCAGCGAAATCCGCTGCGGATCCGCAGCGAATCAGCAGCAAAATCAGTCGCGGATCCGCAGCGAATCAGCAGCAAAATCAGCAGCGAATCAGCAGCAAAATCAGTCGTGGATCAGCAGCGAAATCCGCCGCGGATCCGCAGCGAAATCCGCAGCGGATCAGCAGCGAAATCCGCAGCGGATCAGCAGCGAAATCCGCCGCGAATCAGCAGCGAAATCAGCCGCGGATCCGCCGCGGATCAGCAGCGAAATCCGCCGCGGATCAGCAGCAAAATCCGCTGTGGATTCGCAGCGAAATCAGTCGCGGATCTGCAGCGAAATCAGTCGCAGATCCGCAGCGAAATCAGTTGCGGATCCGCAGCGAAATCCGCCGCGGATCAGCAGCGAAATCCGCCGTGGATCCGCAGCGAAATCCGCTGCGGATCAGCAGCGAAATCAGCCGCGGATCAGCTGCGAAATCAGCCGCGGATCAGCAGCGAAAACCGCCGCGGATCTGCAGCGAAATCCGCCGCGGATCCGCAGCGAAATCCGCCACACGTTGCGGATTTTGCTGCGGATCCGCGGCGTATTTTGCTGCGGATCCGCGGCGGATTTCGCTGCTGATCTGCGGCGGATATCGCAGCAAAATCCGCAACGTGTGCACAGGGCCTAATAGAAAAAAAAAAAAATCTTTATTTTCAGATCCGCCGCGGATCAGCAGCGACATCCGCCGCGGATCAGCAGCGAAATCCGCCGCGGATCAGCAGCGAAATCAGCCGCGGATCAGCAGCGAAATCCGCTGCGGATCCGCAGCGAATCAGCAGCAAAATCAGTCGCGGATCCGCAGCGAATCAGCAGCAAAATCAGCCGCGGATCAGCAGCGAAATCCGCTGCGGATCCGCAGCGAATCAGCAGCAAAATCAGTCGTGGATCAGCAGCAAAATCCGCCGCGGATCCGCAGCGAAATCCGCAGCGGATCAGCAGCGAAATCCGCCGCGAATCAGCAGCGAAATCAGCCGCGGATCCGCCGCGGATCAGCAGCGAAATCCGCCGCGGATCAGCAGCAAAATCCGCTGTGGATTCGCAGCGAAATCAGTCGCGGATCTGCAGCGAAATCAGTCGCAGATCCGCAGCGAAATCAGTTGCGGATCTGCAGCGAAATCCGCCGCGGATCAGCAGCGAAATCCGCCGTGGATCCGCAGCGAAATCCGCTGCGGATCAGCAGCGAAATCAGCCGCGGATCAGCTGCGAAATCAGCCGCGGATCAGCAGCGAAAACCGCCGCGGATCTGCAGCGAAATCCGCCGCGGATCCGCAGCGAAATCCGCCACACGTTGCGGATTTTGCTGCGGATCCGCGGCGTATTTTGCTGCGGATCCGCGGCGGATTTCGCTGCTGATCTGCGGCGGATATCGCAGCAAAATCCGCAACGTGTGCACAGGGCCTAATAGAAAAAAAAAATAAATAAATCTTTATTTTTTTTATTTGTCCCTACCTATGATAAAGGGGGGGGTTCATTTACTTTTTTTTATTTTGATCACTGTGACAGTTTATCACAGTGATCAAAATAAATTTTTGGACACTGGGGGGCGCACTGCGCATGCGCCGGCCGACGGGCGCACTGCGCATGCGCCCGCCATTTTCCAAGATGGCGGCGCCCATGAAGAGGCCCGGGCGGACGCCGGGACCGATCCAGGGACATCGGTGGATCGGGAGAGGTGAGTAGGGTGGTCGGAAGGTTAGGGGGGGGATCGGAAGGTGGGGGCACCGGAGTAAAGGAGGAGGGGAGCTGTTAGTGACGGCGGTGACCGATCGCTGCCATCTTTCGGTGGCGGCGGCCGATCGCCGCCGTGACTCGGTGTGGGGGGGTCAGGTCTCGGTGTCCAGCCATGGCAGATGCTATTGCAGCATCGGCCATGGCTGGATTGTAATATTTCACCAATTAAATTGGTGAAATATTACAGATTGCTCTGATTGGCTGTTTCACTTTTAACAGCCAATCAGAGCGATCGTGGCCACGGGGGGGTTAAGCCAACCCCCCTGTGGTGAAGCACAAAGGGTCCTGTAACTGCGGGTCGGGTGACCTTTGAGTGACCCCGGTCTCCCGGCCCGCAGGAACGGGATCCTTTCATGACGCAGGGTATGCGTCATAGGTCGGATTGGCACCGACTTTCATGACGCATACGCTGTGTCAAAGGTCGGGAAGGGGTTAATAACTATTGGACACAGTAATGTTTCTGCCTTGAAGTGAGGTTTATTGTACTAACAGAACATGTGCAATCTGCATTCAAACAAAATTTGACAGGTGCATAAGTATGGCTACCCTTATGATTTTCTTGTTTTAAATACTCCTACCTATTTTTTACTGACTTACTAAAGCACTTTTTTTGGTTTTGTAACCTCATTGAGCTTTGAACTTCATAGCCAGGTGTATGCAATCATGAGAAAAGCTACTTAAAGTGGCCACTTGCAAGTTGTTCTCCTGTTTGAATCTCCTCTGAAGAGTGGCATCATGGGCTCCTCAAAACAACTGTCAAATGATCTGAAAACAAAGATTATTCAACATAGTTGTTCAGGGGAAGGATACAAAAAGCTGTCTCAGAGATTTAACTTGTCAGTTTCCACTGTGAGGAACATAGTAAGGAAATGGAAGAACACAGGGACAGTTCTTGTTAAGGCCAGAAGTGGCAGGCCAAGAAAAACATCAGAAAGGCAGAGAGGAAGAATGGTGAGATCAGTCAAGGACAATCCTCAGACCACCTCCAGAGAGCTGCAGCATCAACTTGCTGCAGATGGTGTCACTGTGCATCGGTCAACTATACAACGCACTTTGCACAAGGAGAAGCTGTATGGGAGAGTGATGCGAAAGAAGCCGTTTCTGCAAGCACGCCACAAACAGAGTCGGCTGAGGTATGCAAAAGCACATTTGGAGAAGCCAATTTCTTTTTGGAAGAAGGTCCTGTGGACTGATGAAACCAAGATTGAGTTATTTGGTCATACAAAAAGGCGTTATGCATGGCGTCAAAAATATATAGCATTCCAAGAAAAACACTTGCTACCCACAGTAAAATTTGGTGGAGGTTCCATCATGCTTTGGGGCTGTGTGGCCAATGCCGGCACCGGGAATCTTGTTAAAGTTGAGGGATGCATGGATTCCACTCAGTATCAGCAGATTCTTGACAATAATGTTCAAGAATCAGTGACAAAGTTGAAGTTACGCAGGGGATGGATCTTTCAGCAAGACAATGATCCAAAACACCGCTCCAAATCTACTCAGGCATTCATGCAGAGGAATAATTACAATGTTCTGGAATGGCCATCCCAGTCCCCAGACCTGAATATCATTAAACATCTGTGGGATCATTTGAAGAGGGCTGTCCATGATCGGCAACCATCAAACTTAACTGAACTGGAATTGTTTTGTAAAGAGGAATGGTCAAAAATATCTTCATCCAGGATCCAGGAACTCATTAAAAGCTACAGGAAGCAACTAGAAGCTGTTATTTTTGCAAAAGGAGGATCTACTAAATATTAATGTCACTTTTCTGGTGAGGTGCCCATACTTATGCACCCGTCAAATTTTGTTTGGATGCAGATTGCATATTTTCTGTTAGTACAATAAACCTCATTTCAACACAGAAACATTACTGTGTCCAATAGTTATTAGATATATCAAACTGAAATAGCTGTTGCAAAAACACCAATTTTTATAAAACATTAAGCTTAAGATTAATAGGGGTGCCCAAACTTTTTCAAATAACTGTATATGTGATCCGCGTGACAGACACAAACACCTGTTTAAAATAGCTGGCCTGTAAGGTAAGTTTTTTTTCAGAAAACTGGTGTCTCATCTAAGATACTACAACAAAATTTAACAGTAGACCAGAAATGGCAACATTTTAAGCACACTGAGATGTGATCCGTGCAAAGGCCAAACCCCCAGTTTAAAGTAGCTGGCATGTAGGTAACTATTTTTTTTATTCAGCAAACTGATTTCTTATCCATGACACTACAACAAAATTTAACAGTAGGACAGAAATGGCAGAATTTTCAGCACAATGAGATGTGATCTGCGTGATGGCCAAACCCCAGTTTAAAATAGCTGGCCTGTAGGTAACTATTTTTTTTATCAGCAAACTGGTGTCAATAACTTATATAAGGCACTACAACAAAATTTAACAGTAGGCCAGAAATGGCAGTATTTTCAGAGCAATGATATGTGATCTGTGTGAAGGCCAAACACCTATTTAAAATAGCTGGTCTGCAGGCAACTATTTTATTTTTCAGCAAACTGGTGTCTTATCTAAGACACTACAACAAAATGTAACAGTAGGCCAGAAATGGCAGAATTTTCAGAACACTGAGATGTGATTTGTGTGACGGACAATCCCCTGTTTAAAATAGCTGGCCTGTAGGTAACTATTTTTTTTCAGCAAACTGGTGTCTTATCTAAGACACTGCAACAAAAATTTATCAGTAGGCCAGAAATGGCAGAATTTTCAGTGCAATGATATGTGATCCATGTGACGGCCAAACACCTATTTAAAATAGCTGGCCTGTAGGTAACTATTTTTTTTCAGCAAACTGGTGTCTTATCTAAGACACTGCAACAAAATTTAACAGTAGGCCTCAAATGTCAGAATTTTCAGCGCACTGAGATGCGATCCATGTGATGGCCAAACCCCTGTTTAAAATAGCTGGATTTCTACGCTGTAATATGGAAAGGATCTGACTGTATTCTCCAGGGTCAACAAGCAAATGGAGCTGAAAACGGTGTGCTCGAGATTGCTTTTGAAGAAAATAAGCAGGATTAAGATTCAAAAAAAATTATTCCTGGCCCCCAATACCTGGGGCTATGTATATATGATAAATATCTTTAATAGGCAGCAGCAGACAGTACTGGAACTCTTTTTTATTATATTAAAAAAACAAAACTTACAGAAATATTACAATTTTACAAGACAAGAAAAACAAGCAAAACTCTTAAAACAAGATAGACCAGAGTCCAAAACTTTTCAGCTTCAGGAACCCCCAGCAAGGACTTTTATCAGACAGTACTGGAATGGACCCTCTTGCTATATGCAATAAAGTCTGTCACATACACTGCCTGCCTGCCTAGCACTGATATCTTTGAATCTATGAATCCTAGCGAGTAAATTTCACTACTCGCCTATATTCGGATCTCCCACCCGGCATGTGTTAGCCACCGTAAAGCTGCCGCCTTCTTTGTTGTGGCATTACTGTGATTGGCTGGCTGTGCAGAGTCATAGTCATTGCCTATGAGTTGTAGGCTATGAATATGTGTGTGGAGAATGTGTGCGGGGGTCTGTGAGGCTGTGTGTGTGTGTGCGGGGCCTGTGCAGGGTTGTGTCGGGCTCTGCCAGGCCTGCGCGGGGCTGTGCCAGGCTCTGCCGGCTCAGGCTCTGCTGGGCCTGTGCGGGGCTGTGTTGGCCTGTGCCGTGCTCTGCTGGCCCTGTGCGGGGCTGTGTCGGGCTCTGCCGGCTAGGGCTCTGCCGGGACTGTGTCAGGCTCTGCGGGGCTGTGCCGGGCTCTGCCGGCTCGGCTGGGCTCTGCCGGGCTGTGCTGGGCTCTGCCGGCTCGGGCTCTACCGGCTCTACTGGGCTCTGCCGGGCCTGTGCGGGGCTGTGTCGGGCTTTGTCGTTACCGTGCGGGGCTGTTCCGGCCTCTGCCGGGCCTGTGCAGGGCTGTGCCGGCCTCTGCCAGGGCTGTGCAGGGCTGTGCCGGGCTCTGCAGGCTGTGCCGGCCTCTGCCGGGGCTGTGCGGGGCTCTGCCGCCTCGTGCTCTGCTGGGCTATGTCGGGCTCGGGCTCTGCTGGCTGTGTGGGCATCGTCCGATGGGACTACTTGTCCCATCCTGCTATGCCTGCTACAGTGACAGCATTAGCGGATGATGGGAAAGTAGTATTCCCATCATCTGTCTAATGTGGTGAATGTAAAAAAAGACATACAGAATATACAACATATAACATACAGTACAGACACATAACATACAGCACATAGCATAGAGTACATAGTGCACACACCTAATTCCCCGAAACCCTCGTCTCCTGCAAATAATATTAAAATAATAAGCCAACCTATACTCACCTTTCCGACGCAGGCCCTCTTTAAAAACGAGTGTCCCACGACGATCTCCCGTGGAGAGCTGCCACATCAGCTGATGCAACCGCTCTCCATGGGCTCCAATGACACACTGTCTGGAGATAACCCTCCCGCAGTGTATCATTGGAGTTCACTTTACAGCAGCACTGCTGCGTGAGAAAATTCTCATGCTGTAGTGCTGCTGTAAGTCACAGGTGAACTCCTGTGACCTCCCAGCGGAGTGATACAGCGTGAAGGACTATCTCCGTCACTGTATCGCTGGAGCCCCTGGAGAGCGGTCGCATCAGCTGATGTGGCAGCTCTCCATGGGAGATCGTCGTGGGACACTCATTATTAATTGATAACGGAGGAAAGGTGAGTATACAGTTGTGTTTATTATTTTAATATTTTTTGCAGGAGACGAGGGCTTTGGGGAATTAGGTGTGTGTGGTGAGTATGTTCACTATGTTATGTGTTGTATGTTATGTGTATGTACTGTAAGTTATATGTTGTATGTTATGTATGTCTTTTTTTTTTACATTCACCACATTAGCCAGATGATGGGAATACTACTTTCCCATCATCCACTAATGCTGTCACTGTAGCAGGCATAGCGGATGAGACAAGTAGTACCATCGGACAATGCCCGCACAGCCAGCAGAGGCTGAGCTCGGCAGGGCCCCGCACAACCCCGGCAGAGCCTGGCACAACCCCGCACAGCACCGGTAGAGCCCGGCACAGCCCCGCACAGCCCCGGCAGAGGCCAGCACAGCCCTGCACAGCTCCGGCAGAGGCCAGTACAGCCCACAGAACCTGGCACAGGCCGGCAGAGCCTAGCAGAGCTGGCAGAGCCTGGCACAGGCCGGCACAGCCCCCGCACACACACACAGCCCCACAGACCCCCGCACACATTATCCGCGATCACATAGTCTCTGCCCACACACATTCTCCGCCAGCACACATTCTCTGCCCATTTCTCGCATTTCCAATAGACTTACATAGGACTCACTACTCGTTACGAATACCCGAGTATTACGAGCTATTCGTAACGAGTACAACGAGTCCTAGTATTTCACTACTCGCTCATCCCTATTCATTTGTAAGGAATAGGCTGACCCATTTACTTCACAACTGTATATAATTATCTACCAGATTACCTCCATTAAAACCAGTTCTAAATACAGGTTGCCTCTGTCATCTCTGGGGAAATATCTACACATAGTCGGTTGGCTCATCACATTTTTTTTTAGTTTGTCACCACTAGAGTTGAGTGAAACAGGTCGGTCAGATTCATAAGTTGCCGACTTTCGCCAAAGTCGGGTTTCGTTGACCAAAACACGACCATAGCGTGCAGTCGGCCATGTGGTCGGCAAAACGAGCGCCAAAGTCAGTTTTCCCAGAATGCTTTCAGGCACCTTTTTTCAGCCAATGAGAAAGGACGTACACTGTAGGCAATGAGATGACATGTGCAGCGTCCACTACCATCTTAGAGAAGGGCATTGCAGTGATTGGCTTGCTTTGGGGGGCATCATAGTGTCTATAAAAGCCCTGAGCGCCGACCTCAATTTTGCTTCTGCTGATGCTGTTTATCAATATGGAGAGAGTTAGGGCTGGAAAGAGAAGTTCTTCTGTGCTTGTGCTGATAGCAATTGTGCTGTACAGTTAGTGTGCAGTGACAGGGGAGGATTTTCTTGTGTGCAGCAGCGCTGGTTATTAGGCTGCCTGATAGCTGTATTGCTGTGTGTACACTGCTGTGCAGACTGCTTTTTACACAGCACTAATACTTTTATTCTTTTTTTCTGCACAGTTACCAAGCGTTCATATTTTCCCACACCGTATAGAGCTGTACGCTCCTCACACACTACCGTGTAGCGGCTGGTATCACGGACAAATACATGCTGACTATCTGTGTGTGACTCCGGAAATATATACGGAGATTTAAATTTTCCCCTACACCGTATACAGCTGTCCGCTTCTGATACAGTACCGTATATCTGCTTTTTGTATTACGGTCAAATCCATACTAAGTGAGCGTCTGTGTCTGACTCCGGAAATATATACGGAGATTGAAATTTTCCCCTACACCATATACAGCTGTCCGCTTATGATACAGTACCGTATATCTGCTCTTTGTATTACGGTAAAATCCATACTGAGAGAGAGTCTGTGTGTGACTCCGTATACAGCTGTACGCTCCTCATACAGTACCATATATCTACTGGTAATTTTGGTACATTTTCCAAAACATGAGGAAGTATGGTGGAAGAGGCCGCGGACGTGCGAGGGGGGGGGCCAGCTGGTACTGATGGTGGTGGTGGAGCATCTGCTGGAAGTGTCAATAGCACCTAAGGCAGGAGGTGTTGAGCCTGCGTCATCGTCTGGCTCCAGAAGACCTGGAAGGCTCCCTTTTCTGGGAGTAGGTAAACCGCTTTTAAAGCCGGAGCATCAGGAACAAGGAGCTGAGGGAAAAATCTCCGAAATTTGAATACCAGTTGCATGCTTATACATTTAAACACCATGCACTTGCAAGCGTGGACAGACTACAAAACCTCAGGTAGCACATGTGCACCTGCTCTGACTGAAGGTAGCCAGCAACGCTACATCGCTTCCCCCACTGTAAGTCCACCGGTTAGCACACCACCAGCAAGAAATGTTGAAGTGTCGTCGCAAGGCCAAAGCAGTCAGTGAATCCCAATGTTTTTCCAACAAAAGACTGAATCTAGGCCATCACCACCACCACCACCATCACCATCACCAACCCCCTCTCAGTCCACCATGTCCACCGCTAGTTCCTCTATATGCAGCTCTCAAGTCCAGCTCACCCTAGCAGACACTCTGAGTAGGACAAGAAAGTACTCATCCTCTCATCTGCGTACACCGGCTTTGAACGCCTACATTGCCAAACCGATCTCATTAGAGATGATGCCCTTCCGTTTGGTTGAAAGCGCAGCGTTCCGAGAGCTCATGGCCTACGCTGTCCCATGCTATGATCAGCCCAGTGTCCACTTCTTTGCTAGAAAAGCCATCCCTGCCCTCCACCTGCATGTGAAAGACCGCATTGTCCATGCACTCAAACAATCAGTGAGTGGAAAGGTGCACCTCACAACAGATGCATGGGCCAGTAGGCATGGCCAGGGCCGTTACCTGTCCATCACTACGCACTGGGCTAATGTGGTGGATGCAGGCTCCACAGGGGACAGCGGCAGTGGGACAGTGCTGCCTAGCCCACGGTATAGGCAACAGTTGGCTGTAGGCGTTCGACCCTCCACCTCCTCCTCCTCCAGATGCGAAAGCTCGTCAACAGAGCGCAGTCGCACGAGCACTCCATCCGCAGCTGCCAGTGTTGCACACAAGGTGTCCCACTATCGAACAGCTAGTGGTAAGCGTCAGCAGGCTGTTTTAAAGATGATGTCTTTGGGTGACAACAGACACACCGCGGACCTAGTGGCCGACTACTTGCAGCGAGAAACTGAGTCATGGCTCGGCAGTCTACATCTTGAGCCAGGCAAGGTAGTCAGTGATAACGGCCATAATTTTGTGGCGGCCATAGCCCTGGCAAAACTCAGACACATACCTTGCCTGGCTCACACCTTGAACCTGGTGGTGCAGTGCTTCATAAATAATTATCCGGAGTTACCAACCCTGCTCCATAAGGTGCGAAGACTGTGCTCGCACATTCGTCGCTCGCCCGTAGACTCCAGTTGTATGCAGAGGCTGCAGCGATCGCTCCACCTCCCCAAGCACCGCCTAATTATAGATGTTGCAACAAGGGGAACTCCACCATGCACATGGTTGAGAGGCTGTGGGAACAGAGGCAGGCTGTAATGCATTTGTGGGAGGATACATGGGCAGGCAGTTTGAGGGCAGACATCGAGTTGTCAGGTGTGCAGTGGTCAAAGCTGAAAGTCCTCTGTAAAATCCTTCAGTGTTTTGAGGAATGCACACGGCTGGTAAGCGCAGATGACGCCATCATAAGCATGAGCATCCCACTTATGCGCCTGCTCATGCAAACTTTGACACACATTAAGGATCAGGCGCCTGCAGCGGAGGAGGAGGAGGAGGGAAGCCTTGATGACAGTCAGGCATTGTCTGCTCAGGGAACTGTCCTATATGAGGTTGTGGAAGAAGAGGAAGAGGAGGAGGAGGAGGATGAGGGCGATGATTATTTTGGGGAGGAGGATGCTTCTCAGGGGGCAAGAGAAAATGTTGGCTTGCCATGGTCAGGTACAGGGTTTGTGCGTGACTGGAGGGATGTGGATTTGGCAGAAAGTGCTACTCCACCCACCATTGACAGTGCATCATTGACACCTGGAACATTGGCCACATGTGTGATTATGTCTTGCGGATCCTAAAAAGAGACCACTGCTTTGCCAAAATTATGAAGGATGATGACTACTGGTTGGCCAGCATCATCGATCCACGCTATAAAGGCAAATTACAGAACATCATGCCACAGGAGAACCTAGAGTTAATATTGGCGAACAAACAAGCAACTCTGGTAAACCATTTGTTAGAGGCATTCCCAGCACACAGCAGCGGTGCAGGTTCTACCACGAGCCGTACTGTGCAACATAGAAGAGGTGTTCATGGTGCACACAGCCGAAGTGGCGTTGGAGACAGGGGTTTCATGAGCATGTTGTGGACTGATTTCTCGAGTAACGCTCACATGACTGTTAATACTGAATCGATTGCAACAGACAGGAGACAGCAGTTGTCAACTATGGCTCAAAATTACCTCTCCCCCCCATCGATGTTCTCCCTCACAGTTCATTCCCCTTTGACTACTGGCCTGTAAACTGGACACCTGGCCTGAATTGGCACAATATGCCTTACAGGAGCTCGCTTGCCCTGCTGGTATTGAGCTATCAGATAGAATCTTCAGTGCTGCTGGATCAATCCTGACAGAAAGAAGGACCCGGCTGTCGACCCAAAATGTTGGTGATCTCACCTTCATTAAAATGAACCATGCCTGGGTTTCATAGGATTTTGTACCACCTTCCCCTGATGACACATAGGTTGCCAGCAAAATGGCTCGCTTTGTCCTTCTCTTCCTCCAACTTCTCCAATTCCTCCATTTGCAGCTGCTGAACGTCCAGCCTACACCTCAACATATGCCATTTTTTCCACCTCCCTAACTGGGCTGTACCCCCAAGGGCTGGCATCAGCACCTGGCGCACCCGGGCAAGTGCTGGGGCCCTGAGCAGGTGGGGGGGCCCACTCACCGTCAGAAACACCAGCATACTATGAGGGGCCCTTTGCCAGTGCTGGCGCCCATGAGTATGCCCCCCTGCTTGCTCAGGGCCCCAGCACTTGCAATATTTACCTCTCCTGCTCCACCGCTGTGACGTCTTCAGCATTTCCTGACAGTGACATTCAGGTCAGAGAGCGCGATGACGTCACGTCTGTGCACCCGCTACCTGAACAGTCACAGTGCAGAGAGCTGGAAGATGGCGACGCTGAGGAGTCCAGAGTAGAGCAGTGCCCAGCGAGGAGAGGTATTTCATTTTTTTACATTTTTGGAGCAATATATGGGGAGCATTATACACTGGAGAATTATATATGGGGCCCATCATACACTTGAGCATCATAGATAGGGCCCATTATACACTGGAGCATTATATATGGGGCCCATCATACACTGGAGCATTATAAATGGGGCCCATCATACACTGGAGCATCATATGCGGGGCCCATTATACACTGGAGCATCATTTATGAGGCCCATTATACACTGGAACATCATATATGGGGCCCATTATATACTGCAGCATCGCATGGAGCCCATTATATATGGAGCATTATATATGGGGACCATTATATTTTTGAGCATTATATAGGGCTCATCATACACTGGAGCATCATATATGGGGCACATCATATACTAGAGCATCATATGGGGTTCATTATTTATGGGGCATCATATAGGGCCCTTTATATGTGGAGCATCATATGGAGCACATATGGGGCCTATTCTGTATGGATCATTATATGGAGACCATTCTGTATGGAGCAATATATGGGGCTCATTATTCTGTATAGAGCAACATATGGGGCTTATTATTCTGTATGGTGCACTATGTGGTGCCCATAATACTGTATGGAGGACTATACTGTCCGGTTTTTGAGCTATTGTAGAATTTACAATAGATATCACTCATGTAATGTAAGAAGTGAAGTATTTGGCATTGTACTATACCTATATTTCTGTGCTGTATCGGAGCATCATGAATTGTGGTATGTGTTAAAGGGGCCCGCTGAGACTCTTTCGCCCGGGGCCCACAAAAACCTGGAGCCAGCCCTGCCCCCCCCACAATTTTAGCCAAATAACCCCCAGTTTTCAATGCGTTACTATTATTATAAAGTAAATTAAGGTTGACAAGCTTAAGTAACAAGAATTGATGTCATTGGCACTGAAATGGGAACTGTAGGCGTGTTTACTGTCCTCCACTCACTGGCGACTGTTATTCCCCATTGACTTGCATTGGGGTCGGGTTTCGTTTTGGGCCAACCTTCGACTTTTGCTGTGAGTTAGTCGGCCTATCTCGTTCGACTCGACTTTTGGTAAAGTCGGATGGTCTGAAACTCGACTAGACCCTCCCGGAGGCAAAGTCGCTCATCTCTAGTCACCACCATTGAACTGAACTTACTCTATTGTTTGATCTGATTTAACGGAGAAAAATGCCCCGACAGTGTATCAATCATCCGAACAGATTCTGCTATGTGTGTGGTTCTTTTACACCAAAAGGTCAAGTACGTTCAATCACTCATGATATTAAAATGATGTACCAGATGTACTTTAAGTGTCCACTTGGTGATCAAGACAAAAGCTGGACCCCTCTTGTGATATGCTCAAGTTGTTCAAATGGTCTTCGTGAATCGTGACTTGTTGAATATGATGAAAGTGGCTATGCCATTTGCTGTTCCCATGATTTGGAGAGAACCCAAAAATCATAGTGACGACTGCAACTTTGTTTTGTCAAACTGAAGGGCTTTTCTACAAAGAACAAACATAAGATTAATTACCCTGAACTCTGCGATTTGGCCAGTTCCACATGATGGTACCTTGCCAGTTCCTGTATCACCATTTTCTTGATTGGATGAAAATGAAGAAGAATATGAAGACTATGGAGCTGAAGCTACTAGCGAAGACATGGAGACCTTAAGTCAAGATGAGTATGCACCTGATGGAGCAGCCGAGCAGCCAGAATGTTTTACTCAACATGAATTAAATGATCCCATCAGAGTCCTTTCATTGTCAATAGATAAAGCTAACCTTCTTGCGTCTAGGTTGAAACAGAAGAATCTTCTTCATGATGATGTCAAAGTGTGTTTAACACAATTTTTCACAGTTGATGGACCAATGGTGTACTGTAACAATGTGAATGGCCTCTTTGAAGAACTGAATCAAGAGTATTGGTGATTGTTTATTGACTCATCCCAGAGAAGTTTGAAAGCTGTGTTGCTTCACAATGGAAATCCCTATTGCTCACTCATGTCATCTAAAGGAAAGTTATGAAAATCTGTCAGTTTTTTGGATGCTATACAATAAAAGCATCATCAATTGAATATCTGTGGAGATTTGAAAGTTATTGGTCTGCTAATGGAAATGCAAGGAGGTTTCACAAAATATTGTTGCTTCTTGTGTTTATGGGATAGTAGAAATACCGTAGAGCATTATGTTTGTCGTGATTGTTGACAGAGAAACATCTATGCTCCAGGTAGAGACAATGTTCAGCATAATCTTTTAGTTGCTCCAACAAAAATCTTTCTTTCTCCACTACATATAAAGTTGGGATAGATGAAAAACTTTGTGAAAGCCATAGCAAAGACAAATTCACAAGGGTTCCAGTACAGTTCACAGACGTTCTCCAGCATTTCTGTAATGTATGGTGTACAGTTCATATAGCGTCTTGTGCTTGGGTGCGAGGAAAACACATGAGACACAGGTTTGATATAGAAGGACTTGTATTACTTCATACAAGTGGCAAAAAGGGTCACACAGTTTGCAGGTACAGAAGCAGGAGACACAGCAGGCCAGAGTAACTTAAGCTCAGCAATAACTCTCCACAACAGGTTCAGGATCTCTTCTCTGTTACCGTAGTTCCATGCAAACGTGGATTTATCAAATAGCAGGTTTCCAGAGTCCACAAGTGTTCCAAAGTTCCTCAGTAGGAAATAGCTGGAGTACAAAGTCCAAGGTTTTCCAGGAGTCAGGTCACAGGCTCACTGCAGGCTTGATTCTGAAGCACTGATTGCTCAGCTGAGGCTGCTTAAGAAGCAAGAGGGAGAGAATCAGGGCGGGAACATGAAAGCTGGAAATTCCATATTGACTGAGGGCAAGATAGCTGCAGCAAGACAGAAAGCAAAATGGCCGACGGAAAAACTGAGTTTCAAGAAACATGTACAAAGAACCTTACATTACTCCCCCTTAGGGACAACCTCCGGATGACCTCAGACCAGGCTTGTCTGGGTACCTCTGATGAAACTGGCGGAGCAAGCGAGGAGCATTAACGTTATCGACTGGTTCCCATGAGTTGTCCTCCACTGGGTAGCCCTGCCATTTAATCAAATATTGTAACTGATTTCTGTACACCTGGAATCTAGAATCCTTTCCACCACAAATTCTTCCTGACCATCGACTAGCACTGGGTCAGGGCAAGGAGAAGAACGTCCAGGAAACGTATTGGGTGTTGCAGCCTTTAGTAGGGATACATGAAAGACAGGGTGGATTCTCATAGTTCTGGGCAGTTGAAGACGACAAGCAACAGCACTTATAATTTTACTGATTTTATAGGGTCCAATGTACTTATGTCCCAACTTAGACGATGGAATCCTTAACTTAAGATTTCTGGTTGACAGCCAGACCAAGTCTCCTACCTTGAAAGCTGGTGCAGGTTTACGAAATTTATCTGCTGCTTTCTTGTACCTTTCCTGAGCCAATTCCAGATTTTCCTTTAGAAGATCCATATTCTTTTGTAAAGACGTGATTCTTTCAGCCACTGCTGGCAAGGGCGTTTCTATGGGAAATCGAGGAAGAATGTTAGGATGATAACCTAGATTGGAGTAAAAATGAGACTGCTTAGTGGAGGCGCTCTGAGAGTTGTTATAAGAGAACTCAGCCAGTGGAAGTAGATCCACCCAATCATCCTGTAGGTGGCAGATAAATCAGCGGAGATACTGCTCCAGGGTCTGATTGGTTCGTTCTGTCTGTCCATTAGTCTGGGGATGAAAAGCAGAAGAAAGGTTTACTTTAATGTCCAATGCGGCACAGAAATTTTGCCAAAACCTTGAAGTGAATTGCACCCCTCGATCCGAAATGACCTCATCCGGTACTCCATGTAAGCGAAACACATTCTTAATCATCAAATCTGATGTCTGTTTTGCAGTGGGTAAGCCGACACAAGGGATAAAATGAGCTGCCTTTGTTAAACGATCAACCACCACTAGAACGGTGTTCTTCCCTTGAGAGGTTGGTAACTCCACAATGAAGTCCATAGAAATGGATCCCCACGGGCGGGACGGGGTGGGAAGGGTTGCAACAGACCAGTTGGTGAGGAGGGAGGTGTTTTGCATCTTGCACAGACTTCACATGAAGTGACATAGTTTAAAACATCTTTCCTGTAAGTGGGCCACCAAAAGAAACGAGAAAGAAATTCCTGTGTCTTTAGAATTCCTCTATGCCCAGCTATCTTGGAATCGTGGATGAGTTGCAATACTCTCAATCTGACTGTTTCAGGTATATACAGACGTTGTCCCTGAATCCACACACCATTCTTAAAGACAAGACTTACGTCCCTTGGGGGTTGTGCCAACAAGGAATCCGCATGGTATGCTTCCTTGATGTCCTTAAGTAGGTCTTGATTATGAATCACTCCCAGGAATCTAGAGTCAGGAAGAATAGTCTTAGGAGGAGTAAGTGGACGGGTCTCTGCTGAATGATTCCTAGAGAGTGCATCAGCCTTTCCATTGCGCGATCCTGGCCTATAAGAAATTACAAAATTAAATTGGTTTAGGAAAAGATTCCAGCGAGCCTGGCGAGGAGTCAGGCACTTAGCCGACCTGATAAATTCAAGGTTACGATGGTCTGTCAGGACAACTATTTGCTGTGCAGCTCCCTGAAGAAGGTGTCTCCATTCTTTGAAGGCGGCAATAATGGCCAACAACTCTCTATTGCCCACATCGTAGTTCCTCTCAGCCGAAGACAACTGCTGGGAAAAGAAGGCACAGGGATGCAAGACATTCTTCTCACCTGTTCTCTGAGAGAGTATAGCTCCAACGGCACAGTCTGAAGCATCCACCTCTATTATGAAGGCAAGTTCGGGGTTGGGATGTACTAAGATAGGTGAGGTGGTAAATTTATCCTTTAGACGGGAAAATGCTTCCTGGGCTTGGGGGGTCCAGGAGAACCTAGACTCTTTCCGGGTAAGTTGGGTGATAGGTGACACTACCTCAGAGAAATTCCTAATGAAACGTCTATAGAAGTTGGCAAACCCGATGAAGCGCTGCACCTCCTTAACATTTCTAGGAATTGGCCAATCCTTGATGGCTTGGGTCTTGCTTCCATCCATACTAATCCCTTGTGTAGACAGTACATACCCAGAAATTGAATTTCGGTCCTATGGAATTCACACTTTTCAAGTTTGATGTAAAGATGGTTTTGTCTTAGACGTTCTAAGACCATTCTCACATGTCCATGATGTTCCTCTGTGGAGTTAGAAAAAATTAGAATATCATCCAGATAAATCACCACGAATGTATCTAGGAGATCCCTGAAGATGTCATTCACCAAGTGTTGGAAAGTGGCTGGGGCGGTACTCAAACCAAAAGGCATAACTAGATATTCAAAGTGTCCATAGCGTGACCTGAATGCAGTCTTCCATTCATCCCCAGGTCTAATAGGACCAAGTTATAGGCCCCACGGAGATCCAGTTTAGAGAAAATTTTGGCATGCCGCACTCTTTCCAATAACTCAGGGATTAAAGGCAATGGATAACGGTTTCTAATAGTAACCTTATTGAGTTCCCTATAGTCTACGCAGGGTCTCAGAGATCCATCTTTCTTCTACACAAAGAAGATGGGTGCACCTGCAGGAGATGAAGAGGGGCGTATGAAGCCCTTGGCTAGATTTTCGTCTATGTAATCCTTTAAAGCCTCTAGCTTGGGCCCCGCCAGGGGGTAGATCTTACCAAAAGGTATCTCTGCTCCAGGCAATAATTCAATTGGACAATCATATGGACGGTGAGGGGGAAGCTGGTCAGCGTTCTTCTTGTCACATAAATCCACATAGTCCTGGTACACAGCTGGTAGTTCAGGGACTGACATGGTTCCTTTAGGAACAGAGCAAGCTGAAACTTCTGGACTCATCTGTTTCTCTGGAAAGTGTAATTCCTTGGTCTCCCAGTTAATGGTAGGATTCTGAGCCTGCAGCCATGGTAGCCCTAGAATAATGGGAAAGTGGGGAGAAGAGATAAGCATAAAGGACAGTTTCTCTTGATGATCTTTACCCATAAGGACCCTCAAAGGCTCCGTTTCCGGATCCACTGGTCCAGAGGTCAGCAGGGTGCCATCCACAGTTTCCATCTGTACTGGAGTAGCCTTCTTCACTGAACGTATCCCTGTTTCAGTGCAAAGGAGATATCCATAAAATTTCCACTTGCCCCTGAGTCGATCATAGCAGAGCTAGACACCCAGACTGAGTCAACCCAGAGTTTGATGGAAAGGAAGCAATGAGAATTGTTTTTCTTACAACTCAGCTGGGACACCGCTGAGGAAACTTGAAAAATTGCAGCGTTTACACAGTCATCGTCCTCAGAAGTGACGGAGTTTAAGTCCGATAAATCAATATCTGTTGCTGCAGATCTCTCTGGAGCCTGAGGCTCGGACCTGACAGATCTCCTCTCGCAACACTCACAGTGAATGACTGCTGCAGTAGTCTTACGAGAACGGCTGGGGCAGTTTATAATGAAGTGCCCTGACTTACCACAGTAGAAACATAGATTTTCCTTTAAACGATGTTCCTTGCGTGCATCACTAACCCGTCTTTGTAAAGAGTCCACCTGCATGGGTTCAGGTTCAGGTTCCCGTGTGATCCTACTCAAAGGTTCCTTAGCTGGGGAGGAAGGTAGGAAAAGGTTAGTGCGATTACTTTCGAACCATCTCTCTTGCCTGCGTTCAGTCAGACGAGCATCTATACGGATGCAGTAGTTAATAAAGTCACCTAACGCAGTGGGAGGGTCGGCACGAGCAAGTTCATCCTTAGTCAGTGGAGACAACCCTTTTCGAAAAATAGATTTTTTGGCGGAACTGTCCCAAGTGGTATCGAGGGCCCATCTCCTGAAATCCAGGGCATATTCGGCTACTGAGCGCTTACCTTGGCGCAAAGTTAACATGGCTGCTTCAGCTGTTGCACCTCGATTGGGGTCATCAAACACCTGCCCCATGGCTGAAATGAAAGCATCAATATGATCCAAACATTCATCCTCAGTCTCAATCAGAGGGTTTGCCCACATCAAAGCCTTGTTGGTAAGCAACATGATTATAGTAAGCACCTTAGATCGTTCAGTGGGAAATTGTGAAGCATGTGCAGAAAAAAAAAGATTGCATTGGTTAATAAATCCCCTGAATTTCTCACGTTCACCGCCAAAATGAAAAGGGGGTAACTTGGGAATCCTAGAACTCGGGTTATGGCAGGAGCCTGGACTCGTTCCTCTAGAACCTCAATCCTGGCTCGTAAATCCTGGGTAGTTTGTCCAAACACTTGCAAATTGTGATTAGTGAGGTCCTGTAGGTTTGCAAAACGGGTCTTTATAGTCTGTATATCTGCAAGGATTGTATCAGTCACTCCGCAAAGCTCCTTTATGCGAGCCTCCATCTTCCAGATCTTTTAAGACAGGAGTACTGGAAGGAGAAGAGAAAAAAACAAAAAAAAAAAACAATAGTGTTTACCTGTGGTAACACTGCAGAGTAAAATTAAGGGAATGTGCTCACCTGGAATGGTTGTGAGAAGTCACAACCACTGTCATCACAGAAAGTATAACCGGACATCTGATATCCACAGTCACAGCAGACACAGCCTTCCCAGACCCAGCAGACACTAACGTTTGGCTTCAGAATCTTGTAATGTATGGTGTACAGTTCATATAGCGTCTTGTGCTTGGGTGCGAGGAAAACACATGAGACACAGGTTTGATATAGAAGGACTTGTATTACTTCATACAAGTGGCAAAAAGGGTCACACAGTTTGCAGGTACAGAAGCAGGAGACACAGCAGGCCAGAGTAACTTAAGCTCAGCAATAACTCTCCACAACAGGTTCAGGATCTCTTCTCTGTTACCGTAGTTCCATGCAAACGTGGATTTATCAAATAGCAGGTTTCCAGAGTCCACAAGTGTTCCAAAGTTCCTCAGTAGGAAATAGCTGGAGTACAAAGTCCAAGGTTTTCCAGGAGTCAGGTCACAGGCTCACTGCAGGCTTGATTCTGAAGCACTGATTGCTCAGCTGAGGCTGCTTAAGAAGCAAGAGGGAGAGAATCAGGGCGGGAACATGAAAGCTGGAAACTCCATATTGACTGAGGGCAAGATAGCTGCAGCAAGACAGAAAGCAAAATGGCCGACGGAAAAACTGAGTTTCAAGAAACATGTACAAAGAACCTTACAATTTCACCAGCAAAACTGAAGGAAGGGGTATTTGTTAGTCCTCAGATCAGAGAGCTTATGAGAGATGATGTGTTTGAAGGAACTATAAATGATAAGGAATTGAGATCTTGGAAAAGCTTCAAGTGGATCTGTGAAAACAAAAAGGGAACTGCTAAACGCATACCAGTGTCTTGAATGTCGCTTGTCTCTGAAAATGCACTTTTTGCATTCACATTTTGATTTCTTCCCTCAAATCTTGGGGATGTAAGTGATGAACAAGGTGAGCAGTTTCACCAGGACATTAAAGTAATGGAACACCGCTACCAGGGTTTTTGGAATGACTCAATGATGGCAGATTACTGTTGGATGTTATATAGGGACAACCCTGAAAAATCGTATAAACGACAGTCTAATGTCAAGCATTTTTAATTTCTTCTCATATTTTGGCTTCTGTTTTGAATGTGAAATTATTTTGGTTCAATAAAAACTGTGTTGTACGGTGGAGCATTTTTTTCTGATATGTACAGTACAGACCAAAAGTTTGGACACACCTTCTCATTCAAAGATTCTTCTGTATTTTCACGACTATGAAAATTGTAGAATCACACTGAAGGCATCAAAACTATGAATTAACACATGTGGAATTATACATTACACTTTACAAAAAAGTGTGAAACAACTGAAAATATGTCTTATATTCTAGGTTCTTCAAAGTAGCCACCTTTTGCTTTGATTACTGCTTTGCACGCAGAAAAGGTGAACGGATGGACTCTACATGCCTAGTTCCCACCGTGAAGCATGGAGGCGGTGGTGTGATGGTGTGGGGGTGCTTTGCTGGTGACACTGTTGGGGATTATTCAAAATTGAAGCGGTGAGCGGTCCAGCTCACCCCAAACCATCTCGATTGCGTTCAGGTCTGGTGACTGTGGAGGCCAGGTCATCTGGCATAGCACCCCATCACTCTCTTTCTTGGTCAGATAGCCCTTACACAGCCTGGAGATGTGTTTGGGGTCATTGTCCTGTTGAAAAATAAATGATGGTCCAACTAAACGCAAACAGGATGGAATAGCATGCCACTGCAAGATGCTGTGGTAGCCATGCTGGTTCAGTATGCCTTCAATTTTGAATAAATCCCCAACAGTGTCACCAGTAGTGTTGAGCATTCCGATACTGCAAATATCGGGTATCGGCCGATATTGGCTGTATCGGAATTCCGATTCCGAGTACCGATATTTTCGTCATATCGGATACCGGAATCTGAATGTCACTGTCACTGTCAGTGTCCGTCGGTCGGGTCTGTCAGGAGTCAGCGGCACTTACCCGGCAGAAGATCTCCGGCGGTCACATCCTGGACTGCTTGATGGCCGCCATCCTCTTCTCCCTGGTGGTCACATGCAGTTTCTCGCGATAACTGCAGTGACTGCTGGGTAATCGCGGCCGTAAAGCAGTCTGATGACGTCACCGCCGGAGAAGCAGGTAATCAGCTGTGCTGCGCCGGGATGTCAGGCTCTGCCTGGCATTCCGATGTAGCAGAGCTGGATCGTCGTGGGACCCTCGTTACTATGGACTGCGTCGGACAGGTGGTATACTGTTGTTTTTTTTTTTTTTTTTTTTACAGGAGATCGATGGCGTCGCAGGAATGAGAGAGTAATAAAAGAAATGAAAACTGTGTTGTCTCTTTTATTTCATTAAAAGACTTTTTTCTCTGGCTGTCTTTTTTTTAAACATTTAAAAACTTTGGGATTAATAATGGATCGGTGTCATATTGACGCCTCTCCATTATTAACCGGGCTTATTGTCACCGTGCAATCAACGGTGACATTAACCCCTTATTACCCCGCTTGCCACCAGCTACAGGGCAAGTGGGAAGAGCCGGGTAAAGTGCCACAATTGGCACATCTTTTGATGCGCCAAATGTGGGGCTGCTGTAGCCTGGTATTATCAGGCTGTTGAGGGCCAAAATCTATGGGCCTTGACAGTCTTTTAATACCAGGCCGCAGCAGTCTGCATTTTACTTGGCTGGTTAACAAAAATAGGGGGACCCCTACGCCGTTTTTTTTTCGAGGGGATCCCCTATTTTTGTTAACCAGCCAAGCTAAGCAGACTGCTGTGGCCTGGTATTATCAGGCTGGCAAGGTCCATGGATATTGGATCCTTACCAGCCTGAAAAACCAGGCCTCAGCGGTCTGCTTCATCTGGCTGGTTAACAAAAATAGGGGGGACCCCACACCAATTTTTTTCGAGGGGATCCCCTATTTTTGTTAATCAGCCAAGATATGCAGACTGCTGTGGCCTGGTATTATCAGGCTGGCAAGGTCCATGGATCTTGGCTCCTTAACAGCCTGAAAATCCAGGCCTCAGCGGTCTGCTTCATCTGGCTGGTTAACAAAAATAGGGGGGACCCCACGCCAATTTTTTCGAGGGGATCCCCTATTTTTGTTAATCAGCCAAGATATGCAGACTGCTGTGGCCTGGTATTATCAGGCTGGCAAGGTCCATGGATCTTGGCTCCTTAACAGCCTGAAAATCCAGGCCTCAGCGGTCTGCTTCATCTGGCTGGTTAACAAAAATTGGGGGGACCCCACGCCATTTTTTTTTCGAAGGGAACCCCTATTTTTGTTAATCAGTTCCCTCTGACGTCACTGATTGTGTCCCTGGCTGACGTGAAGTGAAAGTGGAAAGCAATCAATTAAGCTTTCCACTTAAGGGCCCGTCTCACATAGCGATATCGCTACCGAGATCGCTGCTGAGTCACTAGTTTTGTGACGCAGCAGCGAGCTCACCAGCGATATCGCTGTGTGTGACATTCAGCGACGATCAGCCCCCCTGCCGGGTATCGCTGATCGTCGCTGAAATGTCAGGACCTTTTTTTGATCACTGGTTTCCCGCTGACAGGCACGCATCGCTGCATGTGACAGGCGGGAGACCAGCAATCCGCTGGTAACCAAGGTACACCGCGGGTTTCCAAGCGCGGGGCTGTGCCTAGAAACTCGCTGTGTACCTTGGATACCAGCGCCCTGATGCAGGGAGCTGGTATCCAAGGTACACAGCGGGTTTCCAGGCACCGCGCAGCGCTTGGAAACCCGCTGTGTACCTTGGTTACCAGCTCCCTGCATCAGGGCGCTGGTATCCAACGTACACTGCGGGTAACTAAAGGCTGGGTCTCACATAACGATACACCAGCGATCCCGACAACGATATGCACTTGTCAGGATCGCTGGTGTTTCGCTACATGATCGCTGCTGAGCTGCCAAACAGGCAGCTCAGGCAGCGATCTGGGACAGCGACACTGCGGGTAACATTGCTTAGTTACCCGCAGTGTACCTTGGATACCAGCGCCCTGATGCAGGGAGCTGGTATCCAAGGTACACAGCGGGTTTCCAAGCGCTGCGCGGTGCCTGGAAACCCGCTGTGTACCTTGGATACCAGCTCCCCTGCATCAGGGCGCTGGTATCCAAGGTACACAGCGGGTTTCTAGGCACAGCCCCGCGCCTGGAAACCCGCTGTGTACCTTGGTTACCAGCGGATCGCTGGTCTCCCGCCTGTCACACGCAGCGATGCGTGCCTGTCAGCGGGAAACCAGCGATCAAAAAAAGGTCCTGACATTTCAGCGACGATCAGCGATACCCGGCAGGGGGGCTGATCGTCGCTGAATGTCACACACAGCGATATCGCTGGTGAGCTCGCTGCTGCGTCACAAAACTTTTGACTCAGCAGCGATCTCGGTAGCGATATCGCTATGTGAGACGGGCCCTTAAGCGATGTTACTCGCAGTGTCGCTGTCCCAGATCGCTGCCTGAGCTGCCTGTTTGGCAGCTCAGCAGCGATCATGTAGCGATACACCAGCGATCCTGACAAGTGCATATCGTTGTCGGGATCGCTGGTGTATCGTTATGTGAGACCCAGCCTTTACTCTCCTGTCAGCCAGGAGAGGAACTCATTCATTTGGGGGTTTACTGTGAGGCTGCAGCATTAGCTGCGGTCCCTGCAGTAAACATTAACCCTTTCTGAAGGATTACACCGTGGGACCTGACTGTGCATGGGATAGGTAAGAATAATTTTGCTTTTTTATTTTATTTTTATTACAGGAAATGGTTTTTGCAGTAAAATAAAAGATGGTCAAAAACATGTGTCTTTATTTCATTAAAATGATTTTTAATTAAAGTGTGTGTGTTTTATTTTTATTTCATGCAATAGGATTAATAATTGATAGTTGTCTAATTGACAGCTCTCAATTATTAACCTGGCTTAAGGTCACCTTTCAATAGCAAGGTGGCTTTAACCCCATATTAACCCATTCGCCACCGCTACAGGGCAATGGGAATAGACGGGCAAAGTGCCAGAAAGGGCGAATCTAATTATAGATTTGTCTTTTCTGGGGTGTCTGGGGGCAGATGTTAGTAGCCAGGGGGGGGCCAAAAATAATGGTCCCTCTCTGGGCTATTATTATCTGCCCCCACTCACTGCATTGTCTGTCTGGTTGCAAAAATAGGGCGGGAGCCCACGCATTTTTTTTCAGCAATTTTACACCTCATATATATATATATATACATGTCATTGAAATTGTGACACATATATATATATTTATAGTTCATACACTTCTACATAGTATAATAGCCGCTAATTCAATTGCCGGCTTTTGTGAAAATGCAGAACCCGACATGAAATGACACTTGGTTTACATAGAGTTAACCATGTCTTTTCATGTAGTTTGATATCTGATTTGCACAAACAATTACATGAGTGTAAGTGTGCAAAATTTCACACCTGTAGGGGTTAATTAAAGGTGTAAATTCGTAGCAAAAAAGTCCGTTTTTTTAACAACGAATTTACACCTTTAATTAACCCCTACAGGTGTGAAATTTTGCACACAGCCACTCATGTAATTGTTTGTGCAAATCAGATATCAAACTACATGAAAAGACATGGTTAACTCTATGTAAACCAAGTGTCATTTCATGTCGGGTGCTTCTGTCTTTTCACAAAAGCCGGCTTTACCCGGCAATTGAATCAGAGGCTATTTTACTATGTAGAAGTGTATAAACTATAAATATATGTATATATATATGTCACAATGACATGTATATATATATATATGTATTCTATGTGTGTATATTTAGTGTTTACAAAAAAAGAATGGGGTTTTTTTAGTTACGATATTTTGTTCCCATAGACTTACATTGGATTTCCGGTATCGGTATCGGGTATCGCCGATATTTTAATGGTATCGGCGATACCATTCCGATTCCGATACTTTTGGATATCGGAAAGTATCGCTCAACTCTAGTCACCAGCAAAGCACCCCCACACCATCACACCACCTCCTCCATGCTTCACGGTGGGAACTAGGCATGTAGAGTCCATCCGTTCACCTTTTCTGCGTGCAAAGCAGTAATCAAAGCAAAAGGTGGCTACTTTGAAGAACCTAGAATATAAGACATATTTTCAGTTGTTTCACACTTTTTTGTAAAGTGTAATGTATAATTCCACATGTGTTAATTCATAGTTTTGATGCCTTCAGTGTGATTCTACAATTTTCACAGTCATGAAAATACAGAAAAATTGTTGAATGAGAAGGTGTGTCCAAACTTTTGGTCTGTACTGTAGATTACTGTTTTCTTAATGTCGCCAGTATATTTCCTATACCTTATAATAACCATGGAAACTATACGTGCTAAAGAAAAACTATATACATTTTTGAAATCAGGACAAAAAGATAATTCAGAAAAGTACAAAGTCACCTGCTATGATTACAAAAAATATTTTTTTGTAGACCTGTGAACAGATCCCACATAATTTTTTTATTTATTTATTTATACCTCAGCTGATGAATACTCCCATCAGCGTCACCTGCTCTTGCTGTTGTCAGTGACAGCAGGTGTAGGCTGATGGGAGTAGTATTCACATCAGCTGACGCCTCTGTGACTGGCAGTAAACTTTTTACCCCGATCACAGATGCTGGCTCACGCTATAATCTGACAGCGTAGGAACCGCAGCTCTCCTACTGGCGTTAATGATCTTACCGCTGATCAGAGGCAGTGTTTGCAGTGCTGTCATGCAGATGACAGCGTGGCAAACAATGGATGCTTGGGCCCCAATTCATCTGTATGGGGTTCGAGTTGGGATACTTTTCTGGTGCCCAAACCAAACTTTTTTTAAATGTTTGGCTGAACACACCACACTCGAATATTCAAGGGTTCAGCTTTCACTATTTGTCATATCTATGGAAAGCTGAGTTCAAATTCCCTAGCTACATGCAGGCCTTATTACTGCCACACCTGTTCCCAAACAGGAAATAACTTAAATAGGACCTGCCTGACAAAGTGCAGGATAGCAAAAGAGCCTCAAAAGCTAGAGGTCATGCTGTGATCCAAATAAATTCTGGAACAAATGAGAAACAAAGTAATTGAGGTCTATCAGTCTGGAAAAGGTTATAAAGCCTTTCTAAAGCTTTAGGGCTCCAGCGAACCACAGTGAGAGCCATTATTTACAAATGGCAAAAACATAGAACAGTAGTGAACCTTCCCAGGAGTTGTCAGTCAAAATTACCCCAAGAGCATAGCGTCGACTCATCCAAGAGGTCACAAAAGACCCCAGAGCAACATCCAAAGAACTGCAGGCCTCCTTTGCTTCAGTTAAGGTTAGTGTTCATGCCTTCACCATAAGAAAGATACTGGGCAAAAATGGCTTGCATAGCAGAGTTCCAAGATGAAAACCACTGCTGAGCAATAAGAACATAAAAGCTAGTGTCAGCTTTGTGAGAAAACATCTTGATGATCCCCAAGACTTTTGTGAGAGTACTCTGTGGACTGATGGCACAAAGGATAAACTTTTTGGAAGGTGTATGTCCCATTACATCTGGTGTAGATGTAACACAGCATTTTAGGAAAGGAACATGATACCAACAGTAAAATATGGTGATGATAGTGTAATGGTCTGTGGCTTTTTTGCTGCTTCAGGACTTGGAAGACTTGCTGAGGTAAATGAAACCATGAATATTGCTGTTTACCAAAACATCCTAAAGGGGAATGTCCGGCCATCTGTTCGTGACCTCAAGCTGAAGCGCACTTGGGTTATGCAACAGCCTAATCATCCAAAACACAGAAGTAAGTCCACCTCTGAATGGCTAAAGAAATACCAAATTAAGACTTTGGAGTGGCCTAGTCAAAGTCCTGACCGTAATCCTATTGAGATGCTGTGGCATGACCTTAAAAAGGTGGTTCATGCCCTCATATATGGGTGAATTATAACAATTCTGCAGAGATGAGTGGGCCAAAATCCTCCACAGCGTTGCAAAAGACTCATTGCCATTTATTGCAGATGATTGAATGCAGTTGTTACTGCTAAGGGTGGCCAAACCATTTATTAGGTTTAGAGGGCAATCACTTATTCACACAGGGCCCTGTATGTTTGGATTTCTTTTACTCTTAATAATAAAGACCATCATTTAAACCCTTTTTGACAATGGATGTGATGCCCTGGGCCTATTTGATCAGGGATGGATCATTACATCATCGCGATCATCCGGGCACAAGGGAGGTGCACGGGCAATTGCCGCCGGGTGTCAGCTGATTCTGACAGTTGAAACCCGGCACTAGGTGCCAGGAGCGGTCATAGACCACTCCCGGCACTTTAACCCCCAAAATGCTGTGATCGAAGACGATCGCAGCATTCTGTAAGCCAGCAGAGGGTTGACAGCCCCTCTGCCTTTGGTTCAGAGACCTTCGCGGTGTGACGCAGGGTCCTGATCACTGCCAGGGTGACCCAATGTTGTCATGACGACATACGGGTCATCAGGGCTAGGAAACTTGCTCATCATGCGCAGTACATGTTCAGCAAGTCTCTCTGTCAGTGCAGAGCTAACAGTTTCTATGTCATGGCAATGCTGCTTTATCTCCATGCTATAGAAGCAATCAGCCTGCAAAAAATGATTGTACCATATTGTGACAAAGTAAAAAAGTTAGAAAAAATAAAAAAAATTCAATTATTGCAAAAATATAAAAAAATAAAAATTAATAGTAAAAAATCAAAATATATTCTATCTCTAAATAAATATTTGAATGAAAAAAATATAAACAATAAAAGTACACATATTTGAGATCGCCGCATCTGCAACCCGACCTATAAAACTGTCACACTAGTTAACCCCTTTAGTGAAAAAAATAAGAAACAAGGCAAAAAACAATACTTTATCATCATACCACCAAACAAAAAGTGATATAACACGCAATTAAAAAGACGGATATAAAAAAACATGGTATCGCTGAATACGTCATCTTGTCCCGCAAAAAGCAAGCCGCCATATAGCTCCATCAACGGAAAAATAAAAAAATGATAGCTCTCAAAATAAAGCGATGCAAAAATAATTATTTGTTTGGTATAAAATAGTTTTTATTGTATAAAAGCGTCAAAACATAAAATAAAGATATAAATGAGGTATCGCTGTAATCGGACAGACCCGAAGAATAAAACTGCCTTATCAATAATACCATACAGGGAACGGCATAAACCCCCCAAAAAAAGAAATTCATTAATTGCTGGTTTTTGTTCATTATGCCTCCCAAAAATCGGAATAGAAAGCGATCAAAAAATGTCATAAGCCCGAAAATGGTACCAATAAAAACGTCAACTCGTCCCGCAAAAAACAAGATCTCACATGACTCTGTAGGCCAAAATATGGAAAAGTTATAGGTCTGAAAATATGGTCTTGCATAAACTAGTTTTTGCAATAAAAAATAATTTTTAATTAATGTGTCTGTGTTTTTTGTAAACATTTAATACTGTTCTAGGAAGTTTCGCCCCCAGCAGTTATCCCCCAGCAGTTCGCCCCCAGCATTTCGCCCCCAGCAGTTCTCCCCCAGGTACACGTCGCCCCCGATCATTTCGCCCCCAGGATGTTTTGCCCCCGCACATTTCGTCCCAGGATGTTTCTCCCCCGAACATTTCGCCCTGGCAATTTGCCCCCGAACATTTCTCCCCCGGCAGTTCGCCCCTGAACATTTCGCCCCCGGCAGTTCGCACCCGAACATTTCGCCCCCAGCATTTCGCTCCCAGGATGTTTTGCCTCTAGTAATTAAAGACCTGCCTGAACTTAACGTTCACTTATCACTAATAATACACCATATGAGTCTAATATATACAATTCTGATCAAATGATTTTTTTTAATTCTAAAACATTGCTTTCTACAGTAGATAAGTCATTTTACAAACAGACAGGAAAATAGTAGGATTTCATTGGTTATTAAGGAGGTCATGCCCCCTTGATAGCAGAACGGATCCTGGTTCCCTGTGATACATTCAGGGCTGCTTGTTCACAGCCCTCTGCAAAGCTCCCCTTCACCCTCCGCTCATGTGCTCTGTCCTGGACAAGAGGAGGGCTCCCCCCGCCTGTGTAAAGCCTTTACAGGACGGAACACATAGGGGGGCTTTGCAGAAGGCTGTAAACCAGCAGCCCTTTATACATCATAGGGAATATATTGTTATGGTAGTTGCATGCTCCTGTGCAGCCACGGCCTCTAGAATCCATCCACAAGTACTGCTACTAAGGAGAAACAACCTCCTTAGCAACCGCTGAAATCCTGCAGCACATGGAGCTTTAACTTGGATGAGACTTTTCACACAGAAGTGAAGCTGCTTGAAGGTCTCCTTTGGAAATGAATATCATGGGCACAGGTACTATAACATAACTTATGTTTTTTGTAGAGTTATGCTTTAACTGTATATATCAAAACTGTTGTAACAGGAAACATAAAAAGGTATATAGGGGAAGGATTAGAGAAAAAGAGAAAAGACAAATTACAGGTTATAATGCTTGAATGATTTTACAGCTAAAAACACTGCTCTCAAAACATACAATATGTGACCATGAACTAAAATTCGAGCTGTAGGCAATGCCTCTCAGATAATCCATCAAGCTTCTATTATTGAAATCTTGCACTATACGTTTAACCCTTGCTGAAATTGCAGCATACATTTTGTTTCTTGCAGCGATTGGATTTCCTGCTATTATCTGAATAATTTCAAAACTATGGAGCTCTTGCTGATGTTTCAGACAGTTAATGAACCGGTATATATTTTGGAAAAGAGTATCACATGTTTCTCGAAAGCTGCGGTGCCATCCTTCGACATCATTATTTGTTTGCTCTTGATCATTCAATGTTCGTTCATACACATTCCAGAGTTTAACTGGAAACAAAGGTGTTTGACGCCCTCTGCGATTCATTCGACCGATATAGCTGTCTTCAAAATAGTTGGCAATAGGTATTGCTTCTTGTGGAAAGTCAGGATCTTCCACCAATTCTTCAAATGATTGTACAACATTCTGTGGTGGTATAAAGGCCAGGGCAGGTATCATGCGTATCCAACGGGCAAATTCATGGTCACCTTGGTATTGCATCTTGAGTCCTTCATTTTGAACTTTACGCCAAACCGACTGTGATAGGTGGAAAAAGCAACCAGTCTTCTCAAGGTTGGGGAATTCACTTTCAAATGCCTGTATTGCAGCTAGTTCAAAATCCAACATCAGGTTGTCTGGCTGCAGTCCAGGCTGCAAGTTCTTCAGCTCTTGCAGCAACCTCTGGTATGTAGAACAGCTCTTGTCTGTCAGCAAGGTGTACACTACCGGAACAACAAGGCCGCTATGGACTACATGGATTGTGTAAAGTTGCTTAAACAAGGCTGGTGTAGTGAAAAACATGCCATCAGCAAACCACTTTTTACTTTGTGCCAGTACTGTAGATGGAGATTGTCTCTTGTTCAAAATATCAACATACGGCTGTGTCCATTTCCTAATTTAAAATGAAAGTATTAGTAGAGGACATAACAGAAAAAGTGTAACAAGCATCAGACAGATAATTTTGGGATGAATTAAAAAATATATATATAGCCTAATCAGAAGCCTCTGTTCATATCTCACATTAAAAGCTCACATTTTGCTCCAGATTTTCTGATTTCTTAATAAAAAAAACTGAAGCAAAATCTAGTGTAAAGGGGCCAACCAATACTTTTTTACAACATATATTGTCCCAGTGGAAAATGATATATTTTTGTTTGAAAAAAAATTATGCATAATGGAATTGTTTTAATACAATGTTAAATAGTTAAGTAGCTTACCAGAGTCATGCAGAAGGAACTGCTGCAGCTGGACACCATCAATACTGATCTCCTGAAACTCCTGGGGGATAACAAGTTGATCAAGGGTTTGAGGTAACCTTGGGATATTGCCAAGTTGCCTTGCTAATCGTATTGTTCTCTTCAGTGATGCTTTCCTTGGGAGAAGTGCTACAACATTAGAATGGGCTCCTGAAACGACGTCTGTGAGAATCTGTTGTGGTGTCTCCTGTGTTGTCCTTGCCCTGGTGACTGCCTCATTAACAAGTCGTATTGCTTCAGGTCTTGCAGCTTGTGCTGCGTGACTGTGAAGATTGACTACTTTCACAACTTCGCCAGATTCTTCATTGGTCCAAACACGTCCCTTGCAAGTCGACCTTTTTCACATACCCAGATGGAATGGACATCATCAGCGGTTCGTTTGGAAAATAAGTAAATGTGATTCACATGGACCAACTTCCTCCTTCCACGTTTGGACAGAACTGAATTCATAGTTGTAGAAAGTGAATTGCTGTGGAAGCTGACTGATTTTTTGTGGCAGTACACTTCTCTCTTTGTGGAGATTTCAGACACTGCTATATTCTGATGTACAGATGGAATATAAGCTAGTCTAATGTAACTTGGTCAGTGCTGGGTCAGGTAAAAGTTCAAAATTGTTTTGATTTTAGGCTTCTTACACACTATAATTTTAAAAGTGCTTTCACACTTGTGTTTGGGGCCGCCAGAGGTCGATCCGCTCTGGATCTGACATCCAGCTGACCCCGGGGCAATGCTGGCGGAATGCTGGCATTCTGCTTGCATTGCCCATAAAAGTGAACGGCTGTGTTCCGTGATCTGCAGCCGCCCGTTCGCTTTCGTAATACCACATTCCGCTATCAGTGTCAGAAAAAAAAGAAAAGCATTTTCTTCTTTTCGTTCCGCTGCAGGTTAGCGGAACGGCGGCATTACAGAAGAGAACGGGCGGCCTGTAGTGCATATGTAGCGGAAGTGTGAAAGTACCCTTATGCTGCCACTGTTTTAGAACTCCAAAGCACGTGCTTTACTAGCATTTTTAAGAGCGCTTTTGTGAGCGCTTTCGGTAATGACCCATAAGATACAGGCTATTGATGAACGCTAAGTGCTCAAAAATAGCTCCTGTAATAAAATAAAAAGAGCTGGCCGAAACAACACCTCTCTTTGCCAGCCATTGACTTATATATTCAACATTGGCAATCTTCTTAGCGATTTTCCAGTGCTTAGCACTTGGGAAAGTGCCTACTGTGAAAGAGGTCGTAGGCTAAAACACAAGGCCGAAGTTCCCTGCCTAATTTGGGGCCGAAACATCTGGGGGCAAAAAGCTGGGGGCGAAACATCCGTGGGCGAACTGCTAGGGGCGAAATGTTGGGGGCAAAACATCCTGGGGGCGAAATGCTGGGGGCGAAATGTTCGGGGGCGAACTGCCGAGGGCGAAATGTTCGGGGCGAACTGCCGGGGGCGATATGTTCGGGGGCGAACTGCCGAGGGCGAAATGTTCGGGGGCGAAACATCCTGGGGGCGAAATGTGCGGAGGCAAAACATCCTGGGGGCAAAATGCTTGGGGCAAAATGTTCGGGGGCGACGTGTACCTGGGGGCAAACTGCTGGGGGAAAAATGCTGGGGGCGAACTGCTGGGGGATAACTGCTGGGGGCGAAAATTCCAACTCCCTTTAATACAATAGGACAACTCTCAATTATTAACCTGGCTTAACCCCTCTCTGACATTAGACGTACTATCCCGTCCATAAAACCCGTGCCATTCTGCCCATGGACGGGATAGTACGTCATAGGCGATCAGCTGCGCTCCTGAGGGGAGCGCAGCTAATCGCCGCCGGGTGTCAGCTGATTATCACAGCTGACACCCGTGACTGTGTGTCAGGAGCGGTCACGGACCGCTCCCGGCACATTAACCCCTAGCACACCGTGATCAAACATGATCGCGGTGTACTCGGGGCACAGGGGAGGATCGCGCAGGGTGGGGGCTCCCTGCGCGCCCCCCTGAGACCCTCAGACCAGCGCGATGTGATCGCGCTGTTCTGAGGGCTTCCTCCCTCCCAGGACCCGGATCCAAGATGGCGCCGGGGTCCTGGAGGGAGGAGGCTTCCTCAGTGCCTGCTGAGAGAAGGCACTGAGAAGCCTGCTGCACTGCCTGAGCGATCGCTGGTGTGACAGTGTGCTGTGCACACTGTCACACCAGCGATTTGATAAAATACAGTGATGTCCCACCCTGGGACAAAGTAAAAAAGTTAAAAAAATAAAAATAAACATGTTATAAAAAAAAATCCAAAATAAATAAAAAAAAAATATATATATTCCCCAATAAATTCATTTCTTCCTGTAAATAAAAAAACCAAAGCAATAAAAGTACACATATTTGGTATCGCTGCGTCCGTAACGACCCCCCCTATAAAACTGTCCCACTAGTTAACCCCTTTAGTGAACCCCTTAAAAAAAAAAAAAAACGAAGCAAAAACTCAATGCTTTATCATCATACCGCCGAACAAAAAGTGGAATAACGCGCGATCAAAAAGACCGATATAAATAAACATGATACCGCTGAAAACGTCATCTTGTCCCGCAAAAAACGAGCCACCATACAGCATCATCAGTGAAAAAATAAAAAAGTTATAGCTCGCAGAATAAAGCGATGCAAAAATAATTATTTTTTATATAAAATTGTTTTTATTCTATAAAAGCGCCAAAACATAAAAAAATGAAATAAATGAGGTATCGGCATAATCGTACTGACCCGAAGAATAAAACTGCTTTATCAATTTTACCACACGCGGAACAATAAAAACGCCTCCCCCAAAAGAAATTCATGAATTGCTGATTTTTGTTCATTCTAACCTCCCAAAAATCGAAATAAAAAGCGATCAAAAAATGTCACCTGCTCAAAAATGGCATAAATAAAAACGTCAACTCGTACCGCAAAAAATAAGACCTCACATGACTCTGTGGGCCAAAATATGCAAAAATTATAGCTCTCAAAATGTGGCGATGCAAAAAACTATTTTTGCAATAAAAAGCGTCTTTTAGCGTGACAGCTGCCAATCATAAAAACCCGCTATAAATAGTAAATCAAACCCCCCTTTATCACCCCCTTAGTTAGGGAAAAATAATAAAATTAAAAAAATGTATTTATTTCCATTTTCCCATTAGGGTTAGGGTTAGGGTTGCGGCTAAAGTTAGGGTTAGGGTTGGCGCTAAAGTTAGGATTAGGGTTAGGGTTGGGATTAGGGGTGTGTTAGGGTTAGGTTTGTGGTTAGGGTTGGGACCAGGGTTAGGGGTGTGTTGGGGTTAGGGTTGGAGTTAGAATTGGGGGGTTTCCGCTGTTTAGGCACATCAGGGGCTCTCCAAATGTGACATGGAGTCTGATCTCAATTCCAGCCAATTCTGCGTTGAAAAAGTCAAACGGTGCTCCTTCACTTCTCAGCTCTGCCATGCGTCCAAACAGTAGTTTATCCCCACATATGGGGTATCAGCGTACTCTGGACCCCAAGAGTTATTGTGCAATTTGTCCTATTTCTTCTGTTACCCTTGGGAAAATAAAAAACTGAGGGCGAAAATATCATTTTTGTACAAAAAAAATTATTTTTTTGTTTTTACGGCTGTACATTATAAACTTCTGTGAAGCACTTGGGGGTTCATAGCGCTCACCACACACCTAGATAAGTTCCTTGTGGGGTCTATTTTCCAAAATGGGGTCACTTGTTGGGGATTTCCACTGTTTAGGCGCATCAGGGGCTCTCCAAATGCGACATGACGCCCTCAGACCATTCCATCAAAGTCTGCAATCCAAAACGTCACTACTTCCCTTCCGAGCCCCAACGTGTACCCATACAGTAGTTTTCTCCCACATATTGGGTATCAGCGTACTCAGGACAAATTGGGCAACAACTTTTGGGGTCCAATTTCTCCTGATACCCTTGTAAAAATAAAATATTGGGGCGAAAAAATCATTTTTGCAAAAAAAAAAAAAGATTTTTTATTTTTACGGCTGTGCGTTATAAACTTCTGTGAAGCACTTCGGGGTTCAAAGTGCTCACCACACATCTAGATAAGTTCCTTGTGGGGTCTATTTTCCAAAATGGGGTCACTTGTGGGGGGTTTCCACTGTTTAGGCGCATCAGGGGCTCTCCAAATGCGACATGACGCACCCAGACCATTCCATCAAAGTCTGCAATCCAAAACGTCACTACTTCCCTTCCGAGCCCTGACGTGCGCCCATACAGTAGTTTTCTCCCACATATTGGGTATCAGCGTACTCAGGACAAATTGGACAACAACTTTTGGGGTCCAATTTCTCCTGTTACCCTTGTGAAAATAAAATATTGGGGGCGAAAAAATCATTTTTGTAAAAAAAAAAGGATTTTTTATTTTTACGGCTGTTCGTTATAAACTTCTGTGAAGCACTTCGGGGTTCAAAGTGCTCACCACACATCTAGATAAGTTCCTTGTGGGGTCTATTTGCCAAAATGGGGTCACTTGTGGGGGTTTCCACTGTTTAGGTGCATCAGGGGCTCTCCAAATGTGACATGACGCCCCCAGACCATTCCATCAAAGTCTGCAATCCAAAACGTCACTACTTCCCTTCCGAGCCCCGACGTGTGCACATACAGTAGTTTTCGCCCACATATTGGGTATCAGTGTACTCAGGACAAATTGGACAACAACTTTTGGGTTCCAATTTCTTCTGTTACCCTTGTGAAAATAAAATATTGGGGGCGAAAAAATCATTTTTGTAAAAAAAAAAAAAAGATTTTTTATTTTACGGCTGTACGTTATAAACTTTAGTGAAACACCTGGGGTTTCAAAGTTCTCACCACACATCTAGATAAGTTCCTTGAGGGGTCTAGTTTCCAAAATGGTGTCATTTATGGGGGTTTCCACTGTTTAGGCAGATCAGGAGCTCTCCAAACACGACATGGCGTCCAGCCAATTCTGCGTTGAAAAAGTCAGACGGCGCTCCTTCCCTTCCAAACTCTGCCATGCACCCAAACAGTGGTTTACCCCCACATATGGGGTATCAGCGCACTCAGAACAAATTGCACAATAACTTTTGGAGTCTTGTTACCCTTGGAAAAATAAAAATTGGGGTGAAAAGATCATTTTTGTGGAAAAAATATGATTTTTAAATTTTACGGCTCTACGTTATAAACTTGTGTGAAGCACTTGGGGGTTCAAATTGCTCATCAAAAATCTAGATAAGTTCCTTAGGGGGTCTAGTTTCCCAAATGGGGTCATTTGTGGGGGGTTTCCACTGTTTAGGCACATCAGGGGCTCTCCAAATGCAACATGGCATCCAAACGCAATTCCAGCCAATTTTGGTTGGAAAAAGTCAAATGGTGCTCCTTCCATTCCGAGCTCTGCCGTGCGCCCAAACAGTGGTTCCCCCCCACATATGGGGTATCAGCGTACTCAGGACAAATTGTACAACAACTTATGTGGTCCAATTTCTCCTGTTACCCTTGGGAAAATAAAAAATTAGTGACTAAAAATAATTTTTGTGGGAAAAAAATAGGATTTTTTATTTTCATGCCCGGGCATTATAAACTTGTGTGAAGCACTTGGGGGTTCAAAGTGCTCACCAAAGATCTAGATAAGTTCCTTAGGGGGTCTAGTTTCCAAAATGGGGTCACTTGTGGGGGATTTCCACTGTTTAGGCTCATCTGGGGCACTGCAAACGGAACATGACCCCCATTAACGTCTGCATTCCAAAACGTTACTACTTCCTTTCCAAGCCCTGCCGTGCGCCCAAACAGTTTCCCCCCCCACATATGGGGTATCAGCGTACTCAGGACAAATTGGACAACAACTTTTGGGGTCCAATTTCCTTGGGAAAATTCAAAAATTTGGGACTAAAAAATCATTTTTGTGGAAAATTGATTTTTTTTTTTTCACACCCAAGCTTTATAAACTTTTGTGAAACACTTGAGGGTTCAAAGTGCTCACAACAGATCTAGATAAGTACCTTAGGGGGTCTAGTTTCCAAAATGGTGTCACTTGTGGGGGTTTCCACTGTTTAGGCGCATCAGGGGCTCTCCAAACGCGACATGGCATCCAATCTCAATTCCAGCCAATTTTAGTTTGAAAAAGTCAAACGTCGCTCCTTCCCTTACGAGCTCTGCCGTGTGCCCAAACAGTGGTTTTCCCCCACATATGGGGTATTGGCGTACTCAGGAGAAATTGCATAACAACCTTATCTGTCCATTTTCTCCTTTTACCCTTGTGAAAATAAAAAAAAAGTTTGTAAAAGATAATTTTTGTGGCTAAAAAGTAAAATATTCATTTTTTCCTTCCATGTTGCTTTAGTTACTGTGAAGCACCTGAAGGGTTAATAAACTTCTTGAATGTGGTTTTGAGTACCTTGAGCGGTGCAGTTTTTAGAATGGTGTCACTTTTGGGTATTTTCTGTCATATAGACCCCTCAAAGTGACTTCAAATGTGAGGTGGTCCCTAAAAAAAATGGCTTTGTAAATTTTGCTGTAAAAATGAGAAATCGCTGGTCAACTTTTAACCCTTATAACTTCCTAACAAAAAAAAATTTTGGTTCCAAAATTGTGCTGATGTAAAGTAGACATGTGGGAAATGTTATTTCTTAACTATTTTGTGTGATATATTTCTCTGTTTTAAGGGAATAAAAATTCAAAGTTTGAAAATTGCAAAATTTTAAAAATTTTCGCCATATTTGCGTTTTTTTCAAAAATAAACGCAAGTTATATCAAAGAAATTTTACCACTAACATGAAGACAATATGTCACGAGAAAACATTCTCAGAATCGCGAAGATCCGTTGAAGCGTTCCAGAGTTATAACCTCATAAAGAGACAGTGGTCAGAATTGTAAAAATTGGCCCGTCATTAACGTGCAAACCACCCTTGGGGGTGAAGGGGTTAAAGTCACCTTCCAATAGCAAGTGGCTTTAACCCATTATTAACCCATTAGCCACCGCTACAGGGCAATGGGAATAGACGGGCTAAGCGCCAGAAAGGGCCATCTAATTATAGATTTGCCTTTTCCGGGGTGGCTGGGGGCAGATGTTAGTAGCCAGGGGGGGCCCAAAAATAATTGTAGCTCTCTGGGCTATTATTATCTGCCCCCATCTGTGGTTTTCCCTGTCTGGTGTACAAAATAACGCGGGAGCCCACGCATTTTTTTTCAATGAATTTACACACTTAATTAACCCCTACAGGTATGAAACTTTGCACACATACACTCATGTAATTGTTAGTGAAAACCATATATCAAACTACATGAAATGACATGGTTAACTGTATGTAAACCATGTGTCATTTCATGTCGGGTTCTGTAATTTCACAAAAGCCGGCAATTGAATTAGCGGCTATTATACTATGTAGAAGTGTATGAACTATAAATATATATATTTATATATGTCACAATGAGATGTATATATATATATATATATATATATATATATATATATATGTATTCTACGTGTATATATCTATTCTTTCTTTTGTGATGTAAAAACTGTCACTGGGATCCATTATATGTCGGTTTTGCAAGTCGGCGAGAAAATCTCGCCGTATGATGCCATACTGATGACACACGGATGTTTTGATGCAAAGAAATCGCATCCTCGCATTGCACACGGATGACATATGGATCACTTTTCAGGGTACTTTTCTGCGTATTACGGCCGTATAATACAGTCCGATTTTTTATCGTTGTGTGTGACTCCGGCCTAATACTTGCAGCACACGTGTATCACCAGGGAAGAAGCGCCAGGTGCTGAACATGGCTCTCATCATTCTCCCCTGCTCTGCCGGCGATCGGCCCGAGCAGGGGAGATTGACGAGACTTATATTTAAGTGATAAAAGAGGCAGAAGGTGGCAGCTGGTGGGACTATTACTCCCATCAGCCTATCCCTGCTGCCGCTAATAACAGTGACAGCTGGAGCAGCTGATGGGGGTATTTATCAGCCGCCTGCACTACAAATAAATAAATAAATGAAATAAATGGCTTACATCCCCAGCCAGGCAAAACTCACAGCTGGGGGCTGCAACCCTCAGCTGTCAGCTTCAGCAAGATTGGTTCTCAAGAATATAGGGGTTCCCATGCTGTTTTTAAATTATTTACATAAATAATTTAAAAATCAGTGTGGAGTCCCCACCCATTTTTGACAACCAGCCTTGCTAAAGCTCACAGCTAGGGGCTGGTATTCTCAGCCAAGAAATAGCAGCCCACAGCTGCCCAGAGAAGGCACATCTATTAGATGCACCAATCCTGGTGCTTTGCCCAGCTCTTACCACTTGCCCTGTAACGATGGCAAGTGCGGTTCATATTTGTGAGGTTGATGTCACCTTTGTATTGTCAGGTGACATCTAGCCCACAGATTAGTAATGGAGAAGTGTCTATAAGACACTATCCATTACTAATCCTATAGTTACATGGTAAATAAAGACACAGCCAAAATAAAGTATTTTATTAGAAATAAAACAAAGCACACTTTTCAATTTTTATTTAAAAATAACAAAGAGAAATTGCACAACAACTTTTGGAGTCCAATTTCTCCTGTTACCCTTGGGAAAATAAAAAAATTGGGGGTGAAAATCATTTTTGTGGAAAAAATATGAATTTTTATTTTCACGGCTCTACGTTATAAACTTCTGTGAAGCACTTGTGGGTTCAAAGTGCTCACCACACATCTAGATAAGTTCCTTTTGGACCCTTAAGGGGTCTAGTTTCCAAAATAGTGTCACTTGTGGGGGGTTTCCACTGTTTAGGCACATCAGGGGGTCTCCAAACGCGACATGGCGTCCAATCTCAATTCCAGCCAATTTTGCGTTGAAAAAGTCAAACGATGCTCCTTCCCTTCAGAGCTCTGCCATGCGCCCAAACATTGGTTTTCCCCAACATAAAGCATATCAGCTTACTCAGGCCAAATTGCACAACATCTTTAGGGGTTCAATTTCTCCTGTTACCCTTGGGAAAGTAAAAAAAAAATGGATCTGAAGAAAAATTTTTGTGAAAAAGTTAAATGTTCATTTATTTTAAACATTCCAAAAATTCCTGTGAAGCACCTGAAGGGTTAATAAACTTCTTGAATGTGGTTTTGAGCACCTAGAGGTGTGCTGTTTTTAGAATGGTGTCATTTCTGGGTATTTTCTGTCATATAGACCAATCAAAGTGACTTCAAATGTGATGTGGTCCCTAAAAAAAATGGTGCTGTTAAAATGAGAAATCGCTGTTCAAATTTTAACCCTTATAACTTCCTAACAAAATAAAATTTTGGTTCCAAAATTGTGGTGATGTAAAGTAGACATGTGGAAAATGTTACTTATTAAGTATTGTGGTGTGACATATCTCTGTGAGTAAAGGGCATGAAAATTCAAAGTTGAAAATTGCAAAATTTTCCTAATTTTTGCCAACTTTCCATTTTCTTCACAAATAAACACAAGTCATATCAAAGAAATGTTACTACTATCATGAAGTACAATATGCCTCGTGAAAACCATCTCAAAATCATCAGGATCCATTGAAGCGTTCTAGAGTTATTACCTCATAAAGGGACAGTGGTCAGAATTGTAAAAATTAGCCCGTCTTTAACGTGCAAACCACTCCTGGGGATGAAGGGGTTAAAAACTGCATTTTGTGTTTACTTGTGTTATCTTTGTCTAATATTTAAATTTGTTTTGTGATCTGAAACATGTGTGACAATCATGCAAAAGAATAGGAAATCAGGAAGGGGCGAACACTTTTTCACACAACTGTATATACATGCATTATACACACACACACACACACACACACACACTCTGGATATAAAAAGTCTTCACACCCTTGTTAAAATGAAAGGTTTTTGGCATGTAAAAAAATATACCCATGAACATCATTTCAGAACTTTTCCACCTTTAAAGCCATACATAATCTGTAAAGAATCAATTGAAAAAAAAAATCAGAAATAATTTTGAGGGGGAAAATAAATCAGGATTAGCCAGTCATATTTAAACTCGTGTTAAATAGAAGTCAGTACACAACTCCCATTGTTTAAAGTAAGTATGATTAACTCCACATAAAGTTTAGCTATTCTATTAGGATTTTCCTGATATTTTGTTAGTTGCATTTTACAGTGAAATCAATGATCTGTAAATGGCTTACATCAAAGCAAAGGCGCTATGATTGTGTACAACTCACTCAGGAAAATAGGTAACACACTTTAATCTGCAACTGACTCTTCTGGTTCCTATACAGACTAGGAATCCTGACACCACATTCCCTAGTGGCTCCTGCGTGAACTGAGATAGCCTTAACCATAGACTAGATGATGGCAACTTGAGTCTATGCTGCCTGAAAGGTCGCTGAGTGCTTCACATTAAGAATCGGAGGCCAGGGAACAGTGCAAATTACCTGCAAAAGGGAAAGTGTTCTGAAATAGAAAGCGATCCCAGAGTGAGTAAAACAAACCATGAAACTGTGAAGTATGATGGAGGCAAAAGTTTGCTATGGGGATGTTTTATTGGCAGCCTGAAATTAGGCTTTAATCAAGGTGAAGGAAATTATGAATAGTTTTAAATATCAGTCAATTTTGCATCTAAACCTTCAGGCCTCAGCTAAAAGCTGAAGATTTTCATCTTGCATCATGCTAATGACCCAAAAGAAGATCAAAGTTTTGGAATTTGCTGTTATAAAAGAAAGGGTTCTAGCTTTCTAAAAGGGTCACTTATTGAGTTTTCTGACAGCTCTGAGCTTCTTCAAACATCCAGAGGATTTGCTGAACCAGTCATGGAAAATGTGGATCATGAAAGCCTCAGGGTGTCCTTTCAATGCAGGCAATGCCATGCATCCACGTAACTAATTTGAGCAATTTTCATGATGTTTCTGTACTTGAGAGAAATAGACCAATACATTTTGAGATGTACTTCTCAATTTCATTGCTTGGTGTCTAAAATAGATAACATTGAAAAGATGTATTTGTGAAAAAAAATTACTCCAGATTTTAACTAATTACTGCATAAAAACCATGGGATAGCAAATCTTACAATGCCCTTGAAAAAATTATTTGAGATGGTCTAATTTTCAAAATGAGGTCAGTGGAACCTGTTATAATGGCACACAAACAGTCAGCCAGGGGCTATGCATGAGGTACCAGGGTGTGGCCTAGCATTTACAGCTTGGAATTGAAGTTTTAATGAGGACCTGGTGGTTAAGGAAGCGGTGTAAGCCTTCTTAGCTGGAAGCGCTTTCTGTCTAAGCAGTGCACACTGCAGACCCTCACACAGCGCGCTTCCATACAGATCTCCTCTATCCAGATGACTGATGAAGGTCAGGTATTGACCGAAACATTTCTTTATTTTCTCGAATTTCTTCATTCAATAAATAAGTTCTTGAATACACCTATATGAGTGCAAAGCATTTCTACATCGCAGCTGATGGATTTGGTTAACTTACTTGTGCACCACCAGAATTCCTGAAGTGTCAAGTTTTCCTAATTACTTTGACAGCCAAGAGCTGACAGACCTGGTGCACTGGGCACTGTGTGACTGAGGTAACCTGCTGGTGCATCAGATCCAGACGGGAGAACGCACACTGTGTAGGCCCACACCCACCCTTAGAAAGCCATATGCAATATCTGTGAAACTGAATACAGATTGCTTCAGAAACAGCATAGAGGACATCTTCTAGAAGGTTTTTGAAAAGCTTTCTTTTAAATCTTATTTAAAGGTAGATTATTAACCCCTTAGTGACAGATCCATTTTGCAGCTTAATGACAGGCCAATTTTTACAATTCTGACCACTGTCAATTTATGAGGCTATAACTCTGGAACGTTTTAACGGATCCCACTGATTCTGAGAAGGTTTTTTAGTGACATATTGTACTTCATGATAGTGGTAAAATTTCTTCGATATGACTTGCATTTAGTTATGAAAAAATTGAAAATTTTGCAATTTTCAAACTTTAAATTTTTATGCCCTTATATTAGAGAGATATGTCACACAAATTACTTAATAAATAACATTTCCCACATGTCTGCTTTACATCAGAACAAATTTGGAAAAAAAAAAATTATTTTTGTTAGGAAGTTATAAGGATTAAAATTGACCAGCGATTTCTCATTTTTACAACAAAATTTACAAAATCATTTTTTTAGGGACCACATTACATTTAAAGTCACTTTGAGAGATGTACATGACAGAAAATACCCAAAATTGACACCATTCTAAAAACTGGACCCCTCAAGGTGCTCAAAAGTTAATTAACCCTTTACGTGCTTCACAGGAACTGAAGCAATGTGGAAGGAAAAAATTAACATTTAACTTTTTTTTTACAAAAAAGTTACTTCATAACCAATTTTTTTTTCTTTTCACAAGTGTTAAAAGAGAAAATGAACCACAAAATTTGTTGTGCAATTTCACCTGAATACGCCGATACCCCATATGTGGGGGTAAACCACTGTTTGGGCGCACGGCAGAGCTCGGAAGAGAAGGAGCGCCATTTGACTTTTTCAATGCAGAATTGGCTGAAATTGAGATCAGACACCATGTTGCCTTTGGAAAGCCCCTGACGTGCCTAAACAGTGGAAACCCCCCACAAGTGACACCATTTTGGAAACTAGACCCCTTAAGGAATTTATTTAGATGTGTGGTGAGCACTTTGAACCCCCAAGTGCTTCACAGAAGTTTTTAAAGCCGTAAAAATAAAAAATAATTTTTTTCCCCACAAAAGAGATGTTTTCACCCCCAAATTTTTACTTTCACAAGGGTAACAGGAGAAATTGGACCACAAAAGTTGTGCAATTTGTTCTGAGTATGCCGATATCCCATATGTGGGGGTTAGGGTTGAGCATTCCGATACTGCAAATATCGGGTATCGGCCGATATTGGCTGTATCGGAATTCCGATTCCGAGTTTCGATATTTTCGTCATATCGGATACCGGAATCGGAATTGTCACTGTCACTGTCAGTGTCCGTCGGTCGGGTCTGTCAGGAGTCAGCGGCACTTACCGGCAGAAGATCTCCGGCGGTCACATCCCGGACTGCTTAATGGCCGCCATCCTCTTCTCCCCGGCGGTCACATGCAGTTTCTCGCGATAACTGCAGTGACTGCTGGGTAATCGCGGCCGTAAAGCAGTCCGATGACGTCACCGCCGGGGAAGCTGGTAAGCAGCTGTGCTGCGCCGGGATGTCAGGCTCTGCCTGTCATTCCGATGTAGCAGAGCTGGATCGTCGTGGGACTGTCGTTACTATGGACTGCGTCGGACAGGTGGTATACTGTTGGTTTGTTTTTTTTATTTTTTTACAGGAGATCGATGGCGTCGCAGGAATGAGAGAGTAATAAAAAAAATGAAAACTGTGTTGTCTCTTTTATTTCATTAAAATACTTTTTTCTTGCTGTGTCTTTTTTTTACACATTTAAAAACTTTGGGATTAATAATGGATCGGTGTCTTATTGACGCCTCTCCATTATTAACCGGGCTTATTGTCACCGTGCAATCAACGGTGACATTAACCCCTTATTACCCCGCTTGCCACCGCTCCAGGGCAAGTGGGAAGAGCCGGGTAAAGTGCCACAATTGGCACATCTTTTGATGCGCCAAATGTGGGGCTGCTGTAGCCTGGTATTATCAGGCTGTTGAGGGCCAAAATCCATGGGCCTTGACAGTCTTTTAATACCAGGCCGCAGCAGTCTGCATTTTACTTGGCTGGTTAACAAAAATAGGGGGACCCCTACGCCGTTTTTTTTTCGAGGGGATCCCCTATTTTTGTTAACCAGCCAAGCTAAGCAGACTGCTGTGGCCCGGTATTATCAGGCTTGCAAGGTCCATGGATATTGGATCCTTACCAGCCTGAAAAACCAGGCCTCAGCGGTCTGCTTCATCTGGCTGGTTAACAAAAATAGGGGGGACCCCACGCCAATTTTTTTCGAGGGGATCCCCTATTTTTGTTAATCAGCCAAGATATGCAGACTGCTGTGGCCTGGTATTATCAGGCTGGCAAGGTCCATGGATCTTGGCTCCTTAACAGCCTGAAAATCCAGGCCTCAGCGGTCTGCTTCATCTGGCTGGTTAACAAAAATAGGGGGGACCCCACGCCAATTTTTTTCGAGGGGATCCCCTATTTTTGTTAATCAGCCAAGATATGCAGACTGCTGTGGCCTGGTATTATCAGGCTGGCAAGGTCCATGGATCTTGGCTCCTTAACAGCCTGAAAATCCAGGCCTCAGCGGTCTGCTTCATCTGGCTGGTTAACAAAAATAGGGGGGACCCCACGCCATTTTTTTTTCGAAGGGAACCACTATTTTTGTTAATCAGTTCCCTCTGACGTCACTGATGGTGTCCCTGGCTGACCTGAAGTGAAAGTGGAAAGCAATCAATTAAGCTTTCCACTTCCTCTCCTGTCAGCCAGGAGAGGAGCTCATTCATTTGGGGGTTTACTGTGAGACTGCAGCATTAGCTGCGGTCCCTGCAGTAAACATTAACCCTTTCTGAAGGATTACACCGTGGGACCTGACTGTGCATCGGATTGGTAAGAATAATTTTGCTTTATTATTTTATTTTTATTACAGGAAATGGTTTTAGCAGGTAAATAAAATATGGTCAAAAACTGTGTGAATATTTCATTAAACTTCTTTTTTATTAAAGTGTGTGTGTTTGATTTTTCTTTCATACAATAGGATTAATAATTGATAGTTGTCTAATTGACAGCTCTCAATTATTAACCTGGCTTAAAGTGACCTTTCAATTGCAAGGTCATTTTAACCCCTTATTAATCCATTCGCCACCGCTACAGGGCAATGGGAATAGACGGGCAAAGTGCCAGAAAGGGCAAATCTAATTAGAGATTTGCCCTTTCTGGGGTGTCTGGGGGCAGATGTTAGTAGCCGGGGGGGGCAAAAATAATGGTCCCTCTCTGGGCTATTATTATCTGCCCCCACTCACTGGCTTTGTCTGTCTGGTTGCGAAAATAGGGCGGGAGCCCACGCATTTTTTTTCAGCAATTTTACACCTCATATATATATATACATGTCATTGAGTTTGTGACACATATATATATATATTTATAGTTCATACACTTCTACATAGTATAATAGCCGCTATTTCAATTGCCGGCTTTTGTGAAAATGCAGAACCCGACATGAAATGACACTTGGTTTACATAGAGTTAACCATGTCTTTTCATGTAGTTTGATATCTGATTTGCACAAACAATTACATGAGTGTAAGTGTGCAAAATTTCACACCTGTAGGGGTTAATTAAAGGTGTAAATTCGTAGCAAAAAAGTCCGTTTTTTTTACAACGAATTTACACCTTTAATTAACCCCTACAGGTGTGAAATTTTGCACACAGCCACTCATGTAATTGTTTGTGCAAATCAGATATCAAACTGCATGAAAAGACATGGTTAACTCTATGTAAACCAAGTGTCATTTCATGTCGGGTGCTTCTGTCTTTTCACAAAAGCCGACTTTACCCGGCAATTGAATCAGAGGCTATTTTACTATGTAGAAGTGTATAAACTATAAATATATGTATATATAATATATGTCACAATGACATGTATATATATATATATATGTATTCTATGTGTGTATATTTAGTGTTTACAAGGAAAGAATGGGGTTTTTTTTAGTTACGATATTTTGTTCCCATAGACTTACATTGGATTTCCGGTATCGGTATCGGGTATCGCCGATATTTTAATGGTATCGGCGATACCATTCCGATTCCGATACTTTTGGATATCGGAAAGTATCGCTCAACTCTAGTGGGGGTAAACCACTGTTTGGGAGCATGGCAGAGCTCGGAAAGGAAGGAGCGCCGTTTTGGAATGCAGACTTTGATGGAATGGTCTGCGGGCGTCATGTTGCATTTGCAGAGCCCCTGATGTGCCTAAACAGTAGAAACCCCCCACAAGTGACCCCATTTTGGAAACTAGACCCCAAGGAACTAATCCAGATGTGTTGTGAGAACTTTGAACCCCCAAATATTTCACTATAGTTTATAATGCAGAGCTGTGAAAATAAAAAATCATATTTTTTTCCACAAAAATGATTTTTTAGCCCGCAATTTTTATTTTCACAAGGGTAACAGGAGAAATTGGACCCCAAGACTTGTTTTCCAATTTGTCCTGAGTACGCTGGTACCCCAAATGCGGGGGAAACCATTGTTTGGGGTCCCGGTAGAGCTTAGAAGGGAGGGAGCACCGTTTGACTTTTTGAACGCAAAATTGACTGGAATCAATGGTGGCGCTATGTTGCGTTTTGAGACTCCTTGATGTGCCTAAACAGTGGAAACCCCTCAATTCTAACTCCAACCCTAACCCCAACACATCCCTAACCCTAATCCCAACCCTAACCATAACCCTAATCACAACCCTAACCCCAACACACCCCTAACCCTAATCCCAACCTTAACCATAACCCTAATCACAACCCTAACCCCAACACATCCCTAACAATAATCCCAACCTTAACCATAACCCTAACTCCAACACACCCCTAACCCTAATCCCTACCCTAACCATAACCCTAATCACAACCCTAACCCCAACACACTCCTAACCGTAATCCCAACCCTAACCATGACCCTAATCAGAACCCTAACTCCAACACACCCCTAACCCTAATCCCAACCCTAAGGGTATGTTTTCACGCTGCGTGCTGGCAGCGCTTTGGACAAAGCAGATACCCGGCTCAGCCCAAAGCGCTGCCGGCTTTTATACGGGCGGTGATTCCACGTGTTCATTGAACACATGCAGAATCACCAAATCCTATCCATAGACTGGGTTATTTATCTTGCGGAGACGCAGAGTCTCCGCAAGATAAATAGACATGCTGCGGTCTAGAAAGACGCGCCTCATGTCCGTAATTTTGTATGTGACAACCGCGTCCCTGCACGCATAGTGTTGATAGGATTTCATAAAATCCCCTCCACTATGCTGTAACATCTGGATGCTGTGGAGTGAACGCTGCAGCTGTACGCAGTGTTCAATCTGCAGCAAATCCTTACAACATACAGTACAGACCAAAAGTTTGGACACATCTTCTCATTTAAATTTTTTTCTGTATTTTCATGACTATGAAAATTGTACATTCACACTGAATGCATCAAAACTATGAATTAACACATGTGGAATTATATACTTAACAAAAAAGTGTGTAACAACTGAAATTATGTCTTATATTCTAGGTTTTTCAAAGTAGTCACCATTTGCTTTGATGACTGCTTTGCACACTCTTGGCATTTTCTTGATGAGCTTCAAGAGGTAGTCACCAGAAATGGTTTTCACTTCACATGTGTGCCCTGCAGGTTTAATAAGTGGGATTTCTGGCCTTATAAATGGGGTTGGGACCATCAGTTGTGTTGTGCAGAAGTCTGGTGGAATTGACATTAGACCAGTGGAAATCTGTGCTTTGGTCTGATGAGTCCAAATTTGAGCTCTTTGGTTCCAACCACTGTGTCTTTGTGCGACACAGAAAAGGTGAACGGATGGACTCTACATGCCTGGTTCCCACCGTGAAGCATGGAGGAGGAGGTGTGATGGTGTAGGGGTGCTTTGCTGGTAACACAGTTGGGGATTTATTCAAAATTGTAGGCATACTGAAACAGCATGGCTAACACAGCATCTTGCAGCGGCATGCTATTCCATCAAGTTTGCGTTTATTTTGACCATCATTTATTTTTCAACAGGACAATGACCCCAAACACACCTCCAGGCTGTGTAAGGGCTATTTGACCAAGAAGGAGAGTGATGGGGTGCTACGCCAGATGACCTGGCCTCCACAGTCACCAGACCTGAACCCAATCGAGATGGTTTGGTGTGAGCTGGACCGCAGAGTGAAGGCAAAAGGGCCAACAAGTGCTAAGCATCTCTGGGAACTCCTTCAAGATTGTTGGAAGACCATTTCCGGTGACTACCTCTTGAAGTTCATCAAGAGAATGCCAAGACTGTGCAAAGCAGTCATCAAAGCAAAAGGTGGCTACTTTGAAGAACCTAGAATATAAGACATAATTTCAGTTGTTACACACTTTTTTGTTAAGTATATAATTCCACATGTGTTAATTCATAGTTTTGATGCATTCAGTGTGAATTTACAATTTTCATAGTCATGAAAATACAGAAAAAATTTTAAATGAGAAGGTGCATCCAAACTTTTGGTCTGTACTGTACGCTACGTGGAAACACACTAACCATAACCCTAATCCCAAACCTAACCCTAATCCCAACCCTAACCCTAACCCTACTCCCAACCCTAATCCCAACCCTAACCCCAACGTTAACCCTAACATTAGCCCAACTCACTTAAGCCCAATTGTAGCCCTAACGGAAAAATGGAAATAAATATATATTTTTTAATTTATTATTTTTCCCTAACTAAGGGAGTGATAAAGGGGGTTTTATTTTTTTTTTTATTTTGATCAGTGTGATAAGGTTTATCACAGTGATCAAAATGTACCAGGACCAAATCAATAGAATCTGCTGGGTGCCGGCGGGCAGATCTAGGTGGGCGCACTGCGCATGCTCCAGCCATTTCCCTTACAGGAAGAAGGCGCCGGGAGCTGTGGGAGCCGAGGGAGGATGGGGGGACACCGGGAGGTACGGGGGACAGATCGAGGGACCCGGGGACTCTATTTCTCTAAACTCTGATGTGCGATGTAATTTCTTATGTGATGTTGTTCATTTGTTCTTTTGAGATTCCATTAATCTAATTTAAAGACTTTCTAGGGACAAAAAGTTTTTTTTATTATGTCCTGATAGATAAATCAATAGAATTCAAAGAGGATGTACTTTGCTTTTTTTCATAGCAACAATTTAATTTTTTGACTACAAAGCATTACCTGTATCACTACCTCAAAAATGCTGCTAGCATTATTACATTAGCCGGCACATCTCTAAGTAATACCATCTTAGCTTGCTGTTTTTTTATGTGCTTAAATGGATGCACTGCTTTTTGCTACCCACTTATTATGTCAGATTTCGCAATGTTATTGAGTGCCAGAGCGGCATGTTAAGTACATATTTTTTCTTAGCATTTAAAGCGCTTTTAATTCTTAAAAGTACTAATTTGGACAAAAATAAAACATCCAGGGAGCTTAATATAAAAGAGAAAACATGGTCCCTCATTGAAAACGTCTCTCATTATTTTCACACACATTCTTCAGATTTCTGTCCTTTATTAGTAAAATAACACATGTATTGTGCAGATTTTTATGACATTTACCAAATTCTGCTAATCACCATTTTTCTCATGAACTTTGCAATGTAATAAAATGTCAGATTTAAAAAATAATTGTCCTGGTGCTTTTCTGGCTCTAAATACATTATACTCTTATTTTATAAACTAGCTTGGCCCGTGCAAAATTTTCGCACATTGGTTGTTGGGGGCGCAGGCAATTTCAGAAAAAGCAAGCTGGTCACATGTAAATGTATTTCATGAGATGATGAACACAGACAGGTATTTATATATGTAGATTGGTAATACAATAAATTGGTTTGATAAGTAGAGGCCAATAAATGTCTTCCTGTTGAGGTGTAACCTGCAGGTCATTGTGTCCTTCTGCAGGTTTATAAAAAAAAATGTTTAAACTGTATTTAGTGATAAAATCGTAAATGTGTGGTTTGTTTGGCTCTTTTCTTGCTGAAGTGAGCAAGTTTACCTTTCAATTGGTGTATCATTTGTGTGTGTGGGGAGAAGTGATCAGCGAAAAAGCAGTGCATGTTTACAAATGTGTTTGCATATGTAACTCATCATTTGTGTGTGTGGGTCGAAGTAATCACCAAAAATGCAGTGCATGTATAAAAATGTGTTTGCATATGTGACTCACCTGCAGTGAAGTGTGCAATCCTCCATTGTGCCTGAAATAGACTGGGCAAGCATTTGAGCAAGCTGGAAAGACCCCAAGGCAAATGTTTGGATTTGTTTGTGATGTTTGTAAGAAGCTTTGTGGTAGTGTGCTTTGGAGTAGTGTGCTGCCACCTGCAGGTAATTTGACCTTTCAAATGGTGTATCATTTGTTTATGTGGGTGGAGTATGAATGGAGCAAGTGTGCAATTCAATATACAGTGCATGTTTACAAATGTGTTTGCATATGTGTCTCACATGCAGTTAAGTGTGCAATCCTCCAATTTGGCTAAAATAGGCTGGGCAAGCAGTTTGGCAAGCTGCAAAGCCCCAAGGCAAATGTTTGGATTTGTTTGTGATGTCTGTAAGCAGCTTTGTGGTAGTGGGCTTTGGGGTTCTGTGGTGCCACCTGCAGGTCATTTTTCCTTATTACAGGTTTATGAAAATTAATGGTTTAAACTGTATTTTGTGATGAAATCGTGGAGGTGTGATTTGTTTGTCTATTTTCTTGCTGAAGGGGCAAGTTTACCTTTCAAATGGTGTATCATTTGTGTGTGTGGGTGCAGTATGAATGGAGATACAAAGTAATAACTGAAAAACAGTGATTAGAAATAATAGAATAGATAATTGTGGCTTTAATCAATACGTATGCAGTGGGGAAAAAGTATTTAGTCAGCCACCAATTGTGCAAGTTCTCCCACTTAAAAAGATGAGAGAGGCCTGTAATTGACATCATAGGTAGACCACAACTATGAGAGTCAAAATGAGAAAACAAATCCAGAAAATCACCTTGTCTGATGAGTATTTGGTCATTAACAAAAGTTAATCTCAATATTTTGTTATATATCCTTTGTTGGCAATGACAGAGGTCAAACGTTTTCTGTAAGTCTTCACAAGGTTGTACACACTGTTGGTGGTATGTTGGCCCATTCCTCCATGCATATCTCCTCTAGAGCAGTGATGTTTTGAGCCTGTCGCTGGGCAACATGGACTTTCAAATCCCTCCAAATGTTTTCTATGGGGATTGAGATCTGGAGACTGGCTAGGCCACTCCAGGACCTTCATATGCTTCTTACGAAGCCACTCCTTCATTGACCTGGCGGTGTGCTTGGAATCATTTTCATGCTGAAAGACCCATTCACATTTCATCTTCAATGTCCTTGCTGATGGAAGGAGGTTTGCACTCAAAATCTCACGATACATGGCCCCATTCATTCCTTCATGCATATTGATCAGTTGTCCTGGTCCATTTGCAGAGAAACAGCCCCAATGCATGATGTTGCCACTCCCATGCTTCACAGTAGGTATGATGTTCTTTGGATGCAACTCTGCAATCTGTCTCCTCCAAACACGACAAGTTTTGTTTCTACCAAACAGTTCTACTTTGGTTTCATCAGGACATATGACATTCTCCCAATACTTTTCTGGATAATCTAAATGCTCTCTAGCAAACTTCAGATGGGCCCGGACATGTACTGGCTTAAGCAGGGGGACACGTCTGGCACTGCAGGACCTGAGTCCCTGGCAGCATAGTGTGTTACTGATGGTAGTCTTTGTTACGGTGGTCCCAGCTCTTTGCAGGTCATTTACTAGGTCCCCAAGTGTGGTTCTGGGAGTTTAGCTCACTGTTCTTGTGATCATCTTGACCCCACGGGGTGAGATCTTGCGTTGAGCCCCAGATCGAGGGAGTTTATCAGTGGTCTTGTATGTCTTCCATTTTCTTATTATTGCTCCCACAGTTGATTTCATCACATCAAGGTGCTTGCCTATTGCAGATTCAGTATTCATAGCCTGGTGCAGAAAGAAAATATCCAGTAATAGGGGGAGGACACCAAGTGACAAGGCAGTAACAGAAAATCAAAGGTGACACAGTGTAAATAATAAAATATAATTTTATTAAATCAATGAATATAAAATATGCATAACACTACAACATAGTATATGTAAAAAATTTTTTTAAAAAGAATATTTATTAGATAACCAGAGGCAAAAAACCCATATAATATGGTAAAGCTACATAAAGTAAAATGAGCACCTCAGTGTATAAACATCTGTGTTAAACAATTTCTTATATAGAGTATCATGAGTATATAGATGTATACACCAATAGAAAATAGTATGCTCAGTCGAAGACCAGGTCATGACCCTATATATAAAAACTGGCAGTATAAAATGTGCCTATAACCATTTGTGTTAAATTCTGAAACAATAATGCCAAGGTGCAAAAGAAATTCACTGCACTTGTGATAGATATGTGTGTAAATATCCACAAAAAATACAAACGGATAAGCAACTCTAGTGAAAAAACAATAAACATGTGCAGGTCACACGTGGAATACTGAATCAAAACACCATGTGCCGCAAAAAGTAAATGAAGAAACTGCCAGCAAACATATATATCTGCATGTGTGAAAAATAAACACCATGCACCACTAAAAGTAAGATAAGTAATGAAAATACCACCAAATGAGGGGCAGATACCTGGGAGCTAATACCACGGGTGGAGACCTCGGAAGAACGCGCCCCGACGCGCGTTTCGGAAATCTTTTTCCTTCGTCAGGGGGATGTGATTAGATCCCAGCAATTGATGACTATTTATAGAGCAGTGGAGCCGGGTAAGTGTATGCACGGCGCATGCGCGAGTTACGTGACCGGAAGTAGACATAGCGACCCGCGTCATGTGATACATCACTTCCGGGATGCGATGTCCACATACAGACGCCGTTACTATGGCACTGACGGCATTGAAACCCCGCGCATGCGCACCACTTTATCGGCCACAAATGGGTGAAATAATGGGGATACGTATTGGCTCCCACTAATGTTAATTGATCTGTATCAGAAGACGACTATAGTAAATCATATATATGAATGGTCACAATACGCCATAACCATGGCACTAGTGGCGTTACACCACCGCGCATACGCACCACCTAACCGACCCCAAAAAAAAGGGGGAGAAATCAGAATACGTGTTAATTACCACAAATATTAATTAATCTATATATAAGAATAACTATAATAAGTTAAATATACAAATGAACAAAATACAGGCAATATGCAGCAAAATGTAAGCATATATATATATACATGAAAACATCAGTCCACTGTGACATACAGATTATAATAGAATCGAAAATGACAATGTATGAGTATGACAATGTATATATATAGACCGATCATATAACATTCTTATCTCACAAATAATATAAAGAAGAGACATCCATGTGTTGGCTCTCAATAGAAAATCCTACAATGTACAGATTGTTCATGGATTGCTGGAAAGAAATAAAAATAAAAAGATAAAATTAGTAAAAACATACACATGTAAAAATTATAAAAACGGAACAAAAGAGAGATTCTCATTCAGGCCAAGTGGGGAAACAGTTTGTAACGTCCATATCCACTTTGTTTCCAATTGGGCAAGACGTTTGCTAATATTGCCACCACGGACCCCACTATCCAATACATCAATACCACAAATCTTCAATAAGGTGGAGTCACAATTGTGGTGCAGTTTGAAATGCCTGGGCAAAGTTTTCAGGGAAGTGACGTCCGTCACATCTTTGGCTGCTTTTATGCCCAAAACATGTTCACGTACCCTGATCTTAAACTGCCTCGTGGTTAAACCTACATAGATAAGTGAACAAGGACAAATGGCATAATAGATCACGGCCGATGTTGTACAGGTGATTCTATGTTTAATGTCAAAAGACCGAGATTTGTCAGAATTAAGAAAACTCTGTGTTTTAGTGACATTAGGACATGCTATACAAGACCCACATGGTCTGCAACCATTTACGTGCACAGCAGAAGATAAAAAATTATTGTGGGTATCTGACGCCGGTATACCAGCATAAAGACTCTTAACCAGTTGGTCACCCAGATTCCTAGATCTTCTAAACGCCATAGAGGGTCTATCACCCACATATTTGGAAATAATGGGATCCGACTTTAAGATAGGCCAATGTTTAGTGAGAAGATTTCTAAACAGATCACTATGACCATTAAACTGTGTGATAAACCGAATGACAGTATTGTTCTTTAGAGGTTTATCGTTATTCCCATATAGAGCATCATGTCTGGTGATGTGCCTAGCCCTATTGTATGCCCGCTTGATAGACCTGCGGCTATAGCCGCGTTCAAGAAATCTGGCACTCATTAATTTAGATTGTCTCTCAAAATTGCTCTCAGTGGAACAAATGCGTCTGAGACGTAAAAACTGCCCAAACGGAATAGAATTAATAAGTGCCCTAGGATGTGAAGATGTAGCATGAACTAAGGCATTGACTGCTGTTTGTTTTCTAAACAAGTCAGTCTGGAGGAAATTATCTGGATCCCTATTGACACGAACGTCCAAAAAATCGATGGAATTAGCGTGATGACAAAAAGTTAGCCGTACATTAATTGAGTTATTATTAAGGGTACTGATGAATTCAGATAAAGCTTCAGCAGATTCTTGCCATATAAAAAAGACATCATCTATGTAGCGTGTCCATTGTTGCGAAGGTGAGGTCCCTGATGTCATTAAAAAACCTTCCAATAAGTTTCCTCCTCTATCTTCCTGTCCTACAATTGATGTATTTGTTCGCACAGTCAGCAGTGAACTCAACAGTATTCCTCTTCATCCTCATATAAGCAACTTTAGTCATGAGGAAAAGATGGGACTAAAAAGACTGACTAGTATAAATGATGTGGTTTTTAAACCAGCAGATAAGGGTGGGAACATTGTGGTTTGGCCGAAGGACATGTACGAAACCGAGGTTTTTCGGCAATTGGATGATGGTGAATGTTACAAAAGGTTAACTTTCAACTAGAGTTGAGCGATACTTTCCGATATCCTAAAGTATCGGAATCGGAATGGTATCGCCGATATCACTAAAATATCGGCGATACCCGATACCGATACCGGAAGTCCCATGTAAGTCTATGGGAACAAAATATCGAAATTAAAAAAAACCCATTCTTGCCTTGTTGGTTAATTGTACATGAAGGAAAACAAGAAAGAGTAATGTAGAATGTATTGGGGAAGGTTGAGGAGACATTAAAGGCATAGATGTTTAACCCAATCAAATGGAATAGCATAAATATTTTTTTTTTTAAAGATGTTCGGATTGACGAAGAAATTGACAATGTTAACGTTTTTTATATTTAGGCAAATATGTATATTACACAACTTCCATGCTCTTCATCTTCACCTTTTTAACTTTTCACACACTTTCTCCTTCATAATCTTCTGCAGCATCATCTTTTTCATCAAATTATTCTTCATCTTCACCTTCTTTATCTTCTTCTTAAACTTCTTGCTATTCATCTTTGTCAACATTACTCATATTCTTCTTATTAAACTATTATTCTTATTCATATTCTGCTTCATCTTCTTCATCATATTCTTATTTGTGACAGAGAATCCTGTACTTGTAATCTGTCAAAGTATGAATTTTTCATCCTTCCGTTCTTGCTGTCACAAAAGATTTAAATTACAACAGTATTTGTCCGTGTTCAGTTTAGCCTGCAGCAGCAGCATTTTCCAGGGCACCACGAGGGGAACGGACTCACCCCCATACATGCTTAGTCTTCTTCTGCTTAGAATTTAGAGCATATATTTGCTCTTCATTTTGGTCTTATACTTCATGTTCTTCTGCTTTTAGATCTTCTGCTTATTGTTCTTGTGTCTCTTGTTCCGTATCTTGTATTTGTAGCACAATCTTGTACCAGCTGATGTTACTGGGACACGGTTACTAAGCAGGAGGTACCTGTGCTCCAAAGCACTACCAAGGACCAGCAGACGTTGCTGGAACTCAGATACTGAGATGGAGGCACCTAGGCCAAAGGCACTGCGGAGAACCAGTTGACGGTACTGGAACCCGGAGGGGCAGCAGAAGGAAAAGAGCCAATGGCACAACCGAGGACCAGCTGACGTTACTGGGACACGGTTACTAAGCAGGAGGTACCTGTGCTCCAAAGCACTACCAAGGACCAGCAGACGTTGCTGGAACTCGGATACCGAGATGGAGGCACCTAGGCCAAAGGCACTGCGGAGAACCAGTTGACGGTACTGGAACCCGGACGGGTAGCAGAAGGTACAAGAGCCAATGCAAGTAACGAGGACCAGCTGACTGTGCTGGAACCCGGAGGGGCAGCAGAAGGAAAAGAGCCAATGGCACAACCGAGGACCAGCTGACGTTACTGAACCCCAGTAACACAGGAGCAAGTGTTGACTGTGCTAACAGCACTTCCGAGCAACAACTGGCGGTGTTGGAGCCCAGGGTCAAGGAGGATGTTTAAATACTAGATCAAGTAATTTCCTTGTTACCTGTCAATTTTAAATGTCTATACTTCAAACAAGAGAAAGATAACCTTTACTACCATAAGATGATGATTTCATTTAAACTAATATCTAGATAAATAAAGAATTGACAAACATAAACACATACATTAACATGTTGAACAGCAATGCAAACCACAAAATAAATTAGTTAAGGAATCTGCTATACGGTTGTACATAAAAGCATACAAGTACATATCTGAATCCATTAATGATGGATAAGTAACAGTATGTACACCATTTTTATTGTATAGACAATGAATGTCTGACTTCAAAACATCATCAGCATTACAAGTTATCTGTGATATTACTAAAATGTTCCATTTGCTGAATAATGTCACTAAATATTTTATACAAAATTATACAATTTCCATCATGTAATACTCATAATATGTGGCAATAATCATTTTTATTAACAAACATAACCTTTCAAAAGTGCATAGTGCATAGTGAAAATTGCTATTTATGGCTGACTGTGACTGTCGACTTGGAAGCATGACAACAGATAGATAAGGTATATATAGATGAGACTGCATAGCCACAGATGGTGAATGGCGATGTAATACTGTACCTCAATAAAGTGTGCGTCACTACTACATAATTTTTTTTATATAGCTTTATAAACAGGGTACATGGATGTATGCTTGTGCCTTTGTTTTGACGCACAGACTGCCTTCCTGCTGAGACGCATTGGGTAGTGAACAGTTGTGTGCAGTGTTCACTGCAGTCTCTGCGGAATAACCACACTTAGACCTTATAACTTTTCAGAGTTTCTTTATGAATCTACCAAGATGAAGAAGGCAGGGAGTAAGGCACGTGGTCGTGGAGTTTCTTCAGGGAGAGGACGTGGGGATTCTGTGGCTGCTGCGGCCCCCAGTGACACAGCATCCACCAGTTTTCCCCGTGAGCGTTCCTTTATGCGCACTTTTGTAGGAGCTCGGAGTACCCCCCTGCTGCGGGAAGAACAAATTGAAGCCGTTGTTGTTTGGATGTCAGCCAATGCATCGACTTCAATTGCTTCCACCTCCTCTCAGGACCACAGCACTGTTGGGCAACCATCTGTCTCTTCACCGCCTGGCAAATTGCCCAGGCAGTCAGAGAGTTCTGTACAGGAGCCAGCTGAGTGTCTGCTTCTGTTCTCAGAATCTATTGGCTTGCAAACAGGGGCCCAGCCAAGCAGCATTCTGTAATGTGAAGAGGGAGTATGCAGTGATGCGCAACAGCTGTGTCTCTCTGAATCTGAAGAGGCGGGTGAGACAGTGCCGATGGTCAGCACACCGCAGAACGCATCTGATGATGATGAGACCCAGGTGCCAGTTTCTGTTGAGCATGGTGCTGGCCAGACCACCCAACAGCAGGTGTTGGAAGAGGGTAGTGGAGATGATGAGGTCCAAGACCCAACATGGCATGAGGAACAGGAAGGTGGTGGGAGCAGCTCAGAGGAATAATAATAATATTTATTTATATAGCGCCATCATATTCCGCAGCGCTTTACAGTTTAGCCGTTTCAGAACACAAGTCATAAGTAACAACGTTAACAATACAATAATTTAAGCTAAATAAGTCGCCCCTGCTCGTGACAGCTTACAATGTACAATGAGATGGGGGAGATACAAAGTATAGGTGTTTATATACAATGGTGCATTTACAATGATGTTCCAGCCATCTTAAGGGACTGAGGGATGGAGATAGTGAATGGGCTAGAGACACACACACACTTACACAGAATACATAGAATGACTTTGATTAGTGAATGTGATAGGCCGCTCTGAACAAATGTGTTTTGAGGGAGCGCCTGAAACCATGCAAATTGTGGATAGTCCTAATTTCTTGGGGTACAGCATTCCAGAGGATTGGCGTAGAGCAGGAGAAGTCTTGGAGTCGGGAGTGGGAGGTACGTATTAGTGCAGAGGTTAGTCGAAAGTCGTTTGCAGAGCGCAGCAGTCGGTTAGGCCGATAGATAGAAATGAGGGAGGAGATGTAGGAGGGGTGCTGCACTGTGGAGAGCTTTGTGGGTGAGAACCAGTACTTTGGTTGAAAGCTGGGAGAGGCCTAGAGAAATGGTTAGTGATAGAAGGAAGATAGAGGAAGACATTGCCCCAACGGTACAAACAGGAGGGAGAGTTAGGCTGCAGACTCGGTTGCCTGTAGCCTCCAGTTTGGCACCTGTTCGGAGCAGTTGTCTTCCAAAAGTCAAAACGTGCGCTCCCAGGACTTGCACTGCGTGGTCCTTTTTTCACACACTTGCACATGATATTTGCTATGTGAAATGCAAGCTGTGTAATTAAAAATTAAAAATAGCTAAAAGTGTCAGTCACCTCAATACCACAAATATGTGGAAACATGTGCGGACAAAGCACGTAGTTGAGTTACAAAGACACACTAGAGATGTAGGCCAACCTACAGCAGCACCTACATCTTCAGGTTGTGTTGAAGCCTCTTCATCGAGCTCACACACAGCTGGTTATGCTTCCTCACAGGATCGCCATGGAAGAACCTCGGCCACTGTTGTCCAGAGACAAACTGTTATTCCACACACAGCAGCAAGTTCCCTGTCATCCTCACACTCCCAGGCCACAAAACAGCCAGCGGTAGCACAGGCATGGGATAAAAGACGGCCATACTCCGCAAACCATGCACGAGCACAGGCTCTGAATGCTGGCATTGCAAAACTCCTGTCCCTTGAAATGCTGTGATTCAGGCTGGTGGAGACAGACAGTTTCCGTAACTGAATATCATTGTCAATCCCACAATACAATGTGCCAAGCCGATTTCATTTCAGCAGGCAAGCCGTCCCTGGTCTGCAAAAGCATGTTGAGGGAAAAAATTAAACATGCGCTACTAAAAGCCCTCAGTAGCAAGGTCCACCTGACCACCGATGCGGGACCAGTACCCATTGTTATGATCTGCTACAACCAGTAAGGAAAGAAGGGAATTCTGTCCCTACAATACAACTAAGCTGAATCCCTACGATGTAACGGGGAACCTGATCCTGCGACCAGACCCGCTAAAGTCCTCATCTAGTGTGAACGAAGACCTATAGTTGCGAGGGAGTAATCCCTACAAGATCTAGGGACTGTGAGAAAAGGTGGACACCTCCTAACATAAATTGTAGCATGGATAATTAAACAGAAAAATAAATACTTTGTGATCCTAACATCAAGCAAAACTGACTGATTAAGGCACCTAAGCACCCGGCTAGCTTAACAGTAGATAATACAATGAAGTCAAGCAAAGCCAGAAGGGCGGAGCCAGACTAAATAGGGAAAAAAGGTCATGTGACCAGCAAACTGAAACAAAACCTAACAAGAGGGTTCTAACACCCATGGCCAGGGACAATACCTTTCCCTCACTGCCCATTGGGTCAATGTTGTGCAGCCGGGTACTGATCTTGCGAGTGGCGCTGTACGTGTTCTGCCAACTCCAAGGATTGCAGGAATCAAGTCTGTACACATTGATTCCTCCTCCTATTCCAGTTCCTCAGAATCATCGCTGCAGGAGCCGTCACGGTCTACCTCCACATGGACCGTGAACGTTTACCTGTTGCGACCGATATGAGCACAGCCGTGTCCAAATGTCAACAGGCCATCCTGAAATTAATTTCCATGGGGAATCTTAGCCACACAGCGCAGGAGCTCTGTAATGCCATAAAGCAGGAGAGCGACGTGTGGTTTTTGGAAGAGAATCTACAGGCAGGCTTGGTAGTGTGTGACAATGGCCGAAATCTGGTGTCAGCTCTGGGCCTTGGCAACCTCACTCACATACCATGTCTGTCATATGTGCTCAACTTGGTCGTGCAGAGTTTTTTGAGGGACTATCCGGATCTTGATGCACTGCTGCACAAGGTCCGCCTAGAGTGCGCTCACTTGCGACGTTCCAGCATGGCAAGATCGCTGATTGCAGCTCTGCAACGCAGATTTCACCTTCATGAACATCGCATCATATGTGACGTACCCACCAGGTGGAATTCCTCGTTACATATGTTGGAGCGGTTGTGTGAGCAGCAGCCAACAGTAATGGAGTATCAGCTGCATCAGGCGCAGTCAACTCGCAATTTGCGCCGTTCACACTTCACCACTACTGAGTGGGCCTCTATAATAAGAATAATAATATTATTTATTTATATAGCGCCATAATATTCCGCAGTGCTTTACAGTTTAACAGTTTCAAAACACGAGTCATAAGTAACAACGTTAACAATACAATAATTAAAGCAAAATCAGCCGCCCCTGCTGGTGAAAGCTTACAATCTACAATGAGGTGTGGGAGATACAAAGTACAGGTGTTTATATACAATGGTGTTTTTACAATGATGGTCCAGCCATTTTAAGGAAGTGAGGGATGCATGGAGATAGTGAATGGGCTACACACACAGAATTACACATAGAATGACTTTGATTAGTGAATGTGATAGGCCACTGTGAACAAATGTGTTTTGAGGGAGCGCCTGAAACCATCCAAATTGCGGATAGTCCTAATTTCTTGGGGTAGAGCATTCCAGAGGATTGGCGCAGCGCGGGTGAAGTCTTGGAGTTGGGAGTGGGAGGTACGGATTAGTGCAGAGGTTAGTCGAAGGTCGTTTGCAGAGTGCAGCAGTCGGTTAGGCCGATAAATATAAATAAGGGAGGAGATGTAGGGGGGTGCTGCGCTGTGGAGAGCTTTGTTGGTGAGAACCAGTAATTAGAATTGGATCCTATAATGAATGGGCAGCCACTGCCAGTGTAATGAGTGGCGAATAACTCTATGAAGGATATCTGCCACGTTTTGCGTGCGTTTGATGAGTCAACGCGGATGGCGAGTGCAGATGATGCACTAGTCAGCCTGACTGTCCCCCTTATCTGCCTGCTTCAAAAAACACTGCAAGCACTAAGGCATGAGGTTTTGGAAGAGGTGGAGGATGAGGAGTCACAAATTCCATCACCTTCTGGACAGTCAGCGCAACGTGGTTCCTCACAAAGGGCTGGAGGACTTTCAAAGTACCATGCTGTATCAACAATTGAACCTCCAGAGTCGCTGTCTATATTTTCATAACCATTACAAACTTTTAATGTATTTACAAAGCACATAATGTACATTTTTTGTCTATCCTTTTGTAATGCTATTGTGTTTCCATAAACTGATGTTACAGAATTATGATACAAAGTTTTTAAATTTTGAGTTTTAAATTTTGTAAATTTATATGTATTTGAAGGACTTTGTGAGGAGGATGAGGAGGAGTCAATGGAGGAGGAAGACATCGCTCCAGAGGGAGGTAGACAATGCTCTAGTCAGTATGTAGACCAAGGGTGGGGTGATGCACAGCAGGCGGAGATGACGCCTCTTGCAGGGGACAACGTTTCTTGGCCAGTTGGGAGTCTGCAGCACATGGTTGATTTCATGCTGCAGTGGCTGAGAAACGACCGCCGCATCGAACACATTCACACCACGTCTGATTATTGGGTGTACACCCTCCTAGACCCTCGCTACCGGGACAACTTACAAAGCCTCATCACACCGTTGAACCGGGAGCGTAAAATGCGGAAGTACCAAGACACACTGGTGCAATCCATAATGTTCTCCATTCCAGCCGAGAGCACTGCTGCTGCTACTGATTTACAAAGCAGCTCTGTGCGTCGAGGCAGTGGAGACAGCTCTGCAACAAGAGGGAGCACAAGCAGCGCCTCTGCACAGGGCAAGAACAGTATGTTCCAAATGTGTCGAAGTTTTGTGGCAGCGCCACCAATGTCTACACCATCCGAGACGGCTCCAGTCAGCAGGAGGCAACATTTCCGTAAGATGGTTACAGACTACATGTCTTGCCCTCTCAGTGTACTCTCAGATGGCTCTTCCCCATTCAAGTTTTGTGTCTCTAAGCTGGATACATGGCCAGAGCTTAGCCAGTATGCATTGGAGGTGCTGGCTTGATCTGCTGCCAGTGTATTATCGGAGCGCGTCTTTACTGCTGCAGGTGGTGTACTAACAGACCGTTGCATGCGACTATCCTACGATAATGTAGAACGGCTTACTTTTCTGAAAATGAACTAGGCATGGATCTCGCCTGAATTTGCCTGTCCGGTTTCAGATTAACTAACTGGTTGGCAACGTTTTCCATGTCTCCTGTTATGTTCATCTTTCTACCACCTGAGCTATACTCCCTGGGCTACAACACTGCCAGTTGCTGCTCAGAAGTGTCGTGTCCACAGACCAATACACAAGCTATAGTGATAGTGGGGTTCAGTAACGCCTGCTGTTCCCCTGCTGTGTGTCCGGCAAAAATTACTGCTACCTAGCTACACATGTTTAAAAAAACATGACATGTTAAAGTGGCTAGTGCTACACATAGATATCAGGCTACACCCTTATTTCTAAGCTGTAAACAAGTGAAACGTCAAATTTAAAACCATTCAATGATTAGTGTTGGTAACAAATCTGTAACTAAATAATTGTGACATATTATGGCAGATATCCACATGTCTAACACAAATGCTAACACAAAAGCATACTTATGCTATAGGGTACTGATGGTGAACCTTCTCACTCCATAACTTTGACCAATCCAACTCACATCATGCCTCAAATGCTGCAATGTTGGAAGTGCATAATGTGGGTTGAACTTTGACAACAGCTGCAGTGCGAAGGTTATCCTTCTGTGTTCTTGGCTTTTAAATAAAAGCATACAAGTAAATATAATAATACATTGTTGATTAAGGGACATGATGTACACCTGTAATATTGTGCAAACAATGGATGTAGGACTATTCCTCTTCAACATTACTTATATTTGTGTCATTTGAAAAAATACATATTTTAGTTAAAAATTAAAAACCCATGTTCAGTAGCTGTGAAAGGCCCGTTTGTGTACTTCTATAGTGTTTGCAACCAATGTATTGTATACGGATGGAAGCGCGTCACACTAATAGATTAGATTTATTTTAAATGGAATGTAGCAGAACCAATTGGAGATAAATGAAAAGGATGAGCCACTGAGACACGCTCAGCAGAGTACAAGCAGCAGTGCTTGAACAAGTAACTGGAGCGTGATCTGCACTCAAAAAAGTAAAAAACACAGACTGAAGTGAACACTGAAACACAACTGTCCACAATCTGTGAAAAGCTCCTTTCTGTACTTCTATAGTGTTTGCAACCAATGTATTGTATACGGATGGAAGCGCGTCACACTAATAGATTAGATTTATTTTAAATGGAATGTAGCAGAACCAATTGGAGATAAATGAAAAGGATGAGCCACTGAGACACGCTCAGCACAGTACAAGCAGCAGTGCTTGAACAAGTAACTGGAGCGTGATCTGCACTCAAAAAAGTAAAAAACACAGACTGAAGTGAACACTGAAACACAACTGTCCACAATCTGTGAAAAGCTCCTTTCTGTACTTCTATAGTGTTTGCAACCAATGTATTGTATACGGATGGAAGCGCGTCACACTAATAGATTAGATTTATTTTAAATGGAATGTAGCAGAACCAATTGGAGATAAATGAAAAGGATGAGCCACTGAGACACGCTCAGCAGAGTACAAGCAGCAGTGCTTGAACAAGTAACTGGAGCGTGATCTGCACTCAAAAAAGTAAAAAACACAGACTGAAGTGAACACTGAAACACAACTGTCCACAATCTGTGAAAAGCTCCTTTCTGTACTTCTATAGTGTTTGCAACCAATGTATTGTATACGGATGGAAGCGCGTCACACTAATAGATTAGATTTATTTTAAATGGAATGTAGCAGAACCAATTGGAGATAAATGAAAAGGATGAGCCACTGAGACACGCTCAGCAGAGTACAAGCAGCAGTGCTTGAACAAGTAACTGGAGCGTGATCTGCACTCAAAAAAGTAAAAAACACAGACTGAAGTGAACACTGAAACACAACTGTCCACAATCTGTGAAAAGCTCCTTTCTGTACTTCTATAGTGTTTGCAACCAATGTATTGTATACGGATGGAAGCGCGTCACACTAATAGATTAGATTTATTTTAAATGGAATGTAGCAGAACCAATTGGAGATAAATGAAAAGGATGAGCCACTGAGACACGCTCAGCAGAGTACAAGCAGCAGTGCTTGAACAAGTAACTGGAGCGTGATCTGCACTCAAAAAAGTAAAAAACACAGACTGAAGTGAACACTGAAACACAACTGTCCACAATCTGTGAAAAGCTCCTTTCTGTACTTCTATAGTGTTTGCAACCAATGTATTGTATACGGATGGAAGCGCGTCACACTAATAGATTAGATTTATTTTAAATGGAATGTAGCAGAACCAATTGGAGATAAATGAAAAGGATGAGCCACTGAGACACGCTCAGCAGAGTACAAGCAGCAGTGCTTGAACAAGTAACTGGAGCGTGATCTGCACTCAAAAAAGTAAAAAACACAGACTGAAGTGAACACTGAAACACAACTGTCCACAATCTGTGAAAAGCTCCTTTCTGTACTTATATAGTGTTTGCAACCAATGTATTGTATACGGATGGAAGCGCGTCACACTAATAGATTAGATTTATTTTAAATGGAATGTAGCAGAACCAATTGGAGATAAATGAAAAGGATGAGCCACTGAGACACGCTCAGCAGAGTACAAGCAGCAGTGCTTGAACAAGTAACTGGAGCGTGATCTGCACTCAAAAAAGTAAAAAACACAGACTGAAGTGAACACTGAAACACAACTGTCCACAATCTGTGAAAAGCTCCTTTCTGTACTTCTATAGTGTTTGCAACCAATGTATTGTATACGGATGGAAGCGCGTCACACTAATAGATTAGATTTATTTTAAATGGAATGTAGCAGAACCAATTGGAGATAAATGAAAAGGATGAGCCACTGAGACACGCTCAGCAGAGTACAAGCAGCAGTGCTTGAACAAGTAACTGGAGCGTGATCTGCACTCAAAAAAGTAAAAAACACAGACTGAAGTGAACACTGAAACACAACTGTCCACAATCTGTGAAAAGCTCCTTTCTGTACTTCTATAGTGTTTGCAACCAATGTATTGTATACGGATGGAAGCGCGTCACACTAATAGATTAGATTTATTTTAAATGGAATGTAGCAGAACCAATTGGAGATAAATGAAAAGGATGAGCCACTGAGACACGCTCAGCAGAGTACAAGCAGCAGTGCTTGAACAAGTAACTGGAGTGTGATCTGCACTCAAAAAAGTAAAAAACACAGACTGAAGTGAACACTGAAACACAACTGTCCACAATCTGTGAAAAGCTCCTTTCTGTACTTCTATAGTGTTTGCAACCAATGTATTGTATACGGATGGAAGCGCGTCACACTAATAGATTAGATTTATTTTAAATGAATGTAGCAGAACCAATTGGAGATAAATGAAAAGGATGAGCCACTGAGACACGCTCAGCAGAGTACAAGCAGCAGTGCTTGAACAAGTAACTGGAGCGTGATCTGCACTCAAAAAAGTAAAAAACACAGACTGAAGTGAACACTGAAACACAACTGTCCACAATCTGTGAAAAGCTCCTTTCTGTACTTCTATAGTGTTTGCAACCAATGTATTGTATACGGATGGAAGCGCGTCACACTAATAGATTAGATTTATTTTAAATGGAATGTAGCAGAACCAATTGGAGATAAATGAAAAGGATGAGCCACTGAGACACGCTCAGCAGAGTACAAGCAGCAGTGCTTGAACAAGTAACTGGAGCGTGATCTGCACTCAAAAAAGTAAAAAACACAGACTGAAGTGAACACTGAAACACAACTGTCCACAATCTGTGAAAAGCTCCTTTCTGTACTTCTATAGTGTTTGCAACCAATGTATTGTATACGGATGGAAGCGCGTCACACTAATAGATTAGATTTATTTTAAATGGAATGTAGCAGAACCAATTGGAGATAAATTAAAAGGATGAGCCACTGAGACACGCTCAGCAGAGTACAAGCAGCAGTGCTTGAACAAGTAACTGGAGCGTGATCTGCACTCAAAAAAGTAAAAAACACAGACTGAAGTGAACACTGAAACACAACTGTCCACAATCTGTGAAAAGCTCCTTTCTGTACTTCTATAGTGTTTGCAACCAATGTATTGTATACGGATGGAAGCGCGTCACACTAATAGATTAGATTTATTTTAAATGGAATGTAGCAGAACCAATTGGAGATAAATGAAAAGGATGAGCCACTGAGACACGCTCAGCAGAGTACAAGCAGCAGTGCTTGAACAAGTAACTGGAGCGTGATCTGCACTCAAAAAAGTAAAAAACACAGACTGAAGTGAACACTGAAACACAACTGTCCACAATCTGTGAAAAGCTCCTTTCTGTACTTCTATAGTGTTTGCAACCAATGTATTGTATACGGATGGAAGCACGTCACACTAATAGATTTGATTTTTTTTAATATAATGGAGCTGCACCAATTCCACTAAATAAAATAAAAAAAAAAAAAAAAAAGTGACACGTGCAGATGCCTACAAACAGCGGTGGATGCAGAGCAAACTGCAGCGTCACCTGCACTGTCCACACACACACCTTGCACAGAGCTGTTAAAACAACACTGGCAAAATGAAGCTTTACACAGCGGTTGGTAAACTAGCCTGCCTCAAGCACAGTAGTACACAAAATCGCAATATCTAACTGTCCCTCAGAGTCAGCACAGCAGCGTTCTGTCCCTAACTGAGTTCACAGCACAGTGACGCTAAAATGGCTGCGGCGCCTTTTATAGTGCATTCTGACATCATTTCAGCAGCCAATCACAGCCATGCCATTAGTTAAGATGACCGCATCATTACAGGATGTGCCCACACTTCGTAGGATTCCTCATTGGCTGACTAAAATCACATTGCCTCTCAAAGAATTATGGGAACTTCCGATTCCGGTATACGATATTGAAAAAGTATCGGAATTAAGTATCGGAATTCCGATAACGCGAATATCGGCCGATACCCGATACTTGCGGTATCGGAATGCTCAACACTACTTTCAACCCATCATCCAAATTTCAATCATTACTCCGTACTCTTTTACAAGATGCCAAGGATGATGGTATCATCACCAATGAATTGTACATGTCTCTTCAGGTTCACGAACCCACTGTTCCCACCCTGTATCTATTACCCAAGATACATAAAGACCCAGTGGTCCCCCCAGGTAGACCTATTGTATCTGGCAGAGGCAATTATCTGGAGAATGTGAATAAATACATAGATTCCATTCTGCAACCCTTCGTCACAGCACTCCCTTCATATACAAGAGACACGAACGATTTCCTCAAAAAAATCGATGGTCTGTATATTGATTCTAATTCTGTATTGGTGACTTGTAACGTTGAGTCACTCTACACTAGCATACGCCTTAATGATGGATTAGCAGCAGTTTCTTATTTTTTGCAGCATTCTTCCTTTTCTCTGGCTTTTATTGTATTTTTCATTAATCTTTTGGAATTTACGTTATCACACAATTTTTTTATTTTTAAGGGGTCCTTCTTCCTGCAAATCCAAGGAACAGCGATGGGAGCATCCTTTGCTCCATCGTATGCCAACCTGTTCCTTGGGTTCTGGGAGAGGGACCTCTTCATTTCAGACAACATCTGTTCTATGGAGCGTGTCCCATTCTGGACACGCTACATAGATGATGTCTTTTTTATATGGCAAGAATCTGCTGAAGCTTTATCTGAATTCATCAGTACCCTTAATAATAACTCAATTAATGTACGGCTAACTTTTTGTCATCACGCTAATTCCATCGATTTTTTGGACGTTCGTGTCAATAGGGATCCAGATAATTTCCTCCAGACTGACTTGTTTAGAAAACAAACAGCAGTCAATGCCTTAGTTCATGCTACATCTTCACATCCTAGGGCACTTATTAATTCTATTCCGTTTGGGCAGTTTTTACGTCTCAGACGCATTTGTTCCACTGAGAGCAATTTTGAGAGACAATCTAAATTAATGAGTGCCAGATTTCTTGAACGCGGCTATAGCCGCAGGTCTATCAAGCGGGCATACAATAGGGCTAGGCACATCACCAGACATGATGCTCTATATGGGAATAACGATAAACCTCTAAAAACAATACTGTCATTCGGTTTATCACACAGTTTAATGGTCATAGTGATCTGTTTAGAAATCTTCTCACTAAACATTGGCCTATCTTAAAGTCGGATCCCATTATTTCCAAATATGTGGGTGATAGACCCTCTATGGCGTTTAGAAGATCTAGGAATCTGGGTGACCAACTGGTTAAGAGTCTTTATGCTGGTATAACCGGCGTCAGATACCCACAATAATTTTTTATCTTCTGCTGTGCACGTAAATGGTTGCAGACCATGTGGGTCTTGTATAGCATGTCCTAATGTCACTAAAACACAGAGTTTTCTTAATTCTGACAAATCTCGGTCTTTTGACATTAAACATAGAATCACCTGTACAACATCGGCCGTGATCTATTATGCCATTTGTCCTTGTTCACTTATCTATGTAGGTTTAACCACGAGGCAGTTTAAGATCAGGGTACGTGAACATGTTTTGGGCATAAAAGCAGCCAAAGATGTGACGGACGTCACTTCCCTGAAAACTTTGCCCAGGCATTTCAAACTGCACCACAATTGTGACTCCACCTTATTGAAGATTTGTGGTATTGATGTATTGGATAGTGGGGTTCGTGGTGGCAATATTAGCAAACGTCTTGCCCAATTGGAAACAAAGTGGATATGGACGTTACAAACTGTTTCCCCACTTGGCCTGAATGAGAATCTCTCTTTTGTTCCGTTTTTATAATTTTTACATGTGTATGTTTTTACTAATTTTATCTTTTTATTTTTATTTCTTTCCAGCAATCCATGAACAATCTGTACATTGTAGGATTTTCTATTGAGAGCCAACACATGGATGTCTCTTCTTTATATTATTTGTGAGATAAGAATGTTATATGATCGGTCTATATATATACATTGTCATACTCATACATTGTCATTTTCGATTCTATTATAATCTGTATGTCACAGTGGACTGATGTTTTCATGTATATATATATGCTTACATTTTGCTGCATATTGCCTGTATTTTGTTCATTTGTATATTTAACTTATTATAGTTATTCTTATATATAGATTACTTAATATTTGTGGTAATTAACACGTATTCTGATTTCTCCCCCTTTTTTTTGGGGTCGGTTAGGTGGTGCGTATGCGCGGTGGTGTAACGCCACTAGTGCCATGGTTATGGTGTATTGTGACCATTCATATATATGATTTACTATAGTCGTCTTCTGATACAGATAAATTAACATTAGTGGGAGCCAATACGTATCCCCATTATTTCACCCATTTGTGGCCGATAAAGTGGTGCGCATGCGCGGGGTTTCAATGCCGTCAGTGCCATAGTAACGGCAGTCTGTATGTGGACATCGCATCCCGGAAGTGATGTATCACATGACGCGGGTCGCTATGTCTACTTCGGTCACGTAACTTGCGCATGCGCCGTGCATACACTTACCCGGCTCCACTGCTCTATAAATAGTCATCAATTGCTGGGATCTAATCACATCCCCCTGACAAAGGAAAAAGATTTCCGAAATGCGCGTCGGGGCGCGTTCTTCCGAGGTCTCCACCCGTGGTATTAGCTCCCAGGTATCTGCCCCTCATTTGGTGGTATTTTCACTCCTTATCTTACTTTTAGTGGTGCATGGTGTTTATTTTTCACACATGCAGATATATATGTTTGCTGGCAGTTTCTTCATTTACTTTTTGCGGCACATGGTGTTTTGATTCAGTATTCCACGTGTGACCTGCACATGTTTATTGTTTTTTCACTAGAGTTGCTTATCCGTTTGTATTTTTTGTGGATATTTACACACATATCTATCACAAGTGCAGTGAATTTCTTTTGCACCTTGGCATTATTGTTTCAGAATTTAACACAAATGGTTATAGGCACATTTTATACTGCCAGTTTTTATATATAGGGTCATCACCTGGTCTTCGACTGAGCATACTATTTTCTATTGGTGTATACATCTATATACTCATGATACTCTATATAAGAAATTGTTTAACACAGATGTTTATACACTGAGGTGCTCATTTTACTTTATGTAGCTTTACCATATTATATGGGTTTTTTGCCTCTGGTTATCTAATAAATATTATTTTTAAAAAATTTTTTTACATATACTATGTTGTAGTGTTATGCATATTTTATATTCATTGATTTAATAAAATTATATTTTATTATTTACACTGTGTCACCTTTGATTTTCTGTTACTGCCTTGTCACTTGGTGTCCTCCCCCTATTCCTGGATATTTTCTTTCACATTTCCGGATGGTCTGCCATCCACACGTCTGGTGGTATTGTCACTATTTTACTCATATACACAAATTTTTATTGATTTTGAGACTTTTTATTATTATTGTGACATATATATCATCTTTTTCATAGCCTGGTGCAGGGCTACAATTTTGTTTCTGGTGTCCTTCGACAGTTCTTTGGTCTTCACCATAGTGGAGTTTGGAGTGTGACTGTTTGAGGTTGTGGACAGGTGTCTTTTATACTGATAACAAGTTCAAACAGGTGCCATTACTACAGGTAATGAGTGGAGGACAGAGGAGCCTCTTAAAGAAGAAGTTACAGTTCTGTGAGAGGGAGAAATTTTGCATGTTTTTAGGTGACCAAATACTTATTTTTCACCATAATTTGCAAAATAAATCTTGCCAAATCAGACAGGGTGATTTTCAGGATTTGTTTTCTCATTTTGACTCTCATAGTTGTGGTCTACCTATGATGTCAATTACAGGCCTCTCTCATCATTTTAAGTGGGAGAACTTGCACAATTGGTGGCTGACTAAATACTTTTTTCCCCACTGTAAACTAATACTACATGGAAATTAAAACTGGCAAAAACGCTGGGTGGCCATCTGCAAATATTTATCGCTTGCTGATAGATGTATTAAATTACTTTCTGCTCATTTTTATACTTTCCAGAGAGCCTACACTAATACACAACTCTTTACTCTCTTTTCTGCTTGTCTAGCACTTGTGTTCCTGCTGCAGGATTTTTTTTTAATAAACAAGTTCTTTCTGGGAACATAGTCTACCTTGGCCTTCAGAAGTATGAAATGCAACAAGTGACAATTACTTTGGAAAGACACATTGTCTCACGGAAATTATTTAATCTTTGCCCATTTAGACGAAGGGCAGAATAAATGTCTTACATAAATATCGTAGAAAATGACTGCATACTGTATTTTTATATTTTTATATTTTATATTTACATTTTCTGATAAAATCTTAGATGTTTTGTGTAAGTTAGCACACAATTGAAATTTCAATCATTTTGCGATATAGCTAAGAGCTAGATTACACCTTAGTGTTAATTTTTTCCAAATGGATAACAGATTGAGACTATTGCTCATTTTCTGAACCATTTTCCAATTGCGTTTATGATTACTTGCAGAATACACTAAGTAAATACACAAAAACCCAGACTCATAATGATTAGTTAGCCAAGTACAATTACCTTGGCCACAAGACAATTCCAAAAATTAGCATATTCAAGGAGAACCATAGGATTGTTTTAATAAAAACTTTTACAAAATCTTTATTAGTTACTAAGACACATAGAAAACATGCATAAAAAGTGCAATATAAGGACATCAATTGGTGGCACTCAGCGTTAGTCACAATTATCGATAACAGTATATGTTTAACCCGGTAGATGAAAAAAACCCTTTTATGATTAGTACCTTCCCATGAAATCTCCATATCTCAATTAAAGCTGGCAAATATTAAGCCATAAATATGAATACACACATACAGCAGCCCTGCCCTGCCCCAGGCTCTATTTGATTGTGCACCTGTATCTGGGCCTGTTTCACCCTTCATCTGTGGTTGCTGGTTTGGCAGTGTAGAAGTCAGATCTGAAATGTCCATTCTGGACCTGGTCGGCTTTTATCTGCGCTTGCCTTACTGGCACCATGGGAGTGATTCAGCAATGCTTCAGGTACTTCTGCAGTTTTTTTTGTTGCAGTCTTGCTTTTAATACATTTAGGTGGCCGTAATGGCACAGCGAATATAAAAAACGTAGAGTAGGACTGCCCCATATGAGAATGCCTTGTCGTGGCGGGGTGGCTCAAAGAATTGATCAATTATTTGCCAAATGTCTCATTTTTAAAAACAGTTAGAAACCAATATGTGCATATGCACTTTATGTATTGCATGCTGACCATAGGCAGCGCTGGCTTCTCCCCCTTTTTTGCTTGATATTGGTACGTGTTTTTGGTACGTGTATCTGTTTTTTTTTTTGTGATTGACCTAGGCTGCTGTACACACATGCAGCAGCCCTGCCCTGCCCTAGGCTCTATTTGATTTGTACACCTGTGTCTGGGCCTGTTTCACCCTTCATCTGTGGTTGCTGGTTTGGCAGTGTAGAAGTCAGATCTGAAATGTCCATCTCTGGACCTGGTCGACTTTTACCTGCGCTTGCCTAACTGGCGCCATGGGAGTGATTCAGCAATGCTTCAGGTACTTTTGCAGTTTATTTTTTGCAGTCTTGCTTTTAATACATTTAGGAGGCCGTAATGGCACAGCGAATATAAAAAACGTAGAGTAAGACTGCCCCATATGAGAATGCCTTGTCGTGGCGGGGTGGCTCAAAGAATTGATCAATTATTTGCCAAATGTCTCATTTTTAAAAACAGTTAGAAACCAATATGTGCATATGCACTTTATGTATTGCATGCTGACCATAGGCAGCGCTGACTTTTCCCCCTTTTTTGATAAATATGAATAGTCCCGATTCCATTTCCATTAACTTTGTATATGCTGCCAAGATATGGGTATTCAGTCAGGCTACAGGCCACATGTCACACAAACATTACAGCCAACACATAAATACATTTAATGGTGTGTAAGGGTAGTCTCACCAGGTGCTGAAGTGCACCACAAAACCAGTGAAACCCCGAATGCATTTCGATGCTTTACTGCCATGCTTTCTCAAGGGGAGTGTTGCAAGAGTTCCCAGTGAGACCTTTGTACCAATGGTAACCAGTCACTTGTAAGTCACGTGACTGGATAGCTGATAGAATGTATTTGAGTGGCGCATGTGCCCACGGCCGACCGCGCTTCACCCACGTGACCCGGCCAGGTCCTGAAGCATGACAGGTGCGGTCAAGTACAGACGGGTACGACTGGCCCTCTGGTGGGCATGGCTGGCACTCTGGCAGGCAGGCGGGCATGGATCAGACTGGGAAACAGGAACTGATTCGGGAAGGACAGGAACACGGACAGGTACGAGTGGAATATGGGAACAAGTAGGAACCTGTTCAAACTGGAGGACCAGGAACTGATTCGGGAAGGACAGGAACATGGACAGGTACGAGTGGAATATGGGAACAGGTAGGAACCTGTTCAGACTAGAAGGACAAAGACCCGCAAGGTGCGGAACGAGAGCAGAGCAGAACCGCAAGGTGCGGAACAGGAGAAGAGTTGGAGAGCAGAGCAAAGCCGCAGGGTGAGGAGCGGGATAGCAGAGCAGAGCCGCAGGGTGCGGAAGAGGAGCAAATGGAGCCGCAGGATGTGGGATGTGAGCAGAGCAGGAAGGCTAAAGACAAGAATACAAACAGGTTAGATATAGGACTTAGTTCAGACAAGGACAGACATTGGAACAAGTTCAGGATAAAGGATTCAGACCTGGGTATGCATCCCTAGGGTGACGGAAACAAGACACAAAGAATACAGGTACGGGCCTGGGTATGCAGCCCCCAGGGTGGACGAGACAAGAGAGAAAGCAGGACAGGACCTGGCAACTCAGTAGCAGAAAGCAAACTGAGAGAGTTTTTTGCTCAGGCATCTCCCTATGGGTGGAGATGCCTTAAGTACCCGGCAGTTCTTGGAAATAGGCTTGAGACATATTAGGAGTGTACACACTGTCTCAATAAGACTCAGGAAGTGCAGGTGCCGTCACCCTAAGCATACAGCCAGGAAGTATGCACACAGCAAGCCAAGGACATGAGGTTCACAGCGTGGACCAGGTAGAGGGCAGAACTCACAGCATGGCCCAGAGGGGTAAGTAAGATGGTGTATCTGCCTGATTTGAGATGAAAGCCATGCAGTGATGCCGGCAGGGATGTTTTACCAAGGACACTGGGTGCCGGGTCCAGAAGGGCAGAAGCGGAAGGCAAGCAGGTACATGCGCGCTACAATCTAAACAGCACTAAAGATTTGATTGTCACCAGATCCCAGCAATTAATAACAAATTGGAACAAAAACTACATAATTCAAAACAGCCAGAGACATTGCTAATGGAGTTATACATGTACAGCATTGTAGCATCCAAATTCATGTAACCTTCTATTTATCCCACAGTCACAATATAGAGGTAAATCTTCTTTAGTTCCATTAATGAGACACATTCAGATAATTAATACCATGAAGCAAGTGGATCAATAGGAACCCAATATAGCGCAAGAAACTGTGAATAAAACATAACAATTAGTGTTGAGCGATATTGCTCGATATCTAAAAATATCGTATCGAAATTGTATCGCCGATAGCACTAAATATCGTCGATATCCGATTTCGATAGCGGAAGTACCATGTAAGTCTATGGGAACAAAATATCGAAATTAAAAAAAACCTTTATTTCCTTGTAAACACTAAATATACACACATAGAATACATATATATATATATATACATGTCATTGTGACATATATATATACATATATGTATAGTTTATACACTTCTACATAGTAAAATATCCTCTGATTCAATTGCCGGGTAAAGCCGGCTTCTGTAAAAAGACAGAAGCACCCGACATGAAATGACACTTGGTGTACAAGGGTTAACCATGTCTTTTCATGTCGTTTGCAATCTGATTTGCACAAACAATTACATCAGTCTATGTGTGCAAAATTTCACACCTGTAGGGGTTAATTAAAGGTGTAAATTCGTTGTAAAAAAAACGGACTTTTTTGCTACGAATTTACACCTTTAATTAACCCCTATAGGTGTGAAATTTTGCACACTTACACTCATGTAATTGTTTGTGCAAATCAGATATCAAACTACATGAAAAGACATGGTTAACTCTATGTAAACCAAGTGTCATTTCATGTCGGGTTCTGCATTTTCACAAAAGCCGGCAATTGAATTAGCGGCTATTATACTATGTAGAAGTGTATGAACTATAAATATAAATATATATATATGTGTCACAAATTCAATGACATGTATATATATATATATGAGGTGTAAAATTGCTGAAAAAAAATGCGTGGGCTCCCGCCCTATTTTCGCAACCAGACAGACAAAGCCAGTGAGTGGGGGCAGATAATAATAGCCCAGAGAGGGACCATTATTTTTGGCCCCCCCCCGGCTACTAAAATCTGCCCCCAGACACCCCAGAAAAGACAAATCTATAATTAGATTCGCCCTTTCTGGCACTTTGCCCGTCTATTCCCATTGCCCTGTAGCGGTGGCGAATGGGTTAATAAGGGGTTAAAATGACCTTGCAATTGAAAGGTCACTTTAAGCCAGGTTAATAATTGAGAGCTGTCAATCAGACAACTATCAATTATTAATCCTATTGTATGAAAGAAAAATCAAACACACACACTTTAATAAAAAAGAAGTTTAATGAAATAATCACACAGTTTTTGACCATATTTTATTTACCTGCTAAAACCATTTCCTGTAATAAAAATAAAATAATAAAGCAAAATTATTCTTACCAATCCGATGTACAGTCAGGTCCCACGGTGTAATCCATCAGAAAGGGTTAATGTTTACTGCAGGGACTGCAGCTAATGCTGCAGCCTCACAGTAAACCCCCAAATGAATGAGCTCCTCTCCTGGCTGACAGGAGAGGAAGTGGAAAGCTTAATTGATTGCTTTCCACTTTCACTTCAGGTCAGCCAGGGACACAATCAGTGACGTCAGAGGGAACTGGTTAACAAAAATAGGGGATCCCCTCGAAAAAAAATGGCGTGGGGTCCCCCCTATTTTTGTTAACCAGCCAGATGAAGCAGACCGCTGAGGCCTGGATTTTCAGGCTGTTAAGGAGCCAAGATCCATGGACCTTGCCAGCCTGATAATACCAGGCCACAGCAGTCTGCATATCTTGGCTGATTAACAAAAATAGGGGATCCCCTCGAAAAAAATTGGCGTGGGGTCCCCCCTATTTTTGTTAACTAGCCAGATGAAGCAGACCGCTGAGGCCTGGTTTTTCAGGCTGGTAAGGATCCAATATCCATGGACCTTGCAAGCCTGATAATACCAGGCCACAGCAGTCTGCTTAGCTTGGCTGGTTAACAAAAATAGGGGATCCCCTCGAAAAAAAAAAAGGCGTAGGGGTCCCCCTATTTTTGTTAACCAGCCAAGTAAAATGCAGACTGCTGCGGCCTGGTATTAAAAGACTGTCAAGGCCCATGGATTTTGGCCCTCAACAGCCTGATAATACCAGGCTACAGCAGCCCCACATTTGGCGCATCAAAAGATGTGCCAATTGTGGCACTTTACCCGGCTCTTCCCACTTGCCCTGTAGCGGTGGCAAGCGGGGTAATAAGGGGTTAATGTCACTGTTGATTGCACGGTGACAATAAGCCCGGTTAATAATGGAGAGGCGTCAATAAGACACCGATCCATTATTAATCCCAAAGTTATTAAATGCATAAAAAAAAGACAAAGCAAGAAAAAAGTATTTTAATGAAATAAAAGAGACAACACAGTTTTCATTTCTTTTATTGTACTCTCATTCCTGCGAAGCCATCGATCTCCTGTAAAAAAAGAAAAAAAACAAACCAACAGTATACCACCTGTCCGACGCAGTCCATAATAACGACAGTCCCACGACGATCCAGCTCTGCTACATCGCAATGACAGGCAGAGCCTGTCATCGCGACGCAGCACAGCTGATTACCTGCTTCCCCGGCGGTGACGTCATCGGACTGACTGCTTTACGGCCGGGATTACCCAGCAGTCACTGCAGTTATCGCGAGAAACTGCATGTGACTGCCGGGGAGAAGAGGATGGCGGCCATGAAGCAGTCCAGGACGTGACCGCCGGAGATCTTCTGCCAGGTAAGTGCCGCTGACTCCTGACAGACCCGACCGACGGACACTGACAGTGACAGACCCGACCGACGGACACAGACAGTGACAGTGACAAATCCGATTACGGTATTCGATAAGACGAAAATATCGAAACGAATTATCGAAAGGCCGATAGAGCTAATATCGGCCGATAGCCGATATTTGCATTATCGTATCGCTCAACACTAATAACAATATTAAAAACTTAAAACAACACAACAACAAATTAAAAATAAAGCAGGAGGTGAAGGTAATTCATCTCTGGTAATCATCATTACAGAAAAGGGGCAAAATTCAAGGACTCATTGAGGCCATCTGGTTTTACGGTTCCCAAACTCACTATCCATTTTAGTTCAAATCTCGCTAGGAGCTGTTTGATATTTCCTTCTCTTATGCCAGTGTGAACAATATATATCCCTCTTACCCTAAATCCTTTCGGGTCACAAGTATGAAGCAATATAAAATGTCTCGGGATAGTTTTTAATTCCGATATATCAACCGTCTTGGCTGCGCCAAATTCCCGCACATGCTCCCTTACCCTTACTCTCAATTCTCTCGAGGTGAGTCCCACATAAGTCAGTGAGCAACTGCATATTGCATAATATATGATGTTCGAACTATTACAAGAAATATACTCCCTAATCTGAAATTCTCTCTTACCATCTGCAGAGTGAAAAGAGTCACTACGAAGGACATTGGCGCAAGCCAGACAGTGACCATAGGTGTAACATCCCCTCAAAGGTCCCCTTAATCCAAAAGGGTTGGTAGTTGGTGCGGTATAATAGTTTCTTATTAAAAGGTCCTTAAGGTATTTCGATCTACGTGGAGTCATAAGTTTGCGATCAGTCAGATAAGGTCACAGGGAGGGTTCAGCACTCAGTATGGGCCAATGTTTTGTTAAAATGGCTCTCATGTTGTCCCATTCATGGTTGAATACTGAAATGAAACGGATTGTCTCATCACTAGGGTTAAGCGAAACAGGTCGTTAAATTTCAAAAGTCGCCGATTTTCGCCAAAGTCGGGTTTCATGAAACGAAACCCAACCGTGGCAAGCAGTCGGCCGAACTTTCGGCGACCAATTTGGCAAAGTCGGGGACGAGTTTCGCCGCTTGCAGGCGCCTTTTTTCCATTTAAATCCCCCGCCAAAACCGCGCCCCCACCGCTCATTGGCTGAGCCGCCAATGTGTGCGAGGCTGTGTGTGTGTGTGTATATGCAGGCATCGTCCGATGGGACTACAAGTCCCATCTGGCTATGCCTGCTACACTGTCAGTGAGTGACACATTAGCCAATGATGGGACAGTAGTCCCATCATCCGGCAAATGTATTGAATGTAAAAAAAAACATACATTACTTACACAACATACAGAACATACAACATATAACACATAACATACATATAACATACAACACATAACATACATATAGCACATAACATACAGTACATACATACAACACGTAACATACATATAACACATAACATACAGTACATACATATAACATACAACACATAACATACATATAACACATAACATACAGTACATACATATAACATACAACACATAACATACAGAACATACATATAACACATAATATACAGAACATACATATAACATACAACACATAACATACAGTACATACATATAACATACAACACATAACATACATATAACATACAACACATAACATACATATAACATACAACACGTAACATACATATAACATACAACACACAAAAAACATATAACATACAACACGTAACATACATATAACATACAACACATAAAATACATATAACACATAACATACAGAGAATACATATAACATACAACACATACCATACATATAACATGCAACACATAACATACAGAACATACATATAACACATAACAGACAGAGCATACATATAGCATACAACACATAACATACAGAACATACATATAACACATAACATACCGAACATACATATAATATACAACACATAACATACATATAACACATAACATACAGTACATACATATAACACATAACATACAGGACATACATATAACATACAACACATAACATACAGAACATACATATAACATACAACACGTAACATACATATAACATACAACGCATAACATGCAGAACATACATATAACACATAACATACAGAGCATACATATAACATACAACATATAACATACATATAACATACAACTCATAACATACAGTACATACATATAACATAGAACACATAACATACATATAACATACAACACATAACATACAGAACATACATATAACACATCACATACAGTACATACATATAACATACAACACATAACATACAGAACATACATATAACACATAACATACAGAAAAACAAAACACATAACATACAGAACATACACATAACATACAACACATAACATAGAGTACATACTCACCAGTCACCTATTCCCCGATGCCATCGTCTCCTGTAATAAAAATAAAATAATAAAGCAACCTATACATCACCTGTCCGTCATAGTAATAACGAGTGTCCCATGACGATCTCTGGTCTACAGTAGAAAGCTGACATCGGGTGACAGAGTGTTCAGTGTCTACTGGATGAAAGGCTGTATGGACGCATCATGCATCCATGCAGCTTGACATCTAGATATAGCAGAGCTAGACCCATCATGGGACAAATGGATTAAAAGTATCTCTGAGGAAAGGTGAGGAATATTGTTCTTTTTTTTACTTCTTTTGCAGATGATGAGGGCACTTGTCGCGAACTTGCAGGACCCCAAACACTCTTGATGTGTTAGGACCCTGCCTCGTAGACCACAGATGATACGGTAGTGAGAAAGAAAGAACAGAGAGAAAAAGGAAGGAGAGAACGAGAAAGAACAGAGAGAGAGAAAGAAAGAACAGAGAGAGAGAGAAAGAAAGAAATAACAGAGAGAAAGAAAGAACAGAGAGAAAGAAAGAGGGGAAAGAAAGAGATAGAAAGAAAGCAAGAAAGAAAGAAGGGGGAAAGAAAGAACAGAGAGAGAAAGAAAGATGGGAAAGAAAGAGAACAGAGAAAGAAAGAACAGAGAGAAAGAGGGAAAGAAAAAGAACAGAGAGAGAAAGAAAGAGAGGAAAGAACAGAGAGAGAGAAAAAGAAAAAGAGGATTAGAGAGAGAAAGAAATAAAGATTCTATAAAGATACTACAGCAGCCCGACACACATTGTAGTGCACACCTGAGCCTCCCGATGCAGGACAGATCATGATCCGCTCACATGACCGACATCCCCGATTCCAAGGCGAATGTCGGAGGAGGACACGACGATGGATCTGAAGCATTCCCTGAAGTGCCTCCAAGGTTCCGTCACAATATCCTCCCGAAATTAGCTAATTTCCGGTTAGCTTCTAGCACATCACTTCCGGTGGAACGTCACGGGCGAGTTTTAAAGTGCTCCTCGGGGCTCCGCCTTGTACTCCTGTGTCCACCGGAAAAGTAAGCTCCCGGCAGGGTCAGTGGGGCTCTCAAAATCGGGACTGTCCCACTGGATCTGGGATGGTTGGGAGGTATGAATGCTCCCCACTATACACCTTATACACGCACTGCTCCGCATACCTCATACACACACGGTTCCGCTTTGTATGCCTCGTACACACATGGCTTCGCTCCGTACAACTCGCGCACACACGGCTCCACTCACTACACACACGGCTCCACTCCGTAAACCTTATACACATGTGGGTCCGCTCCGTACACCTCGCGCACACACGGCTCAGCTCTGTACAACTCGCGCACACACGGCTCCACTCAGTACACACATGGCTCCACTCCATAAACCTCGTACACATGCAGCTCTGCTCTGTGTACCTTGTACATGCATGGCGCCACTCCGTATACCTTGTACACATGCGGCTTTGCACCATGCACCTCATACACACATGGTTCTGCTCTGCTCCGTACACACACGGCTCAAGAACGGAGCTCTGTGTGTACGAAGTGTACGGAGCTGAGCGGCTCAGCTCCGTACAGCTCGTACACACAGGGTTCCGTTTCGTATGCCCGTAACACACAGCACTGCTACATCCACCTCGTACACACACGGCTCGGCTCCGTACACCTCGTACACACACGGCTCCGCTCCGTACAACTCGTACACACACGGCTCCGCGCCGTACACCTCGTACACACACGGCTCTGCTCCGTACACACAAGAGCACTGCTGCATCCACCCTGTAAACCCTTTCTGACTTCACACATAAACTTCCCTTCATCCAGCACCATGACAACCAGCACACCAGAGACCCCCGATCATGTGACCCCCTGACTCCTCCCCTCCTGTGACCTCATCACAGGTCCTGTGCTCACAGAAGAGGAGACGTCGTTGCTTTCTGTGAGAGGCAGAGGTGGAGAGACAGGGAGGGTGAGGAGGGGGTGCATGGGGGCGTGGCAGCTTCTCACTGCGGGAAACATAGCGTCCCGCCCAGGACAGCGGGTGGTAGGGTCTGAATCGGGACTGTCCCGCTCAATCTGGGACAGTTGGGAGGTATGCATAACCCCCTAGGAGCACACACAGACACCACAACTCTGCATAACCCCCTAGGAGCACACACAGACCCCACAAGTGTGCAATAAACCCCTAGGAGCACACACAGACACCACAACCGTGCATAACCCCCTAGGAGCACACAGACACCACAACTGTGCATAACCCCCTAGGAGCACACACAGACCCCACAAGTGTGCAATAAACCCCTAGGAGCACACACAGACACCACAACCGTGCATAACCCCCTAGGAGCACACAGACACCACAACTGTGCATAACCCCCTAGGAGCACACACAGACCCCACAAGTGTGCAATAAACCCCTAGGAGCACACACAGACACCAAAACCGTGCATAACCCCCTAGGAGAACACACAGACACCACAACCGTGCATAACCCCCTAGGAGCAAACACAGACACCACAACTGTGCATAACCCCCTAGGAGCACACCCAGACCCCACAACCGTGCATTAACCCCCTCAGGAGCTCAACCAGACCCCAAAAGCGTGCATTAAACCCCCTAGGAGCACAACAGACACCACAAGCGTGCAATCACCCCTCAAACCCCACAATACAGCCCCAAGTATCTGGCCCACTCAACCAAAAATCTAGGGAGACATCAACACGTTAATTAATACATCCTCCTATGTGTCACTGAGGACTCTGACCTCTGATTTCCCTCCCTGCAGCAAACAGACGCCGACATCAGACTGCTGAAACCAACGTCTAATGGCGGCTTCTCTTCCTGGCTTTGGTAGAACACGCCCCCTCCTGGTATGACACGCCCCCGGAAACAACATCATACCTGGAAGGAGCCCATACACTCTAGCATTTACCGTGAGAGGCCCTACAGAACAGTGGCATCATTTGATGTCACTGTTCTATAGGGGAGACCGTCATGGGACATTCGTTATTAATTGGACTGCGTCGGACAGGGAGTATACAGTTGCTTTATTTTTTTTACGTTTTATTACAGGAGATTGAGGGCGTCGCTTAAATCTGAGCGCATAATAAAGAGATGAAAACCGCGTTGTGTTTTATTTCATTAAAATACTTTATTCTTATGCGTGTGTTTTTTTAACCCTTTATTAGTATAAGATTAATAATGGATCAGCGTCTTATTGACGCCTTTCCATTATTAGCTGGGGTTAATGTCACCTTACAATAGCAAGGTGATATTAACCCCTTATTACCCTATATCCCACCGCTACAGGGGAGTGGGAAGAGAGGGGCTAAGTGCCGGAATTGGCGCATCGTACAGAGGCGCCAATTCTGGGGCGGCTGGGTGCTGATATTTTTAGCTAGGGGGGTGCGCCAATATCCATGGCCCCTTCCTAGGCTATGAATATCAGCCCGCAGCCGTCTGCGTAGCCTTTCTGACTAGAAAATACTGGGGGACCCACGTCATTTTTTTTGTGGGTCCCCCGATTTTAATAGCCAGTAAAGGCTAGCTGCGGGCTGATATTCATAGCTTTGGAAGCTCTATGGGTATTAACCCTTCCCAGGCTACAATATTATGGCCCGAGCTGTCGGCTTTCCCCCTCTGGCCATGAAAATTGCGCGTGAGCCAGCCTTTTTTTCCCATTTTTTTTTTAAATTTAACGCTATTGTGTGAAGATTTGTGTGTGTGTGTGCACTTGTGTCTTCTAACTATTTAGCCTCTATATTATAATGCACCACCATAGGCAGCCTCTGTAGTATAATGCACTCCCATAGAGAGCCTCTGTATTATAATGCACCACCATAGGCAGCCTTTGTATTATAATGCACCCCCATAGGCAGCCTCTGTATTATAATGCACTCCCCATAGGCAGCCTCTGTATTATAATGCACCCCCATAGGCAGCATCTATATTGTAATGCACTCCCCATAGGCAGCCTCTGTATTATAATGCACCCCATAAGCAGCCTTATTTATAATGCACTCCCCATAGGCAGCCTCTGTATTATAATGCACCCTCATAGGCAGCCTCTATATTATAATGTACCCCATAGACAGCCTCTATATTATAATGTACCCCCATAGGCAGCTCTTTTATATATGCACCCCCATAGGAGCCTATGTTTTATAATGCACTCCCCATAGGCAGCCTCTGTATTATAATGCACCCCCATAGGCAGCCTCTATATTGTAATGCACCCCCATAGGCAGCCTCTGTATTATAATGCACCCCCATAGGAAGCCTCTGTATTATAATGCACCCCCATAGGCAGCCTCTGTATTATAATGCACTCCCCATAGGCAGCCTTTGTATTATAATGCACCCCATAAGCAGCCTTATTTATAATTCACTCCCCATAGCAGCCTCTGTATTATAATGCACCCTCATAGGCAGCCTCTATATTATAATGTACCCACCATAGACAGCCTCTATATTATAATGTACCCCCATAGGCAGCCTCTGTATTATAATGCACCCCATAAGCAGCCTTGATTATAATGCACCCCATAGGCAGCCTTTGTATTATAATGCACCCCATAGGCAGCCTCTATATTATAATGCACCCTCATAGGCAGCCTCTATATTATAATGTACCCCCCATAGACAGCCTCTATATTATAATGTACCCCCATAGACAGCCTCTGTATTATAATGCATTCCCTATAGGCAGCCTCTATGTTATAATGCACCCCCATAGGCAGCCTTTGTATTATAATGCACCCCATAGGCAGCCTCTATATTATTAATGCACCCCCATAGGCAGCCTTTGTATTATAATGCACCCCATAGGCAGCCTCTATATTATAATGCACCCCATAGGCAGCCTTTGTATTATAATGCACCCCCATATGAGCCTCTGTATTATAATGCACTCCCATAGGCAGCCTCTGTATTATAATGCACTCCCCATAGGAGCCTCTGTATTATAATGCACTCCCCATAGGCAGCCTCTGTATTATAATGCAGTCCCCATAGGCAGCCTCTGTATTATAATGCACTCCCATAGGCAGCCTCTGTATTATAATGCACTCCCCATAGGCAACTTCTGTATTGTAATGCACTCCCCATAGGGAGCCTCTGTATTATAATGCACCCCATAGGCAGCCTCTGTATTATAATGCACTCCCAATAGGCAGCCTCTGTATTTTAATTCACTCCCCATAGGCAGCCTCTGTATTATAATGCACTCCCCATAGGCAGCCTCTGTATTATAATGCACTCCCCATAGGCAGCCTCTGTATTGTAACGCACTCCCCATAGGGAGCCTCTGTATTATAATGCACCCCATAGGCAGCCTCTGTATTATAATGCACCCCCATAGGCAGTCTTACATATAATGCACCCCCACAGGCAGCCTTATTTATAATGCACCCCCATAGGCAGCCTTATTTATAATGCACCCCCATAGGCAGCCTTATTTATAATGCACCCCCATAGGCAGCCTTATTTATAATGCACCCCATAGGCAGCCTTATTTATAATGCACCCCATAGGCAGCCTTATTTATAATGCACCCCATAGGCAGCCTTATTTATAATGCAACCCCATAGGCAGCCTTATTTATAATGCACCCCATAGGCAGCCTTATTTATAATGCACCCCATAGGCAGCCTTATTTATAATGCATTCCCCATAGGCAGCCTTATTTATAATGCACCCCATAGGCAGTCTTTGTATTATAATGCACCCCCATAGGCAGTCTTATTTATAATGCACCCCATAGGCAGCCTTATTTATAATGCACCCCCATAGGCAGCCTTATTTATAATGCATTCCCCATAGGCAGCCTTATTTATAATGCACCCCCATAAGCAGCTTTATTTATAATGCACCCCCATAGGCAGCCTTATTTATAATGTATCCCCATTGCAAAAATAATAAATCCAGTACTCACCTCTCTTGCTCCCGGCTTCTGCGCTGTTCACTGCTCTCCCTCTCAGCGTCTGACTGCCGGCGCCGGGCAGTGATGTCATCGCGTCTCGCTGTCAGACGCTGAGAGGGGGATTATGGGAGAGAAGGAGCGCTCGCTCATTCTCCCTCAATGCGGTCAGCTGTATAGGCTAGATACCGATACAGCGGACCCTCCGATGATGAGCGGGGGGCCCACTGCTGGCACCGAGCCCCCCACCGCCTGCTCAGGGGCCCCATAACGGCCGGGCGGCAGAGCACGGAGGTCGATTTTCCCTGCTGTGCCGCAGAATGTAACTGTATCGGTGCGCTGTGCATGCCAATTCAGTTACAGTAGCGTAGCTCCGGGCGGGCCGCCTCAGAGTGCGGGGCCACTGCCCCCTCTGTCCTCCCGGCAGCTACGCTACTGATCTATCTGTTATCTTATATTATCTATGTATTATCTGTCTATCTTCTATCTATCCATTATCTATGTTCAATCTGTCATCTATTTATCTATTATCTATTTATCTATTATCTATCTATCTATATATCTATTATCTGTCTATCTTCTATCTATCTATTATCTATCATCTATTTATCTATTATCTATCTATCTATTATCTATTTATCTATTATCTATCTATATATTATCTATCTATTATCTATTATCTGTCTATCTTCTATCTATTATCTATCTATCTATTATCTATCTATCTATCTATCTATCTTCTATCTATCTATCTATCTATCTATCTATCTATCATCTATTTATTTATTATCTATCTATCTATTATCTACAGTATTTATCTCTTATCAGCTATCTGTCTATCTATTATCTATCTATCTATCTATCTATCTATCTATTCTATCTATTATTATTAGCTATCTGTCTATCTATCTATTATCTAAGTATCTATGTATGTATGTATCTATCTATCTATCTATCTGTCTATGGCCGGAGTCACACACACCGTATAAAAATCGGACCGTATTATACAGCCGTAATACGCAGAAAAGTCCCCTGAACAGTGATCTGTATGTCATCCGTGTGCAATGCGAGGATGCGATTTCCTCGCATCAAAATATCCGTGTTGTCATCCGTATGGCATCCGTACGGCGAGATTTTTTTCACCGGCTTGCAAAACCGACATAATGGATCCAAATGACAGTTTTAAAATCACAAAAGAAAGAATAGATATATACTTATAGAATACATATATATATATATATATATATATATAATATATACATGTCATTGAGACATATATATATACTGTGAGACAGTGAAGGAATATGTGTTGAATGGGGTGTACATTTCACCTAGGTACTGTGCTGTATGGTATAAGGGAAATGTGTGGCTTTGTAAACCTAGTGGTAGAGAAAGGTCACTACACCTCACATTCAGCACACACTTGCAGCTCAGGCCTGAAACCATTCAGCTGTTAATTAGGAGACCAGAAGTAGGTGTCTGCAAACACAGTCAGGGAGCTGGCTTAGTCTGGACACAGGAAGGTGTCCCGGCACAAGAAGCAGTCTCCAGGAGTGGGAGCTGGCTTAGTCTGGACACAGGAAGGTGTCCCGGCACAAGAAGCAGTCTCCAGGAGTGGAGCTGGCTTAGTCTGGACACAGGAAGGTGTCCCGGCACAAGAAGCAGTCTCCAGGAGTTTGAGCTATCTCAGTCTGGGTGCAGGAAGTACCCCGGACACAGGAGTAGTCTCAGTGAGAATCCGTGCGAATAGCGGCTGAATAGGAGTGGATCTCTCTCAAGTCTGGACATTGAAGGTGCCTTCAGACACAAGGAGGAGTATCTGTGAAACTCCATACTGGTAACATATATCATATGTGTTGTTTTGGGTCAGGCTGGTAGAGCCGGGACCCGGATAGACAGGGCAATCTATCTAAGTGTAATTAGTGGCTAGACAAGCCCAGGTCTTCTGTTTATGATTTATTTTTATCTGTTTGCTGTGGACTTTAATAAAGCTGGTTGCGGCCAGTTTTCACCAGAACTGCTGTCTGAATGAACTGTTTTCGTGTCACTCTGTCTACCCAGACAGCGATCCTAGAGCTATATCCCCTGGAAATGTCACAATACATATATTTATAGTTCATGCACTTCTACATAGTATAATAGCCGCTAATTCAATTGCCTGCTTTTGTGAAATTACAGAACCCGACATGAAATGACACATGGTTTACATACAGTTAACAATGTAATTTCATGTAGTTTGATATATGGTTTTCACTAACAATTACATGAGTGTATGTGTGCAAAATTTCATACATGTAGGGGTTAATTAAATGTGTAAATTCGTTGAAAAAAAGTGTGGGCTCCCGCTGTATTTTCTCCACCAGACAGGCAAAGCCAGCAAGTGGGGGCAGATAATTATAGTCTAGGGAGGGTGCATTTATTTTGTGCCCCCCCTGGCTACTAATATCTGCCCCAGCCACCCAGAAAAGGCAAATCTATAATTAGATGCGCCTTTCTGGAACTTAGCCCGTCTATTCCCATTGCCCTGTAGCGGTGGCTAATGGGTTAATAATGGGTTAAAGCCACCTTGCTATTGGAAGGTGACTTTAAGCCAGGTTAATAATTGAGAGTTGTCAATTAGACAACTCTCAATTATTAATCCTATTGTATGAAATTAAAAAAAAAAACACGCACACATTAATTAAAAATCATTTTAATGAAATAAACACACAGTTTTTGACCATCTTTTATTTTACTGGTATTCCTTCAATTCCCTTGTTCTAGTGTAATAAAAGAAAAATAATAAAACAACATTATTCTTACCTATCCGGCGCTCAGTCAGGTCCAACGCTGTAATCCTTCACAAAGGGTAAACATGTTTACATCGAGGATCGGAGTAAACCCTCGAATGAATGAGCTCCTCTCCGGCTAACAGGATAGGAAGTGATTAGCTAGGAAGCTTAATTGATTGTTTCCCAGGCTAATCAGTTCACTTCAGGTCAGTCGAGGACACCGCACAGCATCAGTGACGTCAGAGGGAGTCCCTGGCTGACCTGAACTGAACTGATTAGCCTGGGAAACAATCAATTAAGCTTCCCAGCTAATCACTTCCTCTCCTGTCAGCTGGGAGAGGAACTCATTCATTCGGGGGTTTACTGCGAGGCTGAATGCGGTCCCCGCAGTAAACATGTTAGCCCTTTGTGAAGGATTACAGCGTTGGACCTGACTGAGCGCCGGATAGGTAAGAATAATGTTGTTTTATTATTTTTTTTTATTACAGGAGAACAAGGGAATCGAAGGAATACCAGTACAATAAAAGATGGTCAAAAACTGTGTGTTTATTTCATTAAAATTTTTAATTAATGTGTGCGTGTTTTTTTTTTAATTTCATACAATAGAATTATTAATTGATAGTTGTCTAATTGACAACTCTCAATTATTAACCTGGCTTAAAGTCACCTTCCAATAGAAAGGTGGCTTTAACCCATTATTAACCCATTAGCCATCGCTACAGGGCAATGGGATTAGACGGGCTAAGTGCCAGAAATGGCGCATCTAATTATAGATTTGCCTGTTCTGGGGTGGCTGGGGGCAGATGTTAGTAGCCAGGGGGGGCACAAAATAAATGCACCCTCCCTAGGCTATTATTATCTGCCCCCATTCGCTGGCTTTGCCTGTCTGGTGGAGAAAATACAGCGGGAGCCCACGCATTGTTTTTCAACGAATTTGCACATTTAATTAACCCCTACATGTATGAAACTTTGCACACACACACTCATGTAATTGTTAGTGAAAACCATATATCAAACTACATGAAATGACATGGTTAACTGTATGTAAACCATGTGTCATTTCATGTCGGGTTCTGTAATTTTACAGAAACCGGCAATTAAATTAGCGCCTATTATACTATGTAGAAGTGTATGAACTATAAATATATATATATATATGTATATATATATGTCACAATGACATATATATATATGTATTCTATGTGTATATATCTATTCTTTCTTTTGTGATTTAAAAACTATTTATTTGGATCCATTATATGTCTTTTTTGCTAGCCACCAACTAAAACTCGCCAGACGGATGTCAAACGGAATGCTAACGTACGCTCAGATGCGACAAAATCGCATCCTCGCAATTGAAATCGGATGACAGACGGATCAGTGTTCATTAAACTTTTGTGCGATAATCGTCCGACTAAAACGGTCCGATTTTTTTGACGTTGTGTGTGACCCGGCCTAAAGCTACTATTTGTGCACACAGAAGGAATCTTAAGGGAAGGAAGGCCATTTGACTTTTGGCTGGAACAGATTGCGGATGCCTCTGGCATGCCAAAATAGCAGAAACCCCCACAAGTGACCACATTTTGGAAAATAAACCTCTCGAGAAATTAATCTAGCTGTGTAGTGAGCATTTTTAGCCCTTAAGCGATTCACAGAATTGTATAACCTTGGGCAAGTAAATGTAAAATTAACATTTTTTCCACTAAAATGTTACTTTGATCTCACATTTTCAATTTTCAAAAAAGAAAGTAGGAGAAAATGGACCACAAAATATGTTATACAATTTCTCCTGAGTATATATATAGTGATGGGTGAACCCCTAGATATTCGGGTCTGGCAGGTTCGGCCAAACAATTAAAAAGTTTGGTTTGGTTACCAGAACCCGGACCCCTTCAGATGAATGGAGGGTCTAAACATCCATTATTTGTTACGCTGTCATCTGCAAGACAGCGCGGCAAACACTAACTCTGATTGGTGGTAAGATCATCAGAGAGCTGTGGGTCCCACGCTGTCATCTGAGCTGTCACAAGTGTTGGCTGATGGGAGTACTACTCTCATCAGCCTAACAATAACTAAGAAGGAGACCCTAATGCAGAAGTGAAGGCAAAAAAATGAAAATCAAATAAACAACAAAGAAACCACCAGTATAACTTGCCAATAATAACCAATAAAACCAATAACAATTTATATTAATTGATTATAAATATAATATTAAATAAATAAATGTTAACAAGGTGAACTACTAACCAAACAGGGACTGCATACAATATATTAACAGACAAATAACATGCATGAAGGCCTGTATAAAGTGAATCCAACAGTGCAATTCAGTTAGATGATGAAGTTTCCAGATTTCACTACATACAAGGCAAAGAGAAGTATAAAGGCACTTACATGAGATTATAGCTTAGTTTGTAAATAAGACGCCTCTCCATTACTAACCCTATATTCATATTGTAAATAAGTACACAGTATGAATAAAGTCATTTATTAGAAATAAAAATACACAACATTTTACTTTTTAATTTAAAAATAAGAAAACAATAATACTCCCCTAATTCCCATTCCATTAAAGCCCTGGTCTCCTGTAAAAAAAGAAAAACAAGCATATCCCTCACCTGTCCGACATACTGTTCCACTCCATAATCGTGTCTGTAATAAGTGGTTTTTAACCTGGACGGTGCCAAGATGCGACTGTCCAGGCTGAAAACCATGGGAAAATGATTTGATGCGAGCAAAGAGTCAGTGACTTAGCGGTGATATCATCGAGGTTATCTCAGATCACTGAGGCTGCATTCCCACCTCACTTTGTTGTGAGCTGGGCTAATAACTGCGATGACCTCAGAGAAATTGCCGCTAGCACCGTGAAATAAAGTTCAATGTAACAAATTTCTAACAAAATTACACCCCTCTGAGATTTTGCCTACAGATGCAGTGACAATTTGGACTTCATGGGTGTTTGCCAGACACCAGCAGCAGTGGATGTTGCCAAGAGAAAATTACTAATTTGAAAGTGTAATGTCCATACATTGTAGTACCCATACATTGTGCCCCGCTTGTGCTTCTGGAGGCATGGACCCTGTAACTGAAGCAGGCTCTCATCCCTACATAATTTTCACATGTGGATGCTAACTGTGGTTTAGGCACACTGTGAGGCTCAGAAGGGAGCGGACATTTGGATTTGGAAGGGCAGAATTCTCTGGATTTCTTTTGGGAGGTGAGGAGCCATTTAGCTTTTCCAGCTTTTTTGCTTTGTACTTCCAGTAACGTGGACACCCCCCTATAATTCCATTTACAGATGATGAACCTGAGTGGGACTTGCTTTTTTTGTGGATTGACTTTAAGCTTTTATTGGAAATATTTTACATAACAATTGGGATCACATACAAGTGCTTCTCACTAAATTAGAATATCATCAAAAAGTTAATTTATTTCAGTTCTTCAATGTTGATGACTATGGCTTACAGCCAATTAAAACCCATTGAACCCCTGAGTCATTATCTCAGTAAATTAGAATAATTAACAAAAAACACCTATAAAGGCTTCCTAAGCATTTAAAAAGGTCCCTTAAGGCCCGTCTCACATAGCGATATCGCTACCGAGATCGCTGCTGAGTCACTAGTTTTGTGACGCAGCAGCGAGCTCACCAGCGATATCGCTGTGTGTGACATTCAGCGACGATCAGCCCCCCTGCGGGTATCCTGATCGTCGCTGAAATGTCAGGACATTTTTTTGATCCTGGTCTCCCGCTGACAGGCACGCATCGCTGCGTGTGACAGGTGGGAGACCAGCGATCCGCTGGTAACCAAGGTACACAGCGGGTTTCCAGGCGCGGGGCTGTGCCTAGAAACCCGCTGTGTACCTTGGATACCAGCGCCCTGATGCAGGGAGCTGGTATCCAAGGTACACAGCGGGTTTCCAGGCACCGCGCAGCGCTTGGAAACCCGCTGTGTACCTTGGATACCAGCTCCCTGCATCAGGGCGCTGGTATCCAAGGTACACTGCGGGTAACTAAGCGATGTTACCCGCAGTGTCCTTGTGCTGATCGCTGCCCTGAGCTGCCTGTTTGGCAGCTCAGCAGCGATCATGTAGCGATACACCAGCGATCCTGACAAGTGCATATCGTTGTCGGGATCGCTGGTGTATCGTTATGTGAGACCCAGCCTTAAGTCTGTTTCAGTAGGCTCCATGATCATGGGAAAGACTTCTAAATTGACAGATGTCCAGAAGGCAGTCATTGACACACTCCACAAGGAGGGTAAGCCACAAAGGCTCATTGCTAAAGATGCTGACTTTTCACAGAGTTCTGTATCCAAGCATATTAATAGAAAGTTGAGTGGAAGGAAAAAAGTGTGGAAGAAAAAGGTGCACAAGCAACCGGGATAACCGCAACCTTTAACCCCTTCATGACCCAGCCTATTTTGACCTTACAGACCTTGCCATTTTTTGCAATTCTGACCAGTGTCCCTTTATGAGGTAATAACTCAGGAACGCTTCAACGGATCCTAGCGATTCTGAGTCTGTTTTTTCGTGACATATTGGGCTTTATGATAGTGGTAATTTTAGGTCAATAATTTTTGCGTTTATTTGGGAAAAAAAATGGCAATTTGGCAAAAATTTTAAAAATTTCACAATTTTCAAATTTTTTATTTTTATTCTGTATATAATACAATAAAATAGTTAATAAATAACATTTCCACATGTCTACTTTACATCAACACAATTTTGGAAACAAATTTTTTTTTTTGTTAGGAAGTTATAAGGGTTAAAATTTGACCAGCGATTTCTCATTTTTACATCAAAACTTACAAAACCATTTTTTTACGGACCACCTCACATTTGAAGTCACTTTGAGGGGTCTATATGGCAGAAAATACCCAAAAGTGACACCATTATAAGAACTGCACCCCTCAAGCTACTCAAAACTACATTCAAGAAGATTATTAACCCTTCATGTGCTCACAGGAATTAAAGCAACTTGGAAGGAAAAAATGGACATTTTAATTTTTCCAACAAAAATTTTCTTTTAGCATCAATTTTTTCATTTTTACATGGGCAACAGGATAAAATGGATCCTGAAATTTGTTGCGCAATTTCTCCTGAGTAAACAGATACCTCATATGTGGTCATAAACCACTGTTTGGGCGCATGGCAGGGCTCAGAAGGGAAGGAGCGCCATTTGACTTTTTGAATGGAAAATATGCTGGAATATTTAGCGGTTGCCATGTTGCATTTGGAGAGTCCCTGTGTGCCTAAACATTGGAGCTCCCGCACAAGTGACCCCATTCTGGAAACTAGACCCCCCAAGGAACTTATCTAGAGGCATAGTGAGCACTTTGAACCCCCAGGTGCTTCAAAAATTGATCCGTAAAAAAAAGAAAGTACTTTTTTTTCACAAAAATCTTCTTTTTGCTTCAGTTTTTTCATTTTCACATGGGTAACATGGGTAAAATGGATCCTAAAATTTGTTAGGCAATTTATCCTGAGTACACCGATACCTCATATGTGGTCATAAACCACTGTTTGGGCGCACGGCAGGGCCCAGAAGGGAAGGAGAACCATATGACTTTTTGAATGGAAAATTAGCTCCAATCGTTAGCGGACACCATGACACGTTTGGAGAGCCCCTATGTGCCTAAACAGCAAAAAAAAACACATGTGACACCATTTTGGAAACTAGACCGCTAATGGAACTTATCTAGATGTGTTGTGAGCACTCTGAACCCTCAAGTGCTTTATAGAAGTTTATAATGCAGTGCCATGAAAATAAAAAATCTTTTTTTCCCCAAAAACTGATTTTTTTAACCCGCAATTTTTTATTTTCACAAGGGTAACAGGAGAAATTGGACCGCAAAAGTTGTTGTACAGTTTGTCCTGAGTACACTGGTACCCCATATGTGGGGGGAACCACCGTTCGGGCACACGTTGTAGCTCGGAAGGGAAGTAGTGACGTTTTGAAATGCCGACTTGATGGAATGGTCTGCGGACGTCATGTTACGTTTGCAGAGCCCCTGATGTACCTAAACAGTAGAAACTCCCCACAAGTGACCTCATTTTGGAAACAAGACCCCACAAGGAACTTATCTAGATGTGTGGTGAGCACTTTGAACCCCCAAGGGCTACACAGAAGTTTATAACGCCCGGGCATGAAAATAAAAAATCATTTTTTTTCCACAAACATGATCTTTTAGTCCCCAATTTTTTTATTTTCCCAAGGGTAACAGGAGAAATTAGACCTCAAAAGTTGTCCAATTTGTCCTGAGTACGCTAATATCCCATATGTGGGAGAAAACCACTGTATGGGCACACGTCGGGGCTCAGAAGGGAAGTAGTGACGTTTTGAAATGCCGACTTGATGGAATGGTCTGCGGGCGTCATGTTACGTTTGCAGAGCCCCTGATGAGCTTAGACTGTGTAAACCCATCCAAGTGACCACATTTTGGAAACTAGACCCCCCAAGGAACTTATCTAGATGTGTAGTGAGCACTTTGAACCCCCAAGTGCTTCACAGAAGTTTATAACCCAGAGCCATGAAAATAAAAAATCATTTTTTTCCTCAAAAATGATTTTGTAGCCCACAATTTTTTATTTTTACAAGGGTAACAGGAGAAATTGGACCCAAAAAGTTGTGTTCTTGTTTGTCCTGAGTATGCTGGTACCCCATATGTGGGGGGGAACCACTGTTTGGGCACACGTTGGGGCTCGCAAGGGAAGTAGTGACGTTTTGTATGTTAGAACCCTCTTGTTAGATTTTGTTTCAGTTTGCTGGTCACATGACCTTTTTTCCCTATTTAGTCTGGCTCCGCCCTTCTGGCTTTGCTGGACTTCATTGTATTATCTACTCTTAAGCTAGCCGGGTGCTTAGGTGCCTTACTCTGTCAGTTTTGCTTAATCTTAGGATCTCGTAGTAATTTGTTTTCTGTTTAATTTTCCCTGCTACAATTTCTGTTAGGAGGTGTCCACCTTTTCTCCCAGTTCCTAGATCTTGTAGGGATTCCTCCCTCGCAACTATAGGTCTTCGTTCAGACTAGCTGAGGACTTTAGCGGGTCTGGTCGCAGGATCAGGTTCCCCGTTACATCGTAGGGATCAACTCAGTTTTATTGTAGGGACAGAGTTCCCATCTTTCCTTAGTGCTTGTAGTTCATAACAGTAAGTCCAGCCAAGAAATAAAAAAAAATCTCTAAGGAAAGATTTTCTGTTTTCATCATGGTGTCGGTTCGGGATTTGGCTGAACGCCTGCAGGGTCTCTCTCTGGAGGTGGCTGAAATCCAGCAACACGTGAGTAGTTGTTCTGGAGCACATTTCGTGGAGCCAAAGGTACGTTTGCCTGATTTATTTTTTGGTGAACAACAAGATTTTTTTTCTTTTAAAAATGCTTGCTTGTTGTATTTTCGTTTGAGACCCAGATCCTCTGGTGATGAATCACAGCACATAGGGTTTATAATGTCACTTTTGCACAAAGAACCTCAGGACTGGGCCTTTTCTCTGCAGCCTAGTGATCCATGCTTTGGATCAGTGGATGGTTTTTTTTCTGCTTTGGGGTTGTTGTATGACGATCCGGATCGTGTTTCATCAGCTGAGACAGAGTTGAGACGTTTGAGACAGGGATCGGGTAATGTGGAAAAATATTGTACTCACTTCCGTAGGTGGTCCACCCAGGTGGGCTGGAACGATTCAGCTTTGAAAAGTTTATTTCTTGCAGGATTAAGTGAAAGGGTTAAAGATTTGCTGATTGCTTATCCTATACCTGGTAACTTGCAAGAGGCTATGCAATTGGCCATACGGGTGGATAGGAGACTGCGTGCAAGGGTTAATGAGAGTAAGTCTGCTTTGTCAGCTCCAGGTTTGGAGAAGGAATGTACTGACATTGCAGAGCCGATGGAAATTGGAGCAATGGCACCTCACTCTCGGGAAAAAGAACGCAGATTTGCTCAAGGTTTGTGTTACTACTGTGGTAAATCTGAGCATTTCATTAAGAACTGTGCGCTTCGAATGAATAAAGAGAAAAAAAAAATGAGGTCAGTGTCGCCCGCATAGCTTGTTTAAACAATAAAGGTGTCTTTCTTTCTGCTACCACTGCTGGTGAGGAGGAATTAATGGAGTTTCGGGTATTTGTGGATTGTGGTTCAACTCTCAATGTGATTGATGGGAAATTTTTGGAGAAACTAAAATTAAAACCCAAACTTCTGTCTTCTCCTATTAATGTGGTGTCTGTGGATGGCTCTCCCTTGAAAAATGTTACTCACCATATCTGTGAATTTCCTCTTACTATTAATGGTGTTCATCAAGAGAATTTGGATTTGGTAGTTTTGAATAATTTGCCCTCACCGGTGATTTTGGGGTTACCCTGGTTAAAATTGCACAATCCGGTACTGGATTGGTCTACCAATGAAATTAAGTCCTGGAGTCCTAAGTGTTATGACAAGTGTTGTAACGGGCGTATTGCTGCTGTAGTTAAGGGGGAGTTACCTGTACCTATTCAGGATTTTTGGAAAGTTTTTTCTGATAAAGAATCGCAGGTATTGCCTCCTCATAGAGAATATGATTGTGCAATTGAATTTGTCCCTGGAGCGACTCTTCCTAAAAGTCGTTTATTTAATTTGACTATTCCTGAGAGAAAGACTTTGGAGGAATACATACAGACAAGCTTGGCCGCCGGTCACATTAGGCCTTCCAAATCTCCTGTGGCGGTTGGATTTTTTTTTGTTAAAAAAAAGGACGGCGGTTTACGGCCTTGTCTAGACTTTCGTGAGATTAATTAGATTACTATACGCAATCCTTACCTATTGCCATTGATTCCTGATTTGTTTAATCAGTTAGTGGGGGCCAAGTGGTTCTCGAAAATTGATCTTCGAGGGGCATACAATTTGTTGCGCATGAAGGAGGGGGATGAATGGAAGACTGCATTTAACACTCCACTGGGTCATTTTGAGAATCTGGTCATGCCTTTTGGACTTTCCAGTGCTCCGGCATTTTTTCAGAATCTTATTAATGACATCCTTAGACCTTTGATCGGCAGAAGTGTGGTTGTGTATTTGGATGACATTTTGATTTATTCACCGGATTTGGAGTCTCATTGGAGGAGTGTGCGTGAAGTATTACAGTTACTGAGTGATAATTCACTTTTTGCCAAACTAGAAAAATGTGAGTTCGCTGTACAGAGACTTAGTTTTTTGGGCTACATTGTCTCCAGTGAAGGTTTTGAGATGGACCCGGTGAAAGTGCAAGCTGTGCAGGATTGGCCTAGACCTATAGGTGTGAAATCAATACAGAGGTTTTTGGGGTTCGCCAATTATTATAGAAAATTCATAAAAAAAATTTCTGTGATTGCCAAACCTCTGACCGATCTCACCAGGAAAGGTGCTGATGCGGTTCAGTGGACTACTGAGGCCATTGAGGCTTTTGTGTTGCTAAAGGAGAGGTTCAGCTCTGCTCCCATCCTTACGCAGACTGATGTGACTAAACCATTTTTGGTTGAGGTTGATGCTTCTTCTGTGGGGGTTGGCGCGGTGTTGTCTCAGAAAAAGACGGATGGAGTACATCCCTGTGCTTTTTTTTCAAAGAAATTTTCTGAGTCTGAACTAAATTATGATATCGGTAATCGGGAATTGTTGGCAATTAAACTCGCATTTGAACACTGGCGTCATTTTTTGGAGGGAGCGGAATTTCCCGTTCAAGTCTTCACCGATCATAAAAATCTGATCTACCTTGATGCTGCCAAACGCTTGAATGCCCATCAGGCTAGGTGGGCACTGTTTTTCTCACACTTTAATTTTACCGTTACTTACATCCCAGGTACTAAAAATGTTATAAAGCTGATGCTTTGTCTCGCAGCTTTTCTCCTATGGTGGGTACTGAGGAGGAGGAAAACATTTTGCAAGAGGGGGTTGTTATTGCGGTTTTGGACTCCGTGTTGGAAGATGAGATTCTTAAAGCACAGGAGAATGCCCCATCTAACACGCCGCATGGGAGGTTGTTTGTGTCTGGTACCCTGAGGAGAGATTTGTTTGTTGAATGTCATGACTCTCGGTTGGCAGGTCATCCTGGAATCTCTGAGACCAAGAGACTAGTGCACCTTGGACACATTTGGCTATGGACTTTATTATTGACCTTCCACCTTCTGAGGGTTTCACTGTCATCTGGGTGGTCGTGGACCGTTTTAGCAAGATGTGTCACTTGGTTCCTTTCATCAAATTGCCCTGCGCTAAGACTCTCGCTAAGGCCTTTGTCAAGGAAATAGTCAGACTACATGGTGTTCCTACTGACATTGTTTCTGATAGGGGACCTCAGTTTGTGGCTCGTTTTTGGCGCGCCTTTTGTGACAGGTTGGGAGTTCATTTGTCATTTTCATCCGGATATCATCCTGAGTCTAATGGCCAGACAGAAAGGAAAAACCAGGATGTTGAGCAGTTCTTGCGTTGTTTTGTGACTGATAATCAAGAGGGGTGGTCTGAGTTTCTGCCACTTGCTGAGTTTGCTCTTAACAATCATACATCCGCTTCTGCTGGTTGTTCGCCTTTTTTTTGTTGTACTGGGAGACATCTGTCTTTTGGGTCATTTTCCAAGTTGGGATCGGCTGTACCTGAAGAGGAGAATTTTTCTAATGTGTTGGAGAGAGTTTGGACTGATGTGCGTGGTAATCTTCAGGAGGCTAACAAAAGATCCAAAGTGTATTTTGATAGAAAACGACAAGAGGTTTTGTTTGCTATTGGTGACATGGTCTGGTTGTCCTCTAAGAATCTGCGCTTGAGGATTCCGTCTAAGAAATTGGGTCCCAAGTTTGTAGGGCCCTTTAAGGTGCTTCAGGTTATTAACCAATCTGCTGTTAAGTTGGAGCTTCCCATGTTATGATTTGGTAGCTGAGGAGTGCAGGTAAAAAGGCAATACACCAGAGCAGTTGGAATCTATGAGATTGCAGTACCCTGACTAACCACCACAACTAGAGGCAGCCGTGGAGCGTTCCTACGTTGGTCCTAGACGCCTCGTCACAGCCTGAGAAACTAATTACACCTAAAGATAGAAATAGGAAAGCTATCTGCCCCGGAGCAGAACCCCAAAGATAATAGAAAGCCCCCAAACATGTAATGGCGGTTAGACAAGAAGAAACACTGACACAGAAAGAAAATAGCATGAGCAAACGCTGGGGCCCAAACTAACTAAACAGAAAAGGATAGGAAGGGTACTCACTGCAATCCCAGAAAACCCTGAAAAGCACCAACTCTACTAATTTCAAAAACACCTGAGATCACACGACCTCTACCACCTAAATTAGTTCTCTGGTGTAACAAAATCAAAACAGCAGCCACTGAAAAAACTGCAAAAAGCAAAAGTACAAACATCAGTGGCTGAACTAACTGAGAGGGCAAAAGCCCCCGGAGGGGACCCTGAAGGCCCCCACAGAAGTGCAGGACAAAATGCAAAAATCTAGCACAAAAACAAAAAGAAGAAAATGTCTTATCTGATAGCAGGAGATGCAGACACGACACAGCAGGCTACAAGGGAAACAGGATTCAAGGATTGAGACCAGAACAATTGCTCACCGGCAACCCTGATGGGAAGGTGACTCCCTTATATAAGACCAGTCAGTAACACCTGATTCCCAATCCTCACAATCTTCACTGGACAGACAGCACCGCTTGTAACCACCAGAGGGAGCCTCTGCTCAGAACTCATCTCAAGCCCATTCACAACAGTACCCCCCTTGAGGAGGGGTCACCGAACCCTCATTTGAGCAACCAGGTCGGTCAGGATGAGTTCTATGATACGCACGGATAAGTCTCCTAGCATGGATGTCCGAAGCAAACACCCAAGAATTGTCTTCCTGACCATAACCTCTCCATTTAACCAAATACTGGAGTTTCCGTCTAGAAAAACGAGAATCTAATATTTTCTCAACCACATACTCCAGATTGCCCTCAACCAAAACAGGGTCAGGAGGCACAGCAGCAGGAACCACTGGCTCAACAAACCTCTTCAACAAGGACTTGTGGAACACGTTATGGATCTTAAATGTCCCTGGAAGAAGCAAACGAAAAGAAACAGGATTAATAATCTCCATGATCTTATAAGGTCCAATGAACCTAGGCTTAAATTTAGGAGATGCTACTCTCATAGGAATATTTTTTGAGGACAACCAGACCAAGTCCCCTACTTTAAACCGAGGACCATCAGTCCTATGCCGGTTAGCAAACCGCTGGGCCTTCTCCTGAGAGAGGGACAACCTCTCCACTACCTGGTCCCAAATCTGTTGCATACGCTCCACAACAGAGTCAACACCTGGACAGACAGAAGCCTCCGTCTGTCCTGAAGAAAATCGAGGGTGAAACCCAGAATTACAGAAAAACGGAGACATCAAAGTGGCAGAACTAGCCCTATTATTAAGAGCAAACTCAGCCAAAGGCAAAAAGAGACCCAGTCATCCTGATCAGCAGACACAAAGCATCTTAGATAAGTCTCCAATGTCTGGTTTGTTCTCTCAGTTTGACCATTGGTCTGAGGATGAAATGCCGAGGAGAAAGACAATTGAACACCCAGTTTAGAACAAAAAGTCCTCCAAAATCTGGAAACAAACTGGACTCCTCTGTCAGACACAATGTTCTCAGGAATGCCGTGTAAACGAACCACGTGCTGAAGGAACAACGGCACCAATTCAGAGGAGGAAGGCAACTTAGATAATGGCACAAGATGTATCATTTTGGAAAACCTATCACAAATTACCCAGATGGCGGTCATTCTCTGAGAAACAGGAAGGTCGGAAATGAAATCCATAGAGATATGGGTCCATGGTCTCTTGGGCACAGGCAATGGCATCAACAAACCACTAGAGCGAGAGCAAGGCTTGGAGCGAGAGCAAGTCCCGCAGGACTGCACAAATTCCCTGACATCACGAGACAAGGTAGGCCACCAAAAGGACCGACTAACCAAGTCTCTAGTACCAAAAATTCCGGGATGCCCAGCCAATGCGGAACAATGAATCTCAGACATCACACTCTTTTTCCACTGGTCCGTGACAAACAATTTTTCAACAGGGCAGCACTCGGGCCTATCCTCCTGACACCCCTCCAGAGCAAGTCTCAAATTGGGCGAGATGGCGGAAAGAACTACACCCTCTTTCAAAATAACAGAAGGATCAGATAACTCAGGAGAGTCCGCAAGGAAACTCCTCGAGAGGGCATCCGCCTTAACATTCTTAGTGCCAGGAAGAAAGGAAACCACAAAATTAAAACGTGTGAAAAACAAGGCCCACCTGGCCTGTCTAGGATTGAGTCGCTTGGCAGATTCCAGATAGACCAGATTCTTATGGTCCGTAAGGACCACCACCTGATGTTTGGCTCCCTCCAGCCAATGTCTCCACTCTTCAAAAGCCCACTTCATGGCTAATAACTCCCGATTACCCACGTCATAATTACGTTCAGTAGGAGAAAATTTTCAAGAGAAAAAGGCACAAGGGTTACTTTTAGAGGTCTCTGGATCTTTTTGAGACAAAACGGCACCTGCCCCAATTTCAGAGGCATCAACCTCCACCTGAAATGGCAGAGAAACATAGGCTGCCGTAGAACAGGAGCAGAAGTGAATCTTTGCTTAAGTTCCTGAAATGCAGAGACTGCCTCAGGAGGCCAATTCACCACATCAGGACCCTTTTTGGTCAAATCAGTTAATGGTTTAACAATAACCGAGAAATTACCAATAAATTTACGATAAAAATTGGCAAAACCCAAAAATCTTTGAAGAGCCTTTAATAAGTAGGTTGGACCCAATCACAGATGGCCTGAACCTTGACCGGGTCCATTTCAATAACAGATGGGGACAAAATGAATCCCAGAAATGAGATCCTCTGTACGCCAAAAAGACACTTTGATCCCTTCACATACAGAGCATTCTCTCTCAAAATCTGGAATACAGTTCGAACATGTTTCACATGAGAGTCCCAGTCATTAGAAAAAATCAAGATATCATCCAAATAAACAATCAGAAATTTGTCCACAAAATCCCTGAAAATGTCATTCATGAAGGACTGGAAGATGGAAGGAGCATTAGTGAGCCCAAAGGGCATCACTAGGTACTCAAAATGCCCTTCAGGGGTATTGAATGCCTTCTTCCATTCATCCCCGTGCTTAATGCGAATAAGGTAATACGCCCCCCTGAGGTCAAGCTTGGTAAACCAAGTAGCGTTTTTCACCCTGGAAAACAGGTCAGAAATCAAGGGTAACGGATATTGATATTTCACAGTAATATTGTTCAAAAGACGATAATCAATACACGGCCTTAATGAACCATCCTTTTTGGCCACAAAGAAAAAACCGGCACCTAAGGGTGAAGAGGATGGTCTGATATGACCCTTCTCCAATGATTCCTTGATATAAGACCGCATAGCGTCATGTTCAGGTACAGACAAGTTAAAAAGGCGACCTTTAGGGAATTTACTACCCGGCACTAATTCAATAGCGCAGTCATAGCTCCTATGGGGAGGCAAGGATGCAGATTTACTTTCGCTAAACACATCAGAAAAATCAATCAAAAAGTCAGGAACATCCTGAGCCTGGGGGGAGGCAGAAAAAACAGGAGTGTTGGTATTAACACATTGGCAGCCCCAACTGGTTACAGACACAGATTTCCAATCCAAAACAGGATTATGAGACTGTAACCAAGGGAAACCCAGTACGATAATATCATGCAGATTATAGAGAACCAAAAATTAGCAGCACTCCTGGTGATCAGGTTCAACCCTCATTATCACCTGAGTAGAGAACTGAGGTTTATTCTCAGCCAAAGGGTAGAATCGATCCCCAGTAGGGGAATAGACTTCTGTAGGGGTATCAAGGGAAACCCACAACGTTTAGCAAAATCATAATCCATCAGGTTAATAGCTGCTCCAGAATCAACGAAAGCCTGAGCAGAAAATGAGGACAGAGAGCATATCAGAGTGACAGTTAATAAAAACTTAGTCTGAACATTACCCAAGACAACTGAGCGTGCAAAACGTCTTCCCCGCTTAGGGCAGACTGAAATAGCATGAGAGGCATCACCACAGTAGAAACATAACCCATTGCGCTTTCGAAACTCATGACGCTGTGCCCCAGACACCACTCTATCACACTGCATGGATTCAGAAGCAGGTTCACAAGGCAACACTATTCCACGCATACTTCTCCGCTCACGCAAACGTCTGTCAATTTGAATCGCTAATGACATAGAATCATTGAGACCAGAGGGGACAGGGAATCCCACCATAACATCCTTTACATTATCTGACAGACCCTTCCGGAAAAGGGCCGCCAAAGCGTCGTCATTCCACTTGGTCAGGACTGCCCACCTACGGAATCTCTGACAGTATAACTCAGTGTCATCAAGCCCCTGATTTAATGCCAACAAGGCTTTTTCAGCTTGATCAGTGACATTAGGCTCATCGTACAATAACCCCAAAGCCTGAAAAAATGCATCAACATCACTCAAAACAGGATCCCCAGGTGTCAGGGAAAAAGCCCAATCCTGAGGATCGCTGTGCAGGACAGAGATGACAATTTGAACCTGCTGCGCTGCGTTCCCTGAGGACTTAGATTTTAAGGCAAAAAACAATTTACAATTATTTTTGAAATTCTGAAACTTAGCTCTATCCCCTAAAAACAAATCTGGCATGGGGATCCTAGGTTCCACAACAGGCAACCTAGCAAGATATGCAGCAATACTCTGAACCTCAGTGGCAAGCTGATCCACACGGCCAGACAACTGTGCAAACTCCATTGAGAGAAAAGATCCTCCCCAGCACCCAGAGGTACAGAGGGAAAAAAAATAAATAAATAAAAAATGCAACAAACTGTCATGGGTGCATCGCCACAAAGATCGTCGCGATTGCACATTCTGACTTCTCACAGCTGAGTTGCTGGTTCTTTGTTTTTTGGTAATGAGAGAGTTAATTTTACCTAGCTCTTTGCTAAGGCTAGGTGCAGCCTCGCCCGGCTGCTTTTGATTATGTTCTAATTAGTTTCCTTTATATTCCTGCCAGTCTGGGTGTTAGACGCCGGTGAAAGCATTCATGTAGTCTAGCAGACTGGATCGGTTCTGAGAATACTTAAGCTAAGAGCTCCTTAGTTGTTTTTACTCTTACAGCTTATAGTTTATCTCTGAGACCTTAGGTGTTCCTACTGTGTGTGAGTGTTGTATGTAAGACTTTATTTACTTTATTCCTTGTCTTTCTTGTATGTCTTTCTGTTCATTAACCGTTACCTGTTCATTCCCTTTGGTGGTAATCAGGGTCCTTCTTAGGACTAGATTACAGTTGGCAGGGATTGATAGGAGACAGGGTTTACGCTGGTGGCCTGGACCTCTGTACCTTTAACAGTACCTCCAGGTAGAGGGATTAGTTAGGACCCCAGTTTAGGGTCAGCTTAGACCCCGGTCACCCTCTAGCCGGAGACAGCGTATAACGGATTCCGTATTGACCCACTGGACATTCTGTCAGGTAATTCTATGTTATCATATATCTATGCGCATGTTATATTGTATGTTGCCCTTTTGATATAGATTACTGTCATCACATATATATATATCTGCTATACAGCGTGACATTTTCACCGGCCCAACTAAAGATTCTCCCCAGCTGTCATGGATCCAGTAGCCCAGCTGGCCCGGCAGTTGCAGGGGTTGTCCATGGAATTTGCAGACATTAAGTCCAAGGTTTTGTCCCCCCGGAGCAAACCAGATCTGAACCTAAGGTTGCTCTCCCGGACAGGTTCACTGGTGGGCGGGACAAATTTTTTACTTTCCGGGAGGCATGTAAATTGTACTTTCGGCTGCGGCCTCGGTCATCTGGGAGTGAAGAGCAGAGGGTGGGAATTGTTATCTCGCTCTTACAAGGGGATCCCCCAATCTTGGGCGTTCTCTATTCCTCCAGGCTCCCCAGATCTCCAGTCAGTGGATCGATTTTTTACTGCCCTGGGTCTGGTATATGATGATCCGGATCGAGTCTCCCTTGCTGAAACAAGGTTATGTAAAATACGGCAAGGAAATCGTCCAGCGGAGGAATATTCTTCTGAGTTCCGTAGATGGGCAACAGATACTCAGTGGAATGACCCAGCTCTTAGGAGCCAGTTTTGTCAAGGGTTGTCTGACAAATTAAAAGATGTGTTGGCTCAGTATGATTCTCCTCCATCACTGGAGGCTGCTATGGCCCTCGCTATTCGCATTGATAGACGACTTCGGGGAAGACGCGAGGTAACTCCGCCCCCGTGATGACTCCACCTACTACTAAAGTCCCTTATACTGAGGTTCCCCTGGTCTGTTCTGAGGAACCCATGCAGTTGGGAGGGACATCATTTTGTAGGAGGGAATCGGCGGTGCGCCGCAAGACTAGAAGGTGTTTCTTTTGCGGGAGAGAGGGACATTTTGTTGGGGGGTGTCCATCCCGGACCTCTTTGAGCCAAGGAGTTAACCTGGGAGTGTGTATTTCGTCCCCAAATCCCTCTCAGTTTCTCGTGCCTGCGGAGGTGGTGATTGGTACTAGAACTGAGAGGATTTCTGTTTTTCTTGATAGTGGGTCCGGGGCTAATCTGGTGGACGCTCGGTTTGCCCAGGTGCATGGTATGCAACTGAGTGTATTGGCCAAACCGGTCCCTATACTCTCTATTGATTCTAGA
>JARQOD010000002.1:346237444-346277322 GCA_033576555.1 Oophaga sylvatica
GGCCACACAGACCCAGATAGCGGGTTACGACGTCACTGTACAGGCCACACGACGTCATCAGGTCCTGGTGGTCCTTGGTGCCTCGGATGTTTGGCAATCTCAAGAAGAGTACCAGGTGGTACCTGGAAGAGGCCAGCCAAAGAAGTCTAAATAACCCGGACAGGGTCCCTGTATGTAAATAGTTAACTTGTTTATGTACCCGGACGGGTGAATGTTCCTAAAAAAATTTTTTAATTTAATAAAAAAAAAAAAACACAGTTTTCATTTCTTTTATTACTGTCTCATCCTGCAACGCCATCGATCTCCTGTAAAAAAATGAAAAAAAAAAAAGTATACCACCTGACCGACGCAGTCCATAGTAACGAGTGTCCCACGACGATCCAGCTCTGCTACATCAGAATGACAGGCAGAGCCTGTCATCCCGGCGCAGCACAGCTGATTACCTGCTTCCCCGGCGGTGACGTCATCGGACTGACTGCTTTACGGCCGGGATTACCCTGCAGTCACTGCAGTTATCGCGAAAAACTGCATGTGACCGCCAGGGAGAAGATAATGGCGGCCATCAAGCAGTCCAGAACGTGACCGCCGGAGATCTTCTGCCAGGTAAGTGCCGCTGACTCCTGACAGACCCGACCGACGGACACTCACAGTGACAGTGACAAATCCGATTCCGGTATTCGATAAGACGAAAATATCGAAACGAATTATCGAAAGGCCGATAGAGCTAATATCGGCCGATAGCCGATATTTGCATTATCGTATCGCTCAACCTACTGTTAATAACAACTCCCAGTATCTCCTTATCAATGTTAATGACATACTGTGAGTTTTCGGGTTGTAAGTTCATGTGAAGTTCCAATTGGTTATGGGGCTGACTTGATATTACATTTGATAATTTTATTAAGCTTGGTTCTTGTATTCAGGTTCTCTTGGTTCTGGTCATGTATTCTTATACTTATGATGGTTCTGGTTACATAGTAAAGTATTGATGGTGATTCTGTTGATGCATTCATGTTGATGGATCTAATGATGCATTCATGTACTAATGGTGGTTCTGGTGACGTATTCATGTACTAATGATGGTTCTAGTAACATATTCATGTACTGACGGAGGTACTGATGATGTATTTATTTACTGATGGTGTTTCTGGTGCCATGTCAGTTCCCACAATTTAGCAGATTTACCAGTCATAAACTTTAACTTTCTTTGTGCGTAACCACAAAGTGACAGTTATGTGCTGGTAGCAATCACAGCCAGCTTACCAACATGGCTAGCAATGCAGGGACAAATTACAGCAATCCCTGCTCTCCGATCGCTGTGATTGGTTAGTCAGTTTCACTAACCGATCACAACATGTGATCAGTTAGTGAATCTGACTAATCAATCACAGCATGTGATCGTCAGCAGGTGCTAGAACTGTGGTAATTTTCTGCACAATCACCAGCAGGAACTTGGCTTAAAGCAAAACAAAACACTTTTTAGTGGGTGACAGTAGCAAAGCCTAAAAAATCCATATAAATCTGTATTGCTGTAATCATACTGGCCTGAAAAATAAAGCTTTCATATAACTTATACCTCACAGTGAATGACGTTAAAAAAATAAAAACAATTCTTGAACTGCTGTTGATTTGTTCCTTCTGCCTCCCAAAGATTGCAGTTTTGGCCTTTATGACAAACCATTCTTTTTCAGTTTTATATTGTCGTTTTCCAGGAGCCATGACTTAATTTTTTTGTTGACAAAATCAATTGAAGGCTTGATTGTTTTAGAATGAGTTATGTATGCCAATGGCATAATTTCAAGGTATCTAATTTAATATTATTATTATTATTCTGTTTTGTTAACTTTTTACTGCAAGTGCTGATCAAATAAAGTATTAACTTTATTTTGTGGGTCAGTATGAACAGGGCAATGCCAATTTTATATAGTTTTATTTTTTTTTTTTACCTTTTACACAATTATTTCAGTCTGAATTTTTTTTTTGTTTTTGTATCACCGTATTCTGAGAGCCAGATGTTTCACAAGTGTCCATCAGTGGAGTTGAATGAGGGCTTATTTGCATGTCAAGCTGTAGTTTCATTTTTTTGGTGCTATTTTGCGGCACATTTGACTTTTTGATCACATTTTATTAACTCTTTAGATGGCAAAAAGAACAAAACAACAGCAATTCTATTGTTTGTTTATTTCTTATAAACACCATTCACCATTTGGTATAATTGTCATGATACGATCATAGAAATACCAAATTTATGTACAGTTAGGTCTAGAAATATTTGGACAGTGACTGAATCTTCATGATTTGGGCTTTGCATTCCACAATTTTTTATTTAAAATGAAACAAGTGAGATGAAGTGTAGACTTTAAAGTTTAATTAAAGGGTGTAGGATTACTACTCACTTGGTTGCGTTTTAAGGTTGGCACGGGAAGCAGGTTTAGTAAACCATCCGGACTGATTTATTAAGACTCCATAAACTGCTCAGGACAACAAAATAAAAACAGCCTTTTGCTGCACAAAGTGAAAACATAAAGTAAATACAGCAGTGTGGGTTCGCCTGCTCGAGTTAGTGCCCAGCTATTTAATCCTTAGCAAATACAAACAACACTGGAGGTCTGCACACCTCAACACACAGACACTGAATGAGACAACTTGTCTCCTTTTTACCTGCCATACCATGCCCCAGAGTGGGGATATTTGAGCAACCAGTCCCACCCATCTCTCTGACTGCTCGTAAATCTGGGCTTAACACGCCCTATTAACTCTCTTAGCACTATATGTGCTGGAGCCTGCTTTTACGGGCTTACATCACCAAGGCTACCAATCTCAATGATACATATCTCCCCTCGAAGACCTGTATGGCAACCATCTTACAAGGTGTTGAATTAAAAATATCCTGTGAAACTTTTAGGAATTGCAACCACTTTTCTACGAAGCCTCTTCATTTCCGGGGCTCAAAAGTAATTGGACAAATTAAGCTTACCATAAATAAACTGTTAATTTTTAATGCTTTGCAGAGATTCCTTTAATTTCAATGACTGCCTAAATTTTGGAAGCCATGGACATCACCAAATGCTAGCTTTCCTCCTTAACTGCAGGTAATTTCACTTATTGCTTGATTGGCAATCTTTCTGCCTTAAGTTTTGTCCGAGAAATGTGAAATGCGTACAGGATGGGGTTGAAATCTGGTGATTGGCTGGGCTATTGCAGAATATCCCACTTCTTTGCCTTAAAAAACTTCTGGGTTACTTCTTTTGGTTCATTGTCCATCTGTACTATGAAGCTCTGTTCAATCAACCTTGCTGAATTTGGTTGAATATGTGCAGATAGTATAGCCTTGGACACATCAGAATTCATCTGGCTCCTTTTGTCTTCAATCTCATCATCAGTAAACACTAGTGACCCAGTGACATTGGAAGCCATGTATGCCCATGCCATATCACTGCCTCCATGAAGTTTTACAAAGGGTGAGCAGTTCCAAAGCTTCTCCATACTTTCTTCTTCCCATCAGTCTGGTACAGGTTGATCTTAGCTGTATCTGTCTAAAGAATTATCTGTCTAATCTGGCTTTTCTATTTTTAGGCTGATTAATGGTTTGCACACTGGGGTGAACCCTTTGTATTCGCTCTCATGAAATCTTCTCTTTATGGTATACTTAGATATTGAAACACTTCCCTGAGAATGTTCTTCACTTGGATGTTGTGAAAAGGGTTTTTTTCACCATGGATGTCCAAGTCCTTTTTGAGTACACAAGCTCATCTTTTTTTTCTGCAGAATGTGCAAAACTGTTGATTTGGCAACTCCTAATATTACTGTTATCTCGTTTCTGGATTTCTTTTTTTTTCAGCCAATGATAGTCTGTTTCTCTTGCATTGAGAGTTCCTTTGACCACATATTGTGGGTTCACAGCAACAATTCCAAATGCAAATTCCACACCTGGAATTAGCTCCAGACCGCTTACCTGCTTAAAGGGAATCTGTCACAACCATTTTGGCTATATCAGATAAAGATATGCCTGAATAGTGCGTCCCGTAAGTAACCTATCGGTATCTATCATATATCCTGACACCCCCGTTTTCATGCCCAAATACCTTTGTAAAGTTCGATTTTTGGTATGCTAATCTGGGCGGTCCGGTCCGGAGGGCGGTGTTTTTTGCTTCCTCCCCCTCCCCGCTCCTCGGCTTCTCTTGCATAGGTCTGTCTGTGCATAGTACAGACGGCGTAGTGTTCCCGTGATTGCGCGTTTTAAAATCCCCCACGCCTGCGCAGTGTGCTTTGCCCAACAGTGGGCAAAGCATAAAATCATTACAGCGCATGCTCAACTATTTCGGTCACTTTCCTTGCCCCGGAAGTCGTCCAAGGCAAGCAGTCACTTCCGGGGCAAGGAAAGTGACCGAAAATAGTTGTGCATGCGCTGTAATGATTTTATGCTTTGCCCACTGTTGGGCAAAGCACACGGCGTGGGGGGATTTTAAAACGCCAATTGCGGAACACTATGCCATCTGTGCTGTGCACAGACAGACGTATGCAAGGGAAGCCGAAGAGCGGGGGGGGAAGAAGCAAAAAACACCACCCTCCGGACCGGACTGCCCAGATTAGCATACAGAAAACCGAACTTTACAAAGGTATTTGGGCATGAAAACGGGGGTGTCAGGATATATGATAGATACCGATAGGTTACTTATGGGATGCACTATTCAGGCATATCTTTATCTGACATAGCCAAAATGGGGTGACAGATTCCCTTTAATTGATGATGGCTTAATGAAGGAATAACCCATGCAGCCCATTAAAAAGCTTTTGAGATAACTGTCCAATTACATTGGTCCCTTTAGAAAAGGCAGTTACATATTAAGGAGCTTATTTCCTTAATCCTTTCTCCACTTAGGTTGTGAATACCCTCAAATTAAAGCTGAGAGTCTGTACTTTAAACTCATATTGATTACATTACCATACCTTGAATATGTGTTGGTAAACAGCTAAAATGCCAAAACTTGTCTCTGTTCAAATATTTAGGGACCTAATTTTTTTTATGATTTGCTACTCTTGCACAAGAACTGACTTAAAAAAGAACAAAAACATTTTTCCGTCTAAGGAACTGTATAAGGGCTTGAAATCACTCTTTAACCCCTTTACCCCAAAGGGTGGTTTGCACCTTAATGACCGGGACAATTTTTACAATTCTGACCACTGTCACTTTATGAGGTTATAACTCTGGAACGCTTCAACGGATCTTCGCGATTCTGAGAATGTTTTCTCGTGACATATTGTACTTCACGTTAGTGGTAAAATTTATTCAATATAACTTGCGTTTATTTTTGAAAAAAGCGCAAATATGGTGACAATTTTGAAAATTTATCAATTTTCAAACTTTGAATTTTTATTCCTAAAACAGAGAAACATGTCACACAAAATAGTTAAATAATATTTCCCACATGTCTACTTTACATCAGCACAATTTTGGAACCAAAATTTTAAACGTTGTCCAGCGATTTCTCATTTTTACAACAAAATTTACAAAGCAATTTTTTTTAGGGACCACCTCACATTTGAAGTCACTTTGAGGGTCTTTATGGCAGAAAATACCCAAAAGTGACACCATTCTTAAAACTGTACCCCTCAAGGTACTCAAAACCACATTCAAGAAGTTTATTAACCCTTCAGGTGCTTCACAGGAGCTGAAGCAACTTGCAAGGAAAAAATGAACATTTAACTTTTTAGTCCCAAAAATGATCTTTTACAAACTTTTTTTATTTTCACAAGGAGAAAATGGACAGATAAAGTTCTTGTGCAATTTCTCCTGAGTAGCCAATACCCCATATGTGGGGGGAAACCACTGTTTGGGCGCATGCAGAGCTCGTAAGGGAAGAAGCGCCGTTTGACTTTTTCAAACCAAAATTTGCTGGAATTGAGATTGGACGCCATGTCGAGTTTGAAGAGCCCCTGATGCGCCTAAACAGTGGAAACCCCAACAAGTGACACCATTTTGGAAACTAGACCCCCTATGGAATTTATCTAGATCTGTTATGAGCACTTTGAACCCCCAAGTCTTTCACAAAAGTTTATAATGCTTGGGTGTGAAAAAAAATTTCCACAAAAATGATTTTTTTAGTCCCCAATTTTTGATTTTTTTCTAAGGAAATTGGACCACAAAAGTTGTTGTCCAATTTGGCCGAAGTACGCTGATACCCCATATCTGGGGGGGAAAAACTGCTTGGGCACACGGCAGGGCTTGGAAAGGAAGTAATAACGCTTTGGAATGCAGACGTTGATGGATGTCATGTTCCGTTTGGAGAGCCCCTGATGCACCTAAATAGTGGAAACCCCCACAATTGACCCCATTTCGGAAACTAGACCCCCTAAGCAACTTATCTAGATCTGTGATTAGCACTTTGAACCACCAAGTGCTTCACACAAGTTTATAATGCCCGGGCATGAAAATAAAAAATCCTATTTTTTCCCACAAAAACTATCTTTTAGTCACCAATTTTTTATTTTCCCAAGGGTAAAATGAGAAACTGGACCACAAAAGTTGTTGTCCAACTTGTCCTGAGTACGCTGATACCCCATATGTGGAGCTTGTAAGGGAAGGAGCGCCATTTGACTTTTTCCAACCAAAGTTGGCTTGAGATTGGACTCCATGTTGCATTTGGAGAGCCCCTGATGTGCCTAAACATGGAAACCCACCACAAGTGACCAAATTTTGGAAACTAGACTCCCTAAGGAACTTATCCCTAAGGATAAGGAACTTATCTAGATTTGTCGTGAGCAATTTGAACCCCTAAGTGCTTCACTCAAGTTTATAACGTAGAGCCGTAAAATTAAAAAATCATATTTCTTCCACAAAAATGGTCTTTTCACCCCAATTTTTATTTTCCCAAGGGTAGCAAGACCCCAAAAGTTATTGTGCAATTTGTCCTGAGTACGCTGATACCCCATATGTGGGGGTAAACTACTGTTTGGGCGCATGGCAGAGCTCAGAAGGGAAGGAGCGCCATTTGACTTTTTTTAATGCAGAATTGGCTAACCATAACCCTAACCACAAACCTAACCCTAACACACAACTAACCCTAATCCCAACCCTAATTCTAACTTTAGCTCCAACCCTATCCCTAATGTATGGGAAAATGGAAATAAATACATTTTTTCAATATTATTATTTTTCCCTAACTAAGGGGGTGTTAAAGGCGGGTTTGATTTACTATTTATAGCGGGTTTTTATGTTTGGCATCTGTCACACGCTAAAATAAGCTTTTTATTGCAAAAAATAGTTTTTGCATCACCACATTTTGACAGCTATAATTTTTGCACATTTTGGCCCACAGAGTCATGTGAGGTCTTATTTTTTGCGGTACGAGTTGACGTTTTTATTGGCACCATTTTTGGGCACCTGATGTTTTTTGATCGCTTTTTATCATGATTTTTGGGAGGTTAGAATGAACAAAAAATCAGCAATTCATGAATTTGTTTTTGGGGGGGCGTTTATACCGTTCCGCGTGTGGTAAAATTGATAAAGCAGTTTTATTCTTTGGGTCAGTACGATTACAGCGATACCTCATTTATATCTTTTTTTTATGTTTTGGTGCTTTAATACAATAAAAACAATTTTATATAAAAAATAATTATTTTAGCATCGCTTTATTCTGCGAGCTACAACTTTTTTCTTTTTTCGCTGATGATGCTGTATGGCAGCTTGTTTTTTGTGGGACAATATGACATTTTCAGTGGTGCCATGTTTATTTATATGCGTCTTTTTGATCGCGTGTTATCCCACTTTTTGTTTGGCGGTATGATGATAAAGCATTGTTTTTGCTTTGTTTTTTTTTAAGGGGTTCACTAAAGGGGTTAACTAGTGGGACAGTTTTATAGGGCGGGTCGTTATGGATGCGGCGATACCAAATTTGTATACTTTTATTGTTTTTTTTATTATTATTTACATGAAGAAATGAAATTATTGGGGAATTTTTTTTTTATTTATTTAGGAATTTTTTTTAACACATGTGATTTTTATTTTTCTTATTTTTTGTCTTTGTCCCAGAGTGGGACATCACTGTATATAGGTGGATCGCTGATCTGACACTGCGCACAGCACTCTGTCAGATCGGCGATCTCACAGGCAGTGCTGCAGGCTTTCTCAGAGCCTGCTCTCAGCAGGCACTGAGGAAGCCGCCTCCCTGCAGGACCCGGAAAAAACACGCGGCCATCTTGGATCCGGGGTCCTGCAGGGAAGAAGCCCTCAGAACAGCGCAATCACATCGCGCTGTTCTGAGGGACTCAGGGAAGCAAGCAGGGAGCCCCCTCCCTGCGCGATGCTTCCCTGTGCCCCCGGTACACTGCGATCATGTTTGATCGCAGTGTGCCAGGGGTTAATGTGCCGGGAGCGGTCCGTGACCACTCCTGGCACATAGTGTCGGGTGTCAGCTGTGATAATCAGCTGAGACCTGGCAGCAATGGGACGTACTATCTCGTCCATGGTCATACAGGCCCAGGTACCATGGACAGGATAGTACGTCCGATGGCAGAAAGGGGTTAATTCTTTTTTTTTTTTTGGTTGAAGCCTTGAACACAAAACATTAAAACTGAAATTGTTTTTTAATGTTATTTTTACAAACATTAACTTTATTATGTGGCTCGATACGATTATGGTTATACCAAATTTATACTTTTTGTTTTAATACTTTTTCACAAAAAAAACTTTAAAAAATTGCTTACTATTTGGTTGTCAAACTGAAAAGGCCCTAATTTTTTCATTTTTCTATTTACAGAACTGTATAAGGGCTTGTTTTTGTGTAACAGGCTGTAGTTTTTATCGCACCTTGTTAGAATTAATCTTTTTTAGAATTTTTTTTTAATTTTTCTGTGCCGAGATTTTAAAAAAAATGGCCAATAAGGCATAGTGTTTAATTTTTTTTATCCTCATATGCCGCTGCCACTATTAACAACATTTGAGTAGTTAAAGAGCTAGGATCTTCACTATGTTCAGTCTTAGCACACACAGCAAAAGAGTAGCTGTATGTAACAGGCGACTCCTGTTGCGAATGGCAGGGGAACATCTCCTGTGCCGTTGTCATCTATCAGACATAACTTTACGTCCATTTGCACTTATTCACTTGCAAATTGTAGGTACTGTACATGTAGTGTGTATCAGCCATATCTTCCTTCTCCTCTCGCTTCCTAAAATTCTATGTGGACAAAACTGAAATTATCATCTTTTCTCCATCTCACCTAACTCCCCTACCTGATCTATCAAAATAAATTATATTGTGCTCTTGCCTGTACCGGAAGTCTGCTCCTTCGGAGTAACTATAACTCTGCCCAGTCCTTCAAACCGCACATCCAAGCTCTTGCCACCTCCTGCTGCCTCCAACTCAAAAATGTTTTCAGAATCCGTCCTTTCTAGTGATGGACAAGTAGCATCGCTGCTCGAGTCTCCCTGAGCATGCTTGGGTAGTGTTGAGCGATACGATAATGCAAATATCGGCTATCGGCCGATATTAGCTCTATCGGCCTTTCGATAATTCGTTTCGATATTTTCGTCTTATCGAAAACCGGAATCGGAAGTTCCCATAAATCTTTGCGAGGCAATGTGATTTTAGTCAGCCAATGAGGAATCCTAAGAAGTGTGGGCACATCCTGTACTGCTGCGGTTATGTTAACTAATGGCATGGCTGTGATTGGATGCTGAAATGATGTCAGAATGCACTATAAAAGGCGCCGCCGCATTTTAGCGTCACTGTGCTGTGAATTCAGTAAGGGACAGAACGCTGCTGTGCTGACTCTGAGGGACAGTTAGAGATTGCGATTTAGTGTACTGTGCTGTAGGCAGGCTAGCACCAACCGCTGTGTAAAGCTTCCTTTTGCCTGCAGTGTTGTTTTAACAGCTCTGCAAGGTGTGTGTGAGTGCAGGTGACACTGCAGTTTGCTCTGCATGCAACGCTGTCTGTAGGCATCTGCACATGTCACTCACAGACTATTTTTTTTTTCCTTCAGTGTAATTCTTGCAGCTCCATGCAATTTAACTATTAGTGTGACGCGCTTCCATCCGTATCCAATACATTGGTTGCAAACACTATAGAAGTAGACAAAGGAGTAGCCTTTCACAGATTGTGAACAGTTGTGTTTCAGTGTTCACTGCAGTCTGTGAGGTTTTGATTTTTTGAGTGCAGATCACGCTCCAGTTAGTTCTTCAACCACTGCTGGTTGTAGTCTGCTGAGCGTGTGTCACTGCCTCATCCTTCACATTTTTCTCTAATTGGTGCTGCTCCATTATATTTGAAAAAAATCTAATCCATTAGTGTGACGCGCTTCCATCCGTATACAATACATTGGTTGCAAACACTATAGAAGTAGACAAAGGAGTAGCCTTTCACAGATTGTGAACAGTTGTGTTTCAGTGTTCACTTCAGTCTCTGGGTAATAACCACACTTAGGCCTTATAACTTTTCTGACTTTCTTTATCAATCTACCAAGATGAAGAAGTCAGTGAGTAAGGCACGTGGTCGTGGCCGTGGAGTTTCAGCAGGGAGAGGACGTGGGGATTCTGTGTCTGCTGCCACCCTCAGTGACACAGCATCCACCATTTATCCCCGTGAGCGTTCCTTTATGCGCACTTTGGTAGGAGCTCGGCGTGCCCCCCTGCTGCGGGAAGGACAAATTGAAGCCGTTGTTGGTTGGATGGCAGCCAATGCATCGACTTCAATTCCTTCCACCTCCTCTCAGGAACACAACACTGTTGAGCAACCATCTGTCTGTTCACCGCCTGTCAATTGCCAAGGCAGTCAGAGAGTTCTGTACAGGAGCCAGCTGAGTCTCTGCTTCTGTTCTCAGAATCTGTTGGCTCGCAAACACGGGCACAGGCAAGCAGCATTCTGCAATTTGAAGAAGAGGGAGTATGCAGTGATGCGCAACAGCTGTGTCTCTCTCAATCTGAAGAGGCGGGTGAGCCAGTGCCGATGGACAGCACACCGCAGAACGCATCTTATGATGATGATGAGACTCAAGTGCCAGGTTTTGTGGAGCATGGTGCTGCCCAGACCATCCAACAGCAGCAGGTGTTGGAAGAGGGTAGTGGAGATGATGAAGTCCGAGACCCAACATGGCGTGAGCAACAGGAAGGTGATGGGAGCAGCTCTGAGGAAGAGATTGTCCCAACGGTACAAAGAGGAGGGAGAGGTAGGCTGCAGACTCGCTTGCCTGTAGCCTCCAGTTTGGCACCTGTTGGTAGCAGTTCTCTTAGAACTGTCAAAAATGGCGCTCCCATGACTTGCACTGCGTGGTCCTTTTTTGACAGACTTGTACATGATATTTGCTATGTTCAATGCAAGCTGTGTAAGCAAAAAGTTAAAAGAGGTAAAAATATCAGGAACCTGAATACCACAAATATGTGGACACATGTACGGACAAAGCACGTAGCTGAGTTCCAAAGACACACTGGAGATGTAGGCCAACCTACAGCAGCACCTACATCTTTAGGTCATGTTCGAGCCTCTACCTCCAGCTCTCACACACCTGTTTCGGCTTCCTCACAGGATCTCCATGGAAGAACCTCGGTCACTGTTGTCCATAGAGAAACTGTTATTCCACCCACTGCAGCAAGTTCACAGTCATCGTCACACTCCCAGTACAAAAAACAGCCATCGGTAACACAGGCATGGGATAAAAGACGGCCATACTCGGCAAACCATCCACGAGCACAGGCTCTGAATGCTGGCCTTGCAAAACTCCTGTCCCTTGAAATGCTGTCATTCAGGCTGGTGGAGACTGACAGTTTCAGGAACTTTATGGCATTGGCAGTCCCACAATATAATGTGCCAAGCCGATTTTATTTCAGCAGGCAAGCTGTCCCTGCTCTGCAAAAACATGTCGAGGGAAACATTAAACATGCGCTACTAAACGCCATCAGTAGCAGGGTCCACCTGACCACCGATGCGAGGACCAGTACCCATGGCCAGGGACGATACCTTTCCCTCACTGCCCATTGGGTCAATGTTGTGGAGCCGGGTACAGATCTTGCCAGTGGCGCTGTACGTGTTCTGCCAACTCCAAGGATTGCAGGAATCCAGTCTGTGCACATTGATTCCTCCTCCTACTCCAGTTCCTCAGAATCATCGCTGCACAAGCCGTCACGGTATACCTCCACATGGACCTGTGAACACTTACCTGTTGCGACCGATATGAGCACAGCCGTGGCCAAACGTCAACAGGCCGTACTGAAATTAATTCCCATGGGGAATCGAAGCCACACAGCGCAGGAGCTCTGGGATGCCATCAAGCAGGAGAGCGATGTGTGGTTTTTGTCAGCTAATCTCCAGCCAGGCTTGGTAGTGTGTGACAATGGCCGAAATCTGGTGGCAGCTCTGGGCCTTGGCAACCTCACTCACATACCATGTCTGGCACATGTGCTCAACTTGGTCGTGCAGAGTTTTTTGAGGGACTATCCGGATCTTGATGCACTGCTGCACAAGGTCCGCCTAGAGTGCGCTCACTTGCGACGTTCCAGCATGGCCAGATCGCGCATTGCAGCTCTGCAAGTCAGATTTCGCCTTCCTGAACATCGCATCATATGTGACGTACCCACCAGGTGGAATTCCACGTTACATATGTTGGAGCGGTTGTGTGAGCAGCAGCCAGCAGTAATGGAGTATCAGCTGCAACAGGCGCAATCAACTCGCAATTTGCGCCGTTCACACTTCACCACTACTGAGTGGGCCTCTATGAAGGACATCTGCGACGTTTTGCGTGCGTTTGATGTCTCAACGCGGATGGCGAGTGCAGATGATGCACTAGTCAGCATGACTGTCCCCCTTATCTGCCTGCTTCAGAAATCACTGAAAGCACTAAAGGAAGAGGTTTTGAAAGAGGTGGAGGATGAGGAGTCACAAATTCAATTACCTTCAGGACAGTCAGCGCAACGTGGTTCCTCACAAAGGGCTGGGCAGGGCTCACTTTGTGAGGAGGATGAGGAGGAGGAGGAGTCAATGGAGGAGGAAGAAATCCCTACAGAGGGAGGTACACAACGCTGTAGTCAGTATGTAGAGCAAGGGTGAGGTGATGCAGAGGAGACAGAGATGACGCCTCTTCCAGAGGACAGCCTTTGTTGGCTAGTTGGGAGTCTGCAGCACATGGTTGATTTCATGCTTCAGTGCGTGAGAAACGACCGCCGCATCGCCCACATTCTCAGCACGTCAGATTATTGGGTGTACACCCTCCTAGACCCTCGCTACCGGGACAACTTACAAACCCTCATCACACCGGTGAACCGGGACCGTAAAATGCAGGAGTACCAAGACACACTGGTGCAATCCATACTGTTGTACATTCCAGCCGAGAGAGGTGCTGCTGCTGCTGCTGCTACTGCTTTATAAAGCAGCTCTGTGCGTCGAGGCAGTGTAGACACCTCTACAACAAGAGGGATCAGAAGCAGCGCCTCTGCACAGGGCAAGAACTGTATGTTACAAATGTGGCAAAGTTTTGTGACAGCGCCAGCAAGGTCTACACCATCCGAGACGGCTCCAGTCACCAGGAAGAAACGTTTCCGTAAGATGGTGACAGACTACTTGGCTTTCCCTCTAAGTGTACTCCCAGATGCCTCTTCCCCTTTCAAATTTTGGGTCTCTAAGTTGGATACATGGCCAGAGCTTAGCCAGTATGCATTGGAGGTGCTGGCTTGCCCTGCTGCCAGTGTATTATCTGAGCGTGTCTTTAGTGCTGCAGGTGGTGTAGTAACAGACCGTCGCATGCGACTATCCTCAGAGAATGTAGACCGGCTTACTTTTCTGAAAATGAACAAGGCATGGATCTCACCTGAATTTGCCTGTCCGTTTTTCAGATTAAATAACTGTTTGGCAACGTTTTCCATGTCTCCTGTTATGTTCATCTTTCTAACACCTGAACTCTACTCCCTGGGCTACAACACCGCCATTTGTTGCTCGTAAGTAATTGGCAGGGGTACTGACTCCTGGCCAGCCTGGTTACAGCACGACAGCTGTTTCCTGGCAGTGTGAACGTCAATTATCCTCCAATAAGTTGTGCTGTCGTGTTGCATTCGGGTTAGCCGACTCTATGGTGCCTGCAGTTTAGGTGATTCCTATGTGTGCTGTGGGATATGTAAATAAAGGCGGTTTCCATTGTGACAATAGGATAAGCACCCACTGTAGGACTGTGTGATTCGGTAACTGCGGACGGCTTGCGTCCTGTCAACTTACATTTTCATGGGTGCGTTCTTCTACCCGTCCAGGGTCCAGTACCGTCAAGTGGTTCTCCCCAGTGCCTTTGGCCTAGGTGCCTCCATCTCCGTATCCGAGTTCCAGCAACGTCTGCTGGTCCTTGGTAGTGCTTTGGAGCACAGGTACCTCCTGCTTAGTAACCGTGTCACAGTAACGTCAGCTGGTACTCGGTTGTGACATTGCCTCTTTTCCTTCTGCTACCCGTCCGGGGTCCAGTACCGTCAAGTGGTTCTCCCCAGTGCCTTTGGCCTAGGTGCCTCCATCTCCGTATCCGAGTTCCAGCAACGTCTGCTGGTCCTTGGTAGTGCTTTGGAGCACAGGTACCTCCTGCTTAGTAACCGTGTCACAGTAACGTCAGCTGGTACTCGGTTGTGACATTGCCTCTTTTCCTTCTGCTACCCGTCTGGGGTCCAGTACCGTCAAGTGGTTCTCCCCAGTGCCTTTGGCCTAGGTGCCTCCATCTCCGTATCCGAGTTCCAGCAACGTCTGCTGGTCCTTGGTAGTGCTTTGGAGCACAGGTACCTCCTGCTTAGTAACCGTGTCACAGTAACGTCAGCTGGTACTCGGTTGTGACATTGCCTCTTTCCTTCTGCTACCCCTCCGGGTTCCAGCACAGTCAGCTGGTCCTCGTTACTTCCATTGTCTCTTGCTCCATCTGATACCCGTCAGGGTTCCAGTAACGTCAGCTGTTTCTCGGAAATTAGACGACATTAAAGACCACCCAGAAGAAGATGACGACAACAAGGACGACGAGCATGAAGCCAACCAGCCTGAACACCATTACAAAGAAAAAATAAAAGATTACCCAGAAGAAGATCACCAACAGGACAAAGAAGGTTAAGACAAACTACAAGATACAGAACAAGAGACAGAAGAGAAGAACAATAAGCAAAAGATCAAAAAGCAGAAGAATAAGAAGTATAAGACCAAAATGAAGAGCAAAATATATGCTCTAAATTCTAAGCAGAAGAAGACTAAGCAGTGTATGGGGGTGAGTCCGTTCCTCCTCGTGGTGCCCCTGGAAAATGCCTGCTGCTGCTGCAGGCTAAACTGAACACGGACAAATACTGTTGTAATTTAAATCTTTTGTGACAGCAAGAACGGAAGGATGAACAATTCATACTTTTACAGATTACAAGTACAGGAATCTCTGTCACAAATAAGAATATGATGAAGAAGATGAAGAGGAAGAAGATGAAGAATTTGAATATGAAGAAGATTAATTAGTTTAATAATAACAATATGAGTAATGTAAACAAAAACATGAATAGCAAGAAGTTTAAGAAGATTAAGAAGGTGAAGATGAAGAATAATTTGATGAGAAAGATGATGCTGCTGCTGAAGATTATGAAGGAGAAAGTGTGGCACTGGCAAAAGTTAAAAAGGTGAAGAGCATGGAAGTTGTGAAACATACATATTTGCCAAAATAGAAAAAAGGTTAACAACATTGTCAATTTGTTAGTCAATCCAAACGTATTTCCAAAAAAATATATATTAATGCTATTCCAATGCATTGGGTTAAACATGTATGCCTTTATTGTCTCCTCAACCTCCCCCAATACATTCTACATTAGTCTTTGTTGTTTTCCTTCATGTACAATTAACCAACAAGGCAAGAATGGTTTTTTTAATTTCGATATTTTGTTCCCATAGACTTACATGGGACTTCCGCTATCGAAATCGGATATCGACGATATTTAGTGCTATCGGCGATACAATTTCGATACGATATTTTTAGATATCGAGCACTATCGCTCAACACTATGCTTGGGTGATCTCAGAGTATTTTGCCGTGCTCGGAGATTTAGTTTCCGTCGTCTCAGCTGCATGGTTTGCAGCTACTAGACAAGCTGAATACATGTGGGAATTCCCTAACAAACAGGCATTCCACACATGTAATCAGCCTGTCTATCATTCGCAAATCATGCAGCTGAGACAAGGAAAACTAAATCTCCGATTACGCCAAAATGCTCAGAGATCACCCGAGCGTGCTCGGGGAGACCCGAGCAACGAGTATACTCGCTCATCACTAGTTCTTTCCTCAACCTTCAAGCAACTAAAATGTTAGTGCATGGCCTCATCTCCCACCTCGACTACTGCAATATCCTCCTCTGGAGCTTCCCTGCTTACTCTCGCACCTTTCAAATCTGTCCTTAACTTTTCTGCCTGATTAACCTACCTCTCTCCTCGATTCTCCCCTCTGCATATCCCTTCATTGGCTCCGAATTCCACTGTTCAAGCTACTAGCATTGACATACAAAGTGGTCCATAATCTGTCTCATCCATATGTCTCCGATCTAATCTACTGATATCTTCCAATACTTAATCTCTGGTCCTCCCAAAACCTCCTTCTCTCCTCCACATATATATTATTCTCATCCAATCGCTTCCAAAACTTTTCCTACTAACTGGAATTCTGTGCCCCAACATGTCTGATTATCCACCACTAGAGATGAGCGACTTTGCCTCCGGGAGGGGGGTCGAGTCGGGTCTCGGACCACCTGACTTTCCCAAAAGTCGAGACGAACAAAATCAGCCGACTATCGGAAAAAGTTGAAGGTCCGACTGAAACTCGAATCGACCCCAATGCAAGTCAATGGGGAAGAAAAGTCGTCAGGGAGTGGAGGACAGTAAACACATCTACAGTGCCCATTTCAATGCCAATGACATCAATTCTTATTACTTAAGCTTGTCAACCTTAATTTACTTTATAATAATAGCTATGCATTGAAAACTGGGGGTTATTTGGCTAAAGTTGTGGGGGGCAGGGCTGGCTTAAGGGTTTTCGTGAGCCCCAGGCGAAAGAGTCTCAGTGGGCCCCTTTAACACATACCACAATTCATGATACTCCAATACGTTAGAGAAATATAGGTATAGTACAATGCCAAATACTTCACTTCTTACATTACATGAGTTATATCTATTGTAAATTCTACAATAGCTCAAAAACCGGACAGTATAGTCCTCCATACAGTATTATGGGCACCACATAGTGCGCCATACAGAATAATGAGCGCCATATATTGCTCTATACAGAATAATGAGTCCCATAGATTGCTCCATATAGAATAATGAGTCCCATATATGATGCTCCATACAGAATAATGGGGCCAATATAATGCTTCATACAGTATAATGAGCCACATAAATTGCTCCATACAAAATAATGAGCCCCATATATTGCTCCATACATAATTGGTCCCATATAATGTTCCATCCAGTATATGATGAGCTCCACATAATGCTCCTGTATATGATGGTCCCCATATAATGTGCCATACAGTATAGGACAGTCCCCATAGAGTATAATGAGCCCCACATATTGCTCCATACAGTATAATGAGTCATATATAAAGCTCCATACAGTATATGATGGGCCCCATATATTGCTCCATACAGAATGGGCTCCATACAATCCTCCATACAGAATAGGCCCCATATGTGCTCTATATGATGCTCCATATATAAAGGGCCCTATATGATGCCCCATAAATAATGAACCCCATATGATGCTCTAGTATATTATGGGCCCCATATATGATGCCACAGTGTATGATGAGCCCCATATAATGCTCCATATATAATGGACCCCATATGATGCTCCAGTATATGATGGGCCCCATGGATGATGCTCCAGTGTATGATGGGCCCCATTTATAATGCTCCAGTGTATGATGTACCCCATAAATAATGCTCCAGTGTATAATGGGCCCTATCTATGATGCTCAAGCATATGATGGGCCCATATATAGTTCTCCAGTGTATAATGCTCCCCATATATTGCTCCAAACATTAAAAAAATGAAATACCTCTCCTCGCTGGGCACTGCTCTACTCTGGACTCCTCAGCGTCGCCATCTTCCAGCTCTCTGCATTGTGACAGTTCAGGCAGAGGGCGCACAGACGTGACATCATCGCGCCCTCTGACCTGAATGTCACTGTCAGGAAACGCGGAAGACATCACAGCGGTGGAGCAGGGAGAGATAAGTATTGCAAGTGTTGGGGCCCTAAGCAAGCAGGGGGGCCCACTTGTGGTGACGGCACTGGCACAGGGCCCCTCATAGTACGCCGGTGTCTCTGACGGTGAGTGGGCCCCTCCACCTGCTCAGGGTCCCGGCACTTGCCCGGGTGCACAAGGTGCTGACGCCATCCCTGGGGGGTTATAGCCCAGTTAGGGAGGTGGAAAAATTAGCATATGTTGAGGTGTAGGCTGGACGTTCAGCAGCTGCAAATGGAGGAATTGGAGAAGTCGGAGGAAGAGGAGGACAAAGCAAGCCATTTTGCTGGCAACCTATGTGTCATCACGGGAAGGTGGTACAAAATCCTTTGAAACCCAGGCATGGTTCATTTTAATGAAGGTGATATCACCAACATTTTGAGTCAACAGCCGGGTCCTTCTTTCTGTCAGGATTGATCCAGCAGTACTGAAGACTCTTTCTGATAGCACACTACCAGCAGGCCAAGCAAGCTCCTGTTAGGCTACTTTCACACATCAGTTTTTTTGTGTCAGGCATAATCCGTCGAATACCTGAAGGGACGGATCCGGCGCTGAAATGAAAAAACTGATGCAACAGATCAGTTTTGTTGCTGGATCCAACCTGAACTTTTGAACCCGGAAAAAGAAATTTTGCAGCCGGAAAATGCAGGTACGCATGTCCGGAGAGAGAGAGAGACCTGGGTTTCCAGAATCCGGATCAGTCTTTTGACGGATTGCACAAAAGACTGGTCCGGTTCCATACACTTGTATTATTTCCGGCCGCATGATGCGGCAGTGATCGTTTTGTCTGGCCGCCGGAATGTACATTTCCGCCGGATCCGGACAAAAACGGATGCAACGCAATGACATCAGGCGCGATCCGACGCTAATGAAAGTCAATGCTAAAAAAACACATCCGGTAACAGATCCGTTTTTTAACAACACGCCGGATCGCGCCTGAAGTCAAAAAACTGATGTGTGAAAGAGGCCTTAGGCATATTGTGCCAATTCAGGCCAGGTGTCCAGTTTACAGGCTCAGTAGTCAAAGGGGAATGAACTGTGAGGGAGAACATCGATAGGGGAGGAGAGGTAATTTTGAACCATAGTTGACAACTGCTGTCTCCTGTCTGTTGCAATCGATTCAGTATTAACAGTCGTGTGAGCGGTACTCGAGAAATCAGTCCACAACATGGTCATGAAACCCCTGTCTCCAACGCCACTTCGGCTGTGTGTACCACGAACACCTCTTCCATGCTACCCAGTACGGCTTGTGGTAGAACCTGCACCACTGCTGTGTGCTGGGAATGCCTCTAACAAATGGTTTACCACTGCCAGAGTTGCTTGTTTGTTCGCCAATATTAGCTCTAGGTTCTCCTGTGGCATGATGTTCTGTAATTTGTCTTTATAGCGTGGATCGAGGATGCTGGCCAACCAGTAGTCGTCATCCTTCATAATTTTGGCAATGCGAGGGTCCCTTTTTAGGATCCGCAAGACATAATCACACATGTGGGCCAATGTTCCAGGTGTCAATGATGCACTGACAGTGGTGGGTGGAGGAGCACTTTCTGCCAAATCCACATCCCTCCAGTCACGCACAAACCCTGTACCTGACCTTGGCAAGCCAACATTTTCTCTTGCCCCCTGAGAAGCATCCTCCTCCCCAATATAATCATCTCCCTCCTCCTCCTCCTCCTCCTCCTCTTCTTCCTCCACCTCGTCCAGGACAGTTCCCTGAGCAGACAATGGCTGACTGTCATCAAGGCTTCCCTCCTCCTCCTCTTCCTCCTCCGCTGCAGACGCCTGATCCTTAATGTGCGTCAAAGTTTGCATGAGCAGACGCATAAGTGGGATGTTCATGCTTATGATGGCGTTGTCTGCGCTTACCAGCCGTGTGCATTCCACAAAACACTGAAGGACTTTACAGAGGTCTTTCAGCTTTGACCACTGCACACCTGACAACTCGATGTCTGCCCTCAAACTGCCTGCCCGTGTATCCTGCCACAAATGCATTACAGCCTGCCTCTGTTCGCACAGCCTCACAACCATGTGAATAGTGGAGTTCCATCTTGTTGCAATGTCTATGAATAGGCAGTGCTTGGGGAGGTGGAGCGATCGCTGCAGCCTCTGCATACGATTGGAGTCTATGGGCGAGCGACGGATGTGCGAGCTCAGTCTTCGCACCTTATGGAGCACCTTATGGAGCACTTTATGGAGCAGGGCTGGTAACTCCGGATAATTATTTATGAAGCACTGCACTACCAGGCAAGGTATGTGTCTGAGTTTTGCCAGGGCTATGGCCGCCACAAAAATATGGCCATTATCACTGACTACCTTGCCTGGCTCAAGATGTAGACTGCCCAGCCATGACTCAGTTTCTCGCTGCAAGTAGTTGACCAGTGCCTCCGCGGTGTGTCTGTTGTCGCCCAAAGACATCATCTTTAAAACAGCCTGCTGATGCTTACCACTAGCTGTTCGACACCTGTTTCGACACCTCGTGTGCAACACTGGCAGCTGCGGATGGAGTGCTTGTGCGACTGTGCTCTGTCGACGAGCTTTTGCTTCTGGAGGAGGAGGGTCGAACGCCTACAGCCAACTGTTGCCCTATACCGTGGGCTAGGCAGCACTGTCCCACTGCCGCTGTCCCCTGTGGACCCTGCATCCACCACATTAACCCAGTGCGCAGTTGTGAGGAAGGAACAGCCACCATCTTGGATAGGGCCGATACCAGCCTCCATTTTGTCTGTTCACAGAGCCACAGGCTGCTAACTGCACCTGGCCCCAGGGCCTGTGGGCATATTCAATACGACAGGGTTTTGTGTCTACTGTGAATAAAAAGGTCTTTTAGTATGCTAAGTAATTCAGGCCCAATGTTGAATAGCAAGGTCTGTTAGTATGATAATGAGATAAGGGCCCAAAACAAGACCTCAAAGCTTTAGCCTGAGCCATGGTAGCCTGGGGCCTGTGGGCTTCAATTAGATTATACCTGCCAGCTAGACACAGAAAACACATCTATTGTGTCTCCCAGCCATGACGGCTCCGTTCTAGGATTATGAATTATGAGCACATCTTTCTAGGTACAAACTCACAAAAAATATCTGCGTGATCCTGCGGACCTCGGGCATCTGATGGTGCAACTCCCGAGTCAGTGATGGCTCGGGGGTCTGAGATATAGAGATTAGCACTCCAAAGAGACCCAATCAGGCCAGGTTTGATCTCAATGTGACAGGCGAAACATACTGCATCCGCTGGTACCTCTCATGTGCTGATCCGATCGTCCTGGAGAAAGTTAACCCCTTTATTAGGTATTGGGAATAAATTCTGCAGGGGGCTAAGGGTGGAGATTATCATCCCACCCTCGGACACCGAGGGGAGGGACTTAGGAGGTTTAAGAACTGTGAGCTATGGGCAGACTGGATCCATTCTCACAGCAGCAAGACAATGAAAAACTAAGGACCAAAAGGGACAGATCTGCCAAGGGAGCAGCGGCACACATTTTGGGGGACTGTCCAGCAACTAAGACTTTCACCTGTGGATCGCAGAGCTCCCTGCCTCCACATGCCCCTACAATAATATTGACCTCTAGCTAATACCTCTAAGCCTTGTACCATTATTGTTGTATTTTACTCTGACTGCAAATCCATTGTAATTCCGTTGTATAGCTTACTGTATATTTCTATAATTATCTAGTGCGCCCTTAAGGCAATTAAACCATAAAATTAATCTTGGGCTGATGCTTTTACTCTGATCACGAATCTTAGAATACCCAGTGGGTAACAGGACACCCTCCCCGGCGGCCATTTGCTCTAGGTGCAGTTTCCTTACTGACCTGAGAGACAAAGGGGGCACCGGAGAGCTGTGCCTGTGGAGTTACGTCACATTGGTGACGTGGAAGGACGGGGGTTGTCCTTCACATTTGGTGGCAGCGGTGGGATCAGAGTAATAGTGTGCGTGGGACCCCTATTCCCAGACACTAAAGACTACCAGCGGTAACTTTCACTGCTGGGGTCTTAAGGTCAGCCCAGCACTAGACGGTCAGAGTGTAAATATAATAAGTTGTATGCAAGGTCAGGGTTGCAGCTGAGTCAGTAACCAAAGGTTCCCAAGATGGCGGAAGGCACCAGGAGTAAGGCAAAGGGGAGGCCACTGCTATGGTCTATGACGGATTCGATACCGATGAAGGCAGGGGGAGCTCAGCCAGGGCTCCCAAGGAGCCAGGCCCCCGTGCTCAGTCTCGCAGTGGACTGTCCACCCCCTGCCCTTCCCAGCCTGTCCAGATCGGAGGCCCTTTTCCAAGTGGCTATGGCACAGCTCGAGGCTGGTAATGACGCCACCTATGACAGACTCCTGGTGGCAGCAGAGAAAGCGGCCGAGCATGAGCAAACAGCGGCAGAGAAAGCGGCAGAGCGTGAGCAAGCGGCGGCAGAGAAAGCGGCAGAGGTTGAGCATGCAGAACGTGTGCTGCAGACTGCGGAGCGCCGGCACTGACTGGAGATGGCTCAGCACGGGCTCCCGCTGGACGCTCCAGCCCCACCAGAGACCAAGGCTTCCAAGGTCCGGGCGGAGGACTTTCCCTTGCTTGAAAAGGATGGAGACCTGGATTCCTTTCTGCTGGCCTTTGAGAGCACCTGCCTCCAACATCATCTGGCCTTGGATCAGTGGGCAAGGTACCGCCCCCCGTTTGAGGGGTAAGTGTTGTGAATAGGCTGGAAATGAGTTCTGAGCAGAAGCTCCCTCTGGTGGTTACAAACGGTACTGGACTGTCCAGTGAAGATTGTGAGGATTGGGAATCAGGTGTTACTGACTGGTCTTATATAAGGGAGTCACCTTCCCATCAGGGTTGCCGGTGATCAATTGTTCTGGTCTCAATCCTTGATTCCTGTTTCCTTGGTAGCCTGCTGTGTCGTGTCTGAATCTCCTGCTAACAGATAAGACATTTTCTTCTTTTTGTTTTTGTGCTTGATTTTTGCATTTTGTCCTGCACTTCTGTGGGGGCCTTCAGGGTCCCCTCTGGGGGCTTTTGCCTCTCAGTTCAGTTCAGCCTCTGATGTTTGTACATTTGCTTTTTCCAGTTTTTTCAGTGGCTGCTGTTTTGTTTTTGGTTACACCAGAGAACTAATTTAGGTGGTAGAGGTCGTGTGATCTCAGGTGTTTTTGAAATTAGTAGAGTTGGTGCTTTTCAGGGTTTTTTGGGATTGCAGTAAGTGCCCTTCCTATCCTTTTCTATTTAGTAAGTTTGGGCCCCAACGTTTGCTCATACTATTTTCTGTCTGTGTCAGTATTTCTCTTGTCTAACCGCCATTACATGTTTGGGGGCTTTCTATGTTCTTTGGGGATCTGCTCCGGGGCAGATAGCTTTCCTCTTTCTATCTTTAGGTGTAGTTAGTTTCTCAGGCTGTGACGAGGCGTCTAGGACCAACGTAGGAATGCTCCACGGCTGCCTCAGGTTGTGGTGGTTAGTCAGGGTACTGCAATCTCCCTGAGGCAGCCGTGGAGCGTTCCTACGTTGGTCCTAGACGCCTCGTCACAGCCTGAGAAACTAACTACACCAAGATAAAAAAGATGGACAGTCCAAGACTGAAAGCCCCAAACTGTTGGCGTACTGAAATAGACACAAAGAGTAGAGCAACTGGGCCAATCTAATAAATAGAAGGCATACTCAACCCAAAAAACCCTGAAAACACCAACTCTACTAATTTCAAAAACACCTGAGATCACACGACCTCTACCACCTAAATTAGTTCTCTGGTGTAACCAAAAACAAAACAGCAGCCACTGAAAAAACTGGAAAAAGCAAATGTACAAACATCAGAGGCTGAACTGAACTGAGAGGCAAAAGCCCCCAGAGGGGACCCTGAAGGCCCCCACAGAAGTGCAGGACAAAATGCAAAAATCAAGCACAAAAACAAAAAGAAGAAAATGTCTTATCTGTTAGCAGGAGATTCAGACACGACACAGCAGGCTACCAAGGAAACAGGAATCAAGGATTGAGACCAAACAATTGATCACCGGCAACCCTGATGGGAAGGTGACTCCCTTTATAAGACCAGTCAGTAACACCTGATTCCCAATCCTCACAATCTTCACTGGACAGTCCAGTACCATTTGTAACCACCAGAGGGAGCTTCTGCTCAGAACTCATTTCCAGCCTATTCACAACAGGTAAGTCACTGGAAGTTTTGGGGGACTTACCTGCCGGGGAGGAGCAGGACTACAACAGCATCAAACGGGCCCTGATCCAGCACTACAACCTCACCCCGGAGTCTTACCGCAGGAGGTTCAGGAGCCTGCAGCGGGGTTCAAAGGACACCTGGACCGACCACATGCGGGCCCTACTGAGAGCTGCGGAGCACTGGACCTCAGGGTCTAGAGCTCACCACCTGCCAGGAGGTCCAGGAACTGTTCGTCACGGAGCAGTTCTTGTGGAACTGCCCAGAGGACCTCCAGCAGTTCCTCCGTGACCGGAAACCAAAGGGGGCTTCTGCTACAGTCGCCCTGGCAGACGAGTATGCCAACAACAGGGCACCTGAGCCGAAGAAGCCTCAAGCAGCACCTGGAGATGGGGTAAGCCCAATCCTGCCCCGGCCACATATCCAGCCCCCAGAGTGCAAGGGGTGTACCCCCCTGCTGCCCTCTCCAGGCCAGGAACAGAACCCAGGCGTCATCATTGCAACCAGCCAGGACATTTTAAGGCTGCATGTCCCCAGAGCCATAAGGCCCCATCCCTGTCCCAGAAAAAGTCCACTGTTTTGTGTGTGGGAGGGAGTGGTGGGAGGTCCCTGGACAATTACCAACCCGTCACCATCGGCTGCTCAGCGGTCATGGGACTGCGGGACACAGGCGCTGGACGAACCCTGGTACGTCCTGAGGTCGTGACCCCTCAAGACTTGGTGCCTGGGATAACCCTTTTCGTCTACGGAATCGGAGGCGTTGAACCGGCGCTGCCCGTCGCCTAGGTGTATTTGGACTGGGGCGCCGGGAGGGGGATGCGGGAGGTGGGAGTAACGCCAAATATTCCTGCCAATGTGTTGCTTGGGACCGATTTGGGGCGGCTAGTGTCCCAGTATGTGGCACTGAACCCCCAAGTCCGGCTCCCCAAGAATGTCATGACTCTACTGTGAATGCTAATGTTAATGTATTGAATGTGTCTCCAACAGTGGAGGAGGGAGTGAAACCTGATGGTAAGACATGCACTGACACTACACACAGGGCTCACAGTGAGGACAGGTGAGGAGGCTGCAGGTGAGAGCTCAGAGGTGGAGGGAGGGGCTGCTATGGGCAGTATAGGGCCCCTAAGTGAATCCAGCCTGCTGAGTCTAGGGCCTCTGCAGAAAGAGGAACAAGCCATGTGGGGAGGGGACGTCCGGGAGAGGAGCCACCAGGTAAGACCCCAGGGCATGAGTTCCCCACATCCGGGATGTCAGGAGGCCAGGGAAGTCTGCCTGACCCGGCGACTTGGTCAGGGGCGAGGGGAATCAGGCACTACCCGTGGTCTCAGCGGTTGTGGCCGCTGTTACCAGGAGTGGGAGCGCCGAAGCCCAAGGAGCCTCGCGGAGGTCCGACGGTTTCCCCCTCTCCGACCAAGTGGCTGCCGAGTCAGACAGCGGCCAGGAGACAGATCCTGGGGAACTGACAGAGGATGTTGCAGTTTCATCAATTCTTGCCACATCAAGTCAGGGATTTCAGGCAGCGTTGGAAGCTGACGCTAGCCTGAAAACTCTCAAGGAGCAGGCGGCACAGCCTCCCCTGGAATCCAACCGCGAGCAAGTGGCCTGGGACCATGGACGGCTGTACCGGCTAAGGGTCCAGCAGGGTTCACCTGAGGCGTGGCCCAGGGACCGAGAGTTAGTGGTACCCTATCCGTTCAGGGTGGAATTGTTGCAGATCGCACACGAGATTCCCATGGCCGGACACCTAGGGATCACTAAAACCAGGGCCAGGCTAGCTCAGCATTTCTACTGGCCTAGAATGAGGACCGAGGTGATAGCCTACTGCCGTTCGCGTGACACCTGTCAGAGGGTGGGCAAGGCGGAGCGGCCCCCATAGCCCTACTGGTAACTCTGCCCATCATCGAAGAGCCTTTCTCGAGGGTGGCTGTGGATCTCATTGGACCTCTGTCCACTCCCAGCCGCTCCGGGAAATGCTTCATACTAATGGTAGTGGACTATGCCACCCGGTATCCGGAGGCGGTAGCTTTGTCGTCCATTCGGGCCGACAGTGCAGACAGCGCCAGAGGGGACAGAATCCTGGGGAACTGACAGAGATGTTTGCGTTAATCAATCATCTTTGCCACATCAAGTCAGGCTTTCGGCAGCGTTGGAAGCTGACCTAGCCTGAAAACCCCTCAAGGAGCATGGCGGCACAGCCCCCCTGGAATCCAACCGCGAGCGAGTGCCTGGGACCATGGACGGCTGTACCGGCTAATGGTCCAGCAGGGTTCACCTGAGGCGTGGCCCAGGGACCGAGAGTTAGTGGTACCCTATCCGTTCAGGGTGGAATTGTTGCAGATCGCACACGAGATTCCCATGGCCGGACACCTAGGGATCACTAAAACCAGGGCCAGGCTAGCTCAGCATTTCTACTGGCCTAGAATGAGGACCGAGGTGATAGCCTACTGCCGTTCGCGTGACACCTGTCAGAGGGTGGGCAAGGCGGAGCGGCGCCCCATAGCCCTACTGGTAACTCTGCCCATCATCGAAGAGCCTTTCTCGAGGGGGCTGTGGATCTCATTGGACCTCTGTCCACTCCCAGCCGCTCCGGGAAATGCTTCATACTAATGGTAGTGGACTATGCCACCCGGTATCCGGAGGCGGTAGCTTTGTCGTCCATTCGGGCCGACAAAGTGGCCACTGCCTTACTGGAGATTTTCTCCAGAGTGGGGTTTCCCCAGGAAATGCTCACCGACTGAGGGACCCAGTTCATGTCGCAGCTGATGGAGTCTCTCTGTAAGCAGATACAGGTGCAACATCTGGTAGCCAGCCCGTATCACCCACAGACCAATGGCCTGTGTGAGCAGTTCAATGGCACCTTAAAGCAGATGCTGAAGATGTTGGTTGACTCCCAAGGGAGAGACTGGGAGTGCTATCTCCCACACCTGCTGTTTGCCTACCGGAGGTCCCACAGGCCTCAATGGGGTTCTCCCCCTTTGAGCTCCTGTACGGGCGACGTGTACGGGGGCCCCTTGCTCTGGTGAAGGAAGCATGGGAAGGGAATTTAGCCACCCTTGGAGTGTCGATCATTGAGTATATCGTGCGCTTCCGGACCGAATGATGGCCTTGGCACGGCTGGTGCATGACAATATGACCCAAGCCCAGGCTCACCAGAAGCGGTGGTACAACCAGAATGCTTGTGAGCGGACCTACCAGGTGGGTCAAAAGGTGTGGGTACTGGTCCCCGTACCTCAAAACAAGCTTCAGGCGGCCTGGGAGGGTCCATACCTTGTGCATAAGCAGCTCAACGCTGTCACCTATCTGGTCACCCTGGACCACGCCCGTGGAAGGAGGAAGGCCTTCCACGTGAACATGATGAAGGCCCATCATGAGCGGGAGGCTTGTGCCCTGCCAGTGTGCAACCTTCCCGAGAAAAGAGAGGCAGAAACCCTCCCGGATCTGCTCACCAAGCCAAGGCGAGTGGATCCATAGAGGATGTGGGGGTTGGCCACCAGCTCTCGGAGGACCAACGTTCGCAGCTGGGGGTCACCCTACACCCCTTTCGGGAGCTGTTCAGCAGCCTGCCCGGAAGGACTGAGACAGCAGTCCATGATGTGGACACCGGCAATCACCCCCCGAGCCGGCATTCAGCATATCGGGTCTCTCTTGAGGTGCAGCAGCAAATGCATCAAGAGATAGACGAGATGCTGATGCTGGGGGTCATCCAAGCGTCCAACAGCGCATGGGCTTCGCCCGTAGTCCTCATCCCTAAAAAGGACTGAACTACGCGGTTCTGCATGGACTACCGGGGGCTTAACGCTGTGATGGTCACCGATGCTGCCCAACGCACCGCATCGATGACCTGCTCAACGAGCTGGCCGGGGCTAAGTACCTGACCATCATGGATTTGAGCAGGGGGTATTGGCAGATTCCCCTGACCCCTGGGGCACGGGAACGCTCTGCCTTTATCACCCCATTCGGACTGTACGAGTCCATGGTGATGCCCTTCAGCATGAAGAATGCCCCTGCCACTCTTCATCGGATGGTCAACACGCTGCTTGAGGTACTGGAAGGATATGCGACCGCGTACCTGGATGACATTGCCATCTTCAGTCCCACCTGGGAGGATCACCTAGAGCACCTGGCGCAGGTGCTCGGGCAGAATCAGCGACCAGGCTTAACCATTAAGCCGGAAAAATGCCAGCTGGGTATGAGTGAGGTCCACTACCTGGGACACCGGGTAGGTGGGGAGCTCTGAAGTCAGAGCCCGGGAAGGTGGATGCCATCGCATCCTGGCCCACCCCCAGGACCAAGAAGCAGGTGATGTCCTTCTTGGGGACTGCTGGGTACTATAGGAGGTTTGTTCCACACTATAGTGCCCTGGCCACGCCCCTGACGGACCTCACCAAGAAAAAGCTGCCCATCGCAGTCGACTAGACCGTCGCTGCGAGACAGCTTTCCAGGCGCTCAATACCACAATTTCTAGCTCTCCTGTACTATAGGCAACCGATTCACGCGGCCATTCTTAGTGCAGACCGACGCCAGCGACTTTGGCCTCGGTGCTGTGCTCAGCCAGGGTGACACTACGGGCCATGCCGAGGGAAGTGGCCTATTCCACAATGGAGAAGGAATGTCTGGTAATTGTGTGGGCCCTGCAGCGTCTGCAGCCATACTTGTACGGACGCCAATTCACCGTGGAAACAGACCACAACCCCCTCAGCTGGTTACACAGGTCTCTGGGACGAATGGGAGGTTGCTACGCTGGAGCCTCGCTCTCCAGCAGTACCACTTCACCATTCGCTACAAAAGAGGCAGTGACCATAGTAACGCTGATGGGTTGTCCCGGCAAGGAGAGGGTGCAGGTGGGCGCATGGGGAACACAGGAATGTGATATCCCCTAGCGCCCTCTAAAGCAGGGAGGTGTGAGGATGGAACAGCCACCATCTTGGATAGGGCCGATACCAGCCTCCATTTTGTCTGTTCACAAAGTCATAGGCTGCTAACTGCACCTGGCCCCAGGGCCTGTGGGCATATTCAATACGACAGGGTTTTGTGTCTACTGTGAATAAAAAGGTCTTTTAGTATGCTAAGTAATTCAGGCCCAATGTTGAATAGCAAGGTCTGTTAGTATGATGATGAGATAAGGCCAAAACAAGACCTCAAAGCTTTAGCCTGAGCCATGGTAGCCTGTGGCCTGTGGGCTTTAATTAGATTATACCTGCCAGCTAGACACAGAAAACACATCTATTGTGTCTCCCAGCCATGACGGCTCCATTCTAGGATTATGAATTATGAGCACATCTTTCTAGGTACAAACTCATAAAAAATATCTGCGTGATCCTACGGACCTCAGGCATCTGATGGTGCAAATCCCGAGTCGGTGATGGCTCGAGGGTCTGAGATATAGAGATTGGCACTCCAAAGAGACCCAATCGGGCCAGGTTTGATTTCCACGCAACAGGCGAAACATACTGCATCCGCTGGTACCTCTCATGTGCTGATCCGATCGTCCTGGAGAAAGTTAACCCCTTTATTAGGTATTGGGAATAAATTCTGCAGGGGGCTAAGAGTGGAGATTATCATCCCACTCTTGGACAATGAGGGGAGGGACCTAGCAGGATTAAGAACTATGAGCTATGGGCAGACTGGATCCATTCTCACAGCAGCAAGACAATGAAGAACTAAGGACCAAAAGGACAGATCTGCCAAGGGAGCAGCGGCACACGTTTTGGGAGACTGTCCAGCAACTAAGACTTTCACCTGTGGATCGCAGAGCTCCCTGCCTCTACATGCCCCTTCAACCTGGTAATATTGACCTCTAGCTAATACCTCTAAGCCTTGTACCATTATTGTTGTATTTTACTCTGACTGCAAATCCATTGCAATTCCGTTGTATAGCTTACTGTATATTTCTGTAATTATCTAGTGCGCCCTTAAGGCAATTAAACCATAAAATTAATCTTGGGCTGATGCTTTTACTCTGATCACAAAACTTAGAATACCCAGTGGGTAACAGGACACTCTCCCCGGCTGCCATTTGCTCTAGGTGCAGTTCCCTTACTGACCTGAGAGACAAAGGGGGCGCCGGAGAGCTGTGCATGTGGAGTTACGTCACATTGGTGACGTGGAAGGATGGGGGTTGTCCTTCACAGCAGTGATGGACACTTAACGGCCCTGGCCATGCCTTCTGGCCCATGCATCTGTTGTGAGGTGCACCTTTCCACTCACTGATCGTTTGAGTGCATGGACAATGCAATCTTTCACATGCAGGTGGAGGGCAAGGATGGATTTTCTAGAAAAGAAGTGCCGACTGGGTAGGTCATAGCGTGGGGCAGCGTAGGCCATGAGCTCTCGGAACGCTGCGCTTTCAACCAAGCGAAGAGCATCATCTCTAAGGAGATCAGTTTGGCAATGTAGGTGTTCAAAGCCAGAGTACGTGGATGAGAGGATGAGTACTTTCTTTTCCTATTCAGAGTGTCTTCTAGGGTGAGCTGGACTTGAGAGCTGCATATGGGGGAACTAGCGGTGGACATGGCGGACTGAGAGGGGGTTGGTGATGTGTGATGGTGGTGGTGATGGCCTAGATTCAGTCTTTTGTTGGAAAAACATTGTGATTCCCTGACAGCTTTGGCCTTGCTACGTCACCTCAACATTTTTCTGGTGGTGTGCTAACTGGTGGGCTTACAGTGTTGGAAGTGACGTAGCGTTGCTGGCTACCTTCAGTCGGAGCAGGTGCACATGTGCTACCTGAGGTTTTGTAGTCCGTCCACGCTTGCAAGTGCATGGTGTTTAAATGTCTAAGCATGCAATGGTATTCAAATTTCAGAGATTTTTCCCTTGGCTAAAGGTCCTTCCGCGCTTCTTACAGATAACATTTGCCTCATCAATAGGATTTTGGCAAAAAAAAGTGCCACACTGCACTCTTCCTACTATGGTATAAATTTTCAAGGCTTGCATGCTATGCTAATTTGACCATCTGGCCAAGCTGTGCTATAACTCTTTTTGTTTTTTAACACGTTGTTGGTCTACTACGGGCCTGCCAGATAACCGTAGCTGCGATGTCGATGCCTGCTACGGATCCTCCTCCTCTTCTGAGCCATTGCCAGAGGCACTCTTTTACCCCAGTGGATGCCAATACGGTCAACAACTGGGTCATCCATCACCTCCTCTACAATTTCATCTGCACATTCCTCTGTGTCACCGTGTAAGGTGGTATAGTATGCGGGAAGGGGCACCTGAGTTTCATCAGTGTCAGAATCTGGCTCAGTAGACTGCGAGGGCAATTCAGTGCTCTGGGTGAATGTACCAGCAGAATCATCTAGCAGTGGCTGTGCATCAGTACACTTCTTGTCATATTCATCATCGACTGGGGAATTCAGGATTTGACTTGATAACCCAGGCATGGTATGTGAAAAGAGCTCCATGGAGTAATCTGAAGTGTGGCCTGCCGCATCCTTCACTTTTGGTGGGGGTGAAGGACACAAGGAAAGGTGTTGTTTCTGACCAGGAGCCTGACGACTCAGTGCTTGCATTTTTTGAAACTTCAGAAGAGGAGGCGATAGAGCTGGAGGCTGTTTCGGCAATGTAAGCCAAAATCTGTCCTGATGCTCCGGCTTTAAAAGCGGTTTACCTACTCCCAGAAAAGGGAGCCTTCCAGGCCTTCTGGAGCCAGACAATAATGTAGGCTCAACACCTCCTGCCTTAGGTGCTATTGTGCTTTTGGCACTACCAGTAGATGCACCACCACCACCATCAGTACCAGCTGGTCCCCCCCGCCCACGTCCGTGGCGTCTTCCACCATACTTCCTCATGTTTGGGAAAATGTACCAAAAAGACCAGCAGACATAAGGTACTGTATCAGAAGCGTACAGGTGTTTACAGTGTAGGGGAAAATTTAAATCTCAGTATATATTTCCGGAGTCACACACAGACGCTCTCTCAGTATGGATTTGACCGTAATACAAAAGGCAGAAAAACATTAAAACGGTACAGTATCAGAAGCGTACAGCTGTATACAGTGTAGGGGAAAATTTAAATCTCCGTATATATTTCCGGAGTCACACACAGACGCTCACTCAGTATGGATTAGACCAGAATGCAAAAAGTAGAAAAACTGTACTGTTTCAGAAGCGTACAGCTGTATACAGTGTAGGGGAAAATTTAAATCTCCGTATGTATTTCCGGAGTCACACACAGACGCTCACTCAGTATGGATTTGACCGTAATACAAAAAGCAGAAAAACGGTATGTTTCAGAAGCATACAGCTGTATACAGTGTAGGGGAAAATTTTAATCTCTATATATATTTCCAGAGTCACACACAGACGCTCACTCAGTATGAATTAGACCAGAATACAAAAAGCAGAAAAACGGTAAAATGGTACTGTATCAGAAGTGTACAGCTGTATACAGTGTAGGGGAAAATTTAAATCTCCATATATATTTCCGGAGTCACACAAAGATAGTCAGCATGTATTTGTCCGTGATACCAGCCGGTACACGGTAGTGTGTGAGGAGCCGTACAGCTCTATACCGTGTGGGAAAAAATGAACGCTCGGTAACTGTACAAAAAAAAGAATAAAAGTATTAGTGCTGTGTAAAAAGCAGTCTGCACAGCAATGTACACACAGCAATACAGCTATCAGGCAGCCTAATAACCTTCACTGCTGCACACAAGAAAATCCTCCCCTGTCACTACACACTAACTGTACAGCACAATTGCTATCAGCACAAGCACATAAGAACTTCTCTTTCCAGGCCTATCTCTCTCCCTACTGATAAACAGCGTCAGCAAACTCTCCCTACTGTTACGATCGGCAGAAGTAAAATGGAGGTCGGCTGTCAGGGCTTTTATAGACACTATGATGCCCCCCAAAGCAAGCCAATCACTGCAATGCCCTTCTCTAAGATGATGGTGGACTCAGCCCATGTCATCTCGTTGCCCACAGTGTACGTCCTTGCTCATTGGCTGAAAAAAGGCGCCTGCAAGCATTCTGGGAAATCCGACTTTGGCACTCGTTTTGCCTACAGCATTGCCAACTTCATGCTATGAAACCCGACTTTGACTTATGAATCTGACCGACCTGTTTCGCTCAACTCTACCCATCACGTTTGGAACTCTCAGACATAACTCGAAAATCCAGTTCTTCAAGAAAGCTTACAGCCTGCAATGACTGCGCTATCACCTCACCACCACTGGAACTGCTATAAACCCCCAACCTACTGTCTCCTTCACCACTATCTTGTAGACTGTCAGCATGCAAGGGCAGGGCCAGTATCCTTCTCTACCAGTCTGTCATTGATAGTTTTTTGACTGCAATTTATATTTATACTAGATGGTGCCCGATTCTAAAGCATCGGGTATTCTAGAATATGTATGCAGTTTATTTTGCATGGCTCCCCCTCCCATCCTTGTTACATGTCTCCCTCTCCCATCCTGTATACATGACTCCACTCCCCCTCCCCTCCTTGTATGCATGGCTCCGCTCCACCCTCCCATCCTGTATACATGGCTCCCGTCCACCCTCCATCCTGCATACATGGCTTTGCTCCACCCTCCCCTCCTTGTATGCATGGCTCCCCTCTCCCATCCTTTGTATACATGGCTCCCCCTCCCATCCTTGTGTACATGGCTCCCCTGTCCCATCCTGTATACATGGCTCCGCTCCCCCCTCCCATCCTTGTATGCATGGCTCTGCTCCACCCTCCTATCCTGTATACATGGCTCCGCTCCACCGTCCCATCCTTGTATGCATGGTTCCGCTCCCACCCTCCCATCCTGCATGCATGGCTCCGCTCCATCCTCCCATCCTGTATAAATGGCTCGCTCCACCCTCCCATCCTGTATACATGGCTCCGCTCCCACCCTCCCATCCTGTATACATGGCTCCGCTCCACCCTCCCATCCTTGTATACATGGCTCCGCTCCACCCTCCCATCCTGTATACATGGCTCCGCTCCACCCTACCATCCTGTATACATGGCTTCGCTCCACCCTCCCATCCTTGTATACATGGCTCCACTCCCACCCTCCCATCCTGCATACATGATCCACTCCCACCCTCCCATCCTTGTATACATGGCTCCCACCCTCCCATCCTGTATACATGGCTCCACTCCCACCCTATCATCCTGTATACATGGCTCCACTCCACCCTCATATCCTTGGATACATGGCTCCCACCCTCCCATCCTGTATACATGGCTCCTCTGGGCTCCCCATCATACTCACCCTCACACCGTCGCTGTACATCCCTGCATCTCTATCCCGGGGCATCATCTTCTTCCAGTGTGGTGAGGTCACGTGGTACCGCTCATTAAGGTCATGAATATGGAAGCCATGCTACCCATCCTTGTTGTGAATGTTTTAGAAATGAATTCTGAGCAGATGCTCCCTCTGGTGGTTACAAACAGTACTGAACCATTCAATGAGGATTGGCAATCAGGATTCACAGACTGGCTTGATATAAGGGAGGTTTCCTCCCATCATGGTTGCCGGTGATCAATTGTTCTTGTCTCAACTGTGGTTCTTGGTTCACTTGGAAGCTTGCTGAGTCTTGCCTCTTCTTCTGATTTCAGATAAGATATTTTCTGTTTTTTTGTTTTTGTGCTTACCATTTGCATATTTCTCTGCATTTCTGTGAGGTTAGCCAGGTTCCCCTCCCCCGGGGGACTTGGGCTCCTCTCAGTTCCTCTGGAGCCATTGTTATTTGTTCATTTGCCTTTTTCAGTTTTTTAGTGGCTGCGGCTTAGTTTTGTTACACCAGAGAACTGATTTAGGTGGTAGAGGTCGTGTGATCTCAGGTGTGTTTGCCATCAGTAGCGTTGGCATTTTTTAGGTTTTTTTTGGATTGCAGTGAGTATCCTTTCTATCCTTTTCTGTCTAGGCAGATTGGGCCCCAGCGTTTGCTCATACTATTTTCTGTCTGTGTCTGTATTTCCTCTTGTCTACCCGCCATTACAAGTTTGGGGGCTTCCTATGTTCTTTGGGGATCTGCTCCGGGGCAGATAGCTTTCCTCTTTCTATCTTTAGGTGTAGTTAATCTCTCAGGCTGTGACGAGGCGTCTAGGACCAACGTAGGAACGCTCCACGGCTGCCTTTAGTTGTGGTGGTTAGTCAGGGTACTGCAATCCAATAGATTCCAACCTCTCTGGTGTATTGCCGTTTTTGATTGCTCTCCTCAGCTACCGAAACATAACAGTATCAAAGGCCTAACTGAAAATTTATGGTACTGACAGAAGGGAAAAATAGTGTGGAAAGAAAAAAAAAATGTTTCAGATTTTTTTCTCTGGGTGCTGAGGAGGATTTTTTTTTTCTCTCAATGGAGCTTGCACAGCTGTCTGGCCGTGTGGATCAGCTTGCCACTGAGGTTCGGAGTATTGCTGTCTATCTTGCTGGGTGTGCGGTTGTGGAACCTAGGATTCCCATGCCAGATTTGTTTTTGGGAGATCGGGCCAAATTTCTGAATTTCAAAAATAACTGTAAGTTGTTTTTTGCCTTAAAACCTAAGTCCTCAGGGAACGCAGCACAGCAGTTTTCAAATTGTCATCTCTCTCCTGTGTGGCGATCCTCAGGATTGGACTTTTTCCCTGACACCTAGGGACCCTGTTTTGAGTGATGTTGATGCATTTTTTCTGGCTCTGGGGTTATTGTACGATGAGCCTAATGTCACTGATCAAGCTGAAAGAACCTTGTTGGCATTAAATCAGGGGCTTGAGGACGCTGAGTTGTACTGTCAGAAATTCCGAAAATGGGCAGTCCTAACGAAATGGAATGATGATGCTTTGGCAGCCCTTTTTCGGAAGGGGCTGTCAGAGAATGCAAAGGATGTTATGTTGGGTTTCCCTGCTCCCTCTGGTCTCAATGATTCTATGTCATTAGCGATTCAAATTGACAGACGTTTGTGTGAGCGTAGAGGTATGCGTGGAATAGTGTTGCCTTGTGAGCCAGCTTCTGAACCCATGCAGTGTGATAGAGTGGCTTCTGGGGCACAGCGTCATGACTTTCGAAAACGCAATGGGTTATGTTTTTATTGTGGTGACGCCTCTCATGCTATTTCTGTCTGCCCTAAGCGGGGAAGACGTTTTGCATGCTCAGTTGCCTTGGGTAGTGTTCAGACTGAATTTCTGTTGACTGTTACCCTGATTTGCTCCCTGTTCACATTTTCTGCTCAGGCTTTTGTTGATTCGGGAGCAGCTATTAACCTGATGGATTTTGATTTTGCCAAACGTTGTGGGTTTCCCTTGATACCCTACGGAAGTCTATTCCCCTACTGGGGATTGATTCTACTCCTTTGGCTGAGAATAAACCCCAGTTTTCTACTCAGGTGATAATGAGGGTTGAACCTGATCATCAGGAGAGTTGCAAATTTTTGGTACTGTATAATCTGCATGACATTATTGTACTAGGTTTCCTTTGGTTGCAGTCTCATAATCCTGTTTTGGATTGGAAATCTGTGTCTGTAACCAGTTGGGGCTGCCAATGTGTTAATGCCAACACTCCTGTCTTTTCTGCCTCTCCCCAGTTTCAGGATGTTCCTGACTTTTTGACTGATTTTTCTGATGTATGTAGCGAAAGTAAATCTGCATCCTTGCCCCCCCATAGGAGCTATGACTGCGCTGTTGAATTGGTCCTGGTAGTAAATTCCCTAAAGGTCGCCTTTTTAACTTGTCTGTACCTGAACATGATGCTATGCGGTCTTATATCAAGGAGTCATTGGAGAAGGGTCATATCAGACCATCCTCTTCACCCTTGGGTGCCGGTTTTTTCTTTGTGGCCAAAAAGGATGGTTCATTAAGGCCGTGTATTGATCGTCTCTTGAACAAGATCACTGTGAAATATCAATATCCGTTACCCTTGATTTCTGACCTGTTTTCCAGGGTGAAAAGTGCTACTTGGTTTACCAAACTTGACCTCAGGGGGGCGTATAACCTTATTCGCATTAAGCACGGGGATGAATGGAAGACGGCGTTTAATACCCCAGAGGGGCATTTTGAGTACCTAATGATGCTCTTTGGGCTCACTAATGCTCCTTCCGTCTTCCAGTCCTTCATGAATGACATTTTCAGGGATTTTGTGGATAAATTTCTGAATGTTTATTTGGATGATATCTTGATTTTTTCCAATGACTGAGACTCTCATGCGAAACATGTTCGGACTGTGTTCCAGATTTTGAGAGAGAATGCTCTGTATGTGAAGGGATCAAAGTGTCTTTTTGGCGTACAGAGGATCTCATTTCTGGGATTCATTTTGTCTCCATCTGTTATTGAAATGGACCCGGTCAAGGTTCAGGCCATCTGTGATTGGGTTCAACCTACTTCATTAAAGGCTCTTCAGAGATTCTTGGGTTTTGCCAATTTTTATCGTAAATTTATTGGTAATTTCTCTGTTATTGTTAAACCATTGACTGATTTGACCAAAAAGGGTTCTGATGTGTGAATTGGCCTCCTGAGGCAGTCTCTGCGTTTCAGGAACTTAAGCAGAGATTCACTTCTGCTCCTGTTCTACGGCAGCCTGATGTTTCTCTGCCATTTCAGGTGGAGGTTGATGCCTCTGAAATTGGGGCAGGTGCCGTTTTGTCCCAAAGAGATCCTGAGACCTCTAAAAGTAACCCTTGTGCCTTTTTCTCTCAAAAATTTATAGTTATGAGTTATTGGCATGAAGTGGGCTTTTGAAGAGTGGAGACATTGGCTGGAGGGAGCCAAACATCAGGTGGTGGTTCTCACGGACCATAAGAATCTGGTTTATCTGGAATCAGCCAAGCGACTTAATCCTAGACAGGCCAGGTGGGCCTTGTTTTTCACACGTTTTAATTTTGTGGTTTCCTTTCTTCCTGGCACTAAGAATGTTAAGGCGGATGCCCTCTCGAGGAGTTTCCTTGCGGACTCTCCTGAGTTATCTGATCCTCCTGTTATTTTGAAAGAGGGTGTAGTTCTTTCCGCCATCTCGTCCAATTTGAGACTGGCTCTGGAAGGGTGTCAGGAGGATAAACCCGAGTGCTGCCCTATTGGGAAATTGTTTGTCCCAGACCGGTGGAAAAAGAGTGTGATGTCTGAGATTCATTGTTCCGCGTTGGCCGGTCATCCCGGAATTTTTGGTACCAGAGATTTGGTGAGTCGGTCCTTTTGGTGGCCTACTTTATCTCATGACGTCAGGGAGTTTGTGCAGTCCTGTGGGACTTGCTCTAGCTCCAAGCCTTGCTCTCGCTCTAGTGGTTTGTTGATGCCATTGCCTGTGCCCAAGAGACCATGGACCCATATCTCTATGGATTTTATTTCCGACCTCCCTGTTTCTCAGAGAATGACCATTATCTGGGTGATTTGTGATAGGTTTTCCAAGATGATACATCTTGTGCCATTACCTAAGTTGCCTTCCTCCTCCGAATTGGTGCCTTTGTTCCTTCAGCACATGGTTCGGTTACACGGCATTCCTGAGAACATTGTGTCTGACAGAGGAGTCCAGTTTGTTTCCAGATTTTGGAGGACTTTTTGTTCTAAACTTGGTGTTCAATTGTCTTTCTCCTCTGCTTTTCATCCTCAGACCAATGGACAAACTGAGAGAACAAACCAGACATTGGAGACTTATCTGAGATGCTTTGTGTCTGCTGATCAAGATGACTGGGTCTCTTTTTTGCCTTTGGCTGAGTTTGCTCTTAATAATAGGGCTAGCTCTGCCACTTTGATGTCTCCATTTTTCTGCAATTTTGGGTTTCACCCTCGATTTTCTTCGGGACAGACGGAGGCTTCTGTCTGTCCGGGTGTTGACTCTGTTGTGGAGCGTATGCAGCAGATTTGGGACCAGGTAGTGGAGAGGTTGTCCCTCTCTCAGGAGAAGGCCCAGCGGTCTGCCAACCGGCATAGGACTGATGGACCTTGGTTTAAAGTAGGGGACTTGGTCTGGTTGTCCTCAAGAAATATCCCTATAAGAGTTGCATCTCCTAAGTTTAAGCCTAGGTTCATTGGACCTTATAAGATCATGGAGATTCTTAATCCTGTTTCCTTTCGTTTACTTCTTCCAGGGACATTTAAGATCCATAACGTGTTCCACAAGTCCTTATTGAAAAGGTTTGTTGAGCCAGTGGTTCCTATGGCTGTGCCTCCTGACCCTGTTTTGGTTGAGGGCAATCTGGAGTATGTGGTTGAGAAAATATTGGATTCTCGTTTTTCTAGACGGAAACTCCAGTATTTGGTTAAGTGGAGAGGTTATGGTCAGGAGGACAATTCTTGGGTGTTTGCTTCGGACATCCATGCTAGGAGACTGATCCGTGCGTATCACCGAGCTCATCCTGACCGACCTGATTGCACAAATGAGGGTTTGGTGACCCCTCCTCAAGGGGGGTACTGTTGTGAATGTTTTAGAAATGAATTCTGAGCAGAAGCTCCCTCTGGTGGTTACAAACAGTACTGAACCATTCAATGAGGATTGGCAATCAGGATTCACAGACTGGCTTGATATAAGGGAGGTCCCCTCCAATCATGGTTGCCGGTGATCAATTGTTCTTGTCTCAACTGTGGTTCCTGGTTCACTTGGAAGCTTGCT
>JARQOD010000002.1:346277422-346351346 GCA_033576555.1 Oophaga sylvatica
GAGACTTGCCTCCCTCTTCTTCTGATTTCAGATAAGATATTTTCTGTTTTTTGTTTTTTTGCTTACCATTTGCATATTTCTCTGCATTTCTGTGAGGTTAGTCAGGTTCCCCCCCCCCCTCGGGGGGCTTGAGCTCCTCTCAGTTCCTCTGGAGCCATTGTTATTTGCTCATTTGCCTTTTTCAGTTTTTTCAGTGGCTGCGGCTTAGTTTTGTTACACCAGAGAACTGATTTAGGTGGTGGAGGTCGTGTGATCTCAGGTGTGTTTGCAATCAGTAGCGTTGGCATTTTTTAGGGTTTTTTTGGATTGCAGTGAGTATCCTTTCTATCCTTTTCTGTCTAGGCAGATTGGGCCAAAGCGTTTGCTCATAATATTTTCTGTCTGTGTCTGTACTTCCTCTTGTCTAACCGCCATTACATGTTTGGGGGCTTCCTATGTTCTTTGGGGATCTGCTCCGGGGCAGATAGCTTTCCTCTTTCTATCTTTAGGTGTAGTTAATCTCTCAGGCTGTGACGAGGCGTCTAGGACCAACGTAGGAACGCTCCACGGCTGCCTTTAGTTGTGGTGGTTAGTCAGGGTACTGCAATCCAATAGATTCCAACCTCTCTGATGTATTGCCGTTTTTGCCTGCTCTCCTCAGCTACCGAAACATAACACATCCTGTATACATGGCTCCGCTCCCATCCTCCCATCTTGTATACATGGCTCCACTCCCACGCTCCCATCCTTGCATACATGGCTCCCACCCTCCCATCCTGTATACATGGCTCCGCTCCCACCCTCCCATCCTGTATACATGGCTCCACTCCCACACTCCCATCCTTGTATACATGGCTCCCACCCTCCCATCCTTGTATACATGGCTCCCACCCTCCCATCCTGTATACATGGCTCCCACCCTCCCATCCTGTATACATGGCTCCACTCCCACCCTCTCATCCTTGTATACATGGCTCCCACCCTCCCATCCTGTATACATGGCTCCACTCCCACCCTCCCATCCTTGTATACATGGCTACCACCCTCTCATCCTGTATACATGGCTCCGCTCCCACCCTCCCATCCTGTATACAAGGCTCCACTCCCACCCTCCCATCCTTGTATACATGGCTCCCACCCTCCCATCCTGTATACATGGCTCCTCTGGGCTCCCCCATCATACTCACCCTCACACCGTCGCTGCACATCCCTGCATCTCTATCCCGGCGCGTCAGATTCTTCTGGTGTGGTGCGGTTACTTGGTACCACTCATTAAGGTCATGAACATGGAAGCCACGCCTATGAGAGTGGAGTCGCGTCCATATTCATGACTTTAATGAGCGATACTACGTGACCGCACAATACAGGATAGAAGCAGACGCGCTGGGACAGGGATGCAGGGACGGAAGGTGAGTATGAATGTGGAGATGACCCGCGGCTACTGTCGACGATAGCGGTGGCGTGCCTGGTTGAAATCCTGCGCCAATTCGTGGCCGGACTGTGCCTGTCGCTGATTGGTCGCGTCCGGCCGGGCGCGACCAATCAGCGACGCAGGATTTCCGTTACAGATGGAAGTTATAAGTTAGACAATTATATAGTAGATAGAGTATTGTATGTAACCCCTTCTCATATACAGTACCATTGAATCAATGGTGCGCTACAAATAAATAATAATAGTAGTATACAAAAATGACAAGCTGAAAAAAAATTGAGAAATTTTAAAATATAATTTATTGAAAATTCACAAGATTAAAATAAGAGTTACACAAAAAGGTAATGCTAACAGAAGAGTAAAATGTATAGTTTTCGAACATACATGGAAGGGTAAGTAAAAAAATATGATTGAACCAGCACAGTCAGGCCCACAAGGTACATTCCAAATATCAAAATAACATCAATATGTCAAATTTCACTGTATAGTGTTAGATATTTGATATATGCATGACGTACAAAACATAAAGTTGGAGTGTAAAACATAAGGAGTGTAAAACGTAAGTTTTGTTCCTGCTGAGGTGTCACCCCTTCTGAGGTGGTGCCTGTTGTGAATGGACTTGAAATGAGTTCTGAGCAGAGGCTCCCTCTGGTGGTTACAAGCGGTACTGGACTGTCCAGTGAAGATTGTGAGGAGTGGGAATCAGGTGTTACTGACTGGTCTTATATAAGGGAGTCGCCTTCCCATCAGGGTTGCCGGTGATCAATTGTTCTGGTCTCAATCCTTGAGTCCTGTTTCCTTTGTAGCCTGCTGTGTCGTGTCTGCATCTCCTGCTAACAGATAAGACATTTTCTTCTTTTTGTTTTTGTGCTTGATTTTTGCATTTTGTCCTGCACTTCTGTGGGGGAATTAAGGGTCCCTCCGGGGGCTTTTGCCCTCTCAGTTTAGTTCAGCCACTGATGTTTGTACTTTTGCTTTTTCCAGTTTTTTCAGTGGCTGCTGTTTTGATTTTGTTACACCAGAGAACTAATTTAGGTGGTAGAGGTCGTGTGATCTCAGGTGATTTTGAAATTAGTAGAGTTGGTGCTTTTCAGGGTTTTTTGGGATTGCAGTAAGTGCCCTTCCTATCCTTTTCTATTTAGGTAGTTTGGGCCCCAACGTTTGCTCATACTATTTTCTGTCTGTGTCAGTATTTCATCTTGTCTAACCGCCATTACATGTTTGGGGGCTTTCTATGTTCTTTGGGAATCTGCTCCGGGGCAGATAGCTTTCCTCTTTCTATCTTTAGGTGTAGTTAGTTTCTCAGGCTGTGACGAGGCGTCTAGGACCAACGTAGGAACGCTCCACGGCTGCCTCTAGTTGTGGTGGTTAGTCAGGGTACTGCAATCTCATAGATTCCAACTTCTCTGGTGTATTGCCATTTTTACCTGCACTCCTCAGCTACCGAAACATAACAGTATCACCGGCCAAAAAATTGAAAATTGTATGGTACTCACAGAAGGGAAAAAATATTGTGAAAGAAGAAAGGTTGTCAGAGTTGTCAGAGATATTTTTCTGTTTGTTGCATTTTTTTTCCCTCTGTATCTCTGGGTGCTGGGGAGGATTTTTTTTTTTTTCTCTCAATGGAGTTTGCACAGTTGTCTGGCCGTGTGGATCAGCTTGCCACTGAGGTTCGGAGTATTGCTGCCTATCTTGCTAGGTTGCCTGTTGTGGAACCTAGGATTCCCATGCCAGATTTGTTTTTAGGGGATCGAGCTAAGTTTCAGAATTTCAAAAATAATTGTAAATTGTTTTTTGCCTTAAAATCTAAGTCCTCAGGGAACGCAGCGCAGCAGGTTCAAATTGTCATCTCTCTCCTGCGCGGCGACCCTCAGGATTGGGCTTTTTCCCTGACACCTGGGGATCCTGTTTTGAGTGATGTTGATGCATTTTTTCAGGCTTTGGGGTTATTGTACGATGAGCCTAATGTCACTGATCAAGCTGAAAAAGCCTTGTTAGCATTAAATCAGGGTCTTGATGACGCTGAGTTATACTGTCAGAGATTTCGTAGGTGGGCAGTCCTGACCAAGTGGAATGACGACGCTTTGGCGGCCCTTTTTCAGAAGGGTCTGTCAGATAATGTAAAGGATGTTATGGTGGGATTCTCTGTCCCCTCTGGTCTCAATGATTCTATGTCATTAGCGATTCAAATTGACAGACGTTTGCGTGAGCGGAGAAGTATGTGTGGAATGGTGTTGCCTTGTGAACCTGCTTCTGAACCCATGCAGTGTGATAGAGTGGTGTCTGGGGCACAGCGTCATGAGTTTCGAAAGCGCAATGGGTTATGTTTCTACTGTGGTGATGCCTCTCATGCTATTTCAGTCTGCCCTAAGCAGGGAAGACGTTTTGCACGCTCAGTTGTCTTGGGTAGTGTTCAGACTAAGTTTTTATTAACTGTCACTCTGATATGCTCTCTGTCCTCATTAACTGCTCAGGCTTTCGTTGATTCTGGAGCAGCTATTAACCTGATGGATTATGTATGATTTTGCTAAACGTTGTGGGTTTCCCTTGATACCCCTACAGAAGTCTATTCCCCTACTGGGGATCGATTCTACCCCTTTGGCTGAGAATAAACCTCAGTTCTCTACTCAGGTGATAATGAGGGTTGAACCTGATCATCAGGAGTGCTGTAAATTTTTGGTTCTGTATAATCTGCATGATATTAACGTACTGGGCTTCCCTTGGTTGCAGTCTCATAATCCTGTTTTGGATTGGAAATCTGTGTCTGTAACCAGTTGGGGCTGCCAATGTGTTAATACCAACACTCCTGTTTTTTCTGCCTCCCCCCAGGCTCAGGATGTTCCTGACTTTTTGATTGATTTTTCTGATGTGATTAGCGAAAGTAAATCTGCATCCTTGCCTGCCCATAGGAGCTATGACTGCGCTATTGAATTAGTGCCTGGTAGTAAATTCCCTAAAGGTCGCCTTTTTAACTTGTCTGTACCTGAACATGACGCTATGCGGTCTTATATCAAGGAATCATTGGAGAAGGGTCATATCAGACCATCCTCTTCACCCTTAGGTGCCGGTTTTTTCTTTGTGGCCAAAAAGGATGGTTCATTAAGGCCGTGTATTGATTATCGTCTTTTTAACAATATTACTGTAAAATATCAATATCCGTTACCTTTGATTTCTGACCTGTTTTCCAGGGTGAAAAACGCTACTTGGTTTACCAAGCTTGACCTCAGGGGGGCATATAACCTTATTCGCATTAAGCACGGTGATGAATGGAAGACGGCATTCAATACCCCTGAGGGGCATTTTGAGTACCTTGTGATGCCCTTTGGGCTCACTAATGCTCCTTCTGTCTTCCAGTCCTTCATGAATGACATTTTCAGGGATTTTGTGGATAAATTTCTGATTGTTTATTTGGATGATATCTTGATTTTTTCTAATGACTGGGACTCTCATGTGAAACATGTTCGAACTGTATTCCAGATTTTGAGAGAGAATGCTCTGTATGTGAAGGGATCAAAGTGTCTTTTTGGCGTACAGAGGATCTCATTTCTGGGATTCATTTTGTCCCCATCTGTTATTGAAATGGACCCGGTCAAGGTTCAGGCCATCTGTGATTGGGTCCAACCTACTTCATTAAAGGCTCTTCAAAGATTTTTGGGTTTTGCCAATTTTTATCGTAAATTTATTGGTAATTTCTCGGTTATTGTTAAACCATTGACTGATTTGACCAGAAAGGGTTCTGATGTGGTGAATTGGCCTCCTGAGGCAGTCTCTGCATTTCAGGAACTTAAGCAGAGATTCACTTCTGCTCCTGTTCTACGGCAGCCTGATGTTTCTCTGCCATTTCAGGTGGAGGTTGATGCCTCTGAAATTGGGGTAGGTGCCGTTTTGTCCCAAAAAGATCCAGAGACCTCTAAAAGTAACCATTGTGCCTTTTTCTCTCGAAAATTTTCTCCTACTGAACGTAATTATGACGTGGGTAATCGGGAGTTACTGGCCATGAAGTGGGCTTTTGAAGAGTGGAGACATTGGCTGGAGGGAGCCAAACATCAGGTGGTGGTTCTCACGGACCATAAGAATCTGGTTTATCTGGAATCTGCAAAGCGACTCAATCCTAGACAGGCCAGGTGGGCCTTGTTTTTCACACGTTTTAATTTTGTGGTTTCCTTTCTTCCTGGCACTAAGAATGTTAAGGCGGATGCCCTCTCGAGGAGTTTCCTTGCGGACTCTCCTGAGTTATCTGATCCTTCTGTTATTTTGAAAGAGGGTGTGGTTCTTTCCGCCATCTCACCCAATTTGAGACTTGCTCTGGAGGGGTGTCAGGAGGATAGGCCCGAGCGCTGCCCTGTTGGAAAATTGTTTGTCCCGGACCAGTGGAAAAAGAGTGTGATGTCTGAGATTCATTGCTCCGCGTTGGCTGGGCATCCCGGAATTTTTGGTACCAGAGACTTGGTTAGTCGGTCCTTTTGGTGGCCTACCTTGTCTCGTGATGTCAGGGAATTTGTGCAGTCCTGCGGGACTTGCTCTCGCTCCAAGCCTTGCTCTCGCTCTAGTGGTTTGTTGATGCCATTGCCTGTGCCCAAGAGACCATTGACCCATATCTCTATGGATTTCATTTCCGACCTCCCTGTTTCTCAGAGAATGACCGTCATCTGGGTGATTTGTGATAGGTTTTCCAAGATGATACATCTTGTGCCATTACCTAAGTTGCCTTCCTCCTCTGAATTGGTGCCTTTGTTCCTTCAGCACGTGGTTCGTTTACACGGCATTCCTGAGAACATTGTGTCTGACAGAGGAGTCCAGTTTGTTTCCAGATTTTGGAGGACCTTTTGTTCTAAACTTGGTGTTCAATTGTCTTTCTCCTCGGCGTTTCATCCTCAGACCAATGGTCAAACTGAGAGAACAAACCAGACATTGGAGACTTATCTAAGATGCTTTGTGTCTGCTGATCAGGATGACTGGGTCTCTTTTTTGCCTTTGGCTGAGTTTGCTCTTAATAATAGGGCTAGCTCTGCCACTTTGATGTCTCCATTTTTCTGTAATTCTGGGTTTCACCCTCGATTTTCTTCAGGACAGACGGAGGCTTCTGTCTGTCCAGGTGTTGACTCTGTTGTGGAGCGTATGCAACAGATTTGGGACCAGGTAGTGGAGAGGTTGTCCCTCTCTCAGGAGAGGGCCCAGCGGTTTGCTAACCGGCATAGGACTGATGGTCCTCGGTTTAAAGTAGGGGACTTGGTCTGGTTGTCCTCAAGAAATATTCCTATGAGAGTGGCATCTCCTAAATTTAAGCCTAGGTTCATTGGACCTTATAAGATCATGGAGATTCTTAATCCTGTTTCTTTTCGTTTGCTTCTTCCAGGGACATTTAAGATCCATAACGTGTTCCACAAGTCCTTGTTGAAGAGGTTTGTTGAGCCAGTGGTTCCTACTGCTTTGCTCCTGACCCTGTTCTGGTTGAGGGCAATATGGAGTTTGTGGTTGAGAAAATATTGAATTCTCGTTTTTCTAGACGGAAACTCCAGTATTTGGTTAAGTGGAGAGGTTATGGTCAGGAAGACAATTCTTGGGTGTTTGCTTCGGACATCCATGCTAGGAGACTCATCCGTGCGTATCATAGAACTCATCCTGACCGACCTGGTTGCTCAAGTGAGGCTTCGGTGACCCCTCCTCAAGGGGGGGGTACTGTTGTGAATGGACTTGAAATGAGTTCTGAGCAGAGGCTCCCTCTGGTGGTTACAAGCGGTACTGGACTGTCCATTGAAGATTGTGAGGAGTGGGAATCAGGTGTTACTGACTGGTCTTATATAAGGGAGTCGCCTTCCCATCAGGGTTGCCGGTGATCAATTGTTCTGGTCTCAATCCTTGAGTCCTGTTTCCTTTGTAGCCTGCTGTGTCGTGTCTGCATCTCCTGCTAACAGATAAGACATTTTCTTCTTTTTGTTTTTGTGCTTGATTTTTGCATTTTGTCCTGCACTTCTGTGGGGGCCTTCAGGGACCCCTCCGGGGGCTTTTGCCCTCTCAGTTTAGTTCAGCCACTGATGTTTGTACTTTTGCTTTTTCCAGTTTTTTCAGTGGCTGCTGTTTTGATTCTGTTACACCAGAGAACTAATTTAGGTGGTAGAGGTCGTGTGATCTCAGGTGATTTTGAAATTAGTAGAGTTGGTGCTTTTCAGGGTTTTTTGGGATTGCAGTAAGTGCCCTTCCTATCCTTTTCTATTTAGGTAGTTTGGGCCCCAACGTTTGCTCATACTATTTTCTGTCTGTGTCAGTATTTCATCTTGTCTAACCGCCATTACATGTTTGGGGGCTTTCTATGTTCTTTGGGAATCTGCTCCGGGGCAGATAGCTTTCCTCTTTCTATCTTTAGGTGTAGTTAGTTTCTCAGGCTGTGACGAGGCGTCTAGGACCAACGTAGGAACGCTCCACGGCTGCCTCTAGTTGTGGTGGTTAGTCAGGGTACTGCAATCTCATAGATTCCAACTTCTCTGGTGTATTGCCTTTTTTACCTGCACTCCTCAGCTACCGAAACATAACAGGTGCCCATAAGCAAAAGCATTGTGGCGAAACGTGGTTTCTCTATGATGTGCACAAGACCAGGCAGAAATCCAATGTATTTGTGACCTGCTGACTAACCCCACCCTCAAGCCACTGATTGACAGTTCAAAAGCAGGAAGCTTGCAGCTCATGAATATTAGAACTTGAGACTCAAAGCCCTCAGCGCACACTACATTTGATAACCTTTGACTTTATGAAAACTGTATCATATTGACAGTTAAGTGACGCACAGCTCATATCAGGATCTGCAACTACTTTACACTTCAGATAACTCAGCATAAACCTGGTGACAGGTTCCCTTTAAGGAGTATATTTATACTCCATAACTGATAATTTGTTGATGTGAATCAATATAGCAATGAATAATTGTTATTCATTCGACTGAGACATGAAGCATGGAAATGAGTTGTTGAAACGCCAAAATTAATTTGCCAAAAAATCAGATAATAAGTGTCTTTAGTTTTTTTAAAAAATAGAATGGAATTCAAGTTAAGCAGAAAAGATAATACAGATTTGTCTGTCTGTGCTGAGGTCTAAGGGGTAAGGTTTCTCCTTGTCGTGTAAGGAGGCTTATTCGCCGTGCAATGCTCCTCTGGGAAATTTAATATGCAAATTGCCTCTTAAGAGAAAAAGAGGACTTGAACTCTATAGCGCCACCTATTGGAAGTAGTGATCCTTCAAGTCACAATTAACCCTTTAACAAGTCTTGTAATGTGACTTAGGATAAATGTGTATGTCTGTGCTGATATTCTTGTGCTTTGTGCTGTTCACTTCTCTTTTTTATTGTGTTTCACTTAACCTCAGCATGTCCAGAGAATATAATTTATTTTGCATCTGTCACTCAGGTTTACTTTGGTTTAACCTCTTAATCCTATTGATTCCTCCATTATAGTATTGCACTGAGATTTATTCCACATTATTGAGAGGACTTTGCACATTAATCTTCCACTCCTTAGGATATGGTCAGTCCAAGCTATTCATTATTCTGGATATTTTTTTCTATTCTGCCGGAATTTCCTTCCTCCTGTAAGGGCTGGATTTATTTCCAACAACTAATTTGTATTTGTACTTTTTTTTTCCCTTTAATTTCAGGAAGCAAAAAAGAAACAGAATCTAGTGGGTGAACAAAAAACTTTTATTACCAGTAATAGAAACATCACTTAGTTGCATTGTGTCATTGTCTTTTCCTGCACTCTTGTACTATCACTGCAACAAAATTTCATTAGAATTTAATTATGGAACTTGATACTGCCACAGATTACCAAGTATGGCTTGACAGGTAGTATATCTATACATTCAGAGAATGAGATTTATAGACAGTAATAGGTAAACTTGCAAAGATGTACATTAAACATTTACAATTCTATATTGTTTAGAATTAAAAATTAACTTAAAATAGTTTATATATTAAAAGGAATCTGTCACTAGGTTTTTACCACCTAAACTGCAAATTGCCTCTTAAGAGAAAAAGAGGACTTGAACTCTAAGCCGGAGCTGGTGTGTCGCTCTCCACAAGGAGAAACCTTGCCCCTACCACCTAAACTGACAGCAGTATAATGAAGAAACAGAGACCCTGATTCCCATTTACTAGAGGACTAGTAAACCTGGTGCCATGTAGTCCTCCATATTCATGAGCTCTGTATAACCTCATCCTCACCACAGATGGGCAGCTTTTTGCCTATGCACAGTATAAGCTGCCAATCAGTGGTGTAATTGGGATTATACAGAGCTTAGCATTCAGAGAACTAGTATATTTGTAGCAGATAAAAAAGTAATTTTATCAAAACTGCAGCAAGCAGCCTAGTAAGTGACACATCGCTGAAATCAGGCTCTGTGACACTAAATCATGATTCTCTCAAATGGGGAAGCAAAAACTTGGTGACAGATTCCCTGTAAAGAGTTTTAAAACTGATGGCCTATTCTTGGAATAATCCACTAATATAATCCACTAATTGATTAGTGGGTGTCTGACTCTTGACACCCCTGATCAGTTCTTTGAAAGGGTTGCAGCACCCATATGAGCACTGCAGCCTTTTCAGTGCTGACATTGACTTGCAGGCTAGTTCTTACACTTTACTATTCAACTGAGTCTAAGTGATACTGTATTTGTGTTTTTTTTCAGCCAATTACATGAGAAGTAAACAATTCTAGAAATTCTGATAATGTGATTTTAAAAAATGGTATATTGTATCACAAATTATGATAGAAAAAATGAGACAATGTTTAGCTTCTCTAACGTTTAACGATCATCTATTCACACCAAGGTTATCACAGTGACCTGCTGTGCTGGTAATGGTAACAGTGGATACATCTGCAACCTTCATCAGATAACCCCTTTTACCATCTGGAAAATAGACACATAAAACACATAGGCACATTCTTGATTTTTTTTTTCATCACTTTGTTTAACAGGTCTGGAATTGCTGATAATAATTTACTGAAAATTGTAATTAAATTGTGCATGTTCATCTGCCGAATCAAAGTGGCGTGCCCCACCAGGGTACTCGGTATCGGGCCAGGCAGTTCTTAAAGGGGAAGTTACGGCATCAGTGACCTGGTCTGTGGCCCTGGGCGTACAATAAAATTGTCAAGGATGATGGTGGGGTTAGTTTGTAGGGGAATTATTTTGTGACGCCACCCATGGGGTTCGGCTATACTGTATATGGCTGACGCTGTGGTTCAGGTCCACTGGGGCAGATGGTGACGCAGTGGAGATGTTACAGCTCCCCACAGGTAGAGCAGTGCCCCAGGGCAGAGATGGCAGTCTGTTCAGGTAATGGTGAACGTTGAGGTGCAGAGAGTAAGCAAGGAACACAGAAAAGTGCTGTTTTCTTTACCTTTTACTTATTGGTAAATGAAGATGCAATCCGGGGTACTAATTACAGATGGTAGCAGGAGTCCGGCTCGCCTGGAAGCATTCAGGGGATCCATCCTGCCAGGTGGGGTTAGAGGCCTTCCTGCTGCGCTGTCTTTTCTGGTCCCTGCTGCCTGTAGCTAAGCTGAGACCCTTTCCTGCGTGTTGGCTTTAGACTGAAGAGACCCTTGTGGCGTATAGCGGTGCTTCCCCGCCTCCCGCCAATCCCATATTAACAAAACAACAGCAGGCCTGGATGGGTTGAACAGGTCAGTCACAGTTTATTAAATTATAAGCAGAGAGGGGCAAATACAATCCGCAACCGCCTCTCTGCCGAGGACCCCCGGCGCTGCCGGTGGGCGTAATTTACAAGGGGGAGGGGCAAATACAATCCGCAACGGACTCTCTGCCGGGGACCCCCGGCGACGCCGGTGGGCGGGCAGGCAGATGAGAGGTTACGAACCGTTGCCCCCCCCATACTACCGCTGTGACAATGCATACGACAAAAAACTTTGAAGTAATGACAGGTATAATAAATTGTACATATATATATTTATATATATAAACACAACTAATAATTTTTTTTTTTTTTTAATTCTGTACAATAGCTGCACCGCAAAAGACTTCTACTATAAAAGGGAGGGAGGGTGGGACAAAAACTTCCACTGGTCAGACGAGGGAGAAAGAGGAAGAATCCGGCCCATACACGAGCATTTAACCCCTGAGGGTGCGGCCGGACTCCACTTCCTCCTTCTCCCCATTGGTCAGTGGAGTCCGTTATATGGCTTTACCTGTGGAGGGGGAGTGACGGGAGGAGGGAAGCACAGCCCACAGTTCCTTCTAGCTAAAGAGTCTATATGGGCTCTTCAGTCAGAAGCTCGATCCCTATTCGGTGCCGTGCTTACCAGACTGAAGAGACCCTTGTGGCGTATAGCGGTGCTTCCCCGCCTCCCGCCAATCCCATATTAACAAAACAACAGCAGGCCTGGAAGGGTTGAACAGGTCGGTCACAGTTTATTAAATTATAAGCAGAGAGGGGCAAATACAATCCGCAACCGCCTCTCTGCCGAGGACCCCCGGCGCTGCCGGTGGGCGTAATTTACAAGGGGGAGGGGCAAATACAATCCGCAACGGACTCTCTGCCGGGGACCCCCGGCGATGCCGGTGGGCGGGCAGGCAGATGAGAGGTTACGAACCGTTGCCCCCCCATACTACCGCCACGGAGGATCATGTGTATACCTACACAGGGCTCCGACCCCCACACAACATTAAGGCCTGTTCAACCCCATCCTGTAAGTTGGTTAGAAATATATCGAGCCCGATATCATTCAGATGCACGCCGTCCGGTCTCAGCAGATTTACAATGTCCTTTTGAAGATCGTGGTGGTTAACCACAATGCCGTAGTTTTCCTTGACGAGTTTTGCCATCCTTTTGTTTATTTTCTTCCTTGATTTATCAATGGCTTTCAGGTCCTTTGCTCCCCGCCAGACGGCTCGTGGTATTATGTCAGACCACACCACTACCGTATCTGGGCATAAGCAGGTAAAGTGTCGTATCTCAGTCGACATCATTGAGTATAGGTCGGCACCTTTTCTTGTGACTAAAGCATTTCCGCCGGCGTGCAACACCAATACCAGAGGCCCTTTGGCCGTTTTTACGATGTTGGCCATTTCAGGGAATATTTGCTGCCATCGCAGCCCTCTGACACCTCTCCAGATGACCTCCAGTCCAGGGAAACCAAAATTTTTCCGCCTGGGCGTAGGCTTGCCCTTTTGTACGCCCAGTATACATAAGAGTGCCCTAGTACCCAAACTGTGGGTTTGTGGTAGCCTGAAAGAAACGAGAGGTGTTAGAGTAGATCTGGTCTTATATATCTTGCGAAGCATGCGGATTTCCAACGGCCTAATCTCTGGACTTCAGCTTCCGATACGCCGGCCCTAGCAGCTTCGGTGGCCGCCCCTATTCTGAAGGAATGCGTCCCGTATTGTTTTGGGTTAGCGCCGACTGCCTCTATGCAGTGTTTAAAAATCGAGTCGAACTGATATTTGGTAAGCGGGGACCCGTCGGTGTGTGAGAGGAAGAATCTACTGTCGTGTCTTATGCCCACGAAGCGTCTTACTATTTTTAAAGGGCATATTGGGCCATCTAAGGCCTTGAGTAAGACCCACGCGCCTCTACCGGTTGGATCGCACTTGGATCTTCGTACCCTAATGCGCAAAGCATCGCTGTTATGATTTGGTAGCTGAGGAGAGCAAGCAAAAAAGGAAATACACCAGAGAGGTTGGAATCTATGGGATTGCAGTACCCTGACTAACCACCACAACTAAAGGCAGCCGTGGAGCGTACCTACGTTGGTCCTAGATGCCTCGTCACAGCCTGAGAAGCTAACTACACCTAAAGACAGAAAGAGGAAAACTATCTGCCCCGGAGCAGATCCCCAAAGAACATAGAAAGCCCCCAAACATGTAATGGCGGTTAGACAAGAAGAAATACAGACACAGATAGAAAATAGTATGAGCAAACGTTGGGGCCCAAACTTCCTAAATAGAAAAGGATAGGAAGGACACTTACTGCAACCCCAAAAAACCCTGAAAAGTACCAACTCTACTAATTACAAAAACACCTGAGATCACACGACCTCTACCACCTAAATTAGTTCTCTGGTGCAACAAAAACTAAACAGCAGCCACTGAAAAAACTGGAAAAGGCAAATGAACAAACAACAGTGGCTGAACTAAACTGAGAGGAGCACAAGCCCCCGGAGGGGACCCGGCAGACCCCCACAGAAGTGCAGGAAAAAATGCAAAAAACAAGCACAAAAAACAAAAAGAAGAAAATGTCTTATCTGTTAGCAGAAGATGCAGGCACGAAACAGCAGGCTACAAAGTGAACAGGAATCAAAGATGAGACCAGAACAATTGATCACCGGCAACCCTGATGGGAGGGAACCTCCCTTATATAAGACCAGTCAGTAACACCTGATCGCCAATCTTCCCAATCTTCATTGGATAGTTCAGTACTGTTTGTAACCACCAGAGGGAGCTTCTGCTCAGAATTCATTTCTAGCATATTCACAACACATCGCTACATATGACGACGTCATCGAAGATCAACCCGCCCACCGATGCAGTTTTTGACCGCGGCACTAGTTTGCCGACGCGCAGAGCCCCGAAGAATGCGATTGCAAACGCTGTCGATACTAGAGCCGCTTCGTACTGCGACTTGCACACTGACGTTGAGATTGTGATGATATCACGCAACAGGCTTAGAGACACGGGGCGACGACATTCCTGACTAGGTTGGAGCCTCTTCCAGCCTTTAACGGCTTGCCTGACGAGGAAGTATTTAGTAACGTCATCCCAACCTAGAAGCTGGAAGAAAAAGGCTATTCCTGCTAGGTGTCGCTGGGCTGCTGTACCCGACGCTCCTCTATTCCTGAGCAGATTCAGGAGTTCTATCAGAACGTCGCATCTAGCCCGATTACACATATCGACCGGTCTTCCTTTGATTAAAGCGCGCCATTCCTCCCATGCCTTACCGTAGACCCGCCAGGTAGCCGGTGTCACTGAGGCTTGGATCAAGGGCATCAGTGATTGGCCACAGTGTCCCAGAGGGAGGGAGGACATTGTAGGCCCAGTGGTTGAGCTTTTGGGCGGAATGATTAGAAGGCCTGCCAATCGGAAGACAACAGAGAGTTAACAATCACATCTTCTGCGATAGACGTAACTCTGGCGCGGCACCAGATGTTGTGTCTAAGGCATAGTAACGCTAGGCAGCACAGCAGCGCGAGAACAGGCAGGGAGTAAGAAGACATGCTGTTTAAACTTATTGCAGTTCCTGGGTGTCTGGTTTGAAATCTGATGTTAGTGTTTTTTAGTTGGGTACCCCAGAGCTCGATGGATGCTACTATCGCAAAGATCTCCTGCAGCGCCGTGTTGCGGCCCCAGCTGCATGTGGACCATAGAATGGGCCAACTGCATTTGCACCACTCATCCTTGTAGATTGCCACAAAACCGTTATTTGCGTCACTACCAACCTCTAGACCTATGTTTTTGCTCGGCGTTTCCTGTGCCATTACACAAGTGTGTCAGCTGTAAGAATCTAGGAACGATTTCCAGACTAACAGATCTGCTTTCAGGGAGCGGTTGAGTCTAATTCTGGGTCCCGGCTGGGTGATGCCTTTAGTTGACAATGATAGACGTCGTGAAAACGCTCTGCCCACGGGCATAACGCGGCACGCGAAATTGAGCAAACCTAGTAACGACTGCATCTGCTGAAGGGTGACTTTTTTTACTTCGATGAAAATTTCGACCGTTTGCCGCGTTTTTTGTAATTTGTCCGGCGGCAGACGAAAAACCATTTCGTTGGTATCTATTTTGATGCCGAGAAAAGGGAGCACGTTACATGGGCTGATGGTTTTTCCGGGTGACAGTGGTACCCCGAAGAGCCGCGCTATAAATTTAAACTTCTGGAGGAGGAAGTTACAGAGTTTTGAGTTCATTGGCCCGACAAACAAAAAATCGTCTAGGTAGTGGGTGGTTGAATTGCTGCCCATTTCGTGTCGCACTACCCAGTCTAAGAAGGTGCTGAAAAGTTCGAAATAGTTGCATGAGATAGAGCAGCTCATTGGTAAGCACATGTCGAAATAAAGAAGCTGGTCCACCCTGAAGCCCAACAATGAAAGCATTCAGGGTGCACCGGCAAAAGGCGAAACGCCGACTCTATGTCGGATTTTGCTAAGAGCGCACCAGGCCCCGCAGTGCGTACCAGTTCGACCGCTCTGTCAAAAGACGCGTATGTTACGGAAAAATCTTTGGGGGTAATCGCATCGTTAACCGAGCCGCCCTTCGGGTAGGAAAGGTGGTGGATTAGCCGAAATTTACCGGTTTCTTTTTTGGGGACGATGCCTAGAGGTGAGATTCTGAGATTTTTGAAGGGAATTGTTGTGAAAGGGCCCGCTACTCGGCCTAGTTCTAATTCTTTTTTGATTTTTTGTTTCAAAATTTCAGGGTACTCGCGCGCGGATTTTAGATTATTTGCCGAAGTTGGTATTTGATTTGAATGGAATGGAATGAAAAACCCGTTTTGAAACCCGTCGCGTAATTGCTGGGCCGCGACTTTATTTGGATAAAGGCTTAGCCACGGGCCCATTGCGGCTACGCTCACCGGGGTTTTGCCTCGTAGCTGTTCCGTTTGGGAGGCGGGTACACCTGGATGCAGGGTGTCCACCTCCGCAGGCTGAGCAATCATGCCTAAATCTGCATGATGCCTGGAATCGGCAGCTTCCTTCATTATATAGCATGCAGGCCCCTGGTCTCCGCACGACCACTGAGTTTGGGCCTGTGGCAGTTGACAGACTAGTGGCCGTTGCTGAAAAGGGGGAATTTTTTTGCTCCATCATTAGCCGTAGCCAGACCTCGGTGGCTTTAACGCCCCATCCTAAGTCCGGCTGGAGGGCTAGCCTCATGCGGAACTCTTCGTCGTAGCGTCTCCAAGCGACGCCGCTATGAGCCTTGTAGGAGTTATTGTTATGATCTGCTACAAGCACTAAGGAAAGGTGGGAATTCTGTCCCTACAATAGGACTGAGCTGGATCCCTACGATGTAACGGGGAACCTGATCCTGCGACCAGACCCGCTAAAGTCCTCAGCTAGTCTGAACGAAGACCTATAGTTGCGAGGGAGGAATCCCTACAAGATCTAGGGACTGGGTGAAAAGGTGGACACCTCCTAACAGAAAGTGTAGCAGGGAAATAAAACAGAAAACAAATACTAAGAGATCCTAAGATCAAGCAAAACTGACAGAGTAAGGCACCTAAGCACCCGGCTAGCTTAAGAGTAGATAATACAATGAAGTCCAGCAAAGCCAGAAGGGCGGAGCCAGACTAAATAGGGTAAAAAGGTCATGTGACAGCAAACTGAAACAAAATCTAACAAGAGGGTTCTAACAGTACCCTCCCTTCTAAGAGGATCTTCCGGATCCCCTATGACTTAGGCTTATCCGGAAATCTCTTGTGAAACGCTCTGACAAGTCTAGACGCTGAAACATCATCCGCCCTCACCCATGAGTTATCCTCGGGTCCATAACCCTTCCAAGCGACGAGGTACTGCAAACCCCCTCTATACCGTCTAGAATTTAGGATGTGGGAAATCTCATATTGCCCGTCCTCCACCACCAGGGGAACAGTGGCCAACACATCTCCCTCTGAGACCTCAGCTCTTTTCAAGAGAGAAACATGAAACACCGGATTAATCTTCCAGGAGGTAGGAAGCTCCAACTTAACAGCAGATTGGTTAATAACCTGAAGCACCTTAAAGGGCTCTACAAGCTTGGGACCGAATTTCTTAGACGGAATCCTCAAGTGCAGATTCTTAGAGGACAACCAGACCATGTCACCAATAGCAAACAAAACCTCTTGTCGTTTTCTATCAAAATACACTTTGGATCTTTTGTTAGCCTCCTGAAGATTACCACGCACATCAGTCCAAACTCTCTCCAAAACACCAGAAAAATTCTCCTCTTCAGGTACCGCTGATCCCAACTTGGAAAATGACCCAAATGACGGATGTCTCCCAGAACAACAAAAAAAAGGCGAACAACCAGCAGAAGCGGATGTATGGTTGTTAAGAGCAAACTCAGCAAGTGGCAGAAACTCAGACCACCCCTCTTGATTATCAGTCACAAAACAACGCAAGAACTGCTCAACATCCTGGTTTTTCCTTTCTGTCTGGCCATTAGACTCAGGATGATATCCGGATGAAAACGACAAATGAACTCCCAACCTGTCACAAAAGGCGCGCCAAAAACGAGCCACAAACTGAGGTCCCCTATCAGAAACAATGTCAGTAGGAACACCATGTAGTCTGACTATTTCCTTGACAAAGGCCTTAGCGAGAGTCTTAGCGCAGGGCAGTTTGATGAAAGGAACCAAGTGACACATCTTGCTAAAACGGTCCACGATCACCCAGATGACAGTGAAACCCTCAGAGGGGGGAAGGTCAGTAATAAAGTCCATAGCCAAATGTGTCCAAGGTGCACTAGGGACTTCCAGAGGGCAAAGCAACCCGCAGCAGGAGTATGAGAAGACTTAGATCTAGCACACACAGTGCATTGACGCACCCACTTAATGACTTCCTTCTGCCATCCTGGCCACCAAAAACTGCGACCCACAAGTCTCTTGGTCTCAGAGATTCCAGGATGACCTGCCAACCGAGAGTCATGACATTCAACAAACAAATCTCTCCTCAGGGTACCAGGCACAAACAACCTCCCATGCGGCGTGTTAGATGGGGCATTCTTGTCACGCGGTCTTATGATATGTGTACGATGTCAGTAAACTATTCTTAAAAGAACAACACTCTATACAACATATAGATTAGCAACATCAGCATGTAAATATAGAATAGATTTACCTGACACGATATCCGATGAACTCAGGGTTAATCTTGAGGACTTGATACACTGTCACAGGAAAGAGGAGGACCGGGGGTCTAACCTGACCCTAAACTGGGGTCCTAACTAATCCCTCACCTTGGAGGTACTGATAATGGTTCAGAGGTCCAAGTCTCCAGCCTAACCCTGTCTCCTATCAGTCCCTGAACCCTGTAATCAGTCCTAAGAAGGATTCTGATTACCACCAAAGGGATATGGGCAGATCTCTGCTAAATACACAGGTTAGACATATAAGACAGACTGGAGAAAACACAGACTTGCATACACACTCAAACACAGAAGGAACATAAATGATCTGGGATATTAAACTCTAAGCAAGGTGAGCTTAAAACAACTAAGGAGCTCTTTAACTTAAGTCTATACAGATACAATCCTATCTGTGGTCTGCATGAAGAATTTCACTGGCAACTCCCAAAACAGACAACAAGAGATTTAAAGGAAACCAATCAACAAATAATTAATTGCAGCCGGGAGAAACTGCACCCAGTCCCAGAACTGAGCACAGACAGAATTAACTCCCTAACTGCCAAACACAAAGAAACAGCAACTCAGCTGTGAGAAGTCAGAATGTGCAACCGCGACGATCTTCGTGGCGATGCACACATGACAATTCTCCTGTGCTTTAAGAATCTCATCTTCCAACACGGAGTCCAAAACAGCAATAACAACCCCCTCTTGCAAGATGTTTTCCTCCTCCTCCTCAGTACCCACCATAGGAGAAAAGCTGTGAGACAAAGCATCAGCTTTAACATTTTTAGTACCTGGGATGTAAGTAACGGTAAAATTAAACCGTGAGAAAAACAGTGCCCACCTAGCCTGACGGGCATTCAAGCGTTTGGCAGCATCAAGGTAGATCAGATTTTTATGATCGGTGAAGACTTGAATGGGAAATTCCGCTCCCTCCAAAAAATGACGCCAGTGTTCAAATGCGAGTTTAATTGCCAACAATTCCCGATTACCGATATCATAATTTAGTTCAGACTCAGAAAATTTCTTTGAAAAAAAAGCACAGGGATGTACTCCATCCGTCTTTGCCTGAGACAACACTGCGCCGACCCCCACAGTAGAAGCATCAACCTCAACCAAAAATGGTTTAGTCACATCAGCTGCGTAAGGATGGGAGCAGAGCTGAACCTCTCCTTTAGCAACACAAAAGCTTCAATGGCCTCAGTAGTCCACTGAACCGCATCAGCACCTTTCCTGGTGAGATCGGTCAGAGGTTTGGCAATCACAGAAAAATCTTTTATGAATTTTCTATAATAATTGGCGAACCCCAAAAACCTCTGTATTGATTTCACACCAATAGGTCTAGGCCAATCCTGCACAGTTTGCACTTTCACCGGGTCCATCTCAAAACCTTCACTGGAGACAATGTAGCCCAAAAAACTAAGTCTCTGTACAGCGAACTCACATTTTTCTAGTTTGGCAAAAAGTGAATTATCACTCAGTAACTGTAATACTTCACGCACACTCCTCCAATGAGACTCTAAATCCGGTGAATAAATCAAAATGTCATCCAAATACACAACCACACTTCTACCGATCAAAGGTCTAAGGATGTCATTAATAAGATTCTGAAAAAATGCCGGAGCACTGGAAAGCCCAAAAGGCATGACCAGATTCCAAAATGACTCAGTGGAGTGTTAAATGCAGCCTTCCATTCATCCCCCTCCTTCATGCGCAACAAATTGTATGCCCCTCGAAGATCAATTTTCGAGAACCACTTGGCCCCCACTAACTGATTAAACAAATCAGGAATCAATGGCAGTGGATAAGGATTGCGTACAGTAATCTTATTAATCTCACGAAAGTCTAGACAAGGCCGTAAACCGCCGTACTTTTTTTTAACAAAAAAAAATCCAACCGCCACAGGAGATTTGGAAGGCCTAATGTGACCGGCGGCCAAGCTTGTCTGTATGTATTCCTCCAAAGCCTTTCTCTCAGGAATAGTCAAATTAAATAAACGACTTTTAGGAAGAGTCGCTCCAGAGACAAATTCAATTGCACAATCATAATCTCTATGAGGAGGCAATACCTGCGATTCTTTATCAGAAAAAACTTTCCAAAAATCCTGAATAGGTACAGGTAACTCCACTTTAACTACAGCAGCAATACGCCCGTTACAACACTTGTCATAACAATTGGGACTCCAGGACTTAATTTCATTGGTAGACCAATCCAGTACCGGATTGTGCAATTTTAACCAGGGTAACCCCAAAATCACTGGTGAGGGCAAATTATTCAAAACCACCAAATCCAAATTCTCTTGATGAACACCATTAATAGTAAGAGGAAATTCACAGATATGGTGAGTAACATTTTTCAAGTGAGAACCATCCACAGACACCACATTAATAGGGGAAGACAGAAGTTTGGGTTTTAATTTTAGTTTTTCCAAAAATTTCCCATCAATCACATTGAGAGTTGAACCACAATCCACAAATACCCGAAACTCCATTAATTCCTCCTCAACAGCAGTGGTAGCAGAAAGAAAGACACCTTTATTGTTTAAACAAGCTATACGGGCGAAACTGACCTCATTTTTTTTTTCTCTTTATTCATTCGAAGCGCACAGTTCTTAATAAAATGCTCAGATTTGCCACAATAGAAACACAAGCCCTTAGCAAATCTGCGTTCTTTTTCCCGAGACTGAGGTGTCATTGCTCCAATTTCCATCGGCTCTGCAATGTCAGTACATTCCTTCTCCAAACTTGGAGCTGACAAGGCAGATTTACTCTCATTAACCCTTGCACGCAGTCTCCTATCCACCCGTATGGCTAATTGCATATCCTCTTGCAAGTTACCAGGTATAGGATAAGCAATCAGCAAATCTTTAACCCTTTCACTTAACCCTGCAAGAAATAAACTTTTCAAAGCTGAATCGTTCCAGCCCACCTGAGTGGACCACCTTCGGAAGTGAGTACAATATTTTTCCACATTACCTGATTCCTGTCTCAAACGTCTCAATTCTGTCTCAGCTGATGAAACACGATCCGGATAGTCATATAACAACCCCAAAGCAGAAAAAAAACTATCCACTGATCTAAAGCATGGATCACTAGGCTGCAGAGAAAAGGCCCAGTCCTGAGGTTCTTTGCGCAAAAGTGACATTATGAACCCTATGCGCTGTGATTCATCACCAGAGGATCTGGGTCTCAAACGGAAATACAACAAGCAAGCATTTTTAAAAGAAAAAAAATCTTGTTGTTCACCAAAAAATAAATCAGGCAAAGTAACTTTGGCTCCACGAAATGTGCTCCAGAACAACTACTCACGTGTTGCTTTATCTCAGCCACCTCCAGAGAAAGTCCCTGCAGGCGTTGAACCAAATCCTGAACCGACACCATGATGGAAACAGAAAATCTTTCCTTAGAGATTTTTTTTTTTTTTTTTGGGCTGGACTTACTGTTATGATCTGCTACAAGCACTAAGGAAAGGTGGGAATTCTGTCACTACAATAGGACTGAGCTGGATCCCTACGATGTAACGGGGAACCTGATCCTGCGACCAGACCCGCTAAAGTCCTCAGCTAGTCTGAACGAAGACCTATAGTTGCGAGGGAGGAATCCCTACAAGATCTAGGGACTGGGTGAAAAGGTGGACACCTCCTAACAGAAAGTGTAGCAGGGAAAATAAAACAGAAAACAAATACTAAGAGATCCTAAGATCAAGCAAAACTGACAGAGTAAGGCACCTAAGCACCCGGCTAGCTTAAGAGTAGATAATACAATGAAGTCCAGCAAAGCCAGAAGGGCGGAGCCAGACTAAATAGGGTAAAAAGGTCATGTGACAGCAAACTGAAACAAAATCTAACAAGAGGGTTCTAACAGTTATATATTAAGTCTAGGTAAATGAAGAGCTCCGCGCAGCGCTCGGGGTGTTTTTGACCCATGATACAGCCGAGGACAGCGAAGGCTTGAATCCAGTTATTCATAGTATACGCTATTTTTCCTCTCAGCCGTTCGCCAACTCTCCTTTCCTTGTCTACTGACTGCTGGTCTGGCGACAGAAGTGACCATATATCGATGTAATCATTGTTCCAGATTTTCTCTTTTGTCTCTAGGTCTATGTGTGCGCCTAGAGGGCTGATACCACAGTAAAACGCGGCCTTGTGTAGGCTCGCTGAATTAGCTTTAGGTGTTGTTCTGGTGACGGATGACCCAGTAGGGTGATCCAGTTTTTGAATCAGCGCCCTGACGGCGGACGCCAGATCGCTGTCTCCAGTGGTGTGTTGTGCAACGTTAGGTTCGTTTATCGTGCGTAACTCACCACTGTCGGTCGTAGGCGGGGCGTCCTGGGCGCTGGCGGCTCCGGCTGATGGAGACTCTCCGTCAGCGGTGGAAGTGCTGGCTTGTTGGCTGCTAATAAAGGGGTCATTAGGAGATGAGGCTTTGCCTCCACGGGTGCGTGACAACCCTTGGTTGTCGTGCGCCAGGGGCCGAGTGACAAACTCTGTGGGTGGGTTTTCCGCGCCGTCGAGGATGTCGTTCTGGCCAGGTGCCCTGTGGGCTGTAGCGGATTCCCTCCGTCGGGAAGACCGCGTTGCGGAACGTGAGCGCCGTCTTGTGCTGGATCCATATGACCGTCTGTCGTGACCCTCAGACGTGTCGGACCGTCCCGAAGTTGACGGTGAGCGCCATCTGGAGGACCGTGATCTGGGTAATCCCTGTAGGTGCTGCGTCTTTGTCTGTCCCTGAAACGAGAACAGCAACAACCAGGGGGACAACGAAAATGTCTGTGGGAATCTTCAGAGGAAGAGGGTGAGGGTTGACGACGTTCATGATTACTGCGACCGTGGCTACGGACAGCATTAGGGGCGCTAGGATCTAGTGACCGGGGAACGGGGCTCTGGGGCTGGCTATGTGATAGCTCCGGGGTGGTATTGTGTGGCGGAGGAGACGGCATATTATATCGCGACGGCGCCGGGGATGTGAGTAGGTGGGGGGTGGGGATAATTGTGTGATCGCTGAAGCTGTGTTCTTGGGTCGCGGGGGGGTTGGTGGCATGTTAGGTGTAGTGGTGTTTATGTGGTTACGTGATTGTGACGTATTGCGCACTTGCTGCGGAGCGCGCTGAGCAGTCGGGTTGGACCGGACAGCGCGCTCTGCAGTCGCAGAAACCATATTTATCCTGGGCCGTGCGATATCCCGAGCAGGCGGCACTGCTGCGCCTGCCAGGGAAAGGCTGCGGCCCAGGCAGGGAGGAGACGGGCACTTGCCGGCGAGTGCCTCCCTGCAGCATAGGAGCTGACAGGTTGCTTGTGGCATTTCTTTGCTTTTTCGCTGCAGCCTGACCTGCCTGCATGTGCAGGTGAGGCTGAGCTCCCTGAGACCAGCGCTGGGCTGCAGCGCCGGAAGTGCCCGCCCCCTGACCGGAAGTGGGCGGAGCCTGGATGCCGAGAGCAGTGGAGGAGGCCTGCAGGCCTGCCCGACGCAGCAGGGCAGCGGCGATCCACCGCCAACGTGAAGACGCTCTGGGGGGCGGGTGGACCGCGGCCCATCGCCTGCCTGACGGCGCCGCTGTTCCTGTGTTTGCTCGTGCGGCCACCGAGGCCGGAGCGTCGGAGGCCGGCGCCGCTGTAGGAGCGGTCGTGGGCGCCAGTGCGGCCCCCAAGGCGAAGGCCGGGGCATCAGAGACCGCCGGAGGGACCAGGAGAATGCCAGGACCGATGGCAGATGGTGAGCCATGGGCTGCCTGGTGGGGAGGAGGAGGGGGAACCGGGACGGGCGACAGCTGGGCTGAGGGGGCGGCTGGAGACCACTTCTGAGTACAGGGGCCTAGGTGAGGGGGCCAGCAAACCGGGGGACCTAGGGGAGGCCGGGACACTGAGGGATATAGGGGGGACCCAAATACTGGAGGACATAGGGGAGGCCGAGATACCGGGTGATATAGGGGGGACCCGAATACTGGGGGACCTAGGGGAGGCCTGCAGCGATGCTGGAGAGGGCACAGCAAGGTGAGCATTAAAGGAGGACATTACTGACCGTAACCATGGTTCACCTTCCTGTGATGCTCTCTATAGCAGGGCCTCGATCAGGGCTCAGACATCGATGCAGGACACTTGGACAAAACTTCCACTGGTCAGACGAGGGAGAAAGAGGAAGAATCCGGCCCATACACGAGCATTTAACCCCTGAGGGTGCGGCCGGACTCCACTTCCTCCTTCTCCCCGTTGGTCAGTGGAGTCCGTTATATGGCTTTACCTGTGGAGGGGGAGTGAGGGAGGAGGGAAGCACAGCCCACAGTTCCTTCTAGCTAAAGAGTCTATATGGGCTCTTCAGTCAGAAGCTCGATCCCTATTCGGTGCCGTGCTTACCAACCTGTATGGCAAACAGCGTGAGCCTATCACAGGCACTGTCTGTCCACTGGCAGCCCTGGGCTCTTGGTCTGCTGCGGAGCCTCCAGGTGTTCGGTGTGGTCAGGGAGTTTGTAGTCCCCAGCCCTCCAGATTCAGCTGTCGGGCTGTACAGCACCTGCACAGACCAGGACTCTGGCATCCTTTTTATCAGCGCTCCGCTCCGGGATCAGCTCTGACGCAGCTGCTATTCCCAGAGCTCTTGTCTCCGCTCCTCTCTCTTGCCTCACCTCAGACCAACTGACTTTTTCCAGAACAACCTCCTTACCTCAGCACTAACTCCTCCCACCGACTGTCACTCCCTTAATCTCCACCCCTTTGGTCTGGAGTTAGAACGAGTGTTGGATGCTGTGTATTACCTCGCATGAGGACCTCTTCCTGCTTCCAGGCATAACATCACCACCACCCTGTAGAGGGAGGCAATGTCACCGTGGCAACCAGACTCTGGGGTGCCACATTTCCACCTAGTTAACTTCAGTACATCCCGCACTGAGAAAACATAACAAGAACAGTAAATAACAACAATAAATAAAAGTCTACAAAGCTTTAAAAATGTAAAAATTACAAAAACCCAAAAAGAAAAGCAATAACACAGTTACTGCAGTGCCTAGTCCTCACGCTGCTGTCCAGGAATTGTCTTTGTCTGAGTACCTGGAGTTTGATTGGTGGGAACCGCCTTAGCTCACTTTGTGTGTTTCGACCCTGGGTGTGGCTACAGGGCACTCTGTAGGTGGGCCTGGTTTTTGGCCACGCGGGCGACTTATTTTCAAGGTAAAGTCAGGGTAAATATTTATAAGTAGGTCCTGGCCACACATAGTCCTGTGGCACAATTGTCCATCAACAGGTTAATACCAATATTTAAAAGTTCATACAGTAAGTCTATGTAGGCTCTCATGCTTAAACTGTTGCAACTATACATTATTAACTTATTTACATTTTAGTCCCTATACCAGGCTGGGATCTGACATCTCATACTACGGATGGATCTACGCAGTACTGGTATCTCTAATGACCTTAACTAGGCCTAGTGTGTTTGTGGTTGATGTTGTGGATCTGCTAGTGTCTGTGCTGCTGGTAGGCCTGCATCTCACTGGTAAACTGGGCAACAGTTTGGACTTCTTAGACTCACCATGGGTCTGACAGATTCATCGCTAGCAGGGGGCAGATTTCCACGTTCCACTGCAGATGTGGCATCTGTTACTGGAGCCTGCTGGTCTTCAGGCTGATCTAGAGTTGTATCTCCTTCTGGCACTACTGGTTGGGGAAAAATCAAGATGGGCACAACTATGGCCTTGTTCACTCTTGTCCAATTTGGAGGGAAGTCGCCGAGTACTGTGCTGACTAGAGATGAGCAACTTTGCCTTTTTTAGGGTCGAGTCGGGTTTAATGAAACCCCACTTTCTCAAAAGTCGTGTCGAACGAAATCGGCCGACTATCGGGAAAAGTCGGAGGTCCGACTGAAACACGAAACCCAATGCAAGTCAAAGGGGAAGCAAAGTCGACAGGGAGTGGAGGACAGTAAACACACCTACAGTGCCCATTTCAATGCCAACAACATCAATTCTTATTACTTAAGCTTGTCAACCTTAATTTACTTTATAATAATAGCTATGCATTGAAAACGGGTTATTTGCCTAAAGTTGTGGGGGGGTAGGGCTGGCTCCAGGTTTTCGTGTGCCCCAGGCGAAAGAGTGTCAGTGGGCCCCTTTAATACATACCACAATTCATGATGCTCCGATACGGCACAGAAACATAGGTATAGTACAATGACAAATACTTTACTTCTTACATTACATGAATGACATCTATTTTAAATTCTACAATAGCTCAAAAACCGGACAGTATATCCTCCATACAGGATTATGGCCACCACATAGTGCGCCATACAGAATAATGAGCCTCATATATTGCTCCATACAGAATAATTGGTCCCATATAATGTTCCATACAGTATATGATGAGCTCCACATAATGCTACTGTATATGATGGTCCCCATATTATGTGCCATACAGTATAGGACGGTCCCCATAGAGTATAATGAGCCCCACATATTGCTCCATACAGTATGAGTCGCATATAAAGCTCCATACAGTATATGATGGGCCCCATATATTGCTCCATACAGAATGGGCTCCATATAATGCTCCATATAGAATAGGCCCCATATGTTCTCCACATGATGCTCCATACCCTATATGATGCCCCATAAATAATGAACCCCATATGATGCTCCAGTATATGATGGGCCCCATGGATGATGCTCCAGTGTATGATGGGTCTATATAATGCTCCATATATAATGGGCCCCATATGATGCTCCAGTATATGATGGGCCCCATGGATGATGCTCCAGTGTTTGATGGGCCTATATAATGCTCCATATATAATGGGCCCCATTTATAATGCTCCAGTGTATAATGGGCCCCATATATGCTGCTTCAGTGTCTGATGGGCCCCATTTATAATGCTCCAGTGTATGATGGGCCCCATGGATGATGCTCCAGTGTATGATGGGCCAATATAATGCTCCATATATAGTGGGCCCCATTTATAATGCTCCAGTGTATGATGGGCCCCATGGATGATGCTCCAGTGTATGAAGGGCCAATATAATGCTTCATATATAATGGGCCCCATACGATGCTCCAGTATATGATGGGCCCCATGGATGATGCTCCAGTGTATGATGGGCCTATATAATGCTCCATATATAATGGGCCCCATTTATAATGCTCCAGTGTATAATGGGACCCTTAAATGCTGCTCCAGTGTCTGATGGGCCCCATTTATAGTGCTCCAGTGTATGATGGGCCCCATGGATGATGCTCCAGTGTATGATGGGCCAATTTAATGCTCCATATATAATGGGCCCCATTTGATGCTCCAGTATATGATGGGCCCCATGGATGATGCTCCAGTGTATGATGGGCCTATATAATGCTCCATATATAATGGGCCCCATATGATGCTCCAGTATATGATGGGCCCCATGGATGATGCTCCAGTGTTTGATGGGCCTATATAATGCTCCATATATAATGGGCCCCATTTATAATGCTCCAGTGTATAATGGGCCCCATATATGCTGCTTCAGTGTCTGATGGGCCCCATTTATAATGCTCCAGTGTATGATGGGCCCCATGGATGATGCTCCAGTGTATGATGGGCCAATATAATGCTCCATATATAATGGGCCCCATTTATAATGCTCCAGTGTATGATGGGCCCCATGGATGATGCTCCAGTGTATGAAGGGCCAATATAATGCTCCATATATAATGGGCCCCATACGATGCTCCAGTATATGATGGGCCCCATGGATGATGCTCCAGTGTATGATTGGCCTATATAATGCTCCATATATAATGGGCCCCATTTATAATGCTCCAGTGTATAATGGGCCCCTTATATGCTGCTTCAGTGTCTGATGGGCCCCATTTATAGTGCTCCAGTGTATGATGGGCCCCATGGATGATGCTCCAGTGTATGATGGGCCACTTTAATGCTCCATATATAATGGGCCCCATTTGATGCTCCAGTGTATGATGGGCCCCATGGATGGTGCTCCAGTGTATGATGGGCCAATATAATGCTCCATATATAATGGGACCGATATGATGCTCCAGTATATGATGGGCCCCATGGATGATGCTCCAGTGTATGATGGGCCTATATAATGCTCCATATATAATGGGCCCTATTTATAATGCTCCAGTGTATAGTGGGCCCCAATATATGCTGCTCCAGTGTCAGATGGGCCCCATTTATAATGCTCCAGTGTATGATGGGCCCCATGGATGATGCTCCAGTGTATGATGGGCCAATATAATGCTCCATATATAATGGGCCCCATATGATGCTCCAGTATATGATGGGCCCCATGGATGATGCTTCAGTGTATGATGGGAATATAATGCTCCATATATAATGGGCCCCATTTATAATGCTCCAGTGTATAATGGGCTCTATCTATGGTGCTCAAGTGTATGATGGGCCCCATATATAATTCTCCAGTGTATAATGTTACCCATATATTGCTCCAAACATTAAAAAAAATGAAATACCTCTCCTCGCTGAGCACTGCTCTACTCTGGACTCCTCAGCATCACTATCTTCCAGCTCTCTGCACTTGGACTGTTCAGGCAGAGGGTGTACAGACGTGATGTCATCGCGCTCTCTGACCTGAATGTCACTGTCAGGAAACGCGGAAGACGTCACAGCGGTGGTGCAGGGAGAGGTAAGTATTGCAAGTGCTAGGGCCCCGAGAAAGGTGGGGGGGCCCACTCGTGGGTGACTGCACTGGCACAGGGCCCCTCATAGTACGCCGGTGTGTCTGACGGCGAGTAGGCTCCCCACCATCAGAGACACTTTTGCGTACTATGAGGGGCCCTGTGCCAGTGCAGTCGCTCACGAGTGGGCCCCCCCACCTGCTCAGGGCACCGGCACTTGCCCGGGTGTGCAAGGTGCTGACGTTGGCTCTGGGGTGTGAACAGCCCAGTTAGGGAGGTGGAAAAACTGGCATATATTGAGGTGTAGGCTGGACGTTCTGCAGCTGCAAATGGAGGAATTGGAGAAGTCAGAAGAGGAGGACAAAGCGAGCCATTTTGCTGGCAACCTATGTGTCATCAGGGGAAGGTGGTACAAAATTCTTTGAAACCCAGGCATGGTTCATTTTTATGAAGGTGAGATCACCAACTTTTTGGTTCGACAGCCGGGTCCTTCTTTCTGTCAGGATTGATCCAGCTGGGGACTCTGAAGACTCTTTCTGAAAGCACACTACCAGCAGGCAAGCGAGCTCCTGTAAAGCATATTGTGCCAATTCAGGCCAGGTGTCCAGTTTACAGGCCCAGTAGTCAAAGGGGAATGAACTGTGAGGGAGAACATCGATAGGGGAAGAGAGGTAATTTTGAATCATAGTTGACAACTGCTGTCTCCTGTCTGTTGCAATCGATTCAGTATTACCAGTCGTGTGAGCGTTACTCGAGAAATCAGTCCACCACATGGTCATGAAACCCCTGTCTCCAACGCAACTTCTGCTGTGTGCTCCTCAAACACCTCTTCCATTTGGCCCAGTATTAGCTCTAGGTTCTCTTGTGGCATGATGTTCTGTAATTTGCCTTTATAGCACGGATCGAGGATGCTGGCCAACCATAGTCGTCATCCTTCATAATTTTGGCAATGCGGGGGTCCCTTTTTAGGATCCGCAAGACATAATCACACATGTGGGCAAATGTTCCAGGTGTCAATGATGCACTGACAGTGGTGGGTTGAGGAGCACTTTCTGCCAAATCCACATCTCTCCAGTCACGAACAAACCCTGTACTGACCTTGGCAAGCCAACATTTTCTCTTTCCCCTGAGAAGCATCCTCCTCCCCAAAATAATCATCCCCCTCATCCTTCTCCTCCTCTTCCTCTTCTTCCTCCACCTCGTCCAGGACAGTTCCCTGAGCAGACAATGCCTGACTGTCATCAAGGCTTCCCTCCTCCTCCTCCTCTTCCTCCTCCACTGCAGACGCCTGATCCTTAATGTGCGTCAAAGTTTGCGTGAGCAGACGCGTAAGTGGGATGCTCATGCTTATGATGGCATCGTCTGCGCTTACCAGCTGTGTGCATTCCTCAAAACACTGAAGGACTTTACAGAGGTCTTTCAGCTTTGACCGCTGCACACCCGACAACCGATGTCCCTCAACTGCTGCCGTGGATCCTCCCACAAATGCATTACAGCCCTTCTTCTGTTCGCACAGCCTCTCAACCATGTGCATGGTGGAGTTCCACCTTGTTGCAACATCTATGATTAGGTGGTGCTTGGGGAGGTGGAGCGATCGCTGCAGCCTCTGCATACGACTGGAGTCTGCGGGCGAGCGACGGATGTACGAGCACAGTCTTCGCACCTTATGAAGCAGGGCTGTTAACTCTAGCTGTTAATTATTTAGGAAGCACTGCACCACCAGGTTCAAGGTGTGAGCCAGGCAAGGAATGTGTCTCAGTTTTGCCAGGGCTATGGCTGCCACAAAATTACGGCCGTTATCACTGACTACCTTGCGTGGCGCAAGATGTAGACTGCCCAGCCATGACTCAGTTTCTCGCTGCAAGTAGTCGGCTAGTACCTCCGTGGTGTGTCTGTTGTCGCCCAAAGACATCATCTTTAAAACAGCCTGCTGACGCTTATCACTAGCTGTTCGATAGTGGGACACCTCGTGTGCAACACTGGCAGCTGCGGATGGAGTGCTCGTGCGACTGCGCTCTGTCAACGAGCTTTCGCTTCTAGAGGAGGAGGAGAGTCGAACGCCTACAGCCAACTGTTGCCTATACCGTGAGCTAGGCAGCACTGTGTTACCGCCACTGTCCCCTGTGGACCCTGCATCCACCTCATTCACCCAGTGTGCAGTGATGGACACGTAACGGCCCTGGCCATGCTACTGCCCATGCATCTGATGTGAGGTGCACCTTTCCACTTACTGATTGTTTGAGTGCATGGACAATGCGGTCTTTCACATGCAAGTGCAGGGCAGGGATGGCTTTTCTAGAAAAGAAGTGCCGACTGGGTAGGTCATAGCGTGGAACAGCGTAGGCCATGAGCTCTCGGAACGCTGCGCTTTCAACCAAATGGAAGGGCATCATCGCTAATGCGATCAGTTTGGCAATGCAGGCGTTCAAAGCCAGTGTATGTGGATGAGAGGATGAGTACTTTCTTGTCCTACTCAGAGTGTCTGCTTGGGTGAGCTGGACTTGAGAGCTGCATATAGGTGAACTAGCGGTGGACATGACGGACTGAGGGGGTTGGTGATGGTGGTGGTGATGGCCTAGATTCAGTCTTTCGTTGCAAAAACTTTGTGATTCCCTGATTTGTTTTGGCCTTGCGACGACACCTCAACATTTCTTGCTGGTGGTGTGCTAACCGGTGGGCTTACAATGGGGGAAGCGATGGAGCGTTGGTGGCTACCTTCAGTCGGAGCAAGTCCACATGTGCTACCTGAGGTTTTTTGTAGTCCGTCCACGCTTGCAAGTGCATGTTGATTAAATGTCTAAGCATGCAACTGGTATTCAAATTTCTGAGATTTTTCCCTCGGCTAAAGGTCCTTCCGCACTTCTTACGGATAACCTTTGCCTCATCAATAGGATTTTGGTCAAAAAAGTGCCACTCTGGACTCTTCCTACTTCCTACTAAATTTTCAGGGACTGCATGCTGTGCTAATTTGACCATCTGGCCAAGCTGTCCTGCAACTCTTTTTGTTTTTTAACACTTTTTGGACTGCTATGGGCCTGTCAGATAACCGCTGCTGCAATGTTGATACCTGCTGCGGATCCTTCTCCTCTTCTGAGCTCTTGCCAGCAGCACCCTCTTCCCCCAATGGATGCGAATCCGGGTCAACAACTGGGTCATTCATCACCTCTCTTCAATTTCATCTGCACCTTCCTCTGTGTCACCGTGTAAGGTGGTATAGTATGCGGGAAGGGGCACCTGAGTTTCATTAGGGTCAGATTCTGGCTCAGTAGACTGTGAGGGCAATATAGTGCTCTGGGTGAATGTACCAGCAGAATCATCTAGCAGTGGATGTGCATCAGTGCACTCCATGTTAGATTCATGCTGGACTGAGCTGGGTCCCCCATCCGTCTCCGGCTGCATTGGAGCCTCCTCAGCAGAGACGTCAGTCCCAGCGTCTTGCACAGCCTAACACTGTGCAGAGGATTACTGCTGCCTCTCCAGGTTCTGCTATTGTAGCCAGTACTCGTCAGTGGCGAGCAGACATCTTTGGGACTAAGTCCTGTGTTTCCCCTTCTGAGCATGCCCAGGGTAAGATCTCTCATTGGAGATCAGGGGTCACATGCTCAGGTACTGCAGCAACTCCTATTGGTCCGCCAGGAAGGTCCTGAATCTGCTTGTGTTCTGAAACAGTTTCTCATTGGTCCTTTTCTGGAAGGTCTTGTAGTTGCTGCTATAAAAGGGTTGCATGGCCGCACGGCCATGCGATAGTATCAATTGTGTTATGTGCTTTGCACCAGTGTGATCATGCACGCATGCGGTTAGGGCTCGGCTGAAATAAGCCCCTAAAATACCAGCACCTCCGGTGAGGAGTTTTGCATGCACGTGTTCAGGGCTTGGCTGAAATAGCCTCTAGAATACCAGCTACTCCGGTGAGGAGCTGCTTGTTTGCGTTGCTGACTGCATGACCACGGACTGCTATCCGCACAGCAGTTATCTGTGTACCCCTGTGGTGTTAACAGGACACAGTCTCTATCTCTGGTCTCTACCTCAGCGACTCTGTGGTGTAACAGAGTTTGCTCATACCGCCATATAGTGCCACAACGTCTATGTCTGCGACTCTGTGAAGTAATAGAGCTAGCTTATACCGCCATATCCTGTCATCTTACTAGCAGCAGGCTCTGCCTCCACGGTGGACCGCGGGCTGCGAACGCATCTATTAATATTTATTTGGTGCGTTCCGCAGTCCCTAACACTGGGGAATTCAGGATTTGACTTGATAACCCAGGCATGGTATGTGAAAAGAGCTCCATGGAGTAATCTGAAGTGTGGCCTGCCGCATCCTTCACTTTTGGTGTGGGTGAAGCACACAAGGAAAGGTGTTGTTCCTGACCAGGAGCCTGCACTGATGACTCAATACTTCCATTTTTTGAAACTTCAGAAGAGGATGCGATAGAGCTGGAGGCTGTTTCGGCAATGTAAGCCAAAACCTGTTCCTGATGCTCCAGCTTTAAAAGTGGTTTACCTACTCCCAGAAAAGAGAGCCTTCCAGGCCTTCGTGAGCCAGAAGATGATGCAGGCCCAACACCTCCTGCCTTAGGTGCTATTGTGCTTTTGTCACTACCAGGAGATGCACCACCACCACCATCAGTACCAGCTGGCCCCCCATGCCCATGTCCGCGGCCTCTTCCACCATACTTCCTCATGTTTGGGAAAATGTACCCAAAATACCAGCAGATATATGGTAGCTGTACCAGAAGCGTACAGCTGTATACGGTGAAGGGGAAAATTCTAAATCTCCGTATATATTTCGAGAGTAACACACAGACACTCACAGGCTCAGTATGGATTAGACCAGAATACAAAAAGCAGAAAAATGGTAATGTATCAGAAGATACCAGGTGTATACAGTGTTGGGGTAATTTTAAATCTCCGTATATATTTCCAGAGTAACACACAGACGCTCACAGGGTCAGTATGGATTAGACAACTGTTGTGAACACTCTGGAGGTGACTTCTGAGCTGGGGCTCCCTCCGGTGGTTGCTGAGGGTAATGAACCAATTGCTGAATGGCCTTCAGCTGGGTCCGAATGGTCTGATATAAGTGACTTGAACTCCTATCAGCCTTGCCGGTAATCAATTGTTCTTCCAGGTCTTGCTTGGAGCTCAGCTTGCATTCCTGCTCTTTATTGATTTGCTGTTTTTTTTCCTCTGGTTGGATTTTCCTTGCTGGTTTGCTGCTTAGCAGTAGACTTCAGCCTGGTCCCCTTTTGGGGCCTGGCGCTGCAATTGTGCTCAGTTTGTGTTTGCACTTTTGCTCTGTTCCTGTGGCACTTTTATTTGCTGAATTGCTGTGTGTTACACCAGAGATCTGATTTAGGTGGTAGAGATCGTGTGATCTCAGGTTTTTTGTTAAGAAGTGATTACATGTTTGGGGGCTTCCTATTTCTTTGGGGGTTCTGCTACGGGGCAGTTAGTTTTCATCTTTCTGCCTTTAGGTGTAGCTATCTCTCCTGCTGTGACGAGGCGTCTAGGATCACCGTAGGTACGCTCCACGGCTACTTCTAGTGTTGCGGTTAGTTTAGGGTCCTGCAACCCAATAGTTTATAGCCTCTCTGGTGTATTGCTACTTTGCTATTTCTCCTCAGCTACCGAAACATAACAGTATTACCGGCCCAAACTGAAAATTATATTGTACTCAACAGAAGGGAAAAATAGTAAAAAAGGAAAAAGAAAAAAGGGAGTTGTCAGAAATTTTTTTTTCTGTTTGTTGCATTTTTTCCCTCTTTTTCTCTGGGTGCTGAGGAGGAATTTTTTTTTTCCTCAATGGAGTTTGCACAGATGTCTGGCCGTGTGGAGCGACTTGCCGCTGAGGTTCAGAGTATTGCTACCTATCTTGATAGGTTGCCGGTTGTGGAACCTAGGATCCCCATACCAGATTTATTTTTGGGGTATCGGTCTAAATTTCTGAATTTCAAAAATAACTGTAAGTTGTTTTTTGCCTTGAAGCCTAAGTCCTCAGGGAACGCAGCAAGCAGGCTCAAATAGTCATCTCTCTGCTGAGCGGCGACCCTCAGGATTGGGCTTTTTCCCTGACACCTGGGGATCCTGTTTTGAATGATGTTGATGTATTTTTTCAGGCTCTGGGGTTATTGTACGATGAACCTAATGTCACTGATCAAGCTGAAAAGACCTTGTTGGCATTAAATCAGGGTCGTGAAGACGCTGAGCTGTACTGTCAGAAATTCCGAAAGTGGGCAGTCTTGACTAAATGGAATGATTATGCTTTGGCAGCCCTTTTTCGGAAGGGTCTGTCAGAAAATGTAAAGGACATTATGGTGGGATTCCCTGTTCCCTCTGGTCTCAATGATTCTATGTCTTTGGCTATTCAAATTGACAGACGTTTGCGTGAGCGCAGAGGTATGCATGAGATAGTGTTGCCTTGAGCCAGCTCCTGAGCCCATGCAGTGTGATGGAGTGACTTCTGGGGCTCAGTGTCATGAGTTTCGAAAGCGCAATGGGTTATGTTTCTATTGTGGTGACGCCTCTAAAGCTATTTCAGTCTGCCCTAAGCGGGGAAGACGTTTTGTGCGCTCAGTTGTCTTGGGTAGCGTTCAGACTAATTGATGCACGTCAGGGTTCATTTGACTTTTTTAATATAAAATATGCTGGCATAATTAGCTTTTGCCATGTCACGTTTGGAGAGCCCTTGATGTGCCTAAACAGTGGAAACCCCCCACAAATGACACCATTTTGGAAACTAGACCCCTTTGGGACCTTACCTAGATGTGTATTAAGCACCTTGAACCCCCAGGTTCTTCACAGAAGTTTATAACGTTAAGCCGTGAAAATAAAAAAAATCATATTTTTCCCACAGAAATCTTTTATAGCTACAAATTTTGTATTTTCACAAGGGGAAAAAGGAGAAAATGGAACCCAAAGCTTGTTGTGCAATTTCTCCTGAGTTCACCGATACCCCCCATATGTGGTCAAAAAACTACTTTTGAGGCACACTGCAAAGCTCAGAAAGGCAGTAGTGCCATATTACAGTGCAGATTTTGCGGCATTTGTTTGAGGGTGCCATGTTACATTGGCAGAGCCCTTGAAGTGCCAGAACAGCAGAATTCCCCATAAGTGACCCCATTTTACCAATTAAACCTCTCAAGGAATACATTTAGGGTTGCAGTGATTATATTGACACCACAGGTGTGTCACAGACTTCATACCATTGGGCAGTGAAGAAAAAATAATTTACAGTTTTACAACCAAGTTTTACATTTTCACACTGGGAAATGGGTAAAAATGGCACCAGAATTTGTCCCACAATTTCTGCTGAATGTTCAAATACTCCATATGTAGCTGTACAGTACTACTTTGCCATACAGAGAGACTCAGGAGGGACGGAGCGCTATTTGCCTCCTGGAGCGCAGATTTTCCTAGACTAGTTTGCAGATTTCATATAAACAGCCACTAAGTGCTAGAAAAGCAGAATCCTCCCTCAGGTGCCCCATTTTGGAAATAATAACCCTTTGGGAATTTATCTGCAGATGTAGTGATGATTTTGACTCCATGGGTGTTTTCCAGAAACAAGAAACACAATCTCAAGCACAGAATACATAATATATGGCAAATTCCTAGTCATTCCAGCCAGGATAACGTTGGGTAACTAAGCACCCTATGGAGCTCCTCTACAACATTGAACACTCAGCAAAATTGGAGCATTTAAACCATAATAATAGAATACAAAAAGTATCAATATAAAATTACTTTTAATGATACAAAAAATCACAAATACAGAGCTATTTGATACGGGTCATAATGCACCACTGTAGAAAAAGCATGCCGCTACATGAGCACAAAACACGGATAGGGTTACTTTTGTCAGCCCTATAGATCCCACACCATTGTCACAAATGTTTATATTGACAGTGCAAACTATAACCCAAAAGAGTGGGTGACACAGTGTGGGTACCTATTCCCACTCTTCAATCTCCATACATTATCTCACAATATTGAGCCTCGTACAAATAGCCCTACCATGGTCAGGGCACATGAGGAAAAAAGAGGAAATGAATAGGGAAATTTGTATACGTGGCTTTATCCCTTACCTGTGCTAGTGTCCATGTGCAAACGTGCACCCCTACGCTCGTTTCGCGGTAGCTTCCTCGGTATTTGTTTGTGATTTTTTGTAATAATTATGACTATAATTCTTCTTAAACATTTGTATCATTAAAAGTAATTTTATATTGATACTTTTTTTATTCTATCATTATGGTTTATATGATCCAATTTTGCTGTGTGTTCAGTTTTCCAGAAACAAGTAGCAGTGGATGATGCTGAGTGAAAATTGCAAACTGCCATTGTAGTGACCAGTACGCTGTAGTGACCAGCACGTTGCAGTCACCAGTGTGTTATGCTCAGCCTGTGCTTCTGGAGACACACACCTTTAAATTAGGCAGACTCTCATCACTACAGAAATGCCAAACATGTGGGCGCTAAATGTTGTTCATGCACACTGGGGCTCAGAAGGGAGGGGGCATTTGGATTTGCTGAATTTATTTTGGGGAGCGAGGAGCTATTTCACTTTTCCAGAGCCTTTGTACTACCAGTAACGTGGAAGCCCCCTATATTTGCTTTAACAGATAACGGGCCTGATTGAGGGCTTGCTTTTTTTGTGGATTGAGTTGAAGCCTTTATTGGGAACATTTTACATAAAGTTTGGGATCACAGTTATCCGACACTCTAAGCTGAGCACTTACTTTGGTGTTTCCATCTAAATCTCCGAGTGACATGACAGATGAAACCCCCAAGAGATCCATTCACTATAATGAGGCAGCAGATTTACTTTGGACTCCATCTGGCCTCTGTTCAGCGGTGTCCTTTTCAACGTGCACAAAACTGTGGCAGACGGCACTTTTATGCAATCCCAAAAAGACGGACACCCCAGATCACAGGTGCTATGGTGTCCACAGTGACTCCATGTGCCTCATTATAGGGAATTTTCTGCCAGGGGTTCTGTCTGAATCATGTATTTCAGAGATTTACACGGAAACGGTGACTATAGCCCATGTGGACACTATCAGGCCCCACTAGTATACCCTTATCTAGTGGCCCACAAATAATTACAACTACCCGGTCTATAGTGGAAACTATATACTAAGAGTACCCTCCTCTAATGTCCCAAGAAGGATGCACTAACTTCCCTGACTGTACATATATGCAATATTATAATACAAGACAATATATACAGTTTTCTATATAATGGTAACACATTCAAGTGGCAATACCATAAACAGTGAGCGGTAATACATAGTTATGGATGTTGCAGTACCGCTGGCAGTTATCATAAAACACATCTGTAAACATGAAGTACTGGAAGACAATCAGAGGGAAGGCGAGCATGAAAGACATTATATCTTACCCCTTACAAAGGTACACTGAGCCCTTAGCTATGGCAAGGATGTACTGAAGCCCCGTCATTACATTGGAACCTTCTCAGGCACAGTACCACTAAAATGTACAGTGCTAGTATGACTTTTATCAGGACTATGTCCCTTATTTGACTGGATAGCTTTTTTAATACTTATTATGGGAGTGAGACACTCACTTTAACTCCTTAATGACTTATAATGTACTATTTCCGTCATAAGTCATATCCCTGCCTTTGACGTGGGCTCGCACGCCGAGCCTCCATCTTTCTCAACCGATGATGGCTGTGTTATTCAGCCATCATTAGCCTCTAAGGGCTCACTTCCACTTGCAATTGGACAAATGCAATCCGATTAAAAGGCGGGTTGCATTCGTACCAATTTAATCCTATTCTTGTGTTCTCAGTAACTTTTTTTTCCTTCTCTGATAGGATCACGATCGGACGGAAAAAAAAAATTCAGTATGCTGTGACTGCATGCAAGATTCGGATCACGCGCACCCATATAAGCCTGTGGTTGTGTGTGAAACATCGCACTGCACTCGAATATCACCCAAGTGCAGTGCGATTCCCGCGGACGCTGGCAACAGCGGAGATGGAGAAATTAATTTCTACATCTCCTCCACAGCTGTGCTTCGATCCTGCTAAGCTAGAGGATGGGAGCACAGAGCACTGACACTCGGCTCCTGCTCGCAGCAAAGCGAGAGCCGAGGGTCATTAGCATATCGCATCCCATGGTCTAGTATCCGATGTGATACGAAAATGTGACTCTGGCCTAGCAGTCGCGAGTGGAGCAGAGATCCGCCCGTGGATGTTAACCTGGTAAATAATGCTGTCAAACTGTGACAGTGACATTTAATGTATGCCTGCAGGGGGGAGTAACGTTGTGTCCCCTCAATGGGTCTGCTAAAGACCCCTGTGTTAGTTATTACAGTATTCCTGTGAAAACCAACCTGTGGCTAGCATTCATAGGAAACTGTGATTTTGGCTATATACGGCAATAAGTGATCAGATGAAAATATGGTTCAAGTCCCCTAAGTGGGCTAACAAATACAGTGAAAAGTAAAAAAAAAATAGTTTTAAAAACAAATTGAATATAAAAGTTCAAATCAACCCCTTTTCCTCCATTAAAATAGGAATATAAAAATACACATATTTGGTATTGCAGTCCAATCTATCAAAATATAAAATAAATTAATCTGATCGGTAAACAACGTAACGAGAAAAGGAAACAAAACAAAAAAAATATAACAGGCAATCAAAACATTGTATAAACCCCAAAATGGAATCAATAAAAACAATGACTCAAGGAACAAAAAACAAAGCATACAACAGAGCAGGGGCGGCTTATTTTGCTTTAATTATTGTATTGTTAACGTTGTTACCTATGACTTGTGTTCTGAAACTGTTAAACTGTAAAGCGCTGCGGAATATGTTGGCGCTATATAAATAAAGATTATTATTATTATTATTATTAACAGCCCCTTATCCCAAAAATGGAAAACATTACGGCTCTTGGAATATGGCTACACAAGCAAAATGCTTTTTTAAACAAATTTCTGATTTTTTTTCATCACTTAAATAAAGCAAAAACTATACATTTTTGGCATCTGTGTAATCATACTGACATGGAGAATTATAGTGTCAGGTCATTTTGTACAGTAAAATCAATGCAGTAAATAAAATAACCCAAAACAGTTGCAGAATAGCACTTTTTTGTTTTGCTATTTTATTATTTATTATCATTATTTATTATTATAGCGCCATTTATTCCATGGCGCTTTACATGTGACGTGGGGTATACATAATGAATACAAGTACAGTAATCTTAAACAATACAAGTTACGACTGGTACAGGATGAGAGAGGACGCTGCCCACGAGGGCTCCCAATCTACAAGGGATGGACGAGGGTAGAGCTGGTTGTGCAGCGGTTTGGTGGATCGGTGGTTCCTGCAGGTTGTATGCTTGTCGGAATAGGTAGGTCTTCAGGTTCTTTTTGAAGGTTTCCATGGTAGGCAAGAGTCTGATATGTTGTGGTAGAGAGTTCCAGAGTAGGGGGGATTATTAGTAGAACACTGACTATGTAAAGAAAAGAGAAGAGAGACGGCACCCTACTTATGATACCATGTAGTGTTTTCTGTGTGGTGAAAATAATGGTACCTGTCCTCAATACTGATATGCTTTATATTCCCTATTCGAACCTAATGGAGTGAGTGTTTGCAAAGTGTGGATCCAAAAGGATTCACATTCTTTCAACCTCTTAACCCTATCACCCGCCTCTTCTTGCTAATGGAACATGATCAATGACCTGATATTTTAATTGTGAAACACAGTGGCCATTGGATAGAAAATGGGCTGGTACAGGCAAGAGAGTGCGACCACATCTTATTGTGGATTTATGCTGTGAAATCCGGTCCCAAACATGCTGAGTAGTTTCCCCAACCTACTCGAGACCGCACGGACACTTTATTAGATAAATTACATATGATGATTCACACGTGAAATATCCCTTAATAGGGTAGCGTCGTTCTGTTCGTGAGGTGCGTAAAAGAATCTCCTTTTGTAATATTTGAACATTGTAGGCATCTCAAACATGGGAATGTGCCATTGCGTGGTGTGGATAATGTATGTTGAATTAAGTCCTTCTTATTGGAACGCACATCAGCTCTTACCAGAAAGTTCTTAATGTTATTTGATCTCTTACTACACATGATTGGTTTAAAGTGAAATTTGGGTACAGTGAGATATAAATCTCTTAATATATCCCAATGTTTAAGTATTTTTTCTTTTTTAAATGTTTTTTCTTTCAAAAAAGAGGTACAGCCATGGGGTCTAATATGGCACGCCCTTATGCCAATATATTTATGGCACACTTTGAGGACACGTTTGTATACAACCACCCTTTTTTCAAATCTTTCGTCATGTATTGGAAACGATACCTTGACAATATTTTCCTTATTTGGACAGGTAACGAGGAAACCCTTCTCCTCTTCTATAATGACCTGAACACAGAAGCTGCAAGAAGCTGTGGTAGCCATGCTGCTTCAGTATGCCTTCAATTTTGAATAAATCCCCAACAGTGTCACCAGCAAAGCACCCCCACACCATCACACCTCCTCTTCCATGCTTCACGGTGGGAACCAGGCATGTAGAGTCCATTCACCTTTTCTGCGTCGCACAAAGACACGGTGGTTAGAACCAAAGATCTCAAATTTGGACTCATCAGACCAAAGCATAGATTTCCACTGGTCTAATGTTTATTCCTTGTGTTCTTTAGCCCAAACAAGTCTCTTCTGCTTGTTGCCTGTCCTTAGCAGTGGTTTCCTAGCAGCTATTTTACCATGAAGACCTGCTGCACAAAGTCTCCACTTAACAGTTGTAGAGATGTGTCTGCTGCTAGAACTCTGTGTGGCATTGACCTGGTCTCTAATCTGAGCTGCTGTAAACCTGCGATTTCTGAGGCTGGTGACTCGGATAAACTTATCCTCAGAAGCAGAGGTGACTCTTGGTCTTCCTTTCCTGGGGCGGTCCTCATGTGAGCCAGTTTCTTTGTAGCGCTTGATGGTTTTTGCAACTGCACTTGGGGACACTTTCAAAGTTTTCCCAATTTTTCGGACTGACTGACCTTCATTTCTTAAAGTAATGATGGCCATTCGTTTTTCTTTCTTAGCTGCTTTTTCTTACTATAATACAAATTCTAACAGTCTATTCAGTAGAACGTTCAGCTGTGTATCCACCAGACTTCTGCACAACACAACTGATGGTCTCAACCCCATTTATAAGGCCAGAAATCCCACTTATTAAACATGACAGGGCACACCAGTGAAATGAAAACCATTTCCGGTGACTACCTCTTGAAGCTCATCAAGAGAATGCCAAGAGTGTGCAAAGCACTCATCAAAGCAAAAGGTGGCTACTTTGAAGACCTAGAATATAAGACATAATTTCAGTTGTTACACACTTTTTTGTTAAGTATATAATTCCACATGTGTTAATTCATAGTGTTGATGCCTTCAGTGTGAATTTACAATTTTCATAGTCATGAAAATACAGAAAAATCTTTAAATGAGAAGGTGTGTCCAAACTTTTGGTCTGTACTGTACATGGCAGGACTCACCTTTTCTTTACATCATGATTGCCAGTCCATCAACTTTTGGATACTGTAGTATCAATCAGATTGGATGGATTTGTGGAAAAAGACTTATACATCAAGCCGACTGACAAGAATAGCTTGCTTCATTATGAGAGTTGCCATCCACAACATGTAAAAAGGGCACTGCCTAAATCTCAACACTTAATGATTGATAGGATAGTCTATGATCTAACAACCTGATTATGGTAGAAAATTTTTTTGAATGGGCCAACAGGGATAGTTAGGTTAATGCGTTGAGGCGGTATGCCAGTCTGAACAAGTGCGTTTTTAGGGCACGCTTAAAACTGTGGGGATTGGGGATTAATCGTATTAACCTGGGTAGTGCATTCCAAAGAATTGGTGCAGCACGTGAAAAGTCTTGGAGACCGGAATGGGAGGTTCTTATTATTGAGGATGCTAACCTCAGGTCATTAGCAGAAAGGAGGGCACGGGTAGGATGGTAGACTGAGACGAGGGAGGAGATGTAGGGTGGTGCTGAGCCATGGAGTGCTTTGTGAGTGAGGGTAATAAGTTTGTACTGGATTCTGTAGTGGATGGGTAACCAGTGTAATGACTGGCACAAGGTAGAGGCATCAGTATAACGATTGATGAGGAATATGATCCTGGCTGCAGCATTCAAGACAGATTGGAGAGGGGAGAGTTTGGTAAGAGGGAGACCGATTAGTAGAGAGTTACAATAGTCCAGACGAGAATGAATAAGAGAAACAGTAAGAGTTTTTGCAGAGTCGAAAGTAAGAAAAGGTCGAATTCTAGAGATGTTTTTGAGGTGGAGATAACAAGAGCGAGCCAGTGATCAGATATGGGGGGTGAATGAAAGCTTGGAATCAAGTATGACCCCAAGACAGCGGGCATGTTGCTGGGGAGTAATGGTGGAACCACACATGGAGATGGCAATGTCAGGCAAGGGCAGGTTAGTAGAGGGAGGAAACATGAGGAGTTCCATTTTTGACAGGTTCAGTTTCAGATAGAGGGAGGACATGATGTTAGAGACAGCGGTAAGGCAATCACTGGTGTTTTCTAAAAAGGCAGGCGTGATAACGGGTGAAGAAGTGTATAATTGGGTGTCATCAGCATAGAGATGGTACTGGAAACCAAATCTACTGATTGTTTGTCTAATAGGGGCAGTATACAAAGAGAAGAGGAGGGGGCCTAGGACTGATCCTTGAGGAACCCCAACAGTAAGGGGAAGATGAGAGGAGGAGGAACCAGCAAAAGATACAGTGAAGGAACAGTCAGAGAGATAGGAGGAGAACCAGGAGAGAATGGTGTCCCTGATTCCGATGGATCGGAGCATAGTGAGGAGGAGTTGATGGTCCACAGTGTCGAATGCTGTGGAGAGATCCAAGAGAATTAGCATGGAGTAGTGACCATTAGATTTAGCAGTTAGAAGATCATTAGAGACTTTAGTGAGGGCAGTTTCACTAGAGTGTAAAGAGCGGAAACCAGATTGAAGAGGGTCGAGAGGAGAGTTATCTGAGAGATAGCAAATAAGACGGGTGTGGACCAGGCGTTCCAGGAGTTTAGAGATGAAGGGAAGATTAGAGACAGGTCTATAGTTAGCGGTACAGTTTTGGTGGAGGGATGATTTTTTAAGTAATGGATGTATGATGGCATGTTTAAATGAGGAGGGAAAGATACCGGAAGAGAGAGAGAGGTTGAATATTTTTGTTAGGTGAGCGGTGACAGCAGGGGAAAGGGACTGGAGGAGATGTGACGGAATGGGGTCACTGATGAAAGTGGTAGGGCGAGAAGATGCAAGGAGCCTGAATACTCCTTCTGTGACTGGTTCAAAGTCAGACAGTGAGCTGAATGCAGTGGGGAAGGGAGGACAGTGCATGGTATGAGGGGATTGGGAGATAATTTCCTGTCGGATGTGGTCAATTTTTTCTTTGAAATAATTGGCCAGATCATCAGCGTGGAGATCCGTGGTTGGAGCCTGCACTTTTGGGTTCAGTAGGGAGTGAAAAGTGTCAAAGAGACTTTTGGGGCTATTGGATAGTGAGGTGATGAGGGTGTTGAAATAGGTTTGTTTGGAGAGGTGAAGGGCAGAGTTGTATGTTTTAAGCATAAACTTGCAATGTATGAAATCTTCGGATAGATTAGATTTCCTCCACAGACGGTTCAGCGCACCTGGAGCACCGCTGCAGGAAACGTGTTTGCAGCATGTACCACGGTTGTCGGCATCTGTGTCATATTGTTCTATGTATAGGAGGTGCAGTTTCATCCAGGGCATTTTGCAAGGTTTCATTGTACAGTCATGGACAAAAGTTTTGAGAATGACACAAATATTAATTTTTACAAAGTCTACTGCTTCACTTTTTCTAATGGCAATTTGCATATACTCCAGAATGTTATAAAGAGTGATCAGCTTAACAGCAATTACTTGCAAAGTCAATATTTGGCTAGAAAATGAACTTTATCCCCCAAAACACATTTCAACATAGAATCATAGAATGGTAGAGTTGGAAGGGACCTCCTGGGCCATCTGGTCCAACCTACTGCTCAAAGCAGGATTCTCTAAATCATCCCAGACAGATGTCTGTCCAGCCTCTGTTTGAAGACTTCCATTGAAGGAGAACTTACCACCTCTCGTGGCAGCCTGTTCCACTCCTTGATCACCCTAACTGTCAAAAAGTTTTTTCTTTGCAGCCCTGCCTTAAAAGGACCAGCTAACCTCTTTTCAGTGATTGCTCCATTAACACAGGTGTGGGTGTTGATGAGGACATGGCTGGAGATCAATCTGTCTTGATTAAGTAAGAATGACACCACTGTACACTTTAAAAGGAGGCTGGTGCTTGGCATCATTGTTTCTCTTCTGTTAACCATGGTTATCTCTAAAGAAACACGTGCAGTCATCATTGCAATGCACAAAAATGGCCTAACAGGGAAGAGTATCGCAGCTAGAAAGATTGCACCTCAGTCAACAATCTATCGCATCATCAAGAACTTCAAGGAGAGAGGTTCCATTGTTTCCAAAAAGGCTCCAGGGTGCCCAAGAAAGACCAACAAGCGCCAGGACCGTCTCTTAAAAGTGTTTCAGCTGCGGGATCGGGCTACCAGCAGTGCACAGCTTGCTCAGGAATGGCAGCAGGCAGGTGTGAGTGCATCTGCACGCACTGTGAGGCGGAGACTCTTGGAGCAAGGTCTGGTCTCAAGGAGGGCAGCAAAAAAGCCACTTCTCTCCAGAAAAAACATCATGGACAGACTGATATTCTGCAAAAGGTACAGGCAGTGGACTGCTGAGGACTGGGGTAAAGTTATTTTCTCTGATGAATCCCCTTTTCGATTGTTTGGGACATCAGGAAAACGCCTCATTCGGAGAAGACAAGGTGAGCGCTACCACCAGTCTTGACTCATGCCAACTGTTAAGCATCCTGAAACCATTCATATGTGGGGTTGCTTCTCAGCCAAGAGAATCGGCTCTCTCACAGTCTTGCCTAAAAACACAGCCATGAATAAAGAATGGTACCAGAATGTCCTCCAAGAGCAACTTCTCCCAACCCTCCAAGAGCAGTTTGGCGATCAACAATGCCTTTTCCAGCATGATGGAGCGCCTTGACATAAAGCAAAGGTGATAACTAAATGGCTCAGGGAACAAAACATAGAGATTTTGGGTCCATGGCCTGTAAACTCCCCAGATCTTAATCCCATTGAGAACTTGTGGTTAATCATCAAGAGACGGGTGGACAAACAAAAACCTAAAAATTCTGACAAAATGAAAGCATTGATTGTGCAGAATGGACTGCTATCAGTCAGGATTTGGTCCAGAAGTTGATTGAGAGCATGCCAGGGAGAATTGCAGAGGTCCTGAAGAAGAAGGGTCAACACTGCAAATATTGACTTGCTGCATTAACTCATTCTAACTGTTAATATAAGCTTTTGTTACTCATATGTTTGCAATTATATTTCTGTCTGTGATAAAAACATCTGTCAAACACACATAAAAACCAGAGGGCAGCAGATCATGTGAAAATATAATATTTGTGTCATTCTCAAAACTTTTGGCCATGACTGTAATGCTTCAGTGCAGAATCTGGACATGAGAGAGAGGAGATAGGGGCCAACGATGACTGCAAGTTCTTCATAAGTTTCTGGGTGTTAATGGTTGTATGTTTCTATACGTGTGGAAAGTTGGGGTGACCTGAGTGGGATGGCAGTTCTTGATAGAGAATGAAAGAAGGTTGTGGTCAGAGAGCGGGAGAGGGGAGTTTGTGAAATCATCCACTGAGCAAAGCCGGGAGAAAACCAAGTCGAGGGAGTTTCCATCTTCATGCGTGGGGGAGTTAGTATGCTGCAAGAGGCCGAAAGAGGAGGTTAGAGATAAAAGGTGAGAGGCAGATGGGGAGAGGGGATGTTGAAATCACCCATGATGAGGGTGGGGATATCACGGGAAAGAAAATGTGGAAGCCAGGTGGCAAATTGATCCAGGAACTGATGACAATGGCCGGGAGGATGATACACCACTGCCACTCGCATGGAGAAGGGGATGTAGAGTCTGACAGCATGGACCTCAAAAGAAGGGAAAACAAGTGAGGGTACTTGAGGGATAACTTGAAAAGTACATTTGGGTGATAAGAGCAGACCAACGCCTTCACCTGCTCTGTTGTCCGATCTTTGGGTATGAGAGAAGTGTAGTCCACCATATGAGAGAGCAGCAGCAGCGGTGGTGTCTGACTGCTGGATCCAGGTTTCAATAAGAACTAGAAGGTTAAGAGAATTTGAAAGGAAGAAGTCATAAATGAAGGGGAGTTTATTACACACTGAGCGAGAATTCCAAAGGGCACAATTGAAAGAGACAGAAGGCATGCAGGGAATTTAATAAGATTAGAGGGGTTTCTGAGTGTAGCAGTTGGAAGGTTTGACTTGCTATAACATGGGGGGGGCGGGGTTTGGAGCAATATCTCCTGCGACTAAAAGAAGGAGAATAGAAAGAGTGAGCAGATGGTTAAGTGATTTGTGAGAGCGTCTTGTGTGTTGGATGGTGGGACTGAGTGGATTTGTGCTGTTCAGCAGTGTAAAAAGAGCGTGAGTGCTATACATAGGAGAGGAAAGGACAGAGGGGCCGATATGGATGGAGTGTAAAGGGTTAATGCAAGGGCAATGGATGTGAGTGAATGCAGCAGCCAGGATATAAATTATACAGATGCATATGGTGAATATGTGTTGTAATCCAAATGTAGAGGGAAGAGATTTTGTAATTTGTCTTACCTGTCTCCTACCCTGTCTAACTGCCATGTATAACTGCGGCAATACTTTGATACATGTTTTCGATTACATGCACATAAATGCTTCCCCAGACTATGCCTCAATATATAGGAGGCTAGATCTAAGAACTTTTTTTTTTTTCCTCTCTCACTCGTTAGCAAACAGTCAAACTAAGTTGAGACAGCAGGACACAATAAATGTAGTGAGCAGATAAACAAGTGTCCAGGCCTACACGGATCATAAACCACTTTGAAAAGTCACTTGACCTCATATCATAAGAGGACAAGCAGAGTAAGGGTCCCGTTACACATAACGACTCACCAGCGATCCCGACAACGATATGCACTTGTCAGGATCGCTGGTGTGTCGCTACATGATCGCTGCTGAGCTGTCAAACAGGCAGCTCAGGCAGCGATCAGGACAGCGACACTGCGGGTAACAAGCGACGCACGTCGCTTAGTTATCGGCAGTGTACCTTAGATACCAGCGCGCTGGTGCAAGGAGCTGGTAACCAAGGTACACATCGGGTTTCTAGGCACCGCTCGGCGCTTAGAAACCCGCAGTGTACCTTGGTTACCAGCTCCCCTGCATCAGCGCAAGGTACACATCGGGTTTCCCTTGGTTACCAGCTCCGGCTGGCTGATCGCTGGTCTCCCGCCTGTCACATGCAGCGATGCGCACTGGCCAGCGGGAGACCAGCAATCAAAAAATGGTCCAGGACATTCAGCGACGATCAGCGACACCCAGCTGGGGGGCTAATCATCGCTAAGTGTCACACTAAACGAGATCGCTGGCTAGGTCGCTGCTATGTCACAAAATCGGTGACGTTTCAGCGATCTCGCTAGTGATCTCACTTAGTGTAAAGGGGCCTTAAGTTTAAATAACTATATACCATTATATATGCTGCTAAGATGAATAACATAGATGGGACACATGCAGGATTCACTGAAGTAACTTGCAATAGTTAAATACCATTATATATGCTGCTAAGATGAATAACATACGTGGACACATGCAGGATTCACTGAAGTAATTTGCAACAGTTAAATACCATTATATATGCTGCTAAGATGAATAACATAGATGGGACACATGCAGGATTCACTGAAGTAACTTGCATTAGTTAAATACCATTATATATGCTGCTAAGATGAATAACATAGATGGGACACATGCAGGATTCACTGAAGTAACTTGCAATAGTTAAATACCATTATATATGCTGCTAAGATGAATAACATAGATGGGACACATGCAGGATTCACTGAAGTAACTTGCAATAGTTAAATACTACTAGGGACCTCTCAGAGACCTTCCTTCCCCAAGGAGAAAGGACAAAGGCTAGCCTTCGTGAGTATGTGTTAGGGCTGGCGGAATGCACAAAATAAATATAAATAATAAGTGTGTTCGCAGCCCGGGGTCCACCGTGCAGGCTGAGCCTGCTGCTGGTAAGAGGGCGGTAAGGTGAACTCTGTTACTTCACAGAGTAGCAACTTTAGACACTGTGGCCCTATATGGCGGTGTAAGCGAAATCTGTTACACCAGTGTCGCTAAGGAAGATACGCAGAGATATCGACTGTGTCCTGTTTACACCACAGGAATGCACAGACAACTGCTGTGCGGACAGCAGTCCGTAGTAAACGCAATCAGCAACGCAAACAGACAATCTCCTCACCGGAGAAGCCGGTATTCTAGGGGCTTATTTCAGCCAAGCCTTAAACACGTGCATACAATCTCCTCACCGGAGGTGCCGGTATTCTAGGGGCTTATTTCAGCCGAGCCCTAACACATGCGTGCAAGATCACACTGGCGCAATAGCACATAATGTAATTGATACTAGCGCATGGCGGCATGACCATGCCACCCTTTTATAGTAGCAACTACAGGACCTGCCAGATAAGGACCAATAGGAAACTGCTCCAGAACACAAGTGGTTTCAGGACCTTCCTGGCGGACCAATAGGAGCTGCTGCAGTACCTGAGCATGTGACCCCTGATCTCCAATGAGAGATCTCGCCCGGGCATGCTCAGAAGAGGAAAGCAAGGACTTTGTCCCAAAGACGTCTGCTCGCCGCAAACCAGCACTGGCTAAACAGCAGAACCTGGAGAGGCAGCAGTAATCCTTTGCACAATGTTAGACTGGGCGAGACGCTGGGACCGACGTCTATGCTGAGCAGAGTCCACTGCGGCCAGAGACGGATGGGAGACCGCAGCAGGGACGGTTCAAGATTCCCCCTGTGCAGAAGCGGGAACTCGACCCCTAACATTATCCCCCCCCTCTAGGACCCCTCCTTCCTTGGGCCTTGTTACGCTCGAAGCAGCAATGAGCTGCGGAGCCTGAATACGCTCAGCAGGCTCCCATGACCTATCCTCAGGCCCATAACCCCTCCAATCCACCAAATAAAACTTTTTGCCACGTACCACCTTGCACCCCAGAATAGCATTCACCTCATAATCATCCGTAGACGAACCCGATGTCCCGGCAGATGACTCGGAAAACTGAGGACAAATATACGGGTTTCAGGAGGGAGACATGGAATGTGTCGGTGATACCCAGGCGTGGCGGAAGGGACTAACCGGTAGACCACAGGATTGACCTGTTCGAGGACCTTGAAGGGACCCAAGAAGCGAGTGCGAACTTAGTGGACTCTACTCGCAGCCTGATGTTACGGGCGGATAGACACACTAAGTCGCCAGGGGCAAAAGTCGGAGCGGGGCGCCGATGTGTGTCGGCGGATGACCTCATTCTCTCCTTGGAGGCCTGAATGGCATCCTGAGTACGGTCCCAAATGTCCCGTGCCTCCACAGCCCAGTCTGCCACCCTGGAGTCTGCGGAAGACACGGGCATAGGTACGGGAACCCGCGGATGCTGGCCGTAATTAAGGAGAAATGGGGTTTGTCCAGTGGAATCAGCCACAGCGTTATTTAATGCAAACTCCGCCTACGGTAAAAAGGATGCCCAGTCATCCTGCCTAGCTGAAACAAAATGTTGCAGACATGTAACCAAGGTCTGGTTGGCCCTCTTTACCAACCCATTGTCTCGGGATGATAAGCAGAAGAGAGATTTAACTCAACACTGAGAAGGCGACAAAGCTCTTTCCAGAACCGAGACGCAAACTGGGGACCCCGGTCGCTGACAATTTTGTCCGGCATACCGTGTAAGCGGAAGATATGTTTGATAAACAGTGTCGCCAAGGCGTGTAGAGGGTAACCGGGGTAGCGGCACCAAGTGCACCATTTTGGAGAAGTGATCGATGATAACCCATATGATGGTGCACCCACGAGATTTGGGCAAGCCTACCACAAAGTCCATCCGACCATTTCCCAAGGCCTGTCTGCCACCGGCAATGGGTAAAGTAACCCAGCCGGCCATTGACGAGGGGACTTATTTTTGCCACAGGAGACACATGCCCGAGTATAGTCTCCAACGTTCCGGACCATATGCGGCCACCAGTATGTCCTCGCAAGTAGCTCAGATGTCCTTTTTTTCCCAAAATGTCCATCCACCCTGGACGAATGGGCCCAAGAGAGAACCTCCGGTCGCAAATTAGATGGTACAAAGATCTTGCCCGGAGGGACAGACTCTAGCGACACCGGAGCTACAGTTCTCAGGCTCTCAGAGGGGACAATAAGCCGTGGCCCTCCTCCTCCTCAGAAGACACAAGGGAGCGAGAGAGAGCGTCAGCCCGAATGTTCTTCTCTCCCGACAGAAAATGGAGGGTCAAGTGAAAGCGGGAGAAAAACAAGGACCATCTGGCCTGACGGGAATTTAGCCGCTGGGCAGTGTGTTAAAATACCAGATTTTTGTGATCTGTGAAGACTTGGAAGGGAAAGCGAGCCCCCTCCAACAGATGTCTCCACTCCGAGAAGGCCAACTTCATTGCTAGCAACTCCCTGTCCCCGATGGAATAATTCCTCTCCGCTGGTGTGAAGGTCTTGGAGAAAAAGAAGCACGGGTGCTTCTGACCTTGAGCATCCTTTTGGAAGAGGACTGCTCCAGCACCGATGGACGAGGCATCCACCTCCAATATAAATGGCTTATCAACATCGGGGCGATGTAGGATAGGAGCGCTAGCAAAATGGGACTTAATAGAAGTGAAGGCCTTGGAGACCTCTTCAGACCACAATTTGGGATTTGCTCCCTTTTTGGTGAGGGCTACCATGGGAGCTACCAAAGTTGAGAAGTGAGGGATAAACTGCGGTAGTAATTAATGAACCCCATAAAGCGCTGCACCGCCTTCAGAGAATGGGGTTCTTGCCAGTCCATCACTGCCTGTAGTTTGGCAGGATCCATAGCCAATCCCTGGGCGGAGATGATATAGCCCAGGAAGGGTAAGGACTCCTGCTCAAACACACATTTCTCCAACTTTGCGCTAGAGGGAATTTGCCCGTAAGAGGTTGAAGACTCTGCAGACATCTCTCTGGTGGGAGTCAATATCTGGGGAGAAGATGAGAATATCATCCAGATAGACTACGACTGAGGTGGAGAGCATATCCCGGAAGATGTCATTAACAAAGTCTTGGAAGACGGCTGGGGCATTACAGAGCCCGAAGGGCATCACCAGATATTCATAGTGCCCATCCCTGGTATTAAAAGCCGACTTCCATGCGTCCCCCTCACGGATGCGAATCAGGTTATAAGCACCCCGCAGATCTAATTTTGTAAATACCCTTGCCCCCCGTAGCCTATCAAAGAGCTCAGAAATCAAGGGCAACGGGTATTTATTCTTGACGGTGATGGCATTAAGACCCCTGTAATCGATGCATGGACGTAATTCTCTGTTCTTCTTCTGCACAAAGAAGAACCCCGCCCCTGCAGGCAGGGCTGCCAGTAGGAATTTCGGGGCCCCATACTGGCAAAATTTATGGGGCCCCCCTTGAGACTCCGCCCAGGCTCCACCCCCCAGTTCCGCATCCACCCTAGCTCCTCCTCCACCACGCAAACCTTCCAAAATCCCTCCGCCCTTTCATGGAAAAACTTCACTTCTGCACCATGCCCTCACCAATGACACATTCAGGCTATGTGCACACGTTCAGGATTATTTGCGTTTTTTTCGCGGGAAAAAACGCGTCAAAAACGCATGAATTAAGCATCCTATCATTTAGAATGAAGTCCGCAATTTTTGTGCACATGGTGCGTTTTTTTCCGCGAAAAAAACGCATCTCGGAAAAAGAACCAACATGTTCATTAATTTTGTGGAATTCTAGCCTTTTTCCCGCTATATTATTGACCTAGAAAGTTTACCGCGGAAAAAGTCAGTTTTTGCTCAGGAAAATTCTGCAAACATTCCTGAACGTGTGCACTTAGCCTAACACCAATCACTCGATGAATATGCACCATTTTGCTTGTTTAGTATAATACACCCCATAGTCCTCCATATATTATAATGTGCACCACAGTCCTCCATGTTGTAAAGTGCACACCACATAGTCCTCCATATAATATAATGTATCCATAGTCCTCCATATAGTATAATACACTCCTAATAGCCCTCAATATATTAAAATACACTCAGTCATCCATATATATAATACACTCCTCATAGTGCTCCATATAGTATAATGCACCGCCATAGTCATCCATGTAGTACAATTCACTTCCCATAGTATAATGCACCCCATAGTTCTTCATATGGTATAATGTATTCCCCATAGTCCTCGATACAGTATAATGCAGCCCACATATAGTATAATGCAGTCACCCTATAGAGCATAATGCAGCCACCCCACAGAGCATAATGCAGCCACCCCACAGAGTATAATGCAACCACCCCACAGAGTATAATCTATACCCCCATAGAATATAATTGAGCCCCCTTATATAGTATAATGTAGCCCCTCCATAAAATACAATGTAGCCCTACTCATATAGTATAATGCAGCCCCCATAGAATATAATGTAGCCCCCTCATAAAGTATAATGAAGCCCCCATACAATATAATCTAGCCCCTCATAGAATACAATGTAGCCACCTCATTGAGTATGATGCAATCACCCCTCATAGAATATAATAAATATAATACAGCCCCCCATAGAATATAATGTATCCCCGAATAGAATATCATACAGCCTGCCTCCCCAAAGGAATATAACGTAGCCCCCCATAGTATATAACACAGCCACAAAGTATAACACAGCCACATATATTATATAACACAGCCACCCTATAAAATATAATATATCCCCCCATAGTATATAACACAGCCCACATACTGTACAGCGTGGCCCACATAGTATACAGCAGGGCCCACATAGTGTACAGCAGGGCCCACATAGTGTACAGCAGGGCCCACATAGTGTACAGCAGGGCCCACATAGTATATAGCAGGGCCCACATAGTAAATAGCAGGACCCACATAGTGTACAGCAGGGCCCACATAGTATATAGCAGGGCACACATAGTATATAGCAGGGCCCACATTGTATACAGCAGGGCCCACATAGTATATAGCAGGGCCAACATAGTATATAGCAGGGCCCACATAGTGTACAGCAGGGCCCACATAGTATATAGCAGGGCACATATAGTATATAGCAGGGCCCACATTGTATACAGCAGGGCCCACATAGTATATAGCAGGGCCCACATAGTATACAGCAGGGCCCACATAGTATACAGCAGGGCCCACATAGTATACAGCAGGGCCCACATAGTATATAGCAGGGCCCACATAGTATATAGCAGGGCCCACATTGTACAACAGGGCCCACATAGTATACAGCAGGGCCCACATAGTATACAGCAAGGCCCACATAGTATACAGCAGGGCCCACATAGTATATAGCAGGGCGCACATTGTATACAGCAGGGTCCACATAGTATATAGCAGGGCCCACATTGTACAACAGGGCCCACATAGTATACAGCAGGGCCCACATAGTGTACAGCAGGGCCCACATAGTGTACAGCAGGGCCCACATAGTATATAGCAGGGCCCACATAGTATATAGCAGGGCCCACATAGTGTACAGCAGGGCCCACATTGTATACAGCAGGGCCCACATTGTATACAGCAGGGCCCACATTGTATACAGTAGGGCCCACATAGTATATAGCAGGGCCCACAGTATATAGCAGGGCCCCCATAGTATACAGCAGGGCCCACATAGTATATAGCAGGACCCACATTGTATATAGCAGGGCCCACATTGTATACAGCAGGGCCCACATAGTATATAGCAGGGCCCACATAGTATACAGCAGGGCCCACATAGTATATAGCAGGGCCACCATTGTATATAGCAGGGCCCCCATAGTGTATAGCAGGGCCCACATTTTACAGCAGGGCCCCCGTAGTATATAGCAGGGCCCACATTGTATATAGCAGGGCCCCCATTTTACAGCAGGGCCCACATTGTATATAGCAGGGCCCACATAGTATATAGCAAGGCCCCCATTTTACAGCAGGGCCCCTATAGTAGACAGCAGGGCCCCCATAGTATACAGCAGGACCCCCATTGTATATTGCAGGGCCCACATTGGATATAGCAGGGCCCCCATAGTATACAGCAGGGCCCACATTGTCCAGTCTTCATCTCTCCTCCACCCACCCACAGTTCAGTAAAGCACTGACAGATTTATAAAAAAAAAAAAAAACCACTCCTCACCTCTCCTGGTGCCAGCGCTGCTCCCAGCTCTTGTCTCCTGCTCTGCCCGGCACACAGTGAGCGCGCTGTGTCAGAGGCAGAGCAGGGAATGATGGGAGAGGGAGCGTCAGCTGACGCTCTCTCCTCCATCATCGCTTTGAACTGTACTGGCAGACGCCGGTATAGTTCAATGCAGCGGCGGGGGGAGTAGGCGCTGGGGGCAGGTGGGCCCCCCTGCCACACAGGGGCCCCCATAGCGGCTGCGTGATGTGCCGCTAGCTGGGGGCCCCTTGAGGTGCAGGGGGAGCCTCAAAATGTTGGGGGCCCCCGGGCCCGAGCGCGGACCTTGCTGCTTGGGCGGCGGGCCCCCCCTAATGACCGGGCCCCATACAGCAGTAAGGGTTCTCATGCCCTGATGGCGGCCCTGCCTGCAGGTGACACTGACTTCTTAATAAATCCTCTTGCCAGGTTTTCCTGAATATATTGAGACATAGCCTCCGTCTCCAGGAGAGAAAGGGGATAGATTCGTCCCCGAGGAGGTTCTGCTCCTGGCAAGAGGTCAATAGGACAGTCATAGGGACGGTGAGGCGGAAGGATCTCCGCAGCTTTTTTGGAGAATACGTCTGCATACGACCAATAGTATTTAGGAAGTGAAGTAAGATCTGCAGGTATCTCTGTAGTGGCTACCTGAATGCATTCCCTCATACATCTGCCTTTACATGACTCACCCCAACCCAATATTCTCCCAGAATCCACTCAATGTGTGGGGAGTGGAAACGGAGCCAGGGCATCCCCAGCAAAATCTTGTCTATTCCCTCGGGAATGACTAGAAGTGAGATAATCTCCTGATGGGAAGGGGACATTGACAACGTGAAAGGGATGGTCTGATGTGTGATTGGTGAAGGCAGTGTCGACCCATTCACTACTCGAACAGTCACGGGTTTGGCGAGCATCACCAGAGGTATAGAGTGGCGGAGAGCGAAGGTAGAGGACATGAAATTTCCTTCAGCTCCAGAGTCCACACAAAGCGTGACTGTTAAAGTGGATGAGCCAAAATTGATTTTCCCCCTAAAGGACAACTTGGAAGCGTGTTCCGCTGTGTCTAGTGAACCCCCTCCAATGGTTACTAGATGCGGTCGTTTCCCGACCGCAGTGGACATCTATTAGCATAATGCCCTACTTGTTGGCAAGCATTACAAGTCACGGGTACTCGAGCGGCCCGAGACTTAGGTCTCGCTCAAGAAATCTCCATGGCCTCAGGGGAATCGGGCGCCTGACTGGAAGATTCAAGAGGTCTGGCGAAGGTGGGTGCCAGCCGAAACCTCTGCCTACACTGGACCCGCTCCAACCTTGTTAAAACGGAGGTCGATGCGGGTGGATATGGTAATGAGCTCCTCTAGTGTGGCAGGAATCTCCCTGGTGGACAAGGCGTCCTTCACGTGGTCTGCCAGTCCCCTCCAGTACACTGGTATAAGGACTTTATCTGGCCACTCCAGCTCAGAGGTCAGAGTCCGAAATTGGACGGCGAACTGGCTGACCATGGATAAACCCTGGGTGATTGCCAACAGTTGGAGAGCCGTATCGTGGGTGACGCGAGGTCCTAAAAAGACCTGCTTCAGAGTGTCGAAGAAGAGAGGAGCACTCTGAACCACACAATCATCGCGCTCCCACAACGGCGTTGCCCACTCCAACGCCCTGCCCGACAAAAGGGATATGATAAAACCCACTTTCGCCCACTCCGTGGGAAAACCCGACATTGTTTACTGTCACCGGTAAACTTGTCTGGAAGTGGGAGGTGGGAAATAGTCGGAGCAGGGGTGGCAGAGGACAAACTGGCTGCGGCCACACTAGCAGCCAGAACCGCGACTGCGGTAACATCCACAGCTGAGGTTGTGCGCTCTAGAGTCGCCAACCTACCCTCAAGCTGCTGGATAAACCGCTGCAGACGCTGGTCGTCTGCCATTTTACCAGCCAGACCCTATAAATAATAAGTGCGTTCGCAGCCCGGGGTCCACCGTGCAGGCTGAGCCTGCTGCTGGTAAGAGGGCGGTAAGGTGAACTCTGTTACTTCACAGAGTAGCAACTTTAGACACTGTGGCCCTATATGGCGGTATAAGCGAACTCTGTTACATCACAGTGTCGCTAACGAAGAGACGCAGAGATATGGACTGTGTCCTGTTAACTCCACAGGAATGCACAGACAACTGCTGTGCGGACAGCAGTCCATAGTAAACGCAATCAGCAACGCAAACAGACAATCTCCTCACCGGAGAAGCCGTATTGTAGGGGCTTATTTCAGCCAAGCCCTAAACATGTGCATACAATCTCCTCACCGGAGGTGCCGGTATTCTAGGGGCTTATTTCAGCTGAGCCCTAACACATGCGTGCAAGATCACACTGGCGCAAAGCACATAATGTAATTGATACTAGCGCATGGCGGCATGACCATGCCACCCTTTTATAGTAGCAACTACAGGACCTGCCAGATAAGGACCAATAGGAAACTGCTCCAGAACACAAGTGGTTTCAGGACCTTCCTGGCGGACCAATAGGAGCTGCTGCAGTACCTGAGCATGTGACCCCTGATCTCCAATGGGAGATGTTACCCTGGGCATGCTCAGAAGAGGAAAGCAAGGACTTTGTCCCAAAGACTCTGCTCGCCGCAAACCAGCACTGGCTACAAAACAGAACCTGGAGAGACAGCAGTAATCCTCTGCACAATGTTAGACTGGGCGAGACGCTGGGACCGACGTCTATGCTGAGCAGAGTCCACTGTGGCTGGAGACGGATGGCAGACCGCAGCAGGGACGGCTCGAGATTCCCCCTGAGCAGAAGCGGAACTTGACCCCTAACAGTGTGTTTCACCCATTCAATCGATTGATCAACAAGTGCATACTTTTACATTGGGATACATTAAGAAGTTTATATCCCACTGTACCCGAATTTCACTTAAGACCAATCATGTGCAGTAAGAGATCAAATAACATTAAGAACTTTCTGGTAAGAGCTGATGTGGGTTCCAATAAGAAGGACTTAATTCAACGTACATTATCCACACCACGTAATGGCACATTCCCATGTTTGGGATGCCTGCAATGTTCAAATATTACAAAAGGGGATTCTTTTACGCACTTCACGAACAGGACGACGCTACCCTATTAAGGGATATTTCACGTGTGAATCAACATATGTAATTTATCTAATAAAGTGTCCGTGTGGTCTCGGGTATGTTGGGAAAACTATTCAGCATGTCCGGGACCGGATTTCACAGCATAAATCCACAATAAGATGTGAAGATGTGGTCGCACTCTCTTGCCTGTACCAGCCCATTTTCTATCCAACGGCCACTTTTTCACAATTAAAATATCAGGTCCATTGGATATGGAATCCTTTTGGATCCACACTTTGCAAACACTCACTCCATTAGGTTGAATAGGGAATATGAAGCATATCAGCAGGGCCGGCTCCAGGTTTTTATGGGCCCCGGGCGAGAGAGGCCTCATTGGGCCCCTTTAACACAGACCACGATTCATGATGCACAGATACGGCAGAGAAATATAGGTACAGTACAATGCCAAATACTTCACTTCTTCCATTACATGAGTGATATCTATTGTAAATTGTACAATAGCTCAAAAACCGCCAAATCCTCGCAGCGCACAGTACAGACTGGACAGTACAGTCCTCCATACAATATTATGGGCACCACATAGTCTCCCCCTCATCACCCATATAATACCCCATGCAGGATGTCACCCCCCCATCCCCCATATAATGCTCCATACAGAATACTGGACCCAAAATAATGCTCCATACAGAATACTGGACCTAATATAATGCTCCATACAGGATACTGGTCCCCATATAATGCTCCATACAGGATACTGGTCCCCATATAATGCTCCATACAAAATATGGAGCTCTCCTCTGCGCTGTGCTGCGTTCTGCACTGTTACGACTCAGGAAAGGGCGCTGTGGAAAGACTCCCCATTATCATCATCATTGCCTTCCCATCATCATCATTGCCTCCCCATCAACATCATCGCCTCCCCATCATCATCATTGCCTCCCCATTATCATCAATGCCTGCCCATCATCATCATCGCCTCCCCATCATCATCATTGCCTCCCCATTATCATCAATGTCTCCCATCATCATCATCACTGCCCTCCCCCCCTCACCATACACAGAAGCCCGGCAGCACACAAGCACTCTCCACATCACACACACAGCACAAAGCACCGCACTACATACACACACACGACCACACAGACACACACATGCACATCACATCTCACCTGTCCGGCATCGCGCGCTCTCTGCCACAGCCGGCCGCTGAATGATGACGTCATTCAGCGGCTGCTGTGAGAGGAAGCGCAGGTGCCCCCTGGAGCCCGAGCTGCGGCAGCGGAGGCACGGGGAGAGGTAAGTATTGTGCCAGCTGTTGCCGGGGCCCTGAGCAAGCGGGGGGGCTCAGTGGCGGCGCTGACACCGCTCTCCTCTGCTAACGGGCGCCGGGGTGCCCGACGGCGAGTGGGCCCCCCCGCCTGCTCAGGGCCCCGGCACTTGCCCGGGTATGCCGGGTGCTGACGCCGGCCCTGCATATCAGTATTGAGGACAGGTACCATTATTTTGACCACACAGAAAACACTACATGTTGTCAAAGTAGGGTACCATCTCTCTTCTCTTTTCTTTACATAGTCAGTGTTCTGCTAATATTAACACTGTAAGAATATGGAGAAATTTTGTGATGCAATGAGTATGTTAACACTGTAGCCTTTCACTTTAGTGACTTTTCTCTTTTTCTCAGATTACATAATAGTCAGTCAACAGGTATATTTGTTTATGCATATTCAATATCTTATAATCCTGTTTTTTGCCTATATTTTAATATTAATTATTTGGACCTTTATGTTCCATTTTCCCTTTCTATGGTCTTTATTTAGATCCCACTACTTTGCATTAGTCTATATGGGACTTATTTATTAAGCAAACATTTTTTAGGATCCACTCAGCAGACTCTTCCCATTATGTATGAACTTTCTCCTTTTCTCTATAGTGGCACGCAGGCGCGGTCCTTGCCATGGAACACATCGGCAATCACAGAAGCATTTTAGTCCCTTTCCAGCAGTTTTTGGCTCGCACCTGCGCAGTTTACTATCCCAGGCGCTGTCCCTGCCATGGAACACATCGGCAAGCACAGAAGCATTTTTGGCCTTTTCAGGCAGGTTTCGGCTCGCACCTGCGCAGTTCACTTTCCCGTACGCCGGTCACCTACCCTGGAAGCAGTCTTACAACACGGACTCATAAAAGAGCAAACACACCTCCAAGTGACGCACACTCCACCTAGCTGCGGTACACAAGGTATTAAAGGTATTATATCACTTAATTTCTCCCATAGTTGTTTTTCTACCACGAGCACTGTGATAATAAGGTACAATTCATCTAGCGATGACTATATAGTTTGGTACGTACTTTCTCGTTATATGAGCAGAGAGTACCAGCACATTATATTAATCAATGCTTTTTACCCGATGGTGGCACCTCCATATATGAATATAGTGGGACATTTGTAAAATCCACAGCAGGAGACTTAGGACCCTTCCCCTTACAGGTATCATACTGCTTACCTTTTCTCACTCCATTTGCAAGATATACTTCATCTGGCAATGACTATATATTTTGACATTTACTTTTTTATTATGCAAGTAGAGGGTACTACCATCATACTACATGATGTATATCAGATGGTGACACCTCCATATATGAATATAATAAGAATGCACTTGTGTTAGCTATTTTTTGTTTTAATTTTTATCATTTTTTTTTCCTTTAATGAATGAATGAATTAAGAGAAGATATGAATGAGTAACATACAATATAAGTATTGACCCATTGTTTTTTCTGGAAATTGTTCTTTTCAGTATTTGTAACGACCCTGTCAGCGCCAGCGAACTGCCACGGCTGAGCAGGGTGACTCAACCACACTATGGAAGGGCCCGGGGTCAGATGCGGTAGGAGAGGCTCAGGCAGACAGGACCAGAGCAGCAAAAGCAAAAGGACCTGCGATCATGTGACCACAGGGGGCGGGGCCTAGCGTTCTGCTACTGGAGGTGAGTGCAGGACTCTCCAGGGGTCCTGGATTAGTGAATAGGGAAACTCAGGTCAGACAAACGGGGGTCATACACAGAGAGGACAGGCACAGTACAGAAGGGGCGAGCAGAGAATAGTCAGAACATAAGCCAGGAGTCACACACGGAGATAGCAACGCAGTACAGGAGGGATAAGCAGAGAATTGTCAGGACAAAGGCAAGAGGTCATACACGAGATAGCAACGTAGTACAAGAGGGGCAGGCAGAACTCGTAACGGGAACAGAACCAAGTCAAAACCAAGCAAGCATAAAGAATCACAAGCACAAAACACAGGGTCACACACACTCGGCCAAGGGTCAAAGTATAAGCGACAAGGAATGGCCCCACAATGAGGCTATAAGAAACCTCCCAGAATCCCAGAGTGAGGCCATCCAAATTAACCCTTAACCTACCTTTTCCCACAAACTCAGCAAACCATGACAGTACCCCCCTTTCAACGGGGGGCCTCCGGACCCCCAGGTTTATCAGGATGCTGGGCATGGAATGCACAAACCAAACGATTAGCGTGAACCGATGTGGCTGGCACCCAAGACCGATCCTCCGGACCATACCCCTTCCAATGTACCAGATACTGCAAAGATCCCTGAACCTGCCTGGAGTTCACAATGTGTTGTACTTCGAACTCCATATGCCCATCAGCCATAATGGGCAAAGGAACGGCGTCTGTATCTTCCCTCACTGACCCCAGGGGTTTAAGTAAGGACCTATGAAATACATTATGGAGTTTCAAAGAGGGAGGGAGGCGAAGGCGATAGGCTACCGGGTTAACCACCTCGATGACTTCGTAAGGGCCAATAAATTTAGGCCCTAGTTTAGCGGAAGGTATTCGGAGACTTATGTTCCGTGTGGAAAGCCAAACCTTATCTCCACATCGCAAAATCTGAACCAAGTCCCTTTTTTTATCCGCAAAATGTTTATACTTTTCTTGAGCCCTGGAAATATTTTGTCGAACTTTCGACCAGAGATTCCTGAGACGACTGATCCCGTCCTCAGCCCCCGGGCAACCAGAATCAATGTAGAATGTAAGCCCGAAAGGGCAGGGTCCTCTCCCCTCTGTATCAGTCTGTCATTGTTAGTTTGTTTACTGTAAGTGATACCTGTAATTTGTATGTAACCCCTTCTCATGTACAGCACCATGGAATCAATGGTGCTATAGAAATAAATAATAATAATAATAATAATAATAAATACGCGAGAACTCGCCAAAATGAGGATTTATCCCATAATTAATAAAAAATGGTGACCTACCGGTAGACTGGTTTACCCGGTTGTTGAAGGCGAACTCTGCTAATGGTAAGGCCTCAGACCAGTCGCTTTGCAGAGTAGAAGTCAGGCACCGAAGAATTTGTTCAAGCGACTGGTTGGTGCGTTCAGTTTGCCCGTTGGTCTCTGGGTGGTACGCTGAGGAAAAAGACAACGATATCCCCAACTTTTTGCAAAAAGCCAGCCAAAACTTAGACACAAATTGCTCCCTCTATCTGACACAATATTAGTAGGCACCCCGTGTAAACGTACCACCTGAGAAAGGAAATGTCTGGAGAGAGTCTCTGCTGATGGTAAACTTGCCATGGGTACAAAATGTGCTAGTTTAGAAAATCTGTCCACAATTACCCAGATTACAGTATTTCCACGGGAGGATGGCAGATTGGTAATGAAGTCCATGGACAAATGAGTCCACGGTCTTCCCGGAATTGGTAAAGGTGCCAATTCCCCGGCCAGCCGGCAATGAGAGCTCTTAGAACGGGCACATATCCCACATGCAGCAACATGCATCTTAATATCCGAAGTCATTAAAGGCCACCAAAAAAGTCTTGCCACTGCTTCTCGCGTGGCCGCTATACCAGGGTGGGCACTCAATTTCGAATCATTGAACTCCCACAGGAGTTTAGTGCGCAAATGCTGAGGCACGAACAACTTATTTTCAGGTTTGGACCTTGGCGCTAAAGATTGTGCCCCACAATCTCCCGCTCCAATTCCGACGACACTTCGGCAATAACAAGACTGGGTTGAAGAATGGGGGACGGTGGATCGGGGCGGATAATGGCTCAAAACTACGTGACAGAGCGTCAGCCTTGACGTTTTTAGATCCTGGTCGAAAAGTAATAGAAAACTGAAATCTGGAAAAAAAAAAGTGACCAACGGGCTTGCCTGGGGGTCAGTCTTTTAGCAGTTTTAATATATTCTAGATTTTTATGGTCCGTGATAACCATAATAGGGTGAGCCGCCCCCTCCAAAAAATGTCTCCATTCTTCGAACGCCAATTTGATAGCCAATAGCTCCCTATTGCCTACATCATAATTTTTTTCAGCGGGAGAAAATTTTTTAGAAAAATAGGCCAAGGCCTGAGATTTGTCAGGAAAGCTGGCCCCTGAGATAACACTGCTCCCACCCCCACCTCAGAAGCATCAACCTCGACCACAAACGGTTTGGAAGGGTCAGGTTGAACCAGGATAGGAGCAGATGCAAAACAGTTTTTTAGCATTAGAAAAGACTGTTTGGTTAACGGGGACCAGTTCTTGACATCTGCCCCTTTACGAGTGAGATCAGTAAGGGGTTTAGTTACCTGTGAGAAACCTTTAATAAACTTGCGGTAATATTCGCAAATCCCAAGAAGCGCTGAAGTCCCTTAAGGTCTCGAGGTTGGATCCATTCCACAACAGCCTGCACCTTCTTGGGATCCATGCGAAACCCCTGAGGTGAGATTATCAGCCCTAAAAACGCCAACTCTTGAACAAAAAATGAACATTTTTCGAGTTTGACGAACAATTGATTTTCTCTGAGCTTTTGGAGTACAGTCTTAACATGTAACAAATGAGAATGTTTGTCAGCAGAATATATGAGAATATCATCTAGGTACACAACTACAAAGCGGCCGATGAGGTCCGAGAACACAACATTAATAAAATTTTGAAAAACTGCAGGTGCGTTGGTGAGACCAAATGGCATTACCAAGTTCTCAAATAACCCTTCAGAGGTGAGGAAAGCCGTCTTCCATTCATCCCCCTCCCGTATCCTGATTAAATTATAAGCCCCCCTAAGGTCAAGTTTTGAAAACCACATGGCCCCAGAAAGCTGATTACAGAGATCCGGAATCAACGGCAGTGGATATGTATTCCTGACCGTGATTTTATTTAGTTCTCGAAAGTCGAGGCAGGGGCGTAGGCCACCATCTTTTTCTTAACAAAGAAAAGCCCCGCTGCTACCGGGGAAACTGAAGGTCTTATGTGCCCCTTGCGGAGACTCTCAGCAATATATTGTTTCATAGCTAGGCGCTCGGGACCTGATAGGTTAAACAAACAGCTTTGGCTCCAGGAATTAGGTCGATGGCACAGTCAAATGGCCTATGAGGGGGTAACGCCTCAGCCTCACTTTCTGAAAAAACGTCCTCAAAGTCTTTCAGGTACTCCGGAATACCTTCCAGACTGATAGAAGACACAGAAACAGGTTTTGCAATTTTCACACAAAAAACATCTTTATGGTAACAGTCGACACATTTGGACCCCCACTTGATAATCTCCCCCAATTCCCAGTCAATCACTGGATTGTGACATAGAAGCCATGGCATGCCCAAAACCAACCCGGTGGGCAACTTGTCCATAACAAAACACTCAATCTCCTCCATGTGGGAAGAACCAACTTTCAACATAAATTTTTCAGAAACTGAAAGAATCCCCGTTCGGGTCAGAGGAGAAGAGTCAATGGCCACGACTTTTAGTGGGGTATGAAGCCTGACTGTCCCTATCTGGTGCTGGGAAATGACATCAGAGCTGACCAAGATGAGTGATGAACCACTGTCCACCAGTGCTGTGGAAAAAAACGATACTTGTCTACCAACAGTTCAACCTTTAGCAAAACCTTAGGGCATGAGGAAGAGAGTACCTGAAGGTCTGGGTAGCCTCCTCGATTACTACCCAGACCTAGTCGTTTCCCGCCGCCTTGGAGGATGAAGGACACGAGGGACAATCTTTTATCCAATGACCGGACTCTCCACAATAAAAACAGAGCTGTTTCTCACGGCGGCGTTTCCTCTCCTTTTCTTTGACTGAAGTAGCGCCAATCTCCATGGGTTCGGGAGCGACACCAGTCTCTTTGCTACCGGAGAATAGGATGCCTCGGACTGCATGACACCCCTAGCCCGTAGCCTGCGGTCCATAAGTACGGCCTGGGTAATGGCGTCCTCCAAGGTGTCAGGTGGAGGGTGAAGGGCCAGGGCATCTTGGAGGCGTTCAGATAAGCCTCTGCGGAATAAGCCCCGAAGGGCTGCATCATCCCATGAGATTTCTGCTGCCCAGCGCCGGAACTCTGCACAAAACCACTCAGCCGAGCGTTTACTCTGGCGCACATTCATCACCATGTCTTCAGCCATGCGAACCCTGTCGGGTTCATCATATATACGACCCAGCGCTTCAAAAAAGGCATTGACAGTCATCCTTTCAGGGGCAGAGGGAGACAGAGAAAAAGCCCACCCTTGCGGTGCACCCCGAAGTAGAGAAATAACTACCCCCATTTTCTGGAATTCATCCCCGGAGAAACGAGGCCTCAGAGAAAAAAAAAGCTTACACCCCTCCTTAAAGGCCATGAACTCCTTTTTGTCCCCAGAGAAGAAGTCTGGCAGTTTGACCGGCGACTCGGGGACACCAGCGAAACATCTCTACCACCCGAGCTAGGAGACCCTGCAGCAATAGCCCCCTGCACAGTGTCCACCAACTGTTGTTGGGTCTGAGCCATTGTGCGCTGTTCCACATTAAGTTTCTGGAACATTAGTGTCAGGTTTTTAACCTGATCTGCCAAAGCTTGCATGGGATCCATGATACTAGACACTTTTTCTTTTTTTTTTCCTTTAGGAAAGATACTTAGCTTCCCCAACACAGAATAATATAAGGTCGCTTATAATGTAACGACCCTGTCAGTGCCAGCGAACTGCCACGGCTGAGCAGGGTGACTCACCCACACTATGGAAGGGCCCAGGGTCAGATGCGGTAGGGGAGGCTCAGGCAGACAGGACCAGAGCAGCGTGGTGAGAGTAGGCACTGAAAGTAGCAGTAAGCAAAAGGACCTGCGATCATGTGACCACAGGGGCGGGGCCTAGCGTTCTGCTACTGGAGGTGAGTGCAGGACTCTCCAGGGGTCCTGGATTAGTGAATGGGGAAACTCAGGTCAGACAAACAGGGGTCATACACAGAGAGGACGGCGCAGTACAGAAGGGGCGAGCAGAGAATAGTCAGAACATAAGCCAGGAGTCACACACGGAGATAGCAACGCAGTACAGGAGGGATAAGCAGAGAATTGTCAGGACAAAGACCAGGGGTCATACACGAGATAGCAACGTAGTACAGAACTCGTAACGGGAACAGAACCAAGTCAAAACCAAGCAAGCATAAAGAATCACAAGCACAAAACACAGGGTCACACACACTCGGCCAAGGGTCAAAGTATAAGCGACAAGGAATGGCCCCACAATGAGGCTATAAGAAACCTCCCAGAATCCCAGAGTGAGGCCATCCAAATTAACCCTTAACCTACCTTTTCCCACAAACTCAGCAAACCATGACAGTATTTCATTGTTGTGAATTTTTGCCATGATGTTGTTACAGATATGTCTAGAGAAAGGGGTTATAAAGCCAAAATGTTGACGAATTATCTGTTTTCATTTTGGTTCTGATGAACTGTGAATCTTCATATTCGTTTATATCTACTATTTGGAACTAGGAATCTATCATCAAAAAATAAAAAAAAAATTTCACTTTGAGGGCCGGAGTTTTTTACATTTTCTATTGACTATTTTTTACTCCTGAGCACCAACAGTATACAGTGAGCACCCCATCATTTCATAATTCTACCATCTGCTCAGGCGTAGAGGACTCTGGCTGCATCCACTTCTGGACCAGGTGCAACAGGTCAAACATTGGGAGCACAGTGGTTTGTCCCGGTGATACGCCCAACGGCGAACCCGCTGTGCCCTTATAGTCATTGTTACACCCAAGCATGCAAGAATTTCCATTTTTAGCTTGCCATACTCTTTAGCATCCTGCAAAGCAAATCATAGTATGCGTTTTGGGGTTTCACCGTCAAGTATGGCACCAGAATCTCTACCCACTGCTCTGGCGGGAGTTTATCCCTCTCGGCAACCCTTTCAAACACCATCTGTATAGCCTCAACATTGCATTTCTCCGTTGTAGAATCATCAGCCTCAACAATGCTGTTCTCCACTGCACGTTGTTCAGCTTAAACAATGCAATTCTCCAATGCAGGTTCTTCAGCTTCAATATTGCAATTCTCCACTGCAGGTTCTACAGCATCAACACTGCAATTCTCCACTGCAGGTTCTTCAGCTTCAAAACTGCAATTCACTGCAGATCCTTCAGCTTCAACATTGCAATTCTCCATGGCAGGTTTGTCAGCCTCAACACTGCAATTCTGCACTGCAGGTTCCTCAGCCTCAACACTGCAGTTCTCAACTGCAGGTTCTTCAGCCTCAAAATTGCAATTCACTGCAGGTTCTTCAGCTTCAATATTGCAATTCTCCGCTGCAGGTTCTTCAGCCTCAACACTGCAATTCACTGTAGCTTCTTCAGCTTCAATATTGCAATTCTGCACTGCAGGTTCTTCTGTCTCAACACTGCAATTCTGCACTGCAAGTTCTTCAGCCTCAACACTGCAATTCTCCTCTGCAGGTTCTTCAGCCTCAAAACTGCAATTCACTGCAGGTTCTTCAGCTTTAATATTGCAATTATCCACTGCAGTGTCTTCAGCCTCAACATCATCCCTTGGAGTCATTTTCTGAAAAGCCCGTGTTACCACCTTCCGGACGAGGGCATCATCAGCTGGACCTGGGGTTGAGGCGCTTGTCCTTCCCTGGATGGCAGGCGCCAGAAGCTGTATCTGCAGCCGATGCTCCTGCTGCATCTGTTGGAACTGTTGTAACAACAATCTGTTGGTTTCTTGATGCTGCTGCGATTGGACCAGGTGTTTCAGTAGGTCCTCTGGCGATGCTTGCTGGCTTGCGACAGACGTGACCCAGGACATGCAGTCCTTCCTGTAGCAGCCTCACGTCTCTGCTGGGAATGCTGCCTGCATGCTTCACCAATTGTAAGGGTTGTACTCGCTCAGGTGCAATGGGAGGAAAACAGGAGACACATTCCTTGAAAAGTTTGTGTGGGTTTATTTCTTCATAAACCCCAGAAGCACAAACAGAAAATAAATAGCCTTTATCTCAAGTAAAATAAAGTATAAATATCCATAGCAGGGCTCTGCTCCTCCAGGCCTGTGGGCACACAGGCTGGGATAATGTGCCCACACACACACAGAAGACCTTCACCCTCCCAACACACAGACCATGTGCCAAACAACAGCCTCCATTATATAGGTTGCAACCACACACAGATGTGAGGTATGTGGGTAGCCATACCCACCCATCTCTCATAGCTACCCGCAGCCCGGACCCAGGTGCAACAAACGAACCTCTTAGTGCTTTCATGCACTATAGAAACTCTTCGGACTACATCACAGAGACAAGCCATCTCTGTGACACATACCTCCCATAGTCTATGCGACCCTTAGTCACACTACAGAACATTGTTTTTTGAGGCCCTCCTCCATGTCTCTTCAAAGAAGTATTGAGGTGCGTCTAAATTTTGGCTAGGCCTTGCATTCACTGCTTTGGCAAACAGGGCAAACAGTATGGGAGAAACAATTGCTAATAATGGGAATATTGTTTTCAGGAGGCCCTGCTGTATGTCTCTTCAAAGGGGTATTGGGGTGCATCTAAATTTTGGCCAGGCCTTGCATTCACTGCTTTGGCTAATGGTATGGGAGAAACAATTGCTAATAATGGGAACATTGCTTTCAGGAGGCCCTGCTGTCCATCTCTTCAAAGGGGTATTGGGGTGCGTGTAAATTTTGGCCAGGCCTTACATTCACTGCATAGGCAAACAGTATGGGAGTACCAAATTCCTAATAATGGGAACATTTATTTCAGGGCGCTCTCCTGTACGTCTCTTCAAAGGGGTATTGGGGTGCATCTGTAAGCATGTGCGGGAATGCGGTAACACAGGGATTGCAGAGCAAAACTGTATAACAATGCTATTTTATTCTTAACAAGAAGGATGGCAATGGTCTTCTCGCAGGGAGCTAATAAACAATAATAAAGGGAAGTAAAAAGGTTAACGCAACAGTCTGGTATTGAAATGGTACTTATCGTAGTCTTCTCTGGTCATCATCCCCATACAGTCTGATGGTAGCTGGAGCATCGGCAATGGCTGGCGTGGTGTCCTCAGATGAATTCCAAGAAATCATGGTTCAGTTTCTGGCAGCAACAGGCAGTCACCGGTTTTGCCTGCTGAGCCCCAAGTCCATAAATCTGTGCAGCCAAATTGGGGAGCGCTGCAGGAGTCTCTGTCTCACACGTGTGAACATTGATTTCAGGAGGCCCTTCTGGACATCTCTTCAAAGGGGTATTGGGGTGTGTCTAAATTTGGTGCAGGGCAGGCCTTGCATTCAATGCATAGGCAAACACAGTATGGGAGTACCAAATTCCTAATAATGGCAACATTGCTTTCAGGTGGCCCTCCTGTATGGCTCTTCAAAGGGATATTGGGGTACTTCTAAATTGGTGCAGGGCAGGCCTTGCATTCAATGCATAGGCAAACACAGATATGGGAGTACCAAATTCCTAGCAATGGGAACATTGCTTTCAAGAGGCCCTCCTGTTCGTCAGTTCAAAGGGTTATTGGGGTGCATCTAAATTTGGTGCACGGAAGATCTTGCATTCAGTGCATAGGCAAAAAGTATGGGAGTACCAAATTCCTAATAATGGGAACATTGCTTTCAGGAGGCCCTCCTGTACGTCTGTTCAAAGGGGTGTTGGGGTGCGTCTAAATTTAGTGCAGGGCAGGCCTTGCATTCAATGCATAGGCAAACAGAGTATGGGAGTACCAAATTTCTAATAATGGGAACATTGCTTTCAGGTGGCCCTCCTGTTCATCTGTTCAAAGGGTTATTGGGGTGTGTCCAAATTTGGGGCAGCCCTGCCACTCACTGCATACGCAACAACAGTATAGGAGACCCACTGTTTAATAATGGAACAACAAAGTATAGCCGGCTGATGGCTCTCTAAGAATAGTGAGGGCTAACTGCTGGGCCCTTTAAGAATAGTAAAGGCCGCCTGATGACCCTATAAAAATAGGCTTTGTAACTTTCAGAGTCCCTCCTTTATAAATGAAACAGGATGTGTCTGATGATATGTCACACACCACATGGCCAGATAAGGTTTTAAAATGTTAAAATGACATTTCCCAGTGAATGCATTTGTCTTTGTCGAAAGCAATGCTAAAGTTGAAAAATGCATCAAAACGCTACGTGTGAACATAGCCCTAGGTGTGGAGGAGCATTTTTGGTTTTGGTTATTTATTTTGCCTTATATACAAGTCATTACCCTGAAAACCAGGCACAAAAAAACAAATGTCCTAAAATAAAACAAATAAAAAATTTTTTTGCAAAAATTGCATGAAGGTAGTAATAATTATAAGGGTATTTAGTAAACATAATTTTGATCAAAAGAATGTACAAGCCATCCCGCCACGTCAAGGCAACCCTTTGTGGGACAGTCCTACTCTAATATTAAAAACCTTTCCGCTTGTCAAGTGACGTAAATGTGAACAAGGCAGAGGGACTGAACCCACCAGTTGAAGCATAGGCCAGACAGGATGGATTTCTATACTCAGAAACAGGGCGGTCCCACCCTTATATGCACAGAATGCACTCTGAACTACATAGAAAACTAGATCTGAACTGAAAAAGTAAGTTGATGTGTATGCAAAATGTAAATGCATATTAACACATGACCATTACACAGAAAACCAGGCACAAAAAACAAATGTCCTAAATAGTGTTGAGCGATACGATACTACAAATATCGGGTATCGGCCGATATTAGCTGTATCGGCCTTTCGATTCTGAATACCGATATTTTCGTCATATCGGATACCGGAATCGGGATTGTCACTGTCACTGTCTGTGTCCGTCGGTCGGGTCTGTCACTGTCAGTGTCCGTCGGTCGGGTCTGTCAGGAGTCAGCGGCACTTACCCGGCAGAAGATCTCCGGCGGTCACATCCCGGACTGCTTAATGGCCGCCATCCTCTTCTCCCCGGCGGTCACATGCAGTTTCTCGCGATAACTGCAGTGACTGCTGGGTAATCCCGGCCGTAAAGCAGTCAGTCCGATGACGTCACCGCCGGGGAAGCAGGTAATCAGCTGTGCTGCGCCGGGATGTCAGGCTCTGCCTGTCATTGCGATGTAGCAGAGCTGGATCGTCGTGGGACTGTCGTTACTATGGACTGCGTCGGACAGGTGGTATACTGTTGGTTTGTTTTTTTTCTTTTTTTACAGGAGATCGATGGCGTCGCAGGAATGAGAGTACAATAAAAGAAATGAAAACTGTGTTGTCTCTTTTATTTCATTAAAATACTTTTTTCTTGCTTTGTCTTTTTTTTATGCATTTAATAACTTTGGGATTAATAATGGATCGGTGTCTTATTGACGCCTCTCCATTATTAACCGGGCTTATTGTCACCGTGCAATCAACGGTGACATTAACCCCTTATTACCCCGCTTGCCACCGCTACAGGGCAAGTGGGAAGAGCCGGGTAAAGTGCCACAATTGGCACATCTTTTGATGCGCCAAATGTGGGGCTGCTGTAGCCTGGTATTATCAGGCTGTTGAGGCCAAAATCCATGGGCCTTGACAGTCTTTTAATACCAGGCCGCAGCAGTCTGCATTTTACTTGGCTGGTTAACAAAAATAGGGGGACCCCTACGCCGTTTTTTTTTCGAGGGATCCCCTATTTTTGTTAACCAGCCAAGCTAAGCAGACTGCTGTGGCCTGGTATTATCAGGCTTGCAAGGTCCATGGATATTGGATCCTTACCAGCCTGAAAAACCAGGCCTCAGCGGTCTGCTTCATCTGGCTGGTTAACAAAAATAGGGGGGACCCCACGCCAATTTTTTTCGAGAGGATCCCCTATTTTTGTTAATCAGCCAAGATATGCAGACTGCTGTGGCCTGGTATTATCAGGCTGGCAAGGTCCATGGATCTTGGCTCCTTAACAGCCTAAAAATCCAGGCCTCAGCGGTCTGCTTCATCTGGCTTGTTAACAAAAATAGGGGGGACCCCACGCCAATTTTTTTCGAGGGGATCCCCTATTTTTGTTAACCAGTTCCCTCTGACGTCACTGATTGTGTCCCTGGCTGACCTGAAGTGAAAGTGGAAAGCAATCAATTAAGCTTTCCACTTCCTCTCCTGTCAGCCAGGAGAGGAACTCATTCATTTGGGGGTTTACTGTGAGGCTGCAGCATTAGCTGCGGTCCCTGCAGTAAACATTAACCCTTTCTGAAGGATTACACCGTGGGACCTGACTGTACATCGGATTGGTAAGAATAATTTTGCTTTATTATTTTATTTTTATTACAGGAAATGGTTTTAGCAGGAAAATAAAATATGGTCAAAAACTGTGATTATTTCATTAAACTTCTTTTTTATTAAAGTGTGTGTGTTTGATTTTTCTTTCATACAATAGGATTAATAATTGATAGTTGTCTAATTGACAGCTCTCAATTATTAACCTGGCTTAAAGTGACCTTTCAATTGCAAGGTCATTTTAACCCCTTATTAACCCATTCGCCACCGCTACAGGGCAATGGGAATAGACGGGCAAAGTGCCAGAAAGGGCAAATCTAATTAGAGATTTGCCCTTTCTGGGGTGTCTGGGGCAGATGTTAGTAGCCGGGGGGTCGGCAAAAATAATGGTCCCTCTCTGGGCTATTATTATCTGCCCCCACTCACTGGCTTTGTCTGTCTGGTTGCGAAAATAGGGCGGGAGTCCACGCATTTTTTTTCAGCAATTTTACACCTCATATATATATATACATGTCATTAAATTTGTGACACATATATAATATATATATTTATATTTATAGTTCATACACTTCTACATAGTATAACAGCCGCTAATTCAATTGCCGGCTTTTGTGAAAATGCAGAACCCGACATGAAATGACACTTGGTTTACATAGAGTTAACCATGTCTTTTCATGTAGTTTGATATCTGATTTGCACAAACAATTACATGAGTGTAAGTGTGCAAAATTTCACACCTGTAGGGGTTAATTAAAGGTGTAAATTCGTAGCAAAAAAGTCCGTTTTTTTTACAACGAATTTACACCTTTAATTGACCCCTACAGGTGTGAAATTTTGCACACATAGACTGATGTAATTGTTGTGCCAAATCAGATTGCAAACGACATGAAAAGACATGGTTAACCCTATGTACACCAAGTGTCATTTCATGTCGGGTGCTTCTGTCTTTTCACAGAAGCCGGCTTTACCCGGCAATTGAATCAGAGGATATTTTACTATGTAGAAGTGTATAAACTATACATATATGTATGTATATATGTCACAATGACATGTATATATATATATATATATATATATGTATTCTATGTGTGTATATTTAGTGTTTACAAGGAAATAAAGGTTTTTTTTAGTTGCGATATTTTGTTCCCATAGA
>JARQOD010000002.1:346351446-346387161 GCA_033576555.1 Oophaga sylvatica
ATTTCCCACACTCCAATATGGATGCAGTGCCATATGTTGTAGTAGCGGATGAGGCCTTCCAATTAGTTGTAATGTTATGAGGCCATACCCTCGGCGCAATCTAAACCCATCAGAGACGCATTTTTAAATTTTATCGCCTTTCTCGTGCACGACGCCTGGTGGAGTGCACATTTGGTATTCTTACAGCCAAATGGCGTGTCCTACAATCAGCCATTCAGCTAAGTGAATCAAATGTAAATCTTGTAGTGCAAGCATGTGTGGTACTCTTAATTTTACAAGAATGCATGAATGTCATCAGTGATATGCCTGACCTTCAGTCTGATAATATGACGAGGCCTATGAGACCAGTCATCCATCCTCGTCGTCCCCCTTCTGGTCTGAAAGTGCGTGAATTATTGACAAATTATTTTGTTTCCCCCTGGTGGTTCTATCCTTGGCAAGATGAGGCCATAGGTATGTAGTGTGTTTTATGTGATATCATAACAAAAATTTCCCTTTTTGATTATTCAATTCATGGTTGGACTCTCTTTTTTTGGTTAATACTTTCCCATACTTAAGACACAAACATAACATATAACAATAAACACAGAAAACCCAATGTAAGTTCACAAATTTTACTCATTAGTTTTTTTCTTTTGAAGCCTTTTAAAGGCTGATATTTTTTTTGGTTTAACTGGACCAACATGTCCAAACAGAAAAAAATTTAATATGTATAACATTATTAATGTGAAAATCAAAAATATATAACTTACAAAATAAAAAAAAATTCTTACAGCTACAATTGATGGTAGCTTGGTGGTGTGTTGGTGAGGATGGAGGGGCAGGTTGTGTATTTCCCCTTCCCACAATCTGCAACCTGTGTTTGAGAAACAGCTGCTGCAGATCCTACTTAGCAGCTGGGTTACTGGCTGCATCATGAATGCCTTGTGGGTAGGGGTACATAGGGAATTGATGCTCATAGTCATAGTGATATGACGGAGCACTAGCAGAGTGACCCCCAATATGCCCATGTCTAACATATCCATGTTGTGGCCAGCCAACAACATTGGGTATGTTAGAGTGGGCATATTGTGCATGGCCACTCTGTCCCATGGTTTGGAGCTGGGAAGCTCCATAGAAAGAATGAGTTGCAGTAGGATGAGGAGGAGGAGTTGGGTTTTGTTGGACACAAGGAGGAGGTGGAGGAGGAGGATGATGATGAGGAGGAGGATGAGGATCAGAGGCTGAAGCAGATTGTGCTGGATTTGGTGCTAACAACCTCACTAAATTTTCAGGACCAACCACCCATCTATGAAGATAATCTAGTAGGTGGGTGGGATCATTAGGAGCTGTTCCAGCTTCCAACACAATCTGCAGTCCACTTCTGATCCTCAGTCTGTGCTGTATTTGAGTAGCCCGGAGGTAAGGGGCCAGACTGCGGCAAAATCCCTCCTCACCATCATCTTTAGCTACACTGGACAAATAGTCCAGAACTCCTCGGTCCACCTGCCTCCTTGACACAGAACCCACTCCTTCTCGTCACCGCCTACCTCGCCTTGTGAGTTGGGAAGGAGGAGGAGATATTTCTTGAGCCCTATTAGGGCTGTTGCTCAGAGGTAGGTCCTCATTTTCATGATGCTGTGATTGGGAATCCTCAGCTCCTGCAGCTGTTGTTGGTGCTGCTTGGGTGGACCCACATGCTGCTGAGGAAGGGCCTGCCTCCTGTGCTCCATCACCAACGGGGTCAATAAGCACTTCTGAGTCAGACCCCGTCTCCCTCTCAGTTAGGTTTGACTCAGTTCTAGGAATGAAAAAAATGATACAAATTAAAATCAATACAAATTGAAATTTTGCCATGAAAGTGCTTCAACACACATGCACTTACGGTCGCAGATCCAACACTGGCTCAAGGAAGTTCAGTCTATCAAAATAGACGTACTTTCTCTTCTTAGATGCTGAAGCCCCACTCCGATCCCTAATCTGCCTCTCCCTCCGGTAGCAGTCCCGACAACTGCGCCATCGCCTTGTCACATCAGTCACTACAAATTTAAGAAGAGCATAACGGTTATTAGGACTGATATCTATTTATTAAGCCAAACAAAAATAAATATGCAACACTGAACATTTAAATACTGGTCATGTGTGATGTGATTTACAATATTAAAAGACATCAACATACAACCAGAAGTATCCATGTTATAAGCACTAACATACATTTAAAAAAATGCTCGGCCCTTTACAAAACGCCTCAATCATTTTGCATTTTATGACCAAAACAGTACATCTGAGGTGAAGATAAATACAAAATGTTGGAGTCAATAGATGCCGAAGCATCGATGATATTTAAATATACAAGGATATTGTTTGCGTACACACACATCAATGTGTACTTCTAAATAGTAAGAGGTCGATAATGCTGGCTTTTAAATAGCATTTAAACACATAAGGCTACATTATTATTTGCTTCAAAAATTTTTAAAAATATTTTGAAAAACCGTTACATGCGGTACTTACTAAGTCGCTCTTGGTCCTCCCTGGATCTCTGGTGATAGTCCGGAAAAATGTGCACACATATTGTTTTCCATGCCGCCTCTTTGCGCGTCCGATTGCTGTAATTGGGATCGCGCTGGTCCCACAATTCAGGCCTCTACTGCACCAATACAATGAGGAGTTCCACATTGATGTGGGTAGATGCCATGTTTCTGGACTCCGTGTAGGCGTTCTTCCTGTTTTTTTTAAGATGTGCTTAGCTAATTAGCATGTAAAGGCTTCCTGAGAAATTCAAAGCCAGTTTCCTGTCACTTGGAAAAGTTGTGCGATTTAATCGCAACTCACACGTACGGTCCGTTTGTAATCCCACTTTTCATCGCTCCCATAGACTTGCATTGGCGATAGTAGACCCACAATCGGTGACAATCGCAGCATGCTGCGATTGCACTCGCACGTTTAAATCGGACCACAAAAAATCGGATGATGGGAGCTACTCCATTGATTAATATTGGTTCGACTGCAATGCGATTTTCATCGCATTCTAGTGGTACGATTTAGTCGCCAGTGTGACTCCAGCCTAAGAGGAGAAATTGGACCACAAAAGTTATTGTCCAACTTGTCCTGAGTACGCTGATACCCCATATGTGGGGGGGAACCACTGTTTGGGCACACGGCAGGGCTCGAAAGGGAAGGAGCGCCGTTTGACTTTTCCAAACCAAAATTGGCTGGAATTGCGAACGAACGCCATGTCGCGTTTGGAGGGCCCCTGATGTGCCTAAACAGTGGAAACCCCCCACATGTGACCCCATTTTGGAAACTAGACCCCCTAAGGAACTTATCTAGATGTGTGGTGAGCACTTTGAACCCCCAAGTGCTTCACGCAAGTTTGTAATGTAGAGCCGTGAAGAAAAAAAATCATATTTTTTCCACAAGCATGATGTTTTAGTCCCCAATTTTTTATTTTCCCAAGGGTAAGAGGAGAAATTGGACCACAAAAGTTGTTGTCCAACTTGTCCTGAGTATGCTGATACCCCATATGTGGGGGGGAACCACTGTTTGGGCGCACGGCAGGGCTCGAAAGGGAAGGAGCGCCGTTTGACTTTTCCAAACCAAAATTGGCTGGAATTGCGAACGAACGCCATGTCGCGTTTGGAGGGCCCCTGATGTGCCTAAACAGTGGAAACCCCCACATGTGACCCCATTTTGGAAACTAGACCCCCTAAGGAACTTATCTAGATGTGTGGTGAGCACTTTTAACCCCCAAGTGGTTCACACACGTTTGTAATGTAGAGCCATGAAGAAAAAAAAATCATATTTTTTCCACAAGCATGATGTTTTAGTCCCCAATTTTTTATTTTCCCAAGGGTAAGAGGAGAAATTGGACCACAAAAGTTGTTGTCCAACTTGTCCTGAGTACGCTGATACCCCATATGTGGGGGGGAACTACTGTTTGGGTGCACGGCAGGGCTCAAAAGGGAAGGAGCGCCGTTTGACTTTTCCAAACCAAAATTGGCTGGAATTGCGAACGAACGCCATGTCGCGTTTGGAGGGCCCCTGATGTGCCTAAACAGTGGAAACCCCCCACATGTGACCCCATTTTGGAAACTAGACCCCCTAAGGAACTTATCTAGATGTGTGGTGAGCACTTTGAACCCCAAGTGCTTCACGCAAGTTTGTAATGTAGAGCCGTGAAGAAAAAAATCATATTTTTTCCACAAGCATGATGTTTTAGTCCCCAATTTTTTATTTTCCCAAGGGTAAGAGGAGAAATTGGACCACAAAAGTTGTTGTCCAACTTGTCCTGAGTACGCTGATACCCCATATGTGGGGGGGAACCACTGTTTGTGTGCACGGCAGGGCTCGAAAGGGAAGGAGCGCCGTTTGACTTTTCCAAACCAAAATTGGCTGGAATTGCGAACGAACGCCATGTCGCGTTTGGAGGGCCCCTGATGTGTCTAAACAGTGGAAACCCCCCACATGTGACCCCATTTTGGAAACTAGACCCCTAAGGAACTTATCTAGATGTGTGGTGAGCACTTTGAACCCCCAAGTGCTTCACGCAAGTTTGTAATGTAGAGCGTGAAGAAAAAAAATCATATTTTTTCCACAAGCATGATGTTTTAGTCCCCAATTTTTTATTTTCCCAAGGGTAAGAGGAGAAATTGGACCACAAAAGTTGTTGTCCAACTTGTCCTGAGTACGCTGATACCCCATATGTGGGGGGGAACCACTGTTTGGGCGCACGGCAGGGCTCGAAAGGGAAGGAGCGCCGTTTGACTTTTCCAAACCAAAATTGGCTGGAATTGCGAACGAACGCCATGTCGCGTTTGGAGGGCCCCTGATGTGCCTAAACAGTGGAAACCCCCACATGTGACCCCATTTTGGAAACTAGACCCCCTAAGGAACTTATCTAGGTGTGTGGTGAGCACTTTGAACCCCCAAGTGTTTCACTAAAGTTTATAATGCCCTGGCGTGAAAAAAAAAAATATTTTTTTTTCCCACAAAAGTGATTTTTTTAGTCCCCAATTTTTTATTTTCCCAAAGGTAACAGGAGAAATTGGATCCCAAAAGTTGTTGTCCAATTTGTCCTGAGTACGCTGATACCCCATATGTTGGGGGGAACCACTGTTTGGACGCACGGCAGGGCTCGGAAGGGAAGTAGTGACGTTTTGGAATGCAGACTTTGATGGAATGGTCTGCGGGCGTCATGTTCCGTTAGCAGAGCCCCTGATGTGCCTAAACAGTGTAAACCCCCACAAGTAACCCCATTTTGGAAACTAGACCCCCTAAGGAACTTATCTAGGTGTGTGGTGAGCACTTTGAACCCCAAGTGTTTCACTAAAGTTTATAATGCCCTGGTGTGAAAAAAAAAATATTTTTTTTTTCACAAAAGTGATTTTTTTAGTCCCCAATTTTTTATTTTCCCAAGGGTAACAGGAGAAATTGGACCCCAAAAGTTGTTGTCCAATTTGTCCTGAGTACGCTGATACCCCATATGTTGGGGGGAACCACTGTTTGGGCGCACGGCAGGGCTCGGAAGGGAAGTAGTGACGTTTTGGAATGCAGACTTTGATGGAATGGTCTGCGGCCGTCATGTTCCGTTAGCAGAGCCCCTGATGTGCCTAAACAGTGGAAACCCCCACAAGTGACCCCATTTTGGAAACTAGACCCCCTAAGGAACTTATCTAGGTGTGTGTGATGAGCACTTTGAACCCCCAAGTTTTTCACTAAAGTTTATAATGCCCTGGCGTGAAAAAAAAATATTTTTTTTTCCCACAAAAATGATTTTTTTTAGTCCCCAATTTTTTATTTTCCCAAGGGTAACAGGAGAAATTGGACCCCAAAAGTTGTTGTCCAATTTGTCCTGAGAACGCTGGTACCCCACATGTGGGAAAAAACTGTTTAGGCACACGTCGGGACTCGGAAGGGAAGTAGTGACGTTTTGGAATGCAGACTTTGATGGAATGGTCTGCGGGCATCATGTTCCATTTGCAGAGCCCCTGATGTGCCTAAACAGGAAAAAAAACCCACAAGTGACATAATTTTAGAAATTAGACCCCCAAGAAGCTTCTCTAGATGTGCCCCCTTCTGGAACTAATCTTTCCTGTAAAGTAAATTAGTAGTGCATGGAGGGGTGGTACAATTTGAAGCAATCCTTCATACACAGGCCAGGTTTTTCGGGGCAGGTGTCGCACTGATAAATGGTGTCCTTGCGTATTCCCCTTTTGTAACACACTCGGCACCTTTTTTGCGACGTACCTTTTTTTGCAGTTTGCGGGACCTCCCCCGGGAAATGCTGGCCTGGTACAATACGAGCACCTTCAGTTCCGGAAGTACTGGGGCCCTCTCCTTCCTGAGTGCCAAACATCAGGGCCTTGATCACTACCTCCTGGAACTGAAGGTACGACGTATTGGTATGGCGTGCACATCGTGACAGCAGGAAAGCGTTGAGCATTGCCATTTGGACGATGTGCACGGACAGCTTCTTGTACCACACCTTGGCCTTTCTCAAAGCACTGTATGGTTGGAGGAGTTGATCAGAGAGATCAACACCCCCCATGTATTTGTTGTACCCAAGTACACAGTCCGGTTTGGGACCTGTGTAGAGGTACCCCGTACAGTGCTGAGGACGCTGCCATCACCGTGTATGGTGGTCAAGAGAAGGACATCCCTCTTGTCCTTGTACTTGACCACCAGAAGGTGGTCGCTACATTGGGCTCTGCTCTCACCCTTTCTGAGCATCTGCCCAAGCAGCGTCTTCGGGAGGCCCCTCTGATTTTTGCGGACGGTACCGCAGGCTGCGGTACCACGCGCAAAGAGGGATTTGTGGAGTGGGATGCTGGTATAAAAGTTATCGGTGTAGAGGTGATAACCTTTATCCAGCAGTGGGTGAACCAAATCCCACACAATTTTCCCACTCACTCCCAGGACAGGAGGACAGGGGGTTCAATCCTGGTGTCCTTTCCTTCATAAACTCTAAAACGGTGAGTGTACCCTGAGGTACTCTCACACAGTTTGTAGAGTTTGATTCCGTACCTTGCCCTCTTGTTGGGCAGGTACTGACGGAATCCGAGCCGTCCCTTAAAATGAACCAAGGACTCATCCACGCAAATGTCCCTTTTGGGCACGTACACTTCAGCAAACTTTTTGTTGAAGTGTTCGATGACCGGCCGAACTTTGAACAGACGGTCAAAGTTGGGGTCATCTCGTGCGGGATGCTGTGCATTATCGTTATAATGCAAGAATTTCTGGATGGCCTCAAAACGCGTCCGGGCCATGACCATTCGGAACACTGGAGCGTTATATAAAATATCAACACTCCAATATTGCCGAAGTTCTGGCTTTTTCAGGATCTCCGTGTGAAGGACCAGGCCCCAAAACTGCATCAATTCAACTGCGTCTACAGGAGACCAGTTAGAATATGATGAACGGGGGTTTTGCTCCAAAAATTGACGAGCGTACAAATTAGTTTGCTCCACCATGTGGTTAATAAAATCCTCAGAGAAAAAGACTTTGAAAAAGTCTATTTCTGTGAGGCCAGTGGTGTCAAACCTGATTCCTGTTTCTGCCACAAAATCAGGAATCAGTGGCTCGTAATTTTCGGGGGGCGAGGTCCACACGGGATCCGCAGTGGGTTGCGCTGGTTCGGCTTCGGCTTCATCTTCGTCTTCTGGAATGGCGGCAGATGCCTCATCTTCTGTCCTGGGGCGTCTGCGTGGTGGTTCCGCAGGACCCGAGGAGGAAGATGAGGAGGGGGAAGAGGAAGAGGAGGAGGAAGAGGAATCTGAAAAATAAAGAAATGTGGGATCCTCTCCCTCGCTATCAGTGTCGGAGGCAAGAAAAGCGTATGCCTCCTCCAATGAATAGCGCTGTTGGGACGAACGGGACGGGTGGGACATTTTTTTTGTAAATGTGGTGCTTGGGTGTACTTTATTGATAACTGTGTATGTGTGGGGGGAGGATAGTGCTTGGTGTAAACTATGCTGAAAAGAAAAATCTAAAAGAAAAAAAAAATGGGGAGAAAAAAATGCCTGTGAAAAGAAAAGTCTAAAACAGCAGGCCCTAGCTCTGATAAGTGAACTGCGTCACTTATCAAAGTTCGGCGGCTGCTAGATGTGGCGCAAGGAGGGGGTGAAAAAAAAAAAAGGGAAAACAGCCGGCACGAGATCTGATAAGTGAACTGCGTCACTTATCAAAATTCGGCGGCTGCTAAATGTGGAAACGGAGGCGGCGCAAAGGCGGGTGAAAAAAGAAAAAGAAAAAAAAAAAAAGAAAAGGAAAACAGCCGGTGCGAGCTCTGATAAGTGAACTGTGTCACTTGTCAAAGTTCGGCGGCTGATAGATGTGGCGCAAAGGGAGTGGCGCAGGGAGGGGGTGAAAAAAAAAACAGGAAAAACAGCGGCACGAGATCTGATAAGTGAACTGAGTCACTTATCAAAATTCGGCGGCTGCTAGATGTGGAAACGGAGGCAGCGCAAAGGCGGGTGAAAAAAAAAAAGGAAAAAAAAAAGAAAAGGAAAACAGCCGGTGCGAGCTCTGATAAGTGAACTGTGTCACTTGTCAAAGTTCGGCGGCTGCTAGATGTGGCGCAAAGGGAGTGGCGCAGGGAGGGGGTGAAAAAAATAAAAACAGGAAAACAGCTGGCACGAGATCTGATAAGTGAACTGAGTCACTTATCAAAATTTGGCGGCTGCTAAATGTGAAAACGGAGCGGCGCAAAGGCGGGTGAAAAAAAAAAAAAAAAGGAAAACAGCCGGCGCGAGCTCTGATAAGTGAACTGTGTCACTTGTCAAAGTTCGGCGGCTGCTAAATGTGGAAACGGAGGCGGCGCAAAGGCGGGTGAAAAAAGAAAAAGGAAAAAAGAAAAGGAAAACAGCCGGTGCGAGCTCTGATAAGTGAACTGTGTCACTTGTCAAAGTTCGGCGGCTGCTAGATGTGGCGCAAAGGGAGTAGCACAGGGAGGGGGTGAAAAAAAAACAGGAAAACAGCTGGCACGAGATCTGATAAGTGAACTGAGTCACTTATCAAAATTCGGCGGCTGCTAGATGTGGAAACGGAGGCGGCGCAAAGGCGGGTGAAAAAAAAAAAAAAAGGAAAACAGCCGGCGCGAGCTCTGATAAGTGAACTGCGTCACTTATCAAAGTTCGCTGGCTGCAGGGTGTGCACACGGAGGTGGCGCAAAGGGGGCTGAGAGCACGAGTGTTGATCGGTGAAATGCGTCACCAATCAATGCTCGGCGGCTGGGTGTGCGCACGAGGGCGGCGCAAAGGGGGGGTAGAGGGGGTAAAAAGAGGGGGAAGGGGGATGGGGAGGGAGGAAGAGAGGGATCAACACTTACGGTTGTAGTCTCTCTTCTTTTTTCTATCTTCTTTCTTCTTTTCTTCTTTCTTCTGTCTTCTGCACTACAAGGCCCAGCACAGGAGAGATCTGTTGTATGACCGCTCTGCAGGAATCCTCAGCAAGTGTGAGGACCCCTGCAGAACGGTCACTCACAGGTCAGAGCCAGGTGAGACAGGTCACAGAGCGGTCAATTCGCTTCTGTGACCTGTGATTGGTGGGATCCATCATAACAAGATCCCACCAATCAGAGCTCTCCTGGTTACCCTGGCAACCTGCCCAGGATCGGAGCTCACAGCTCCGATCCTAGGCAGGTCACAGCCAGGGCAGCAGCCAGGTCACCTGCAGGGCACAGCGCGGTCACAAAGCGATCAGACCGCTGCTGTGCCCTGTGATTGGCGCGATCGACGATGTCATCGATCGCGCCAATCAGCTCCTGCAGGCCCTACTGGGCCTGTCCTGAGCCTCCACAGCAGGATCGGTGCTTTTACAGCACCGATCCAGCCAGGATCGGTGCTATTACAGCACCGTTCCGGCCTAGGATCGGTGCTTTTATAGCACCGATCCAGCAGGAACCGGCAGGGCACAGCGCGGTAATACCGCTTCTGTGCCCTGCGATTGGCGCGATCGATATGATCGGCGATCGCGCCAATCCGGGGGGGTCTGCATAGTGCTAGACCCAGGCCTAGGATCGAGTACATCGGTACTCGATCCTAGCCTGGGATCTCATTGTTTCAGCACATCTGATTGGCTGAAACAGTGAGAAAGGCTGCGATTGGCTGTTCAGAATTGAACAGCCAATCACAGCGATCGGGAGGCCGGAGAGGGGAGGACGCAGCCCGGGATGCCGACGTCATCTTCCTAGAGGTAAGATGGCGTCGTAATTTTAATGCGATCACCGCGACTTAAGTCGCGATGTCGCATTAAAGGGCATGACGTACTTTTCCGTCCATGGGAATTAGGTCCAGGGTCACATGGACGGAATAGTACGTCTGATGGCAGAGAGGGGTTAACTTTAGCCCTTTCAGAGATCATTTCATCTTCAACTTGCTTCACTGTTCACAATACCAGTAATTTTGACCAGAGGTGCCCAATTTTGACATGCCACTGGAAAAAATGAACCAATCTACCGGCATTTACGGTACTTCTGATTCTGGTACCCAAATTCTCACCTCCGGACCATAACCTTTCCAATGCACAAGATATTGGAGGAAGCAGTGGGCAAAATAAGAATCAACAATTCTAGCAACCTGAAATTCTAAATTACCATCCACAATGACTGGAGAAAAAACTCTCCTTCCCAGGGACCCTCAAAGACTCCTCACTACTAAAAGTACAGAACTGAGGAAGGAAACCGTATGTACCAAAAAATGGTGACTTACCAGTAGAGTCTTGGCAACGATTGTTCAGCACAAATTCAGCTAAAGATGAGTATTATGACCAATCTTCCTAGTTCTCAGAAACGAAACACCTAAAGTATGTCTCTAGGCTTTGGTTCACACGTTTGGTCTGACCGTTAGATTGAGGATGAAAAGCGAAGGAGAAAGATAGATGCATTCCCAAATGAGTACAAAAAGACCTCCAAAATTTAGACACAAACTGGGTTCCCCGATCTGAGACATTGGAGTGAACCCCGTGAAGCTTCACAATCTCACTGATAAACACCAGGGCCAAAGTCTTAGCATTCAGGATAGCTGGTAAAGGAATGAAGTGTGCCATCTTGCTAAACCTATCCACCACTATTAAAATCACAGTTTTTCTAGTGGATGGATGAAGATCGGTAATAAAATCCATAGACAAATGCATTCACGGTCTTTCAGGAATAACTAGAGGTAAGAGAGACACAAACGGACGAGTATGAGGGATCTTAAAACGCGCACAAGTATTGCACGTAGACACAAAATCAATAACATCCTGATACAACCTAGGCCGCAAAAAATGATGAGAAATGAGGTCCAAAGTAGATTTGCTACTTGGGTTACCTTCAAGAACCGAGTGGTGATGATCTCCTAAAATTATTAGATGCAAATATAAAGGCACAAATAATTTCCCTGAAGGACAAGAAACAAGAGAGTCCGCCTGAGCCTTCAATACCTCACCCTCACGATCTGAGCATATGGCCGAAATCATAAAATCATAGAATGTTAGAGTTTTAAGGAACCCCAGGGTCATCGTGTCAAACCCCATGCTCAATGCAGGATTCATTAAAATATCTGTACAGCATCTGTTTGAAGAAGAACTCACCACCTCTCGTTTTGTGGCAACCTGTCCCACTCATTGATCACCCTCACTGTCAAAAAGTTTTTTCTATTATCTAATCTCTATCTTCTCCCTTTCAGTTTCATTATATTACTTCTCATGTTTCGATGTGCAAATGAGAATGACGATGATCCCTCTACACTGTGACATCCCTTAAGATATTTGTAGACAGCTATTAAGTCTCCTCTTAGCCTTCTGTTTTGCAAGTTAAAACATTCCTAGGTCCTTTAACCATTCCTCGTAGAAAATAGTTTGCAGTCTACTCACCATCCAAATAACCTCTCCCTATTGAAGAATAGTAACAGAGTTCTCAGTAGTACCTCCTCCAGGGAAACTCTGGGATAAGGCATCAGCCTTGAAGTTTTTAATCCAGGACAGTAAGTGAAAAACAAATTAAAACTAATAAAAAATAAAGACCACCTAGCTTGTCTCGGAGTGAGGTGTTTAGCTGATTCTAAGTCCAAGTTCTTATGATCGGTAATCACCATGACAGGGTGAGCTGCCCCTATAGAAAATTATGCAATTCCTCAAAGGTACACTTTTTGCTAGTATACTACTTATTTTAGGTGGTTTATTCATTTCCTACCAGCTGCTAAGTTGTTGTACTCCTCAAAGGTCAACTTAAATCCAAAAGTTCTCTATTACAAATGTCATAATTTCTTTCGGATGAGGATAGTTTTTATTTTAGAAGAATGTACACGGGTTCCACTTAACAGGAGACGACCCCTGTGACAAAAAGGCCCCTCCTCAGATGCATCCACCTCTACAATAAATTGTTGAGAAATGGATCTAGAGCCGAGGAAAAACATCTCTTTAGAGAACTAGATGCCTGATCAGCAAGGTCAGACTAATAAGAAAAGTTTGTCATGATCTCCACTCTGTTCCTGTCTGATATGTTACTTTGTGTAAGGGCTGTCAGTCTGTACTGGGTCTGTGCTGCATCCTTCTGTGTGCACTTTCATTGATTGGTCTACTTAAGCATGCTAGCTCCTCCACCCAGTGTCAATCGTACACTTGCTGCTGCCTGTGTAAGACTGATCCCTCTGTGCTCTGTGCCTGACCCAGCTTGACTTGATTCTCTTCCCGGACTTAGACCCTTGCGTGTGACCTGACTTCTCTTGTGCCTGCTATCTGTAAACTGTCTTGTCTCTCTGGCTTTCCTGACCTCGGCTCATGTATTGGATTTCGTCTCTGACTTCCGCTTGTTGTACTGCGCAATTTCCTGGACCTGACCTCAGATTGTTTTAACCTCCCGTTACTTATTCTGTAAGTAGTATATATTTTTTACTATTTGCTATTGTAGTCTTTCTCTCCACTTCTGGGATTAATATTTACTATAGTGACTCTCTTCACAGCTTGTACCCTTTTTGATTATGTCTGTGAGTTGTTTCATAATCACAGAACAATTCCGGATAGACTTTCGATAACAATTATCAAACCCTAGAAAGAGTTGTAGGGCTTTCAGATTTTCCAAAGGATCCAATTCTAATACTGCACGGACATTCTATGGATCCATACAGAAACACAAAGATGACACCAGGTATCTTAAAAATTGTACCTCCTGTACATCTAACATACATTTCTCAAGCTTAGCATACAGTTTATCATCCCATAATATCTGTAGCACCTGATTGACGTGTACCTGATGATGCCCAACAGATGACAAAAAATACCATTGACAAAATTCTGAAAAACGGCAGGGGAATTAGTCAGACTAAATGGCATGACAAGATTTTCATAATTTCCCTTAGGAGTATTTCCACTCATCCCTCTCTCTTATTCTAATCAGATTTTAGGCCCCTCTAAGGTCCAACTTGAAGAACCATTTTGCTCCAACATGATTAAATAAATCATGAATGAGCGGAAGAGGATAAGAATCTTGAATAGCATTCCGATTTAACTCCCAAAAGTCCAAAAAAGGACGCAGACCCATCATTTTTTTTGTTAAAAAGAAACCTGCTGTAACGGTGGAAGAGGAAGGTCTGAAATGTCCCCTAGCAAAGCTCTCGAAGATGTACTCCTTCATAGTTTGTCTTTCAGGACCCAAAAGATTTTGTAACCTGGTTTGGGGTACTTTTGCACTAGGAAGCAAGACAATCATTAGCAAAATGAGGAGGCAATTCCTGACATTCCTTTTCTGAGAACACATCGTCAAAACCAGGAAAAAAAGAGTCTAGAGTTTGGGTAGAGAGAAGAGTATTCAGTAAGTTACCATTACAGTAGTCACTCCACATAACAATCTCCCTGGATTGCCAATCTACAACAGGATTATGCATAACCATAATTACAGAGTATTTTAAAAAAATATTGGAATATGTTTGGTGCAACAACTCCATTCCTGTTTGTGAGTGTTTAGTTGCTAGATTTGTATACTGCATATAAAGTTAGAAAAAAAAAAACTACCAGAGGCTCACACAGGGAGAGCATGTGACTGTATTTTCTGTTTTTCCTGTGTCTGTGTATGAGAGAAGCAGCCTGCGGTAGATTCTGCACAGATAGAGACACACAAAAGATTTATTCCTTATTTATTAAGCTTATCATATATTGTTCCTGTTTGTTCCTGAATAAAGAAGCTCTGTAGTCACACGCTTGGAGAGTATCCTGAATAATCTGCTGCCAACAAAAATACTAATAAACACAGCTATGTCAATTAGGTCTCATTCAGACGTCCTTTTTTGTGTATGTGAAAAAAAAGGACAAAGAGGGTTTTTGATAAAATTTTTATCAGTATTTGGTCAGTGTATCCATTTTACCATAACAGTTTCATCAGTGATTTTCTCGTATATGCAAAAAAATTGCAAAGATTCTTCCACCCATCAAAATGTTAACAACGGACTTTAAGAAGATTGCATATTAATGATATCTCTTTGTTATCCGTGAATATCATGGACCTATGGACTTGTATGGGTGATTTTGATCCGTGCCTGTCACTGTGATATTTTTCAAACACACATTCCACAGAAAAAAAAACATGTGCATGTGAACAGCCCCATAAAATATAATGGGTACATGTCCTTTCAGTGTAAAACATGGACTGTACATGTACAGTACAGACCAAAAGTTTGGACACACCTTCTCATTCAAAGATTCTTCTGTATTTTCATGACTGTAAAAATTGTAGAATCACACTGAAGGCATCAAAACTATGAATTAACACATGTGGAATTATACATTACACTTTACAAAAAAGTGTGAAATAGCTGAAAATATGTCTTATATTCTAGGTTCTTCAAAGTAGGCACCTTTTGCATTGATTACTGCTTTGCATGCAGAAAAGGTGAACGGATGGACTCTACATGCCTGGTTCCCACCGTGAAGCATGGAGGAGGTGGTGTGATGGTGTGGGGGTGCTTTGCTGGTGACACTGTTGGGGATTTATTCAAAATTGAAGTGGTGAGCGGTCCAGCTCACCCCAAACCATCTCAATTGGGTTCAGGTCTGGTGACTGTGGAGGCCAGGTCATCTGGCGTAGCACCCCAACACTTTCCTTCTTGGTCAAATAGCCCTTACACAGCCTGGAGGTGTGTTTGAGGTCATTGCCCTGTTGAAAAATAAATTATGGTCCAACAAACGCAAACCGGATGGAATAGCATGCTGCTGCAAGATGCTGTGGTAGCCATTCTGGTTCAGTATGCCTTCAATTTTGAATAAATCCCCAACAGTGTCACCAGCAAAGCACCCCCACACCATCACACCACCTCCTCCATGCTTCACGGTGGGAACCAGGCATGTAGAGTCCATCCATTCACCTTTTCTGCGTGCAAAGCAGTAATCAAAGCAAAAGGTGGCTACTTTGAAGAACCTAGAATATAAGACATATTTTCAGCTGTTTCACACTTTTTTGTAAAGTGTAATGTATAATTTCACATGTGTTAATTCATAGTTTTGATGCCTTCAGTGTGATTCTACAATTTTCACAGTCATGAAAATACAGAAAAATCGTTGAATGAGAAGGTGTGTCCAAACTTTTGGTCTGTACTGTATGTAAAAAAAAACAAACATCTGATGGAGGCTTTGGAGAATGTGATCCATACTTCCTCTTCTATCCTCTTGTTCAAAAATATAAAGGCCCTGATTCATCCAAACAGACATTGTTCACGCCAGTTTGAATGAGAGAGTGTGTTGAAGTCAGAGGTGCATCTGAAAAATGTGTGCCTCTATACGCCTTGCCACAAAACTTATCTCGGTCGCAACTTGAGTAAGATTTCTGATGTAAAGCACTCCACTGCTTGTCATAAATTAGATGGGCTGCGGCATCATGTCTCCATTTTGCCCCATCCGCCCCAGCTCTGCTCATTTTGGTATAGCTGGGTGAAACTGGTGTGAAAATACCTACAGTCACAAAATCCAAGTTTCAGCTGCCAATTTCTGCCAAGGATTTTCAACAAAATTCTTATTACTCTGTAAAAAATAGCCAAACTCTTTATTAGTGACATGATGAAATGTGTAAAATGTATGAGAAAAAGGAACTAAAGAACAATATGGTAAAACTTTGAACAGTTCCTAAGCTTTAAATGTTATGATGAAATTGAAGATTTACGATTCTTTTACACAAAGCTGGTTTCATAGAAGTGTCCTTCATCCTTTCTTTTAATAAAAGCAGGATCTTGCCAGCATGCTCTGTGACCCATCAGCTGAAACATTCCAAGCTGCTCATTCTCAGTGTCTTTCCTGTGTATATCAGAGTCACCTTTTTCCAAATGTATACGCTAAGCCTGAAATACTCTTGCATACTGATAAAGATGCAATAAATCAGTCCTGATGATGGAAAAAAACAGTCATGAATAACACATAAAATATAGTCTAGGATATAACTTGATAACAGGTATGGAACCTTGATAACTAACTCCCTGTATGTTTATGACCTCTTAAATTATAAAAATAGAAGAATGGATAAGAGGGCTCTTTTTGTTTGAAACCTTTATGAATTATTGTCAAGAAAACAAGTAGAGTAGGTCAAAAATTCTGCTTGTGTTTAATCTACATTTTTCCAATACATTTTCTGCTAGGAATGCAGCAATCTCAGTAATGGAGCCTACATTATATAGTGCCTTGAAAAAGTATTCATGCCCCATGAACTTTTCAACATTTTTTCACTTTACACCCATACACTTAAAGAGGTTGTCCACTACTTTTACATTGATGGCCTATCCTTAGAATATGTAATCAACGTCTGATCAGCTGGGGTCTGACACCCGGCACCCTTGCCAATCAGCTGCTATTGGCGACGTCAGCCATTGACCAGAAGTACTCACTTGCCGAGTTGCTCCGTCTTCTTGTAATGGCTTAAGCAAGGTATTGCACATCTGCCTCCTATTGATTTGAATAGAAGGCAAATGTGCAGTAACCTGTGGCCGCCACTACAAGTAGACAGAGCCGCTCAGCAAGTGAGTGCTGACTGCTGGCGGCTGATGCCGCCGACACCAATAACAGCTGATTGACAAAAGGGCCAGGTGTCAGACCCTGACTGATCAGACATTGATGACCTATCCTAAGGATAGGCCATAAATGTAAAAGTAGTGGACAACCTCGTTAAATCTATTTGGGGGGAATTTTATGTGATATACCAACACAAAGTAGAAAGTATTTGTGAGGTATAAAGGAAATGATACATAGTTTTCTAAATATTTTAAAAACATCTGAAAAAATATCTTTCTTCCTGCTACTGTTCCCTACAGGATAGATTTGTGGAGTATATGACCCCAAAGATAAAAGTCTAATGGGGTCAGATCGGGAGACCTTGGTGGCCATTCAACTGGCCCACGATGACCAATCCACTTTCCAGGATACTGTTCATGTAGTAATGCTCGGACCTGACACCCATCTTGCTGGAAAAACTCAGGGAACGTGCCATCTTCAGTTTCCTGGAAAGTGGATTGGTCGTCGTGGGCCAGTTGAATTGCCACCAAGGTCTCCCGATCTGATCCCATTAGACTTTTATTTTTGGGGTCATCTGAAGGCTATTGTCTATTCTGTGAAGATACAAGATGTGCAGCATCTGAAACAACAGATAATGGAAGCCTCTGCTAGCATTTCTTCTGCGTTGTTGCTATCAGTGTGTCAACAGTGGGAGAAGAGGTTTGCATTGACAATCCAACACAATGGGCAGCACTTTGAACACATTTTATAAGTGATCATAAACTTGTAAATAACTTATAAAAGAGTAAAGTTACGTTAAAACCAAGCACACCACATTGTTTTTCTCATGAAATTCTCAATAAGTTTGATGTGTCACATGACCCTCTTCCCATTGAAAAAAATAAAGTTGGATCCAAAATGGCCGACTTCAAAATTGGCACCATAGTCACCACCCATCTTGAAAAGTTTTCCCCTCCCATATACTAATGTGCCACAAACAGGAAGTTGATATCCCCAACCATTTCCATTTTATTTAGGTGTATCCAAATAAATTGCCCACACTGTATTTACAAAATCATGAAACGTGAAAAAAATGTGAAAACGTTCATGGGGTATGAATAATTTTTCAAGACACTGTATGCAGAATGAGGAAGAGGCATTGTTGCCAATTAAACATTATTTTGGCTTTCTTTAAAGAGAAATAAACAGAATACTTTTATGGTAAAACAGGGGTGACTCATGGAATAGGTAGATTCTTAGAGCATTATTAGGAGAAAGCGCAATGTTTGAATAAAAAAATGTTTTGCAATTATCTATAATTTCTAATAATTTATTGATTCACAGCAAGATTACAGAACATAAGAATTGATAGAGAAAGATGCCATACGGGACAAATTAATAAAAGATTATTTATCTAACAACTATTGTGCTGAAATTTAAGGAATGGAGATGGAACACATTCTAAAACTAACCATTTGTTACTAGTCTGTGGTAGTTGCTACCTAAGGCTATATGTTTCTAGGTTAATCTTTGCTGACAGAGCATTATAGAATTCACATAATAAAAGTTAGAAAAAAATATGACGTATTGAGTGATGTTTTTAATGATATATTATGTGTTCTTTTAAGTGTACTGATTTTAGCTATAACATAGCAGATTGATATTTTTTTAAGAATGAAAATTGAATACAAAGATTACCAAAGAAACTATGTGACACAATGTTTGGAAGAGGAATAGGTCATAATCCACTTTGCAGATTTTACTGCATTTAGTTAGGAATGTCTTCTGGATTTGTGATACATCCACATTTGAAAGTGTGAACATAGCCTAATATATACATTGCCCAAAATGAGTAAACAGCTATGTGCATTGACTAATTGTTGTGTGTGTCGAACAGTTGTCTGTCGACATAATATTACATTTTACAATATATATGCATATGGCTATGCACAACTCGAGTACAGGGTGTTTGTTTTCAATATTATAGTACCAAAATATTAGATGCGAGATGTCCTTCTGCCAATGTCACACTAACATTGACAGGAGGACATCACTGAGCACAAGTTCCAGAAGAGCAAAGCTGTTGCAGCTGAAAGGAGGACATCGGTGTGCTGTCTTCCAGGTGCAAAAATTAACCCCTTCACCCCCAAGGGTGGTTTGCACGTTAATGACCGGGCCAATTTTTACAATTCTGACCACTGTCTCTTTATGAGGTTATAACTCTGGAACGCTTCAACGGATCTTCGCGATTCTGAGATTGTTTTCTCGTGACATATTGTACTTCACGTTAGTGGTAAAATTTCTTCAATATACCTTGCGTTTATTTTTGAAAAAAACGCAAATATGGCGAAAATTTTGAAAATTTTGCAATTTTCAAACTTTGAATTTTTTTTCCTTAAAACAGAGAGATATGTCACACAAAATAGTTAATAAATAACATTTCCCACATGTCTACTTTACATCAGCACAATTTTGGAACCAAAATTTTTTTTTGTTAGGAAATTATAAGGGTTAAAAGTTGACCAGTGATTTCTCATTTTTACAACAAAATTTACAAAGCCATTTTTTTAGAGACCACCTCACATTTGAAGTCACTTTGAGGGGTCTATATGGCAGAAAATACCCAAAAGTGACACCATTCTAAAAACTGCACCCCTCAAGGTACTCAAAACCACATTCAAGAAGTTTAATAACCCTTCAGGTACTTCACAGGAGCTGAAGCAATGTGGAAGGAAAAAATTAATATTTAACTTTTTAGCCACAAAAATGATCTTTTACAAACGTTTTTTTATTTTCACAAGGGTAAAAGGAGAAAATGGGCAGCTAAAGTTGTTGTGCAATTTCTCCTGAGTACGCCAATACCCCATATGTGGGGGAAACCACTGTTTGGGCACACGGCAGAGCTCGTAAGGGAAGGAGCGCCGTTTGACTTTTTCAAACTAAAATTGGCTGGAATTGAGATTAGACGCCATGTCGCGTTTGGAGAGCCCCTGATATGCCTAAACAGTGGAAACCCCCCACAATTGACACCATTTTGGAAACTAGACCCCCTAAGGAACTTATCTAGATCTGTTGTGAGCACTTTGAACCCAAAGTGTTTCACAAAAGTTTATAATGCCTGGGTGTGAAAAAAAAAAAAAAACAATTTTCCACAAAAATGATTTTTTAGTCCCAAATTTTTGATTTTTCCCAAGGAAATTGGACCCCAAAAGTTGTTTTCCAATTTGTCCTGAGTACGCTGATACCCCATATGTGGGGGGGGGAAACTGTTTGGGCGCACGGCAGGGCTTGGAAAGGAAGCAGTAACGTTTTGGAATGCAAACATTGATGGGGGTCATGTTCCATTTGTAGTGCCCCAGATGAGCCTAAACAGTGGAAACCCCCCACAAGTGACCCCATTTTGGAAGCTAGACCCCCTAAGGAACTTATCTAGATCTTTGGTGAGCACTTTGAACCCCCAAGTGCTTCACACAAGTTTATAATGCCCGAGCATGAAAATAAAAAATCCTATTTTTTTCCCACAAAAATTATCTCTTAGTCACTAATTTTTTATTTTCCCAAGGGTAACAGGAGAAATTGGACCACAAAATGTGTTGTCCAATTTGTCCTGAGTACGCTGATACCCCATATGTGGGGGGGAACCACTGTTTGGGCGCATGGCAGAGCTCGGAATGGAAGGACCACCATTTGACTTTTTCCAACCACAATTGGCTGGAATTGAGATTGGACGCCATGTTGCATTTGGAGAGCCCCTGCTGTGCCTAAACAGTGGAAACCCCCCACAAGTGCCCCCATTTGGGAAACTAGACCCCCTAAGGAACTTATCTAGATCTTTGGTGAGCAATTTGAACCCCCAAGTGCTTCACACAAGTTTATAACGTAGAGCCGTAAAATTAAAAAATCATATTTTTTCCACAAAATTGATTTTTTCACCCCAATTTTTATTTTCCCAAGGGTAACAAGACTCCAAAAGTTATTGTGCAAGTTGCCCTGAGTGCGCTGATACCCTATATGTGGGAGTAAACCACTGTTTGGGTGCATGGCAGAGTTTGGAAGGGAAGGAGCGCCGTTTGACTTTTTCAACGCAGAATTGGCTGGATGCCATGTCGTGTTTGGAGAGCTCCCGATATTCCTAAACAGTGGAAACCCCCCACAAATGACACCATTTTGGAAACTAGACCCCTCAAGAAACTTATCTAGATGTGTGGTGAGCACTTTGAACCCCAAAGTGCTTCACAGAAGTTTATAATGTACAGCCGTAAAATAAAAAATCCTTTTTTTTTTTTACAAAAATGATTTTTTCGCCCTCAATATTTTATTTTCACAAGGGTAACAGGAGAAATTGGACCCCAAAAGTTGTTGTCCAATTTGTCCTGAGTACGCTGATACCAATATGTGGGAGTAAACTACTATATGGGCGCACGTCGGGGCTCGGAAGGGAAGTAGTGACGTTTTGGATTGCAGACTTTGATGGAATGGTCTGGGGGAGTCATGTCGCATTTGGAGAGCCCCTGATGCGTCTAAACAGTGGAAACCCCCCACAAGTGACCCCATTTTGGAAAATAGACCCCACAAGGAACTTATCTAGATGTGTGGTGAGCACTTTGAACCGCGAAGTGCTTCACAGAAGTTTATAACGTACAGCCGTAAAAATAAAAAATCCTTTTTTTTTTTTACAAAAATGATTTTTTCGCCCTCAATATTTTATTTTCACAATGGTAACAGGAGATATTGGACCCAAAAAGTTGTTGTCCAATTTGTCCTGAGTATGCTGATACCCAATATGTGAGAGTAAACTACTGTATGGGCGCACGTCGGGGCTCGGAAGGGAAGTAGTGACGTTTTGGATTGCAGACTTTGATGGAATGGTCTGGGGAGTCATGTCGCATTTGGAGAGCCCCTGATGCGTCTAAACAGTGGAAACCCCCCACAAGTGACCCCATTTTGGAAAATAGACCCCACAAGGAACTTATCTAGATGTGTGGTGAGCACTTTGAACCGCGAAGTGCTTCACAGAAGTTTATAACGTACAGCCGTAAAATAAAAAATCCTTTTTTTTTTTTACAAAAATGATTTTTTCGCCCTCAATATTTTATTTTCACAAGGGTAACAGGAGAAATTGGACCCCAAAAGTTGTTGTCCAATTTGTCCTGAGTACGCTGATACCCAATATGTGGGAGTAAACTACTATATGGGCGCACGTCGGGGCTCGGAAGGGAAGTAGTGACGTTTTGGATTGCAGACTTTGATGGAATGGTCTGGGGGAGTCATGTCGCATTTGGAGAGCCCCTGATGCGTCTAAACAGTGGAAACCCCCCACAAGTGACCCCATTTTGGAAAATAGACCCCACAAGGAACTTATCTAGATGTGTGGTGAGCACTTTGAACCCCGAAGTGCTTCACAGAAGTTTATAACGTACAGCCGTAAAAATAAAAAATCCTTTTTTTTTTACAAAAATGATTTTTTTCGCCCCCAATATTTTATTTTCACAAGGGTAACAGGAGAAATTGAACCCCAAAAGTTGTTGTCCAATTTGTCCTGAGTATGCTGATACCCAATATGTGGGAGTAAACTACTGTATGGCGCACGTCGGGGCTCGGAAGGGAAGTAGTGACGTTTTGGATTGCAGACTTTGATGGAATGGTCTGGGGGCGTCATGTCGCATTTGGAGAGCCCCTGATGCGCCTAAACAGTGGAAACCCCCCACAAGTGACCCCATTTTGGAAAATAGACCCCACAAGGAACTTATCTAGAAGTGTGGTGAGCGCTATGAAGCTCCAAGTGCTTCACAGAAGTTTTATAACATACAGCCGTAAAAACAAAAAAAATCATTTTTTTTTTACAAAAATGATTTTGTCGCCCCCAGTTTTTTATTTTCCCAAGGGTAACAGTAGAAATAGGACAAATTGCACAATAACTCTTGTGGTCCAGAGTACGCTGATACCCCATATGCGGGAGTAAACTACTGTTTGGGCGCATGGCAGAGCTCAGAAGTGAAGGAGCACCGTTTGACTTTTTCAACGCAGAATTGGCTGGAATTGAGATCAGATGCCATGTCACATTTGGAGAGCCCCTGATGTGCCTAAACAGCGGAAACCCCCAATTCTAACTCCAACCCTAACCCCAACACACCCCTAACCCTAGTCCCAACCCTAACCACAAACCTAACCCTAACACACCCCTAACCCTAATCCCAACCCTAACCCTAATCCTAACGTTAGCGCCAACCCTAACCCTAACTTTAGCCGCAACCCTAACCCTAACGGGAAAATGGAAATAAATACATTTTTTTTATTTTATTATTTTTCCCTAACTAAGGGGGTGATAAAGGGGGGTTTGATTTACTATTTATAGCGGGTTTTTGTGATTGGCAGCTGTCACGCTAAAAGACGCTTTTTATTGCAAAAAATAGTTTTTTGCATCACCACATTTTGAGAGCTATAATTTTTGCATATTTTGGCCCACAGAGTCATGTGAGGTCTTATTTTTTGCAGGACGAGGTGACATTTTTATTGGTACCATTTTTGAGCACGTGACATTTTTGATCGCTTTTTATTTCGATTTTTGGAAGGTTAGAATGAACAAAAATCAGCAATTCATGAATTTCTTTTGGGGAGGCGTTTGTACCGTTCCGCGTGTGGTAAAATTGATAAAGCAGTTTTATTCTTCGGGTCAGTACGATTACGGCGATACCTCATTTATATCATTTTTTTATGTTTTGGCGCTTTTATAGAATGAAAACAAATTTATATAAAAAATTATTATTTTTGCATCGCTTTATTCTGCGAGCTATAACTTTTTTATTTTTTGCTGATGATGCTGTATGATGGCTCGTTTTTTGCGGGACAAGATGACGTTTTCAGCGGTACCATGTTTATTTATATCCGTCTTTTTGATCGCGTGTTATTCCACTTTTTGTTCAGCGGTATGATGATAAAGCATTGATTTTTTGCTTCGTTTTCTTTTTTTTTTTTAAGGGGTTCATTAAAGGGGTTAACTAGTGGGACAGTTTTATAGGGGGGGTCGTTATGGACGCGGCGATACCAAATATGTGTACTTTTATTGTTTTGGTTTTTTTATTTACAGGAAAGAATGAATTTATTGGGGAATATTTTTTTTTTTTTTAATGATTTTTTTTACCACTTTTTATTTTTATTTTTTTTACTTTTATACTTTGTCCCAGGGTGGGACATCACTGTATTTTAGCAGATCGCTGGTGTGACAGTGTGCACAGCACTCCCCCGGGTGCGCAGCTGATCGCCCATGACGTACTATTCCGTCTATGGGAATAAGGTCCAGGGTCACATGGACGGAATAGTACGTCTGATGGCAGAGAGGGGTTAAAGATGTGTCTGACAGGATATCAGGACTCTTCAGACCTACAGATGACTACCCATTCCTGCTAATACATGTGGGGACAAATTACACCACAAGAAGTGACCTGGAAACCATCTGCAGTGACTTTGAAAACTTAGGCAAGAAAGTGAAAGAACTGGGTGCACAGATGGTCTTCTCCTCGATCCTCCCAGTGGATGGCCATGGAATAAGGAGGTGGAATAAGATTCTGCAGGTGAACAACTGGCTACGTCGATGGTGCCGTCAGCAAGGATTTGGATTTCTGGATCACGGAGTGAATTACCTATACGATGGACTACTTGCTAGAGATGGGGTGCACCTTGCGAAGACTGGAAAACATGTATTTGGAAGTTGCCTTGCTACACTCATCAGGAGAGCTTTAAACTAGAACAATGTGGGAAGGGAAGCAAAAGGCCAGAAAAATCCATACACCTGACAAATGCTATTGAGAACTCGGCTATTAGAAGTGGAAAGGAAGAACGAGACAAAAAATCGAAATAATAAAAATATTGGAGGAAGAGAAACCAATCACAAATGAAAATGTTTTTATACAAATGCACAAAGCATGGGCAACAAACAAGGAGAATTGGAACTACTAAGCAGGAGAAGTATGATGTCATTGGATCACTGAAACTTGGTGGGACGATACACATGATTGGAATACAAGGCTAGAAGGATACAACTTATTTGCAAGAAACAGACTTGATAAACGAGGAGGAGGTGTGGCATTGTATGTTAGAAAAGCGTATATCTGCACAGAGATTGAAGCTTCAGAGACTGAGAGTTCTGTGGAAACTGTTTGAGTAAGAATACAAGGAGCGAACAATGGAAAGGACACCATTGTAGGCATTTACTACAGGCCGCCTATGCAAGCTGAAGATTTGGATGAACTCTTTATGCATCAAATGGCCAAGTTCTCCAAAAAATATGACATAGTGGTCATGGGAGATTTCAACTATCCAGACATTTGTTGGGAATCTCTCTCAGGCAAAACTAACAGGTCCAGGAAATTCTTATCCTCTCTTGCTGACAACTTTATCTTCCAAAAGGTAGGGGAGAAAACAAGGGGATCTGCTACCTTGGATCTAATCCTTATAAACAGGGAGGAAATGGTTGAGGAAGTAAGAGTGGCTGGGACCCTAGGAGGTAGCGATCATGCTATTTTAGAATTTTGGATAACTAGAGGAGGAAGACCTGTGAAGACTCAGACTTCAAGGTTAGATTTCAGAAAGGCAGATTTTAAGGGACTCAGAAAGAGAATCGGAGGGATCCAATGGTTAGATATCCTTAAGGACAAAAATGTCCAGGAAGGATGGGAAATCTTGAAAAATGAGATTCTCAAATCACAATCATCAACAATTCCGAAAAGAGGGAAGAATAGGAAGCATTTAACGAAACCAGGATGGATGAACAAAGAACTTAAACGCATGCTAAAAAGGAAGAAAGAAATGTATATCAAATGGAAAGAGGGAGGCATAACTAAAGAAGAATATAATGATGTCTGCAGAACCTGCAGGGCAAGAATCAGATTAGCCAAAGCTGACAATGAATTAAGGCTTGTGTCATGTATAGTGTACAGTTCCTATAGCGTCTTGTGCTTGGGTGCGAGGAAAACACATGAGACACAGGTTGATATGAAATGACTTGTATTACTTCATACAAGCATTCAGAAAAGGTCACACAGTTTGCAGGAACAGAGGCAGGAGACACAGCAGGCCAGAGTAACTTCAAGCTCTACAATAACTCTCCAAAGCAGGTTCAGGATCTCTTCTCTGTACCGTAATTCCTCTGCAAACATGGATTCACCAGACAGCAGGTTTCCAGAGTCCAAAAGTGTTCCAAAGTTCCTCAGTAGGAAATAGCTGGAGTCCAAAATCCTAGGTTTCCAGGAGTCAGGTCACAGGCTGACTGAAGCTTGATTCAGGAGCACTGATTGTTCAGCTGAGGCTGCTTAAGAAGCAAGAGGAGAGAATCAGGGCGGGAACATGAAAGCTGGAACCTCCATATTAACTGAGGGCAAGATAGCTGCAGCAAGACAGAAAGCAAAATGGCCGACGGAAAACTGAGTTTCAAGGAACATGTCAAAAGAGACAAAGAACCTTACATTACTCCCCCCTTAGGGACAACCTCCGGATGACCTCAGACCAGGCTTGTCAGGGTACCTCTGATGAAACTGGCGGAGCAGGCGAGGAGCATTTACATTATTGACTGGCTCCCATGAGTTGTCCTCCACTGGGTAGCCCTGCCATTTAATCAAATATTGCAACTGATTTCTGTACAACCTGGAATCTAGAATCCTTTCCACCATAAATTCTTCCTGACCATCGACCAGCACTGGGTCAGGGCAAGGAGAAGAGCATCCAGGAAACGTATTGGGTGTTGCAGCCTTTAGTAGGGATACATGAAAGACAGGGTGGATTCTCATAGTTCTGGGCAGTTGAAGACGACAAGCAACAGCACTTATAATCTTACTGATCTTATAAGGTCCAATGTACTTATGTCCCAATTTAGACGATGGAATCTTTATTTTAAGATTTCTGGTTGACAGCCAGACCAAATCTCCTACCTTGAAAGCTGGTGCAGGTTTACGAAATTTATCTGCTGCTTTCTTGTACCTTTCCTGAGCCAATTCTAGATTTTCCTTTAGAAGATCCATATTCTTTTGTAAAGAAGTGATTCTTTCAGCCACTGCCGGCAAGGGCGTATCTATGGGAAATCGAGGAAGAATGTTAGGATGATAACCTAGATTGGAGTAAAAAGGAGACTGCTTAGTGGAGGCACTCTGAGAGTTGTTATAAGAGAACTCAGCCAGTGGAAGTAGATCCACCCAATCATCTTGTAGGTGGCAGGTAAAGCAGCGGAGATACTGCTCCAGGGTCTGATTGGTTTGTTCTGTCTGTCCATTAGTCTGTGGATGAAAAGCAGAAGAAAGGTTTACTTTAATGTCCAATGCGGCACAGAAATTTTGCCAAAACCTTGAAGTGAATTGCACCCCTCGATCCGAAATGACCTCATCCAGTACTCCATGTAAGCGAAACACATTCTTAATCATTAAGTCTGATGTCTGTTTTGCAGTGGGTAAGCCGACACAAGGGATAAAATGAGCTGCCTTTGTTAGACGGTCAACCACCACTAGAATGGTGTTCTTCCCTTGAGAGGTTGGTAACTCCACAATGAAGTCCATAGAAATGGATCCCCACGGGCGGGACGGGGTGGGAAGAGGTTGTAACAGACCAGTTGGTGAGGAGCGAGGTGTTTTGCATCTTGCACAGACTTCACATGAAGTGACATAGTTTAAAACATCTTTCCTGTAAGTGGGCCACCAAAAGAAATGAGAAAGAAATTCTTGTGTCTTTAGAATTCCCCTATGCCCGGCTATCTTGGAATCGTGGATGAGTTGCAATACTCTCAATCTGACTGTTTCAGGTATATACAGACGTTGTCCCTGAATCCACACACCATTCTTAAAGACAAGACTTACGTCCCTTGGGGGTTGAGCCAACAAAGAATCTGCATGGTATGCTTCCTTGATGTCCTTAAGTAGGTCTTGATTATGAATCACTCCCAGGAATCTAGAGTCAGGAAGAATAGTCTTAGGAGGAGTAAGTGGACGTGTCTCTGCTGAATGAATCCTAGAGAGTGCATCAGCCTTTCCATTGCGCGATCCTGGTCTATAAGAAATTACAAAATTAAATTGGTTTAGGAAAAGATTCCAGCGAGCCTGGCGAGGAGTCAGGCACTTACCAACCTGATAAATTCAAGGTTACGATGGTATGTCAGGACGACTATTTGCTGTGCAGCTCCCTGAAGAAGGTGTCTCCATTCCTTGAAGGCGGCAATAATGGCCAACAATTCTCTATTGCCCACATCGTAGTTCCTCTCAGCCGAAGACAACTGCTGGGAAAAGAAGGCACAGGGATGCAAGACATTCTTCTCACCTGTTCTCTGAGAGAGTATAGCTCCAACGGCACAGTCTGAAGCATCCACCTCTATTATGAAGGCAAGCTCGGGGTTGGGATGTACTAAGATAGGTGCGGTGGTAAATTTATCCTTTAAACAGGAAAATGCTTCCTGCGCTTGCGGGGTCCAGGAGAACCTAGACTGTTTCCGGGTAAGTTGGGTGATAGGTGACACTACCTCAGAGAAATTCCTAATGAAACGTCTATAGAAGTTGGCAAACCGATGAAGCGCTGCACCTCCTTCACATTTCTAGGATTTGGCCAATCCTTGATGGCTTGGGTCTTGCTTCCATCCATACTAATCCCTTGCGTAGATAGTACATACCCCAGAAATTGAATTTCGGTCCTATGGAATTCACACTTTTCAAGTTTGATGTAGAGATGGTTTTGTCTTAGACGTTCTAAGACCATTCTCACATGTCCATGATGTTCCTCTGTGGAGTTAGAAAAAATTAGAATATCATCCAGATAAATCACCACAAATGTATCTAGGAGATCCCTGAAGATGTCATTCACCAAGTATTGGAAAGTGTCTGGGGCAGTACTCAGACCAAAAGGCATAACTAGATATTCAAAGTGTCCATAGCGTGACCTGAATGCAGTCTTCCATTCATCCCCAGGTCTAATACGGACCAAGTTATAGGCCCCACGGAGATCCAGTTTAGAGAAAATTTTGGCGTGCCGCACTCTCTCCAACAACTCAGGGATTAAAGGCAATGGATAACGGTTTCTAATAGTAACCTTATTGAGTTCCCTATAGTCTATGCAGGGTCTCAGAGATCCATCTTTCTTCTTCACAAAGAAGATGGGTGCACCTGCGGGAGATGAAGAGGGGCATATGAAGCCTTTGGCTAGATTTTCATCTATGTAGTCCTTCAAAGCTTTTAGCTCGGGCCCCGCTAGGGGGTAGATCTTACCAAAAGGTATCTCGGCTCCAGGCAATAATTCGATTGGACAATCATATGGACGGTGAGGAGGAAGCTGATCAGCGTTCTTCTTGTCACATAAATCCACATAGTCCTGGTATACAGCTGGTAGTTCAGGGACTGACATGGTTCCTTTAGGAACAGAGCAAGCTGAAACTCCTTGACTCATCTGTTTCTCCGGAAAGTGTAATTCCTTGGTCTCCCAGTTAATCATAGGATTCTGCGCCTGTAGCCATGGTAGCCCTAGAATAATGGGAAAGTGGGGAGAAGAGATAAGCATAAAAGACATTTTCTCCTGATGATCTTTACCCATAAGGACCCTCAAAGGCTCTTTTACAACTCAGCTGGGACACCGCTGAGGAAACTTGAAAAATTGCAGCGTTTATACCGTCATTGTCCCCAGAACTAACAGAGTTTAAGTCCGAAAAATCAAGATCTCTTGCAGCAGATCTCTCTGGAATCTGAGGCTCGGACATGACAGAGCTCCTCTCGCAACACTCACAGTGAATGACTGCTGCAGTAGTCTTACGAGAACGGCTGGGGCAGTTTATAATGAAGTGCCCTGACTTACCACAGTAAAAACATAGATTTTCCTTTATACGATGTTCTTTGCGTGCATCACTAACCCGTCTTTGTAAAGAGTCCACCTGCATGGGTTCAGGTTCTGGTTCCCTTGTGATCCTACTCAAAGGTTCCTTAGCTGAGGAGGGAGGTAGGAAAAGGTTAGTGCGATTATTTTCAAACCATCTCTCTTGTCTGCGTTCAGTCAGACGAGCATCAATACGGATACAATAGTTAATAAAGTCACCTAACGCAGTGGGAGGGTCGGCACGAGCAAGTTCATCCTTAATCAGTGGAGACAACCCTTTCCGAAAAATAGATTTTTTGGCGGAAGTGTCCCAAGTGGTATCAAGAGCCCATCTCCTGAAATCCAAGGCATATTCAGCTACTGAACGCTTACCTTGGCGCAAAGTTAACATGGCTGCTTCAGCTGTTGCACCTCGATTGGGGTCATCAAACACCTGCCCCATGGCTGAAATAAAAGCATCAAGGTGATTCAAACAATCATCCTCAGTCTCAATCAGAGGGTTTGCCCACATCAAAGCCTTATTGGTAAGCAACATGATTATAGTAAGCACTTTGGATCGTTCAGTGGGAAATTGTGAAGCATGTGCAGAGAAAAATAGATTGCATTGGTTAATAAATCCCCTGAATTTCTCACGTTCACCGCCAAAACGAAAAGGAGGTAACTTGGGGATCCCAGAACTCGGGGTTATGGCAGGAGCCTGGACTCGTTCCGTCTAGAGCCTCAATCCTGGCTCGTAATTCCTGGGTAGTTTGTCCAAACACTTGCAAATTATGATTAGTGAGGTCCTGTAGGCTTGCAAAACGGGTCTTTATAGTCTGTATATCTGCAAGGATTGTATCAGTCACTCCGCAAAGCTCCTTTATGCGGGCCTCCATCTTCCAGATCTTTTAAGGCAGAAGTGCTGGAAGGAGAAGAGAAAAGGAAAAAAAAAAAACAATAGTGTTTACCTGTGGTAACACTCCAGAGTAACATTTAAGGGAATGCGCTCACCTGGAATGGTTGTGAGAAGTCACAACCCTGTCATCACAGAAGGTATTAAACGGACATCTGATATCCACAGTCACAGCAGACACGGCTTTTCCAGACCCAGCAGACACTAAACATTGGCTCCTGAATCTTGTCATGTATAGTGTACAGTTCCTATAGCGTCTTGTGCTTGGGTGCGAGGAAAACACATGAGACACAGGTTGATATGAAATGACTTGTATTACTTCATACAAGCATGCAGAAAAGGTCACACAGTTTGCAGGAACAGAGGCAGGAGACACAGCAGGCCAGAGTAACTTCAAGCTCTACAATAACTCTCCAAAGCAGGTTCAGGATCTCTTCTCTGTACCGTAATTCCTCTGCAAACATGGATTCAACAGACAGCAGGTTTCCAGAGTCCAAAAGTGTTCCAAAGTTCCTCAGTAGGAAATAGCTGGAGTCCAAAATCCTAGGTTTCCAGGAGTCAGGTCACAGGCTGACTGAAGCTTGATTCAGGAGCACTGATTGTTCAGCTGAGGCTGCTTAAGAAGCAAGAGGAGAGAATCAGGGCGGGAACATGAAAGCTGGAACCTCCATATTAACTGAGGGCAAGATAGCTGCAGCAAGACAGAAAGCAAAATGGCCGACGGAAAACTGAGTTTCAAGGAACATGTCAAAAGAGACAAAGAACCTTACAGCTTGCAAGAAACGTCAAAAGCAATAAAAAAGGATTTGGGGGATATGTTAAAAGTAAAAGAAAAGTCAAAGATGCTATAGGATTTTTACAGGATGAAAATTATGAAATGGTAAGAAAGGATGTTGAAAAGGCCAAACTTTTAAATTCCTATTTTGCATCTGTTTACTCTCAGAAAGGAAATGTAGCATCAACTGATCTTCACTGTCCTATTAAGGGAATAGAAGAATCCAGGATATCTATAAACAGAAAAATAGTGAGGAAACACTTAGCTAACATAAATGAATTCAAGTCTCCAGGTCCAGATGAGTTACACCCCAGAGTACTGAAGGAGATAGCAGAAGAAATTTTTGAACCACTCTCCATAATCTTTGAAAATTCTTGGAGAACAGGAGAAGTCCCAGAAGACTGGAGAAGAGCAAATGTTGTTCCTGTCTTCAAAAAGGGGAAGAAGGTGGACCCAGGGAACTATAGGCCAGTGAGTCTGACATCTATACCAGGAAAGATCTTTGAACAAATTATTAAACAACATGTATGTAAGTACCTGGACAAGAATGAAGTGATTAACCAGAGTCAGCATGAGTTTGTAACTAATAAGTCATGTCAGACTAATTTAATTTCCTTCTATGACAGAATCACTGACTGGGTGGATCAGGGAAATGCTGTAGATATATTATATCTTGACTTCAGCAAAGCATTTGACAAAGTATCTCACACAATCCTTATTGAAAATGACTAAGTATGGAATGGACAAGGCAACTGTTAGGTGGATACATAACTGGCTTAGTGATAGGACCCAAAGAGTGGTAGTAAATGGCTGCACATCGAGTTGGAAGAATGTATCAAGTGGGGTACCACAGGGCTCTGTCTTGGGCCCTGTATTGTTCATCATCTTTATCAATGATTTAGATGAAGGAATTGAGTGCAAACTGATTAAATTTGCTGATGACACAAAGCTAGGAGGGATAGCTAATACTAGAGAAGAGAGAGAGAGGATTCAAAAAGATATAAATAAACTGGAGCAGTGGGCAGCAACTAACAGAATGGTTTTTAACAGGGAAAAATGCAAGTACTTCATCTGGGAAATAAAAATGAAAAAAGCCTATACAGAATGGGAGGAATAAGGCAACAGCACATGTGAAAAAAACTTGGGTATACTAATAGATCACAGACCGAACATGAGTCAACAGTGCGATGCAGCAGCAAAAAAGGCAAATACAATTCTGGGATGTATTAACAGAAGCATACAGTCTAGATCACGTGAAGTCATTATTGCCCTCTACTCCTCTTTGGTCAGACCTCATCTGGAATACTTTGTCCAGTTTTGGGCACCACATTTTAAAAAAGACATCAACAAACTGGAGCAAGTTCAGAGAAGAGCGACCAGAATGGTGTTCGGTCTGCAAACCATGTCCTTTGAGAAAAGGTTACAGGATTTGGGAATGTTTAGCTTGCAAATAAGAAGACTGAGAGGTGACTTAATAGCTGTATACAAATATCTCAAGGGCTGTCACATTGTAGAAGGATTATCTTTATTCTCATTTGCACACGGAAAGACTAGAAGCAATGGGATGAAACTGAATGGGAGAAGACACAGATTAGATATTAGAAAAACTTTTTGACAGTTAGAGTGATCAATGAGTGGAACAGGCTGCCACGAGAGTTGGTGAGTTCTCCTTCAATGGAAGTCTTCAAACAGAGGCTGGACAGACATCTGTCTGGGATGATTTAGTGAATCCTGCTTTGAGAGGGGGTTGGACCAGATAACCCAGGAGGTCCCTTCCAACTCTACCATTCTATGATTCTATAAGTGTTGCCCACAGAAAAGAATTGATGAAATGGTCTTTTTATTAATAATGTGTGAGACAGTGAAGGAATATGTGGTGAATGAGGTGTATATTTCACCTAAGTACCTTGCTGACTGGTATGAGCGAAATGTGTGGCTTTGTAAACCTGGTGGTAAAGAAAGGTCACTACACCTGCCATTCAGTACACGCTTGCAGCTCAGACCTGAATCCACTCAGGTGTTAATTAGTAAGCCAGAAGTAGGTGCTTGGGAGCACAGTCAGGGAGCTCATTCAGTCTGGACAGGAGTCCAGGCACGGAAGGAGACTCCGGGAGGTGGGCTCTCTCTGTCTGGGTGCTCGAGGTACCCCGGACACAAAGAGGAGACTCTGCGACACTCCATGCTGGTGACTACTGAATAGGAGGTGACCTCTCTCAAGTCTGGATGTTGGAGTTGCCTTCAGACATAAAGAGGAGTGTCTGTGAAACTCCATACTGGTAACAGATCATATGTGTTGTTTTGGGCACAGACTGGTAGAGTCTGGGTCCGGATAGAGAGGGCCATCTATCTAAGTGTAATTAGTGGCTAGACAAGCCTAGGTCTTTTGTTTATGCTTTGTTTTAATCTGTTTGCTGTGGACTTTAATAAAACTGGTTGCGGCCAGTTTTCACCAAACTGCTGTCTGAATGAACTGTTTCCGTGCCATTCTGTCTACCCAGACAGCGATCCTAGAGCTAAATACCCCTGGAAATGTTACAATTGGTGGAGAATGCTGGGGCAGCGCAGGGCCTGGTACAGTTAGTGCTGGAGTGTGCATGCAGCACAGTGGCGAGAGACAGCATTAAAGGTGAAGTCTATTGAAATAGCAACAGAAAAAAAAAAAAAAGTGTGTGTCAGCAGAAACGTCTGTTTGGAGCAGTCTTGGAGAGACAGTGGCCCTGATAGGGTCTGCAGAGAGAAAATGTATGCACAGCAAAGCTGAACTTGTTGTGAAAATGACTGTGGAATGTGCAGCAGCAAAAGAAAAGTTTGTGGAGCAGTCTTAAAGAGACAGTAGCCCTAATAGACTTTGCAAAGGAAAAAAAAAAAAAAAAGTGGTTGCACAGCAAGGCTGAATTTTCTGTGGAAAAAAGCTGTGTAGTGTGTATGTCTTGAGTGAAGACTGCCGTTGTTAAGACAGAGAAGTCTGACAGCATGGATGACAGCATGGAGGCGCTGTTTGAACAAATGGCACAAGTTAATGTGCAACATAAAACTGCCGTGGTTGAGACAGATAAGTCCGGCCGTGTGAAGGAGCTCATTGAGTACCTGGTACAGGCCCAGCGAAGCATGGAGAGAGCATGGAGCAGCAGCGCCTGCAGTACCAGCGGCAAATGCAGCAGTACCAGCAGCAAATCCTGCAGCAGCAGCAGGAGAATAACCGGTTGTTTTTTGAGCAGATGACAGCACCAAAAAAGGATTTCGGTGCCGCGTCCCGAAGTAATGTTGTGAAGGCACCGGCGTTGTCCGCTATAAAGAAGGCGGTAAGACGGTCCTTGAGAAAAATGACACCTCGTGATGATGTGGAGGTATATCTTACTAGGTTTGAGAGACTGGCAGAGAAGGAGAATCTGCCACTATCTGAATGGGCCATGGCGGTCGTACCCTATCTGATTGGGGAACCCCAAAAAGTCTGGGCTGACCTGAGCAAGCAGGACAGCGAAGACTATGCCAAGTTGAAAGCGGCGATTCTTACCCGGCTGGGTGTTACGGTTGCAGCCCGTGCCAGGAGAGTCCATGACTGGAGATACAGTTGGGAGTCTGCCGTCAGCAACACTGCCCAAAGGGTCGAAAAGGTGACAGTGGACCGCTACACCCGAGCACTTCCTCCTGAGGTACAGAGAGAAAGGTACTTTGGCCCCAAAGACTGCCTCCGTGACCAGCCGTCTGACGCGGACGTCACTTCAGAGTTCCCGGACGCTGAACTCTCCCGGTAAGAGCGTTCCAGCTGTTGGGGACATGGGGTATGCTGATAAGCGGGTTCAGGCCCGAGGGGACATGTGGGTGGAAAAGTGTGATGGACAGGGTTGGAGATGTCGTGAAATTGCAGCCGGCTGTCCAATAGAGGGGGAGCCTATGTGTTGTGGTGTTGGCAGATCCCCCTCTCTCTGCGCAGAACCTGTGTGTGTGTCCACCTCAGCCGAAGAGACTGGACCACAGGTGTCCCCGGTGGTTACAAATGGTTTGCTCAGCGCAGGCCCTCTTGGACTCAGAGAGTCCAGTGACTTCCGTATGTGACAGCCTGATTGATAGGGACTTCATCCATGATAAGCACCTGAGTATGGTGTGCATCCATGGAGACACCAAAGTCTACCCAGAGACTGCCGTGGACTTGGTCCCCAAACTCGGGGAGATTTCATGTGAAGTGGGGGTAGTGAAGACCCTGGTGCAACCCGTTATATTGGGTAATGACTTTCCCGGTCTAAGGATCTCTGGGGGAAAAATGTTTCTGATGGACAGTGTGATGAAGCTCCTA